>CM040125.1:93191211-93791211 GCA_022559845.1 Amorphophallus konjac
TGGACTATTACATACGGAGGCAGATCAAGGAAACAGCAAACATGGGGGGGGAGGGGGGAGCATTGACTCCTCTCCCTCCCCCGGGCAGCCCACCTGGGGTTTTTCTTCTTCTTCTTCTCTTAGACTTCTTCTCTTTCCTTTCAGCGGAGGCCCTCTCTCTCTCCTTTCCTATCTCCTTTTCTGGATGGATTTCTTTCTTTCTTGCTGTCTCTCCCCCCCCCCCTTTTTTTTTGATCGAGAGACCAAGAGTTTTTATACCACCCCTTCTCCCCCTATCGGCATGGGCGTCTCGGCGGGCTGCTTATGACCTCCCAGCGCACCTTGTTCGGAAGTAATGGGCTCTCAGCGCATCACTTCTCGGCATGGCCATTGTCGGGCTTTCGGCACCACACACGGATGGGCCCATTTAGGCCTTTTGGTATTTCATTCTTCTTATCTTAATAGCTGATAAATCCCATTAATTGGTGAGCTAGCATGGTTTCATCAGAATATCTCTGGGGGTTTTCATCGGTCAGTGGACCGCAATTCTTCATCAGTAATGCCGTCTGAACGACGACAATACCGGACATCATCTTGGCCGTGGAGGGCTTCAGCCGGGTGACAGCTTCAGTAACGGACTTTCCACAATCCTGGCTTTGCAAGAGTCCCTTGGATCTTCGTTTCTGATTCAATCTCATCTTTTTGTCTCATCTCTATCCTTGGTTACATTTCCGGTGTCAACAGGTCCATTACTTCCGTGTACACCATGGGTTATGTCACCACAGATGTTCTTCTACTCCTCCTGTTACCGGTCGTGCCCGACTTCATTCCTTTTATCCCGAGGGAGGAGCCATATCTTCTATACACTGTCCCATCTACCACGATGGATGGAGGTGACCATCACCTTCTTCAATTTTAAACATGGGACTATGTAATGGAGGAACCAAGGGGTCACACATTCTTTGACCCATTCGACCCCTTCACTAGTGGGCCTCGTGACCCACCATTTCCCTTACACCTTTTTAGGGAAGTCCACTACCACACTCCTTCCCCACGGGCTAGTCCACCAACACCCAACCCGGGGACCGTTCCATGGTCATCATATAGGGGTGTCAAAGAAGGTGAATTCGGTTCTCCACCTATCAAGTCCACTAAAAAGCATGTGCATGCATGGTGCCTCTTAGGATGTTTAGGAGTTCCTCATTCTGCCAACCACCGGTTGCATCTAGTGTATGCATGGCACACATTCGGGTGTCCTGGTCTGCCACCACACATGTATGGGTCAGACTAACAATAGGTTTGTCTAGGGTTTTGTGTGTCTGTGCATACATCGAGTCGAGTCGGTCCTTGTACGCTCGCGTTGTCAGTCCCTTTTGAGTGGGAGACTTGTCGGACTTTGGGATCGGCTCTACCTCAACATATCGGATCTAGTCACATAAAGGGACCCAGCGGTGATTCCTAGTGAGTCTTTGAGCCGCCTCCCTCCTTTGAGAGTGACCCCACCCCGGAGTGTCCACCTCTAGCCTCATTCCCCAACAGCGAGTGCATATCGAATCTATACGGGATGAGCAGGTGTTGATTACTTGGAGTGGAGCGTACTCCGCGCTTCCAGGTTCGATGATGGATCCGTCGGAACTACTCGAGCAGCCATACCCCTTACTCGACGGGGTCGAGTTCATCTCACCCAGGGAGAATTGATGGGAATCAACACCGGGCACTAACTTTTCATTTTGTATTTGTGTCCTTTTAGTTTGCATTTATATCATTAGGAAGTAGGTTTGCAATTGTAAGGCTTTATAAGCCAATTTGTCATTCCTTAAGAATCTTTGCGTTTTTGTGTAAAAGTCCAGTATGACCAGCAAGGGGCCCCCATCTCCTTCCCTATTGGTCCACCTAAGTCTTAGGGTCCCATGTGGGGATGGTCAAAGGTCCAAGGTGGGCTTCTAGATGGTTGGACAATTCAAGGAGACACATGGTAAAAAATGTCCAAGATTCCTCCATGGAAGTCAAGGGGGCGCCCCCTATATATTGTTTGTTTATTTGGTTCCAAACCACATGGGAGAAATAAATGTGGTCTCCCCCATTTACCCCTCCCCTAATTTAGATCTGAGGGTAGATTAGGTCTTTTTACATTTTCTATATAAGCCTTATAATTTGTGAATTACTTAGCATTAATGAAGGAAAATTCCATTTTATGCTCAATTGCCCAATGGCACCCCTCTCTCCCCCTAGCTGCTGTGAAAGCTGCAAATTTTTAGAGGTGTGAAGCCTCTCCACCACCACCTCCCTCAGTGTGAAGCTCAGCACAGCCTTCGCCGCCGCCATCGAGCCGCCACCGCCGCTATGTCGGAGCTCTGTCCAAATCAGGACAGAACCTCAATCCAGAAATTCTATTTATTTCTCTTGTTGTCTGATCAAGCCCAAACATTAAGAGTTCGTTTTTCCTATCTCCCTTAACCTCCCGTTCAAATTTCGTGTCATTTGGACATGGTTTAGTATTTCTCCCATATTTCTTGTTCCCCCCTATAATCTATCATTCTGCAGATCCACGGGATAGTGTCACTTATTTGTATTTTTCCCATCCTCTTATCAATTTTTAGAAATCCATAAGAGTTTCTTAGTATTGCTCACGTCCACCCCTACCTCCCATAATATATTCAGCCCTTGTAAAAAGCATTCACCCCTCGGTCAAAGGTCAGTTTCAAGCAGATCCCTTTCTATCCTGAGTGTTTGTAATCAGATCCACAAACAAAAACAGTGTTACAGAGATTCCCATTTCTCATCCCTTCATTGGATAGACCTAAAAAAATTATATGTTGTAGATATGGGACTCCTCTTTCCAACACCGCTGGTCTCACCTCGATCTGATTTCGGATCTGAGAGAATTAATTCTTGCAGCTGAGACGCACAGATCTATTCCCTATGCAGGTCTGAAATAACAGTCCGGGAGAAATTCATAAACAAATACCAAAAGTCAACTTCCGCGACCGCTGCTCCCAGGAGTCGACCAAGGACGTCCTGCCAACGTTCCAGCCAAGCAGCGCCTTCCGAAGATCTCAGGAAGGTGGCGTTCCTTTGGAGGCAACGGCTTGCTGCCTAGCGAGTCAGAATCGAGTCGGCGTAGCACCGAGTCGGTGTAGGATCGAGTCAGACCAGCAGGCCGGGTTCACCCCGAGAACCCTCCCAATTTGCTGCCTGTCAACCCAGGGTCGGTCCTCCCGGGCCCCACTTGTAGCCCTTTACCTCCCTGCATGGAGTGGGCAAAAAAATTCACTGTTGTAATTAAGTTTTTACCATTGTACCGGAAGTTACCGTAACTGGCCGGGGTCATCTTCCCCACGCCAGAAGCGTGGAGGTATCGTGTTCGCTCTCTTACTCGGCGTTTGCTTTACTCGTATTTATTCGTATATGCCGCTGCATGTGATAGGTAACTAGCTCGATATCTATTTTTATCACCGCTACGAGAGAGTGAGTGTGACCCGTCCCGTGACTCGATCCGAGTACACGTAGAAAGTCGATACCCGAGACTCACTACCAGTTTCTCAATCGCGCACGGTCCCACGTCTTCCCTCACTTAGGGGCGATCGTGAGCTAGAGTCCCAAGTAGCGTGTCTGTCCCGCATCAGTAGGCATTTAATATAATTCAATGCAACTAACGTTGGCAGTCCATTAAGCAGTCCTTTTCTAAAACTCAAAGGTACATATACAACCATTTTTGGATCTAAATTTTCCACTTTCAATCCACAATAGAGAGAATATTATTCAGAAATTAATGATCGAATAAGGTCTCATTCTATGGATATAATCATATAATTAATAGAGCAAGCATTGATGGATAAACATATAACAACATTATGAAGGTTTTGATGATAATTCATGACTTAAGCATGAAATTGCAAAAATTCATTATAAAAACAAAACACGGGACAACAAACAAAGAAAAAAGCGTAAAAACAAATAAGTATGAATTGTGATCATAAAATATATTATATCTCAATATTTTATACCACCATCAGAAATAGATATTGTACCATACAAAAAAATAATTTTATTTCAATAGAGTGGACCAGAGAAATTATACCATTCAAAGAAAGGAGTAGAGAAGGAACACACCAACGCTCATTACACAAGGTGGTACTGCCATTGCCACTGTTGTTGCTGCTCTGTGTTGCTATCGGTGTGCAAGATTCGGTGCCAGCAGGTTAGGAGTCGGTGCAGGGGTGACAATGAGCAATATGGTGGCATAGCAGCAAAGCAAGAGCGACGCAGTGGTGGACGGGCAGCATCGCCCAACGCTGGCTGTTGCTTGGCCCTGTGGTGGTAGGCAACCATCGCAGAGCTGAGGAAGAGCCCGGTGGCTCCTGCAGCTAGTCCCTGTAGTGGTGGACATGATAGCGGAGTTGAGGAAGAGTTGTGGGGGAGAAGGGGGCCGGGGAGGCTAGGAGGTGGAGGGGGCAAAGTGGAGACGGAGGAAGAGTCTACATGATCATAAGGTATAGGAAGAGTCTATGGCGGGGATGGAACCGGCACGGGGAAAGACTCTACAAATGGAAGAAGAAAAAGGGATTCCCACGAACAGAGCTGAGAAAGACCATGGGGAGAGAAGGGGGCTATGGAGGCGAGGAAGTGGAGGGGTGGAGGGGCGGAGGAGAAGATGGAGGAAGAGTTTGCAGTGGGAAAGTAATTGTCACAGGGAGGAATACGTGAGCAAGGGTTATAGAGGTGTTCTAAAGAGGAAATACCTTTAGGGAATTTCGGGACAAAGGAGTCAATTATGGCGGGAACTTATGGATGGAGTCCAGCGCGAACAACAAATTCTTTTGCGGAATTTTTAATAAATTTCTCTTTTCTCATTTGATTATTTGAAGCATTTTCAGAACACATTTTTTACAAGGTTTTAAATAAAGATGAAAATTGAAGTATTTTAGGGGCAATCTTAAATATGAAATGCCTCTATTTATGATATTTGTGGGGGAAGTTTTAAGAAATGCCCTTAAATGAACTGCCCCAATATTTCATTTTTTTGTAGTGCCTACTATCTAGCCTCCACATGGCCAAGCATCTCAAAGTGACCAACCTCCGGATCTACAATGACTCTTGCTCGTCACCAGTCAACTTCATGGGGAGTTCGAGGTCCAGAAGTCAGCCATGATTAAGTGCCTCTAGAAGACAAAGGAGGCTTCCGCAGGCTTCTCCCACTTCGAGATGGTCCATATCCTGAGGGAAAAAGTTCGAGGGGATGCCATTTCCCGTCTGGCATCCTCCACTTCTGTCACAAACTCGATGGAGGTACTAGTAGAGGAGTTACGTCCACCGAGCATTGAAGAACCCAACCTCCAGGTGAACCCCATCGACTATGAGCTATCGTGGATGGACCCGATCCTCGATTATCTCCGACGCCAGCACCTCCCAGACGATCGCTTGGAGGCTCACCATGTGCGAGCATGAGCCACGTAGTTTTTAGTTATCGACAGGCACCTATTCAGACGGTTGCTCTCTGCATCACTACTAAAGTGTTTTTTTCCCATTGAGGCTAAACAAGCAATCCATGAGGTCCATGAAGGCCTCTACGGAAGTCACATTATAGGGCGAGCACTCGCTAGGAGCTTGATTCCACAAGGGTACTAGTGGCCTACCCTATAGCAGGACTGTCTTGACTACGTACGGAGCTACCCCTAGTGCCAAAAATTCACACACTTGCACCACCAGCCAGCAACACAGTTGCACGACCTGATGGAGCCTTGCCCGTTTACTCGGGGGGGGGGGGGGTAGATATACTGGGCCCATTTTCAGAAGCCCAAGAGAGGAAGTAATTTCTCATCGTCGCCATAGATTTTTTCACCAAATGGGTTGAGGCAGAACCCTTGTGGAAGATTACGGGTGAAGCCACTTGGAAGTTCATCCTACGTAGCGTTATCTGTCGGTTCGGGATCCAGCGCATTCTCATTACCAACAATGGCACGCAGTTGGCCTGCGCCATCCTCCTTGAGAAGTGCTCAGAATTGGGCATTTGGAACCATTACACTTTAGTGGGCCATCCCCAGGCCACTGACCTAGTGGAGAATGCCAACCGGACCCTCCTTAATGGCATTAAGACCTGCCTCAAGCGAGTAGGTGAGTCGTGGGTGGATTTCATACCAAGTGTTTTGCGGGCACACTGGACCACTGCTCGGATTGCTATAGTAGAGATGCCTTTCCACTTAGCCTACGGGGCTAAAGTTGTCATCCCGATCGAGATTTCTAATTTGTCACTAAGAGTTAGCCAATTTGATGAGGCAAGAAACAACCTAGCAATGCGGGAGAACTTAGACTTGCTTACAGAAGAAAGGGAACGTGCTCTGTAGACACGCCATTCCTGACGTCTCCTGAGAAAGTCTCATATTACTATACAACGCCCCGCGACGGCTTACGCGTTTTGAATCACTTGAGTGCTTCCTTTTCTTGAGTCTTCTTCCGCCCTTTTCGGCATCCGGAATCATCTCGTCACGGCATTCGGACGGCATCAACACCAGTCAGACGCATCAGAGGTTCTGGAACCAAGAAGGGTATCTGTCGGGCAGCCGCCAACACGTTGTCCGAGGACCCGGGTGGGTCTTTATGGGGGCGTCCAGGCCCCTGGACGCCCCCAATCTTTTAATTTATTTTATTTTTATTTTTCAGGGCCCAAAATTAAATAAAAAATAATAAATTAATGGAGGCGTCCAGGCCCCTGGACGCCTCCATAAAAACAAAATATAAAAAAAATATAAAATGCCAGTTGGCATACAAAAAACAAAAAAATAAATAAATAAATATATATATTAATGGAGGCGTCCAGGCCCCTGGACGCCTCCATAAAAACATATAAAAAAATATATAATGCCAAGCCTGGTATAAAAGACAAAAGAAAAATAATAAAATAATATAATTTTGGAGGCGTCCAGCCCCCTGGACGCTTCCATCAATTCCGTCACGGGCGCCGCCCACCGAACGACGGTTTGTCGTGTGTGAAAAAAGCCAAATTATAGAGACGTCCGGTCAGCTGGACGCGCCCATTTCTGAATCACGAGGCGCCGCTCACAAAACCACGCGTTGTGCCAAACCGCGTGAGGCCGTCGTCAGTTTTCGGTGGACCTGTTTGAGGCGTCCGGGGCCCTAGACGCCTCCACAAAAGTATTCCAAAAAAATATATAAAAATAGAATAAAATATTATTTCGGCCCTGATGGAGGTGTCCAGAGTCCTGGACGCCTCCACCCTCCGGAGCTCTATAAATAGAGCCCCACCCCCTCAGTTCTGGGGAGCGAAGCAGTGATCCGATAGGCTGCCGAAGCCCAGAGGCTACGGAGTCATTTTCTAACCCGTGGGTTCTTTTGTAGGTGGAGGTTCTGCCGGCTTCTCGGGTGTTCACGCTCGCGAGAGGAAGGCCGTCTTCATCCACCGCGCTTCCCCGTCGTCCCCACGCTGTCGGAGCTCCGCCGGATTTCACCCTCGGCTCATCCAATAAGCCTTTTCTTCCCCTTTTTCTCCATAGTTCTTTACATTCATCATATTGCATCCTCTATCCCCCTTCACAAGGGTGCCTCTTCTCTTATACTTCTTGCATCCATCATCTCATTTTCCTCCTACTCGAGTCCGAGAGGGGTTTAAAAGATAACACCAACCAGGTGTGTGTCTTGCCATCATTTCGTTATTTTTACCGCAAGGATTTGAATACTACACCTCCATCTTTCTAATCCACTTGTCATTTATTTGTCGTTGTTTTGCAAGGGTACCCGAGGAAAGCCCTCTCCGTCGACCGACCGGAAGGAGAGGAAGAAGCAACCCGACATCTCCCGCTCTTGAGGTAGGCGCGATCACTTTCTTATTTTGGGGTCTTTCGGCCCCTGGCGATCACATCTTTTCATCGAGGCCGCGGCGAGTCACTTCCCCAATGACCGTTTAAATTTCTGTTCTCATATTCTCTTTATATCCTGTTATATTTTGCTCATATCATCGAGGCCGCGGCGAGTCACTTCCCCAATGGCCGTTTAAATTTCTGTTCTCATATTCTCTTTATATCCTGTTATATTTTGCTCATATCATCGAGGCCGCGGCGAGTCACTTCCCCAATGGCCGTTTAAATTTCCGTTCCTATATTCTTTCTATATTCTATTATATTTTGCTCATATCATCGAGGCCGCGGCGAGTCACTTCCCCAATGGCCGTTTAAATTTCCGTTCTTATATTCTCTCTATATTCTGTTATATTCTGCTCATATCATCGAGGCCGCGGCGAGTCACTTCCCCAATGGCCGTTTAAATCTCTGTTCTTATATTCTCTTTTATATTCTGCTATATTCTGCTCATATTCTCGAGGCCGCGGCGAGTCACTTCTCCAATGGCCGTTTCAATTCTTGTTATTTAATTTCTGCACCATTCCCGTCCCCCCGAGGTCGCGGCGAGTCACTTCCCGCTATGGCCGTTTGAACCCCATATCTTGCTATATTATACTTGTCCCGCTCGCCCCGCCGGAGCAATCTCCCGTGGTGGCCCCTTCTCTCTTCTCTCTCATCTCTGTGTTGCAGTAAAACAACAAAACCAAACAAACAAAAAGAAGGAGCCCGCGCGCTCTCCGCTTCCTCTTCACCGCTCTCCCCCGAACCGCGTGACGTCGCTCACAGATTGGCGATCACGGTGGGACGTCTACTGCTTCCTCTCGGTTACCCTTGCAAGTTCGGCACCATCCGTGCCTCTCCATCTTGGCGCCCGCGCGCGCCCCCGTTGTGCTCACGGCAGCACCGTCAGTTTTGATTGGTTCTTTGTTTATTATATGTCTGTTATTTCTGTTGTTTTCCCACTCCATATATCTGTCAGCATCCCATTGCATACATCCATTCCTCTTTTCTATCCTTTTTTCATTTTTTTGAGGATCACCCTTTCCCGGTGAAGGAAGGACTCTCCGTTTGGGAATTCCTCTCAACGGACTAGAATCTCCTACACTGGGACCTCCGTAAGTCCCCGACATCGAAGAATTTCCTCTTCGTTCACTGGGCTGGTTGTACCATTGAAGTTCCCCGGAGTTAGTCATTTCATTCGTCGTGAGACGAGAGACCCTAGCTGACACGGCGGTGAAACAAAAACAAACTAGGGTCCCCCATTTTGTGTGAACTTCGGATCTCGCTAAAAATACAAAAAAATCATCAAAATCAAAACAAAAAAAAAAGCGTAAAGGCATCCACTTGTTTGATAATCTCTGCTACCTACTTGGTAGTGTATGTTTTTGCGTTCTGGGAAAACTGTGAGCATGTCTCACGAGTCTTCTGAGGAAAACCACCCTAGTCGTGGTTTGACAGCCGACCCGCGAGTCTATGCTATGGACTCGGGTCCTTCTCATGACCCCTCGCATGAGGTGCAGGTTATTGCCGGGGACACGTCCCCGCCACAGAATATCACTTCCTTACTAGGCGTCCTCGCCAACACGGAGCTTACCTCTGAACAGCTCCGGGCCTTCCAGGCCATTCTAAAGGGGAAATCTGTTTCCCCCACGCCCCAGGAATCAACTCCGGCCATCGCACCTCTCCAAGAGTCCGTGCAGGCCATTCCATCTCCTTCATTGGCGCAAGCCATCCAGTCTCCCTCGCTTCAAGGTCAAGCGAGCCAACAACCACCCTCATTCCAATTCCCATCACAATCTCAAACTCCCGTTGTTCCCCAGACACCGCTTCAGCCAGGGCCAACTGTCGGCGGTCCGACATTTCCCTCTCATTCTGGGTTCCCCCATCAAGTCTCCGGGAGACAGTTTCTCCCCCAATGGCAAGTGCCACCTTCACCCCCAGAGGAGCTCGCCCAATCGCTCCTCAATAGGTTCAACCGCATGGACGAGCGGTTTCAAAATCTGAGAAGGATGGTGGACGTGAAAGCCACCCCGGAGGTTGCTTTGCCAATCCTCCCTGTCATTCATCTTCCTCCCTCTGAAATGCCCACGTACCGCAGATACAATGGTACCGGCAACCCCTTCATTCATCTCAAAGATTTCATGTATGAGTCCTCTTACTGGCAAAATGATCAGAGGTCCCTGGCATACCTCTTTCGGAGATCATTGGATGGTCCCGCGCTTGAGTGGTTCTATTCTCTGGAGCCCCGCGAGGCCGAAAATTTTGAAATAGTCTAGAGAAGGTTCTTGCAGAAATATAGGGATAGGGTCGGTCCCTCACTCTCCATTACCGACCTAGTGGCCGAAAAGATGAAACCCGACGAGGATTTTGTCCGATATGCTGATAGATGGAGGTCTCTGGCGGAAAGAATAAGGGATACCCTCTCCGAGCCCGAACAAGTGAAAATGATTGTGTCTAATGCAACCCCGCAGTTCAGACACGTCCTCGCCATGAATAAACTTACTACAATGGAGGAACTCTATGAAAGGGCCCGATACATCCAAACCCAGCTAAAAGACTCCCCCATCATGAACATGTTTGAGTCGCCGAAGCCCAAAGTGGTCAGAAAGACAGGCGCTGGTGTCCCGGGCAGAGCCACAGAAGGGGTCGTGACAAATGAGCAAGTTAGTGCGGTCAACAATGCCAACTATGCAGTCAACCCAAGGCCTCCACAAATGCCCCCGACTACCCCTTCAACCAGGTCCTTTCCCTCTCCGTCCTCCACCCCAAAATAATCCACCCCAGGATAATATGCCTCCATTACGCCAACCCCAACAACAACAACCACAACCTCAGCAACAACAACCACCGCTTCAGTACAACCAAGTTCCACCCCCGGGGAACTATGGTCCCCAACAGCAACAAAGGAGGCCGCTCGGTCCTAAGAGAGCCTACTATCCACCATTGCCAGAAACCTTAGCAGATATTTTTAATGCCCTCATGGCATCAAACCAACTCGCCCTACCCAGAGAAAGGCCCGCGTGGCCCCCCAATGTTGATACCTCCAAATACTGCGTCTACCACAGGCAGCCGGGACACACAGTGGATTACTGCTTCCATTTCAAAGATTACATCCATGATATGAATGATGAACATCAAATAGATTGGGATGAGATGAGACGGTACGTCGCGGCTCTCAAGGCTAGGAGACCTCCTCAGAGGCCACAGCAGCAGTTACAACAGCAGCAGCAGCAGCAACCACAACAACAACAACAGCCTCAGCAGGCCCCACAACAACAGCCCGACATGGGCATAATCCAGAATCCACTACCGGAGCACCAACAACCCAATCATCAGGTTAACCCCATCTCCTCCTTCCCGGAAGTCGGGAGAGAGCAGGTGTGGCACCAGGAAAGTACCTCCATTCTTTATACCTCCAACCCTATCGTCATGCAACCCCCTCACCTTGCCCGGGTAGCACCTCTCTCTCATCAACCCGCATCGGTATCGCCTTCACCATTTCCACTACCATTACGCCCTCTCATCCGCACCCCGACCTCCTATCAACCGACACTTTCTACTACGCCTTCACACCCTCTCACCTTCTCCCACTCCCCCACTTTACCATCCACCTCTACCACATTTACCCCTACGCCTTCTAAACCCCTTATCATCCGTCCACCATACATAACCCCGTCTTTCTCCACCACATCACCACTAATGCCTTCAAAACCACTCATCACCCACCATCCACCTCAAAACCTTTACCCGTTTCAAACCTTACCTCCACCTCCACCTTCCAAACCCCTTATCCTTCATAATCCGCGCGATATCCCCTCTACCTCCGCCATGCCTCCACCTAACAAACCCCTCATCAGAATCCCTGCTCCCGTCATCACCCCTGCTTCATCAACCATTCCTCCACTACTACCCCTCAAACCCCTGTTAAAACCCACTGCTACCCCCACAGAGGTACAAAAGCCGCAGGCAATGGTGCTCCGGAGTGGAAGGATTTTCCACAGGGTTTTCCCCCACAACAGTCAGAATCCCGAGCAATCTCAGCCAGAGAAGGATGATGCAGAACAACCAGAAAGAGCTATCCCTGGAACACAGTATGATCTACTGAAACACTTGGACAAGACGCCTGCCCGGATCTCCATCCTAGAGCTACTTCAAAGATCCACATCCCACCAGGCGGCCTTGATGGAATATCTTCAAAAGGTCATGGTTAATGAAGACCTCCCCGTGGAGAAGATTTCGACCGTCCTAACCCCAACAGACACACAACCAGCCATCATGTTTCACAACTACGAGCTCGCTCCCAAGGAAGCTCGGAAATATGCATTGTGCATTTCAATAAAAATTAATGGGGTATCCAAAAACCCGTGTCTTGTCGACACGGGTGCATCCATAAATGTGATCTCCATGAACACTCTTCAGTTGTGTGGGGTTGACGAGGAACAAATAAGACCTTCCTCGATCACGGTCACGGCTTATGACAATAGCAAAAGGCCGCCGCAGGGGATGATTATTCTGAAGGCAGAACTAGGCCCCATGGCAATCCCCACGGAATTCCATGTCCTCGACATGGACCCCACATTTAAGGCTATACTGGGTCGCCCTTACATCGAAGCCATGGACGCTGTGCCTTCCACCAACCATCAGTGCCTGAAGTTTCCTTACAATGGGAGAATTATTAAAGTGGTCAGTACACCTGTCCTTCACACAGTGGATGCTATCAACACCTCTCTGCCTTCTGTTTGGCCGTCTCATCGGCCCATATTGTCACTGCTGGACGTACGTGATCCATCTCATGTTCCACTAGCACCAAAGGAGCCGGTCAGGGCAACCGCAACATCCTGTCTCCCTTTTCACTCCAAAGGTTGGGAGATTATGAGGAACATCGGCTATCAACAGGGAAAAGGTCTGGGCGCACAGTTACAGGGTATGCTCAAGCCGCCAAAAGAAATTAGGCCGAACCGTAGGTTTGGCCTAGGCTTCAAAGGACCGTTCAAGGCAGATTGGAAGCCCCTCACGTGGACTCTATCAAACCACTTCAACAGAGGGCCCGTTGTTCAGATGGGAGATCACCCACGAGAAGCATATGGAGGATCACATGCTGTATATTTGGCTGAAAAATGTCCGAGGATCACCAAAATAGGCAAGATCAAAGATCCGGAATGCGAGTGGGACAAATGGTTCGACATATGGGACATTTCCGTTGCACTGGAAAGGATGTTCTCATCTCCACAGCTTGAAAGACCACCATTGATCTCCGAAATACCAGAGAATATTATCACTCTTGCCAAGGTTCCAAACTATCCTCGTCCTCGCCAGAAGGACTCTGTCATCGACGGATCTTCATCCGTCCTCAACATTACCGTCGACGGCTCATTAGCCGCCATCCTCTCCATCCACTCGTCTCAGCCTTTGCTGATATCTTCTTCCTGGGCCAGACAATTGTCTGATGATCTTCCCAGGTCCCCTTCTTTGCTTACATACCTACGCGGGCTTTTCAACCCGCGCCAGGTCTTCAACCATGATCTGCTCTACGAGCCCCACAATCCTCTAGCCATAACCACTTTCCTCTCTCCTCCAATCTCTTTTCACTGCTTTGTCATTAAAAATGAAAACGAAAAAAAAACGTCAATTTTCAAACTCTCCAACAACACATCTTCGTTGAGGAAACCTCCTACATCTCCCACGGGTGCGTACCGCCTTGCGGACCACCCGTCCAAGGTCCGATGAGCGACCTTTTCTACCCCTCCTCTGAGGGGTCTTCTCCTGTACATTCTACACCATCCTCCTCATCTTCCTCTTCTTCTGTAAATATTGTCAGTCAATCTAGGAATGATAGGCCAAGGGTAGTACCTAGGAAGAAATCCAAGGGTAGGCAGATCCCTCGTCGATTCCTTCTGGATTTGGCCGCCAGGTGTCAGGCCCTTCTTGCCATCCCCCAGTTGTTAGAAAATCCCATCCAGCTACCCGAAATAGAATGCGAGGGCGACTGTGCATCTGATGAAGGGTATGGAGTCTACGAGATCACGAATGAAGAATGCCCCACTGAAGATGAGGGTGAAGAATATGAGGATGCGGCGGGCGCATACGCTAGCGGAATGAGGAGATTCGACGAGCCGTCAACCGCCGTAGAAGAATCCACCAAAGAAGTCAACTTGGGGACTGAGGAAGACCCTAGGATCATCCTCATAAGTGACAACTTACCACCCTCTGAAGAAGAGGCATTAATTGAGGTCCTCAAGGAATATAAGGACACGTTTGCATGGAGCTACGAGGATATGCCGGGTTTGGATTCAACCTTGGTCGAACACCGTTTAACCCTAAAACCAGGGTCCATCTCGGTAAAACAAAGGTTAAGGCGTTTCCACCCTCAGATGGCTTTAAAAATGAAAGAAGAGGTTGATAAGCTCCACAAAGCCAGGTTCATTAGAGTCGTTCTTTATCCTCAATGGGTGGCGAACATTGTCCCGGTCATGAAGAAAGATGGGAAAGTCAGGATTTGCATTGACTTCCGGGACCTTAACCGCGCGTGTCCAAAGGATGATTTTCCCTTGCCTCACATTGATGTGTTGATTGATAACACGGCAGGTTATGAAACCCTCTCATTCATGGATGGATTTTCGGGATACAATCAAATTCGTTTGGCAGAAGAGGATCAGGAAAAGACGTCATTCACTACCCCTTGGGGAACATATTGTTACGTGGTCATGCCGTTTGTGTTAAAGAATGCTGGAGCTACTTACCAAAGAGCGATGATGGCCATATTTCATGACATGATGCACATATATCTGGAAGTGTATGTGGATGACTTATTGGTGAAATCAAGGACCATGATGGAACATCCAGAAGTTTTGGCTAAGGTCTTGCAAAGGTCAAGAGAATTCCAATTGAAAATGAACCCGAAAAAGTGTGTGTTTGGTGTGTCGTCGGGTAAATTGCTGGGGTTCATTGTGAGTAAAAGAGGGATCGAGATAGATCCCGACAAAGCCAAGGCTATCAGGGATATGCCGCCTCCCAAGAATTTGAGGGAAGTCCGAGGTTTAATCGGCAGGCTGCAGTTTATTCGTCGGTTTGTGTCTCAACATTCACAAAGGTGTAGACCTCTCTACGAGTTGACCAAGCCAGGAGTAGAATTCCACTGGAATTCTAAATGTCAGAAAGCTTTTGAAGGGTTGAAGGAATATCTGGCTAGTCCACCCGTTCTCATTCCACCTAAACCAGAAAAACCTCTGATCCTTTACATCTCAGTCTTGGATGACTCCGTGGGAGCCGTCCTCGCACAAGCTGATGAAGAAGGCAAGGAACGGGCAACCTATTACTTGTCTAAACTTCTCAATCCCTGTGAGCAGAAGTACACCGTCATGGAGAAAACCTGTGCTGCCCTCGTTTGGGTGGTGCAGAAATTGAAGCACTACTTCTTGGCTCACGAGGTCCACTTGATTGCTCGGATGAATCCTATCAAATTCCTTCTGGAGAAATCTGTCCTTACGGATAGGCTAGCACGCTGGCAAAGTTTTCTCTCTCAGTTCGACATCACCTACATCCAGTAAAAGACGATTAAAGGCTATGCCATAGCCGAGCACCTCGCTCACCATCCTCTTCCCAAGTTCGATCCCGTCCAATCAGAGTTTCCAGATGAGGAACTAATGTCCATCAACCAATCAGATGAGCCAATGTGGACACTATATTTTGATGGAGCTCTGAATTCTCAAGGGAGAGGAATCGGCGTCGCCCTCCTATCGCCTGAAGGTCTCACATTCCCATTGGCATACCAGCTCAAATTTCCAGTCACCAACAATATAGCCGAATATGAAGCTCTTCTAGCTGGCCTAGAACTCGCTCATTCTTTTCGTATCACTGAGTTGCGAGTCGTAGGTGATAGTCAACTCATCCTTCGCCAGGTGCTCACTAAGTATCGCACTCGCGATCCCAAACTCAAGCCATACCAAGAACTCACTGCTGCCTTTGCCAAACTGTTCGCCAAACTGATCTTTGTTCATGTCCCTCGTCATCAGAACATTCTCGCCGATGCCCTCGCCTCGTTGGCATCATCCATAAGGTTCCCTCTAGGAAGATGGTTTAAGTCCATTTCCATCTATAAACTTCATGCTCCTGCAATCGATGATGCTTCCTACGTAAATATCAAAGACAGGATAGCAAGGAAGATCCTGCAGGAAGATATCCTTGAAAAGAGGGAGATCATGTTGGCAGAGGCCGAAGAAGAACTGGCTGATGAAGAGAAACCATGGTTCTATGAAATTGTCAAATATTGCCAAAATCAGTCTTATCCTGAAGGGGCCACCACAGAGGACAAGAAAGCCATAAGAAGGGTGGCTCAGAAATATACATTGGTTGGAGGTCTACTCTATAGAAGGAGCCTTAGTGGTATTCTGTTAAGATGTCTTGATGACGATGAGGTTTGGAAATGTGTAGAAGAGACGCACTCGGGTGTGTGCGGTGGCCACGTGAATAGTCAGATGCTCGCCAAGAAGATCATTCGTCAAGGCTTTTATTGGCCCACCATGGAAGAAGATTGTGCTGTCTACGTCCGTAGGTGTGTCAAGTGTCAACTTCACGCCGATAAAATCCATTCACCATCTTCCTCACTTCATCCAATATCCTCCCCATGGCCTTTCTCCATGTGGGCATTCGACATCATTGGTCCCCTAGGTGATCCCAATTCCCTCACCAAGCAGAAATCCTTCATCCTTACTGCAACGGAATACTTCACCAAATGGGCCGAAGCCGAAGCTTACGCGGAAATCAAGGCATCAACAGTCTGCAAGTTCATCATGAAGAACATCCTCGCCAGATTCGGCGTCCCAAGCACGATCGTCACTGACAATGGGCCACAATTCATTTCTCAGGACCTACAGGACCTCTGCAAAAGGTACGCAATTGCATTGCATCATTCATCGCCTTATTACCCACAAGGTAACGGCCAAGCGGAGGCCACCAATAAAACATTGCTCAAAATCATCAAAAAAAACCTGCGAGTCTAGTAAGTTTTCAGACTGGCCAGAAAAGCTTATCGAAGCCCTATGGGCCTATCGCACTTCAATCCGTACCCCCACCGGGCAGACTCCATTTGCCCTCACTTATGGTATGGAAGCGGTAGTCCCGTACGAGACTCTGATCCCTTCTCTCAGGGTACAATTGGATGAGGAATTTCCCCTCGACGATCGTCGTAATTCACTCCTCGCCCAGTTGGAACTCTTGGATGAGAAGCGGCTGGCCGCTGCCGAACACGCGCGTGTGTATCAAAATAGACTCGCTCGCTTTTACCAAAAGAAAGTCGTTGAGAGAAAATTCAAAGTCGGTGAGATGGTCGTAAAAAGAATTTTTGTCAAACCTGGAGGGCCGCGTTCTAAGCTCCAACCCAATTGGGAAGGACCATTTGTAATTCAAGCCGTGCACCCTGGCAACGCCTACAAGCTAGTCAACGCCGAAGGGACCGAGTTATCCCACCCTTGGAATGGGCTTTATCTTAAGAAATACTACCCTTAGCACAAAACAAAAAAAAATGATGAAAAGATAAAAAACATCAAAAACAAGGAAATATTGAAAACCACTAAAAATATGGAAAATTCAAAATGCCGATGCCTGGCAGGCACCATGTAGTTAAGTCCCTGCATCTAACCTTCATGTTAGGATAGGGCCCATTAAGGCTTGGTAGGCACCGGGTCTTGGTTTGCCAGAACTGTGGAGACCCCTGTCCGGCCACGTCGGCCTATGCTCGCTCGAAGGAAGCTAACATGTGCTCACTTATGTATTTTATTCAAAAAAAGTTGGTAGCATCACCTACGGTAGGGCCACACCTAGAAGATCTCCGAAAGCTGTAATCTTTATTCTTTTCTCTTCGACCAAATGAGACAGTCGGCGCCCTTAAAACGCTGAGCATGAGAAACCGAAACTCAAACCCCAAGGACAAGAATAGGATCCATTTCCTCGAGCATCGATCAGAGCACGAGAAGAGGGCAGTGTCCCCGCAGGCATACGAAAAGGGAGCCCACAAACGTCAAACGACTATATCTCCCTCACAAAAAAATATACAAAGTCAAAATCAAGAGAAAAGCCTGGTCATGACCGTGCCTGGTGCGATAAACGGAACCCCTCAAAGTAAAAATCTGAATCCACAAAGGGGGGCCGTGGAATGTAAATGCTCGAGATTTGGTCCGAAGTTGTCCGAAAGGAAAGAGTTAATGGGCCCTTATTCGCTCGCCGAGTTAACGGCTTTGCCGGTCCTCTCAGGAGGTTTATCCCCTACACTCTTCCTTCTCCCTCTAAAGATGAAGGTTCGATGGAGTTTCTGAAGGGTAAAAACTGCCCAGGGTCTGCGACCTTATTTTAATATACACATTTTGATTGCCTAATTTGAAAAAGCAAAAGCTATCGCTGCGAAGGAGTCTCCGTGTTTCTGGCTGGTCAAAACCCCTGTTTACCACCTTGATGTCTTCTTGTTTAACCTCGGGCTTAGGCCAATGCAAGCGCGTCACCTATGGGTGCGACGGCGTCTGATTCCGGGTCAGCGTCGCGCGGTTGGTCGTTAGGGTTCCAGGGTGTTCTATCTTATACCATCTAGAGTTGTGAGGAAACAGACCCGGGTCGGGCAAATCATTTACCTCAAACACCTTTTGGGTGAATCCCTGTGGTCGGAAGCAACTGGGAGCCTAAGCATGGCATGACGGTATTGTCATCAGGGTAAGTCTTAGCCGGCGGGATCGTCATTCGAGGGGTCTAGAGGCCCAAATCAACCTAGATGTGCACTTAAGATACCTGGGAGGTTAGTAAGAAACCCCTGTCTCACGTAGGTTAGGTGCCATTTGGGTGCTTGCCGGGCATTAGTAATAAAAAAAATTGAAATGATAAAAGCACAAAAAAATGGAAAAGAGAAATGTACATATTTGCAAACAAAAAAAATCTTTTTATGATGAAACAAAAAAAATAAAAAAAAATATCAAATATAAAAAAGAAAACAAATCAATTTTGCATGATTACATTTGCGTGCAGCATCTCACTTTTAAATACCGCTTGCATTCGTGTGCTTGCCTATCGCATTTATCATCACCGCATCTTTCCCTTACCTTCGTTAAATAAAGGCTTAGCCCATTGACCAGTTATCAAGGACAGTCACAGTGACCATTTGCTTATTGAGCAAGGGGCCAAGTCAGAACAGAAATTCTGATTTGTTTGTTTCAGTGATATGTGCAGGGATTCAGGTAACTGAAGCAAAGGTGAAAAACAAACAAACCAAACCTTGTGTTTTATTCCAAAAAATCAAAAAAAATTACATCAAGTTCCGTCCTCTCTCTCTGCATTACTCGTCCCACTACTCTCCGGGCAAAACACTCTCAAAGGTGCTACCCAACTACGAAAAGCGGTACTCCTGCCGCTCTGTACTCCTCTTCCTATTCCCACATCCCGGCGTTGATCCACGGAAGTAGCAGAGAAGCTACCAACACGAAAGCCACGCTCTCGTGCTTTTCGGTAGCGCTCCTCACCATCTCTCAGCCACTGTTCAGCAAGACCAAGGCCGATTCGGAGTTCGAATAGTTGGGCCTCCATGGCCCTTCGCTCCTCCCTTTCAGCCAAACTGTTGGCTCTTTCTCTCTCTGCGTTTCTTTCCCTCTCTGCCCGTTCTCTCTCACGGTCTTCCCTCTCTAACTGGAGAGTGATCCTCAGTTCCATAGCATCCCTGGATGAGTCGTCATCAGGATGACGCCGCAGTTCCCTCTCCAGTTCTGCTATCCTAGCCTCCTTCTGCGCAGCTTGGGCAAGCGCTTCTTCCGTCTCCTTTTCCTGCCGAGTGTACCATCTCAGATACGCGATAAGGCGTAAACAAAGAGAACTCAACGCTGAAACTTTTACCTGTATACGGAGCATCCCTTCTGCCTCCGCAGCACGCTGCGTGACGTGAGCAAGTTGCTCATGAAGCGAGTCAAGTTCTGAGGTGGGAATCCACAAGCTGGAAGAGGCACCACCTACTCCCATCGCTGGGGAGGCCGCGCCAATCTGGGCATGCTACGACCATGTGAATTAACAGCCAACATCTGGAATCTGGGGATTTAATTAGGAATGTACTATACACCTACCAAGGCGCTCGTAGCTCCGCGGGCATCACCCAACTGTTGTTCCATCTCTGCCAAGCGAGTTCGTAAATTCGCTATCATGGCATCCCGGACATCCTGCAGCCTTATAAGTCAGCATTTTTACCAGAAAAACCAAGAAAAGGAGAAAGAAGAGAAGAGAAAAAGGGGAAACCTACCTCCACAAGTCCCCGGGGTTGGAACCGTTCTGCGTACTTTGTCCTATATAGACGCAAGTAGTCCTCGCTGTCCCGCGCCTGTGATTCTACAATCGTGCCACCCCGTTGCCAGTCCTCATACTGTTCGGGGAATCGCACGCGCCAGTCAATGCAAGTCGCCGGTCCCCGCGTCTTTCTCCCGACACGAGGTGGCGCAGCTGAATCCACCCATTCTTGAGCCAGTCCTAAAGTCCTCATAACTAATCGTAGCCGAAGCGGCTCGATTTCATTCAGGCAGTGCATCCATAGTTCCCGTCCGAACCGGGCACGACTTGCTAGAACCCACGGCTGGTTGGCATCGACCATGTCTGAGTAGGGTCTTCAGTTTACCATCGCTGTAGGGAACTCCTGTAGCTCCCGCCTTAACACCATCAGTTGGTAGGTTAGGGGTGCCGCACTCATGACGGGTTCCCACCGCCTGGCTAGCGGCACCATCACGGGTCGCCAATGTCGAGCTCTCCCCATAGGGAGGTAATAATAGCTCCATAACTGCTCGGCGCAGGTCATCAGCACCTTGCGAAAACAACACAAAAAAATACAAAACAAGCAAAACCAAAAAAAATACCTGGATGAATGGTGTGAAACCACTCACAGTCATCTCACGATCCGTTTCTTGGAATAGGCCTGCAAACAGGTGTGCCAGCATGGCGGCTCCCCAGGCATAATACCCTACTCTTTCAAGGTCTGACAGCAGCTCCAGGAAGCAACATTGGATACCATCCCCTTTCGAGCTCAGTACCAATCTCCCCAAAAGGAAGAGGAGAAATCTCCTCAAATCTATGTTACATCTTTCCCAGTTGCCGAAATCTGTGCAGTACACGGCACGACATCCTATTTCCATCCTTTCCATGAACTCTTCTGAGGATTCGTCGTCCCGCCGACGAGTGTCGGTGAGCCCTAATGCATCCATGAGGGACGCCCTAGCTACCGACCTGTTCTTCCGACCATCTAGGTCCAAACCCAGTAACTTCTGGGCACCTTCTCTGTAGTCCGCGTAAGTGACTCCGGTCACTGCCTCGCCTTCTACCTTCAGGCTTGTGATCCGGACCACATCCTCCAAGCTGGGCACCATGTGCCCCCAGGGCATCAGGAATGCCCGGCTCACTGGGTCCCATCTCTCACACAAGGCTTGGATCAGGACTAGGTCAAGCTGGATCGGCTCGATCCGAAGGAAGGTACCAAATCCCATCACGTCTAGCCTCGCCTTCTGAAAATCTGGGAGGCCCCTGTACGCTGGTACTACCAACTCCCATAAGATTTGTGATTTCATCACAACCTACACATACAAGGAATGGGGGTGAGGTTTGGTCAGAAGAAAGGAAGAAAAAATGAGAAAAGGGCAAGAAAACTTGGCTTACGAGTTGTGATTGGGCCCTTTCGCTGAAGTGCCCTTCAAAGTCTGAAAGCCTCATGGAACTACTACCACTAGACCTGCTTCTCTTCGAGGAATGGGAAGATTCGCCCTCCATCCAACTCTTCCTCCTCTCCCGTAAGAACTTGTGCTCCTCGAGTTATTCCTCGATATACCTGGGAAGATAAAAGGGACAAGAATTTATAGAAATGGAAGGAGTGCGGGCCAAGATTGCCTCCATCACCTGTCGATGATAGCCCTCGCAATAAGACACCGGCCAAGCGGCCCCATGTGTCGCTTCACCGCTCGCACAGGGTGATTGACTGGACGAAGAATAGGACGAATAGCCCCTATGTTGTCTAGGGATACCCTATCATGTTTTGGAGGACGCCCGCAAAATTTGGCACAACATCCGGGAAAAGGAACTAGGGCCGTCAGTATTGACTTCGACGGCAGATTCCCGTGGAAAATGGTCACAACAAGACGTGATTCTCCGCTCGAGGCGGAGTCTCGACAGATCCGTCACATGGGAACAGTGCAAAGGAGAAGAAGTGTAGGGAAGAAGGAACGCACAAGAGGACGAACAAACATCAGAAAATCAAATCACTCCATTCATAATTCTACATAAGCTGTCAAAAACATCATAAGCATAAAGAGGTGGCGGGTCCACTAGCCCGCCAATCCTCACCATCACTCGTCTCTCTGGGCACACTCCTCCTCTCCCCCGAGGTGAGGGTCCCTCAGAAGCCTCCGGGATCCCCGTGCAGTAGCACCTGCCTCGCCTCTTGGCGCCTGCTCCGCAGCAGTGACTCGCTGCTCCTCCCCTGGCGTGGCAAGGAAGCCACTGGCGGCAAAGCGACCAGACTGCCGGAGTCGCTCCCCGAACTCTCGTGCTCTCTCGTAGCGCGTCTCCATCCCTCCTAGCCTCTGCACGACGGCCTGAAGGCCCAGCTGGAACTCCCTCACTTGGGCCTCCAAGGCCCTCCTCTCGGTCAGATCCCGCTGTCGCTCGGACCTTCTCTCGGCCTTCTCTCTCTCTACCTCTCTCCTCATCATCTGCAGAAGAACCCTTAACTCCAGGATGTCTGGAGAAGGTCTCTCCTCACCGCGATGCCGCAGCTCCGCTACAGTCGCCACCCAGGCATCACGCTCCTCTTCCGCCCGAGTCGCGCGGGCCACCGCACCGGCAAGTTGCTCCCGGAGGGAGGCAATCTCGAGAAAAGGGGCCGAGGAACTGGAAGATGTGCCACCAATCATCCCCGCCGTCACTGTCTGCTGGGCACGCTGGAACAAAATAAACAACGGCCGTCAGTGAAACTCCAAAATCTGAAGTTAAAAGTGCGGCACGTAACTTACCAGGAGCGACAACTCATGTTGAGCGACGGCCAGTTGCCGCCTAGTCTCTGACAGCTGGGCGCGCGAGCCGCCGATGCCACGCGTGTCCCCAGCTTGGCGAAGCCCCGCGTAACTCTCTCTCTGCCGCCGTAGGAAGTCGGCACTGTCCTGCACCAGTACACCCCCTTGCTGTCCAGGGAGACGTACGGGCCAGTCCTCGAGCCTCGCCTTGCCGCGACTCTCCCTCCTGACGCGGCTCGGCTCGTCCGCACTCGCCCACTCATCGGCCAGGCCCAGGGTCCTTGCCATGTCCTGCACCAAGAAAGGGGTCCCATATCAGTCAAAAGGAACGCGTCCCCTGTCTAGGACGCGTCCATCATTTGAGTACAACACTCGCCGAACCCTTTCCTCCTCGCCCGGCTCGCTTCAAAACCCAAAATGAATTAAAAGAGGAAGAGATCGGAGGACCTACCGGACCGTGTTCACCTCCTCCCACGCCATCGGGCCCCTCGGGTCCCTCGGGAGCCCGGAGCGGCCCTTCCTCCTCCATGGACGCCGTTCCGTGCTCGGGCGCGTCCCTCCTTGGGCGAGGAGTTCCTCGTCCCTCTCCACCTTCACCATGGTCGGGCCCACCGAACTCCATCGATCAAAAGAAGAGGAAGATGGAAAGGGGGGCAAGCGAGTTTCGGCAGAAGGCGGGCTCGTTTGCGGGTAAGGCACGGGAGAAGAAGGACCACCCGTCGCTTTAAATTTGAAATCAAGGATTAAGACGCGTCCTCGCGCCTGGACGCGCCCAAAAGGGAGAAAAGGGAACAAAATCCCCCCGTGCAAAGCGTAGTTCCCCGCTGTTCAGGGCAAGGTCTCGCGAAGCATGCCTCAAAGGATAACTCAGTGCAAAGAAGAAAGTATGAGAGAGAGAGAAAGTACACACAACACAAGAAAGCCATTTTCATTTCATATAATAGCCGAAAGTACATCATACAGCGAGAAAGGTGATGTGTACAAACAACTCTCTAACTCTCACCATCACCCTCCTGGTCATCTCTCTCCTCCCTCCTCCGCCGGGGATCCCTAGGGGGCCTCTGCGAACCCTGAGAAGCTGTGCTCGCCTCGCCCTGCGGTGGCACTCCAGCCTCGAAGGCGCGACGACGCTCCTCGGCCGAAGAGACCAGATAGCTGCCCATGGAAAAAGAACCAGACTGACGAAGTCGCGCCCCGCGTTCCTTCGCCCTCTGGTACTGCTCCTCACTCTCCCGAAGCCTCCCCTCCGCCGTGCCGAGACTCAATCGGAGCTCCAGCAGCTGGGCTTCCAGAGCCCTCCTCTCGGTCTGATCCCGCTGTCGCTCCTCCCTCTCTCTCTCCCTCTCCTCTCTCTCCCTCTCCTCTCTCTCTCTCATCGCCTCCCTCTTCGACAGCTCGAGGGCGATCCGCAGATCCAGCACGTCACGAGGGAGCTCCTCAGCCTCCCGTCGACGCTCCTCCTCCAGCTCCGCAATCCGGGCGTCACGCTCCGCCACCCAAGCGTCGCGCTCCTGCTCAGCACGAACAGCACGGGCCAGGGCCTCCCGAATCTCGGCCACCTGTCAAAGCACGCATGGCACCATAAGAGAACAGTGATAGAAGGAAAGCAACCAGAAGGAGAGTCAGGGCCAAGCAAGCACTCACTCGAGCCTCGCGGTCACGCTCGGCCTCCTCAGCCCGAGCCACCGCATACGCCAGCTGCTCCTGGAGGGCAGAAACCTCCGGAGGAGGGCCCCGCGAACTGGAACCCGCTCCGCCAGCCATCCCGGCTGTCGCTGTCTGGTGGGCCCGCTGAAACACGGGGCAAACGTCAGTCAAAGGCTAAGCATCAAAAATCCAGGTCACAAAAAAATGCATTGCATAAACTCACCAGGATCTCCAACTCCTGTCGGATGGCCACCAACTGTCGCCTGGCGTCCGCCAACTGGGCCCGCAGGTCGGCGATCATGGTATCACGAGCATCCTGCATTACACATAAGTTAGTGTCCCATGCATATACATATAGAAAGGTGGAGCAATTTCATTTCACTTACCCCTGCCATACCACCCAAGGAGAGGCGGTCCCCGTACGTAGCTCGGTACCGTCTCATGTAGTCTGTGCTGTCCTGTACGTGGGACACCACTGGGACCCCGCCCTGCTGCCAGTCCTGGTACTGTGCTGGGAAGCGCGTACGCCAGTCCACAATCTTCGCCTTCCCCTTGGTCTTCCGCCCAATGCGGGCCGGCGCATCTACGTCAACCCACTCCTGGGCCAGCCCCAACGTCCTCATGACCAGTCTAAGCCGCAGCGGCTCAATCTCGTTCAGGCAATGGACCCACACGTCCCGCCTGAAGTGAGGAAGACCCGCTACAACCCAGGGCTGGCCAGCATCGCCCATGCCCAGGTAGGGCCTCCACACCACCTGCGTCACCATACATACATTATGCTAGTTACCATTCAGTCTCATGCATAAACACAAAAAAATCATACGCATCTTACCATGGCCTCGGGATACTCGCTCAGCTCCCGACGAAGCGACGCCAGCTGATAGCCGTGGGGTGCTGCAACCACGACCGGCCTCCACCGCCGCACTAGAGGCATGGCCCTCCTGTTCCCATGCCTAGCCCTCCCCATCGGGAAATAGTAATAGCTCCACACCTGCATCCATCATACATCATTAGTACAATAATTGCATATTTAACTGTGGGAATGCATAAATAAAATGTTTACCTGGAGGAAAGGTGCGAAGCCGCTGACTGTCGTCTCCTTCTCCGAAGTCTGGGAGAGATCAGCAATCAAATGGGCAAGCAGAGCCGCCCCCCACGCATAGTGTCCCACTCTGTCGAGATCCGCCAAGATCCCGAGGAAACGGCAGTGGATGCCATCCCCCTTCGTCCCCAGCAGAAGGCGGCCCAGGAAGAAGAAAAGAAACCTCCGAAGGTCTAGATCCACCAGCTCCCTCTCGCTCGGATCCTGGGTGAAAGCTGCACGAGCATCCCCCTCCAGTCGAGCCAAGAACTCCGCTCCAGTCTCGCTAACCCACTGACGCGGGTCGACGAATCCGAGCGCCTCCATGATCTCCACTCGGCCGACTACCCTGCTGTCTCTATCAGTCACGCTCGTCTCTAACCACAGCAGGTCCAGGGCACTCTCTCGGTAGTCGGGGTAGGTGACCCCGCTGACTGCCTCTCCGTCAACTCGTAGCCCGGTGATCCGAGCCACGTCCTCCAGCGTCGGCACCATGTGCCCCCAGGGCATCAGAAACGCCCGGCTCGGTGCGTGCCACCGCTCCCTCAGTGCCTGGATAAGAGGAAGGTCGAGCCGGAAGGGCTCGATCCTAAGGAAAGCTCCAAAGCCCATGGCGTCCACACGCGCCCTCTGGAAATCCGGCAGCCCACGGTATGCTGCCACCACCAAGGACCAGCTGATCCGGCCCTTCATCACGCCCTACAAACCACAAAACCAACAAAGAACACATCAGCATCATGAACAGTCATAAACAATAACACTGTATATATACTACTTATTCTTTTATTTTTATTTTTTAAAAAAAATATTTATATTTTCTTGTGGAGGCGTCCAGGCCCCTGGACGCCTCCTCTTCTTTTCATTTATTTTGGTTTTTTTTAGAAAAAAGAAAAAACAAAGTCAAACCAACAAAAATATATTAATTATAATGGAGGCGTCCTAGAGCCAGGACGCCTCCTTATTTTTATTATATTTCTATTACTTTTCGTAAATAAATATATAACCAAAAATAAAAAGAAAACGTGGAGGCGTCCAGGCCCCTGGACGCCTCCTTCTCTCACTACCCGCCTTTCTCTCACAACCTCTCGCACACCCGTTTTAGCCTATTGAACCACAAAGTGAGAATTCTGAGGTACTTACCGGGTCGTGATCGTCCTCTCCCGCGTCACCAGCATCCGCAGCGGCCTCCGCGGCTAGGAGAGGCACCTCCATCTCCTCCCCCGCAGCAACCTCCTCTGCTGCGGCCTCCTCGGCATCATCTCTCAACCTCCTCGCACGACGAGCCAGTCGTTTCCGCTTCTCTGGACCCTGACTCGATCCTCCTCGCTCCATTGGGACTAAGAATGGGTCGTTTGGAGTGGCTGGACGGTCGGAATGAACAGTATAAGTGAACAGGGGGGAGCCCCCCCTATATATAGAATGACCTTTTATTGGGGCGTCCAGGCGCCTGGACGCCCCCACAATTTTTATTTTTTTCAAAAATTCAAAAAAATAGGGGCGTCCAGGCGCCTGGACGCCCCCAAAAATAAAAAAAATAAAAAAATCAAAATAGGGGCGTCCAGGATCCTGGACGCCCCCAAAAATAAATTGTCAAAAAAATAATAAAATAATAAAATAAAATTAGGGGCGTCCAGGCGCCTGGACGCCCCAATAATAAAAAATTTCAAAAAAATATATTTATATAAGAATATGTATATAATCCAAACAAAATAAAAAAAACACAAAGAAAAAGAAAAACCATAAAAAAGATAATAATTAAGGGGACGGGGGTCCGAAACATCCAAATGCCAAATTTTATTCCATCAGAAAATCAGAGTGAACTATATCAGGGGCTTAGGCGCTTTAGGCCTTAACTTCCCCAGTTCGGTTACATAAGCCCTCCACGGCTCGCATTCCTCCACCACGTGCGCTAAGGCCTTTCCCGCAACACTTGTCTTCCAGGGAGTTTTAATGGCCTTCGCTTCCTTCGCGTCCGCTTCAGTGCCCAACTCCCTTTTCTTCAAAGGAACAATGCCAGTCGGTGGCGGGAACGAATGACGTGGGATGCAAATCTGGAGACAGCACCGATGCGCACTGTAAAGGACGAACTCGGTCGCGCCGATCAGTTGAAGATCAACTTCGGGGGAAGACCTCATGAGGAGATCTAGCGAAAGCAAACATGCCGGTGCGCAAGTAAAGAAACCTTGTGTCACGGTGCGGAAGTGAGACCGCCAGTCTTCACGTTTCTTCAGCCACGGAACGCGGTTCACTACAGTACCACCAAAGCCTAACACGTCGGCTATGTGGTGAAGCGGGCTTTGTTGGAAGAGCTTCGAAGCGGTTGGCATTCCCTCGCGGTGGTCGAATTTGAAATGCAAATCCAGCCAGCAATTCAAGACAAGTGCACAACCAAATGGAGGCTTACCCATGCTCGAGGCAGTAAGGCCACTATACAGGTAGGCGAGGACAGCGGGTCCCACCCTCTTTCCACGCCAAATCCCGCAGATAGCACTCAGTTGGTCTTCCTCCACTATGTTGTCGGTATAAGGAAACAAGAGAGCACCCGCCAGACAGATAGTGAACCCCTTCATGATTCCCTCCAAATAGTCATCGTCTGGTGACCCTCTCAGGGCGTCCATGACCCACTTCGCAAGCTTTTGGAGATCGATCCCCTTTTGAGTACGGACCTTTCTGGCTGCGTCGGGCGGCATGAAGCTTCCAAGGACGCTTTCAGAAGTCCCCCGTGTCAGCATCCGCATAGCCTTCACCTTCCCGTCACTCTTGAATTTCTTCAAACCAAGCAGAAGTTCCACCTCCTCGAGGAGGATGGTCACCTCGAAGGTCGGGAAAATAAAAGTGTAGGTCTGGGGATGCCAGATCTCCACTAGTGCGCCCATAGCCGCCCAGTCCATACGAATCTTCTCGTAATGTTTGGCATGAATAAGGAGCCCCTGCAAATGCCACTTCGAGAGTATGGCCCTCATGCCAATGGAGATATTGGAAGTTAGCTTTGAAAGCCATGGCAGTTTGGAAAACTTCCTCGGGCCTGGGAAGAGTGGATATGGCTGGGAGAGAAAAAAGAAGAAATGAAGGAAGTAAGAAGAAGGTTCACGTGCAGAAATTTGAAAAGAGTCAGCTTACCATATGCGACATGATCGTCCCACACAGATGACCCTCGAGGTCGGAGAGTCGCCTGATCTCGCTGCTAGGCCTGCTCTTCTTCATAACGCGGGAAGACTCTCCTTCCATGCTGAAATCTCTAGATTCTCCTCTCCTTTCTCTCCTGAGCTTCCAAAACCCACCTTGGTGCATTTGAATGAACTAGCCTAAGGGGAGTTCTTATAGGAAGGGAAGATCGCTACAGGATAGAACATGTCACATCAGCGGTCGCTATCAGGATTTTGTCTGGATTTCCTTTGAACTGTGGTGCGTTTCTGCTATCATTCTGCTACTTTATGATGTTGCTAACCTTTGCTGGCCTGTGCAGGTTTTACTAACGGACGTCTTTGTCCTATCTCCTGTCTCACCTTTCATTGGTTGGTCCCACCTTGTCATGCATCGTAGTATATGATACTTACGCTACTAGAACATGTCAAGGACCTTGCGGCTCGAACGAATCTGGGATCTGAATTCCCCTTCAACAAAAATGATGATGATCCCGGAGGAATTTGGGTTGTACGGATAGGCCGTCAACTTGTGATAGAATGGGGACGACGGTTCCATTCAGTGAGTTGGTGCGCGGATAAACGGGCCCCAGCCCAGTATCAGCTCACCGGGTCGGTATTCTGACCCATTCTTCACAAGTTGACAATATTATCCTTGGCTATTTTCTATTTTTGTTTGTTTTAAATTTTTCTTTGAACCCAGCATGCATTCATATAGGACTTTGATTTATTGCGGAAGATCATTCAAGTGATTCGATTGTGAAAGCCGTTGTGCTCCAATTCCCACAAATATGAGATATTCCACTCCGAATGAAATACTGAGTTTCCTTGAGACAGCCCCGACGCTGCTCTTCCAAAGGAGACCCTTGTTTGGACAGACTCTCAGATATTCCTTTACCTTTTTTGACCCACCTTGGCCGCAGCACTTCCACATTGGCTGGTAACCGCTCCCCAAAGGTGAAACCTCCGGTTTATGACCCAGGTACTTCCACACCGAGAAGTTGGTCTCCTTTTGTTTCGTGCCTGAGCGCACATCTCACCCTCCCTTATTTGATCTCCGTCCAAGCAATCGTCAATATTTGAAAGACCTTCTTCAAGGTCGCCTCATTGAAACTCCAGGAAAGATTCCAAACAGTAACGTCAAAAGCGTGTCTCATCACACCTTGGCATCAACTTATCAGTCCGCTCCCACTCCATACCATTCCACTACGTATCGCTCCCTTGCAAAGCAGACGCCAAGGCGGGGCAACTGTAGACACGCCATTCCTGACGTCTCCTGAGAAAGTCTCATATTACTATACAACGCCCCGCGATGGCTTACGCGTTTTGAATCACTTGAGTGCTTCCTTTTCTTGAGTCTTCTTCCGCCCTTTTCGGCATCCGGAATCATCTCGTCACGGCATTCGGACGGCATCAACACCAGTCAGACGCATCAGAGGTTCTGGAACCAAGAAGGGTATCTGTCGGGCAGCCGCCAACACGTTGTCCGAGGACCCGGGTGGGTCTTTATGGGGGCGTCCAGGCCCCTGGACGCCCCCAATCTTTTAATTTATTTTATTTTTATTTTTCAGGGCCCAAAATTAAATAAAAAATAATAAATTAATGGAGGCGTCCAGGCCCCTGGACGCCTCCATAAAAACAAAATATAAAAAAAATATAAAATGCCAGTTGGCATACAAAAAACAAAAAAAAAAATAAATAAATATATATATATATATATTAATGGAGGCGTCCAGGCCCCTGGACGCCTCCATAAAAACATATAAAAAAATATATAATGCCAAGCCTGGTATAAAAGACAAAAGAAAAATAATAAAATAATATAATTTTGGAGGCGTCCAGCCCCCTGGACGCTTCCATCAATTCCCTCACGGGCGCCGCCCACCGAACGACGGTTTGTTGTGTGTGAAAAAAGCCAAATTATAGAGACGTCCGGTCAGCTGGACGCGCCCATTTCTGAATCACGAGGCGCCGCTCACAAAACCACGCGTTGTGCCAAACCGCGTGCGGCCGTCGTCGGTTTTCGGTGGACCTGTTTGAGGCGTCCGGGGCCCTGGACGCCTCCACAAAAGTATTCCAAAAAAATATATAAAAATAGAATAAAATATTATTTCGGCCCTGATGGAGGTGTCCAGAGTCCTGGACGCCTCCACCCTCCGGAGCTCTATAAATAGAGCCCCACCCCCTCAGTTCTGGGGAGCGAAGCAGTGATCCGATAGGCTGCCGAAGCCCAGAGGCTACGGAGTCATTTTCTAACCCGTGGGTTCTTTTGTAAGTGGAGGTTCTGCCGGCTTCTCGGGTGTTCACGCTCGCGAGAGGAAGGCCGTCTTCATCCACCGCGCTTCCCCGTCGTCCCCACGCTGCCGGAGCTCCGCCGGATTTCACCCTCGGCTCATCCAATAAGCCTTTTCTTCCCCTTTTTCTCCATAGTTCTTTACATTCATCATATTGCATCCTCTATCCCCCTTCACAAGGGCGCCTCTTCTCTTATACTTCTTGCATCCATCATCTCATTTTCCTCCTACTCGAGTCCGAGAGGGGTTTAAAAGATAGCACCAACCAGGTGTGTGTCTTGCCATCATTTCGTTATTTTTACCGCAAGGATTTGAATACTACACCTCCATCTTTCTAATCCACTTGTCATTTATTTGTCGTTGTTTTGCAAGGGTACCCGAGGAAAGCCCTCTCCGTCGGCCGGCCGGAAGGAGAGGAAGAAGCAACCCGCCATCTCCCGCTCTTGAGGTAGGCGCGATCACTTTCTTATTTTGGGGTCTTTCGGCCCCTGGCGATCACATCTTTTCATCGAGGCCGCGGCGAGTCACTTCCCCAATGACCGTTTAAATTTCTGTTCTCATATTCTCTTTATATCCTGTTATATTTTGCTCATATCATCGAGGCCGCGGCGAGTCACTTCCCCAATAGCCGTTTAAATTTCTGTTCTCATATTCTCTTTATATCCTGTTATATTTTGCTCATATCATCGAGGCCGCGGCGAGTCACTTCCCCAATGGCCGTTTAAATTTCCGTTCCTATATTCTTTCTATATTCTATTATATTTTGCTCATATCATCGGGGCCGCGGCGAGTCACTTCCCCAATGGCCGTTTAAATTTCCGTTCTTATATTCTCTCTATATTCTGTTATATTCTGCTCATATCATCGAGGCCGCGGCGAGTCACTTCCCCAATGGCCGTTTAAATCTCTGTTCTTATATTCTCTTTTATATTCTGCTATATTCTGCTCATATTCTCGAGGCCGCGGCGAGTCACTTCCCCAATGGCCGTTTCAATTCTTGTTATTTAATTTCTGCACCATTCCCGTCCCCCCGAGGTCGCGGCGAGTCACTTCCCGCTATGGCCGTTTGAACCCCATATCTTGCTATATTATACTTGTCCCGCTCGCCCCGCCGGAGCAATCTCCCGTGGTGGCCCCTTCTCTCTTCTCTCTCATCTCTGTGTTGCAGCAAAACAACAAAACCAAACAAACAAAAAAGAAGGAGCCCGCGCGCTCTCCGCTTCCTCTTCACCGCTCTCCCCCGAACCGCGTGACGTCGCTCACATGCTCAGATTAGGCTGATCACTTATCAACAGCAGTTGGCATATTACTACAATGCCTAGGTTAGGGAGCATGATTTCCTCCCTAGTGACCTGGTATTGCATCGTGCCAGCTTCACCTACCCTAGAGCAGCCATTGGGAAGCTAGCCTCAAACTGGGAAGGCCCGTACCGGGTGACAGAAGTGCTCGACAAAGGTGCATATGGGTTATCAATCATGGATGGGTGAGAGGTTCTGTGCGCCTGGATTTATGTAAATCTTATAACATTTTATGAATAAATGAATAGAGTTGCCACTTCTCACCTCCTCGACCTGTCTCCAGCATAGATGGGTCGCGTTCTAGGATCATAATTTGGTAGCCCCGTGCTCCCAAGGGGCGAGCAATAATCCTTTCCTTTATAGAAGAAGGGTGTAAGCTCCCCTCAGAAATCATGGTGGCTATCTGGCCTCCAATAGGCGAGCAATAATCCTCTCATTTTCAAGCGAAGGATGTACGCTCTCCTCGAAATTCCTGGTAGCTATCTAGCCTCCAAGAGGCGAGCAATAGTCCTCTCCTTTTCAAGAGAAGGATGTATGCTCCCCTCAAAAATCCTGGTGGCTATCCAGCCTCCAAGAGGCGAGCAAAAATCCTCTCCTTTTCAGGAGAAGGATGTACGCACCCCTTAAAAATCCTGCTGGCTGTCCAGCCTCCATGAGGCGACCACTAATCCTCTCATTTTCAGGAGAAGGACGTATGATGCCCTCGAAAATCTTGGTGGCTATCTGATCGAACCAACATGTGCCTCGATAAACACAATGGCCATCAATCTTAAATTACTGAACTCACAAAGAAATAAAACCGTAGTTTTGTGGCAAGTCCGAGTCAAATCCACGAAGAAGTTTAGATTTTATGAGTTGAAAATTTTATGTTCTAAGCGGAAAGTGAATTTTAGTGATTATATGGGACTAAAAATAAAAATTACACTAAATAAACCTATCTAATGAAATTTGGAAGGTATGAGAGAGAGAAAGGGAGCGAGAGAGAGAGGAAGATGAAGAAAGAGGCGAGAGAGAGATCTAGAAAGAGAAAATACAAAGACATGATTTTTACTAACTAAAAAGACAATGTTTACAACATGAAGTGCGAAAATAAAAATTACAACCTCAAATAAGAATAAATCCTAAGTAGCACCGAGGAAGATGAGGGGCAAAGAGATTACGGCCGTGGTATCGGAGTGACGTTATCTCCTTGAGTCTTTGATCTCCACCCAACTCGGAGCTGATGATGCCTGTCTTGCGTCATCTTGGAAGGGGTTAAAGAGAGAAGATAGAGAGAGAAAGTAGAGGGATGTAGAGAGAGGGGGATATAAAGGTGGAGGGGAGTAATAAAAATAAAAGAAGAAAAAAATAAAACAACAAAAGTGTGTGCGTGTGTGTGAGAAGAGAGAGGTAGAGAGGGATGTGAGAAACGGAGGGAGGAGAGAAGCAGGAGTGAGCAAGGAGAGGAGGCTAGCGGTGGGATGGTGGTGCTATGTGTGCGCGGTGGCGAGGAAGAGAGGGAGAGGAGAACATGGTGGTGAAGGTGGCAGTGGGTGTGTGGTGTGGCATAAGATAGAAAGAGAGAGAGAGAGTAGAAGGGGGTGCGAAGGGGAGAGAGAGAGAGAGGGCTGAGAAGAGAGGAGCCCATGGTGTTGCGGGCTGTGTGTATGCAAGGAGAGAGGGAGAGGAGGAAAGAGACCGACTGTGGGTGACTCAGCGGAGGTGCAAGTGAAGGAACGTAGTGGCTTGTTGAGAGAGAGGGAGAGCAGCTCGGTGGTGAGGTCAAGAGATGGGGGGCGCCGTGGTGTGTGCGCAGGGAGAGGGAAAAAGTAGAGAGGGGAAGAGGATGAGAAGAGTAAAAAAGAATAGTGAGAAGGGGGTGAGAAATGAGAAGGGCCAGTTGGGGGAGGTGAAAATAGAAAGAGATAAGTCGGAGGAGAGGAGACCATCCGGTGTGGTGTGCAGAAGAGTGAAAGGGGGAGGAGGAGAGATGAGAAAGGGAGAGAGGGGAGAGAAGGAGAGGGCCGCCTGTGCCCCTATTCGGAACAGGGGTTCCAGACCCGCGAGAAAGATGAGGTGGGGAAAATAGGAGAAGAGGTCAGAGGGGAGAGGAAGAAGTGAAGTGAAGAGGAAGAGGAGAGGGGAAAATCATAGGGAGAGAATGAGAAGGGAAGGAGGAGAAGAAAAGAAGAGGGAGATGGATAGAAGAGTGTTGAGTTATGGTTTTGATGATTGTTGTGATTGTTACGTTATGGTTTTGATGATAACCAAACTTAATGTGTGATTAAGCGATGATAACTAAACTTGTGGTTGATTGCTCATGCTCTTGTCATCTATGTATGGTTGAGATGGCAAATGGCAACAGTTATAGGGTCTTGATCTTTGGTTTGCATATGTTGGTTTTACAAGAGGCAAGAGGTTTTATAACCTCTTCAATATGAACAAGAATGGTATTAACCCTGACTATCTTGCTTGCAGGATTAAACTCATGGCAGTCACCTGGTGAACCAAACATGTGGATAAGCACCCTGCTCCTCTGCAATCCATAACAGGTAGTATATGTCATGTACTGTCAAGAACCATTGGTAACGCTCCTATCCTGTTATACACTCCGTGTTATTGAGTGTTCCATAAGGTTATTTCATGAATAATTTACTTGGGATGATTGAGTTTTATCTCTTGATCCTTAGCCCAGAACTTGATCCTTACCTCAGAACGTGTGTGTTTCAAAGTGTTCATATGTACCTAGTTCATGAGGTTTCAAGCCCTTGCAAAACTCGCCATCGGGCGCCCTCGTACGCGGATCGACCTGTGCGGTTAGGTCGTGGGGGTCAAGGGGGCAGCGCCCCTTGCGGGGGTTTCTGGGGGCGGAGCCCCCGGAACAAAATTTTGATTATAGGGAAGAGTGAGCATTGAACTTGTTTAAGAACATTTCATGTAATGACAAGTGCTCATTTGCCTTGAACCTTCCATATGCATAAGCTAAGTTAATCCAAACCCAAAATGCATGAAATTGATGAGGACATGAAGCTCTTGACTTATGGACATGTTTTACTAGGCTAACGACTTGTTTTTGCAGGATCTTCACTGTTCGGTCGACCTGAGGACAAGGTCCGGTCGGCCTAAATTTCCAGGCATGAAAAAGCTACAAACATCTCAGTAGCAGTCGACCGCCCCCAGGCATCTGGTCGATCAGTTTTGCCAGAGCCAAAATGTTCTGGCTGCAGTAGGTTCCGGTCGACCGCCCCATGTCTTCCGGTCGACTGCCTGTCCCGAGGCCCCCTTTTGTTGACTTTTGTTTCAAGCTCGAGGAGAGATCTTTCTTCCCATTTGTTTAGTCCCAATGACTCCAATTATACCATGATTTGTGGATCTGGTCTGGGGCTTATCCATAGACCATTCAAGGGCTATAAAACATCTCATTTGGAGCCATAAGCCCTAACCATCCAAGAGGGCTTAAAGGGAGATCAAGAGGGTGTTGTCCAAGGAGGAAGAAGAGAGTACTGTAGCTCTATGAATAGTACTTCATGCAGTAAGTTCTTCATCTATCTCCAACCCATTCAAGGTACTTCTCAAGCCAACAAGTATCTATGAAGTGAAGAATCAAGCAACCAACAAAGAGAGATCAAGGGTGAGGCTATCAAGAAGCAAGCAAGGGTTTTAAGAAGAGATCAAAGGAAGGTTATCCAAGTGAAAAAGGAAGAGTACTGTAGCCATGAACAGTACTCCGTGTAGAAATTCTACATTAACTCCAAGGCCATTCAAGCTTAATCTGAAGCAATTCAAGTGAAGAAGGAATCAAAGCAAAGATCTGCAACATATCTTTAGGGGGAGCCATATCAGGAGCTTTCTAAACTGTGGTTTATTCATATTGGTGTCTTGTGCTTCAAAGTCTAAGATTTATGTTCTTATAAACTACAAACTCGTGTGTGTGTGTGGATCGTTGTTGGATCTATGGTCGTGTGTGTGTGTTTCGTATTTGATTCGTGTGTGCGTAGGTCTTCTTAGATCTACGTGTGTATGTGATTTTATCTAGATCTTAGTGTTTGTGTGTGTGGAGTATTGCACTTGTTGCAGCGTGTGTGTGTTTTGTTGATCCGCTTGTTGGATTGTGTTGGAGACCATGTCTCCGTGTGTGTGTGTGTGTTGGGGCGCGTCCCCGTGTGTGTGTGCAGGCGTCGTCATGCGTGTGTGGTTGTAGCGTCGTCTCCATTTGGGGATTTATCCCCAAGTGAAGCCTCACCGGGTTTGGTGAGGGGTGGACGTAGGATTGCCATCGTTGCATCCGAACCACCTTAAAATCCGATGTGCACTATGGTTTGATTTGTGTGGTTTGATCCATTTCATCTACCTTCATTCTACGTGAGTGATTAGTGTAAACTGGTTGTTCGGATTTATCCACGTGTTTATTACATAATCTATATCATCTTCATATAAAGTTGATAAATCCAATTTGTGTTCAAATAGATTTGAATCTCTTAACTAGCTTTCTATCACATATTTCAAAAAGGCCAAAAGTTTTAGTAAAATTTGTAATCACCCAATTCACCCCCCCTCTTAGGTTTCATTGATCGCGGGACTTCAAAAAGAACTGGAGGGGAGAAAGGAGCAGAAGGGGAGAGGGGAAGAGGAGAAGGGGGGAAGAAGCTTGGGAGGGTGGGAGAGAAGAAGTTCTCCAGAAGAAAGAAAGGCCTCCGATTTTATAGGAGCCAGGGGGCATGTTCGCATGGCCCTGCCATTGCTGCCGCTGTGACCTGCATGCCCATCTACTCGCGCCTGCCATGCACACCTGTGAACGCCTGCCATCGTCTTGCTGCTGCATGAGATCTTACAGGCTCTTTGGGTGATCTTGCTGTGTTCATGGAGCTGGCCAGCTCCCCATGCATGCTGTAGTCTTCCCGCCATGCTCGAGATGCTCACTGGCTCCCCAGGCGCCTTCACCACATGCCATCAGAGCATGCTAGCCAATGCCGCTAGTGTGTTATTGCTCCTGTATGCACCTGTGCTCTTTCATGTTCGCCTCTGCACACATCTACATGCACGCGAGAGGGGCCAATGCGGCCCTGGCTTTCAAGCTATGCTGGAGAGCCTATTGCTGCCACTGTTGACATGGTGTAAAGGAATACAAAAAATTATTCTGAGGCCCCTCCGGTAAAATAATTTAACAATCAAAGAATTTTATGTCTAATGTCACGCCCCGAGCGCGGAAGATACCCGGAGATGCACAACGAGTTTATATCAATCATGTCAATCAGAGTAGTAGTGTATTCGACACAAAGACAAAGTGCGCAAATATAAAGATAACCCAATCCATTAATTCCTTTAATAAGAATATGTCTATTACAAACCCTTGCAAATACTAGACTCAATAAAATAAAAATACAACGCTTGACTCAAGAAAAATAGAGAAAAGACAGGACTAATTGACGCTTGAGGAGCTCTAACTCTTTCACTTTTGACTTTCCCGATCAGATTGAATTCCCTCATCGTCGGACTTACCTGAAAAGTAGGGAAACACTGAGTGAGCGAACGCTCAGTAGGAAATTATATCTCAAGAAATAGCAATGGGTTTAAGTAATTATATTTTTTTCATGAATGCACTATAGCTATGCATGCTCGCAAAACGACAAGATAGAGAGAGTGGATAACAATAAGATAGCAGGAAGTACTAGTCATGAACTTTCAAGAACTTATATCAAAAGATATCAAGATATTCAAGCAAGTAAACTCATCATGTCATGTTAGAATTTGGCTATTTTGTTTCAAGTCAAGCAAGTATACAATTACCCTTTCTCGGGCCACGCAAGTCATGTAATATCAAGTCAAGTACAAGATTTGTGGAATGTTCAATCGAGCTAGTCATGCACTTCGGTATAATGTCAATACCGTGATCAATCAACTCCCATGGGCACAAGTACTTTCGGGTGCTCCTCCCAGGACCAGATCGGGCCCTATATACGCAGGCATTAATCATGTATTTTTAACATCCACTTTTGTATATAGCCAATATGGAATTTCAAGGATAAAGCTTGTAGACACGTAGGATAGACTTTGATAGAATAGAGTCCAAAATATGACACTTGACATAGATAGGCGATAATAATGGTACAATCACGATTATCGATAAAAACTAGGTGGAATTGGTTCCCTAACTTGGGTACCATGACAAACAAGTATGGACATTCTTTATATAGAATTGAGGTCCACAAGAACATCAAGTTTAATATAGAATTAGGGTTTACAAGAACATCATAACAATGTCATGCTTTACCCCGTTCATTAAGATAATTCTCATATCATGGCATGACATGAGGGCCGGTATACCATGTTTCTATAGAGTGACATGGCAAGGATTGTGTAATGGGTTTTTAGGGTACAACCAGCTCAGTCGGCCTTGAGGGAATCTAAGGTTCGAGGAGTCTTACGGAGGTCTCTATGACTAACTCGCTAGTCCAAAGGAACGGAATGTCCAATGCAGAGCTTGTATGTCAATGAGAGTTAAGGGGGTAAACGATAAAATATCATGAAACGTTGGACTATATTCACGGACTGGAATATAGTGCTGATATATATATATATATATATTGAAACTCTCGGTTATCAGTATCAGTGAAAATAATAACTCAGGAAAGTAGCGACTTAGGTAAAGTCATTTTTAATGAAATTAACGCCTTCTACAAGGGCGTATAATTACAATTTTGACGACTTATACAGCAGTCGTCCATCCTGTATTTCTATTTTTGCAGAATTTAGATAATATGGAATTTTAGTAAAAACGCGCCCTGGATAGGGGCGTTACTTTTCAATTAGCGCCCTGTTCTGGGGCGTCAGTTAAATAAGAGGTGACCTAGACAAGGTCGTGAATTCCAGAATTTACCAATTTTCAGATAATAAAATTCTAGGAAAAAGGGTACATGATCATGACAGGAAAAATAGCAGGATTTCACAGGTATACTCATGCAATATATTAGATTCATGGTTACATAGATATTAAATTTTAAACGTGGGTATTTATTAATTACATGCAATTGACGACTTCTGGGCAGGGCGTCAAAACAATAATTAGCGCCCTAGTGTGGGTCGCTTCTTTAAATTAGCGTCCTTGTCAAGGGCGTTTCTTTTTGAAATTACATAGAAAACATCTGAAACCACAATAAAACTATATGCATGCACGACCGATGATATTATGAAGATCTTAAGCTAGTTTGGGCTACGATCTTGAGAAAACCTACCTTATGAATATCTAACTGATGAACAGATGAAGGTTTGGAGACGGAAACGACACTCTGTTTGTAATAGAGTCTTCAGACGTTCTAAATAGCCAAGTAATATGAGCTTCTCGACAACAGGTGAGCTTAGGAAGATGTCTTCTTTTGTGGATGAAGAACCCCTCGTTCTTCAGCACACGGGGTGTTCAACCTATAGTAAAAGATGACGAAGAAACATGAGTTTTCTTCATAATACTCAACTGAAAGCAGAAGAAGAAGAAGAACGATGTTGATGAAGAACCACGTTCTTCAACGAGTTGTTTGTATGCTACCTGCAAAGGAGGATGAGGGAGAAGAAGAAAAGAATATTAACGTTCCTTCCTCAAACAACCAGAGTCAAAAGCAAAGGAAGGAAGAAGAACATAAACCTGTTCTTCACGCACAGCAGCGACAGAGCTTCCTTCGGCCAACAGCTCGTTAGGGTTCGACAGAGAGGTTTACTTATAGGATTTTGGGAATCCTAATAGGGTTAGAGTTCTATTGGGAGTTATATTTCCATGATAGAGTTCTTACTATATTCCACTAACTCGTACTAATCCATAAACTTTCCCTGGATAATGTTCTGGTTCGAACGGAACACAAACGGAATTAGCGTCTTAAGTGAGGGCGTCGAATTTAAATTGATGCCTTGTCGAGCGTCGTTTGAGAATTGACGCCTTGTCCAGTGGGTGTCCCTTTTTAAATTCACGCCTTATCCAGAGGCGTTTAATTTTAATTAGTGCCTTGAATCAAGCCGTTATTCACATTTTTGGTTCTATTTATTTGTTCCTCTTGATTTTTCTTTCACTTACTTAAATCTTTTAGCCTATTTTGACTAATTAAGAACTTGTTCATTCTAATTTGATTTATTTAAAAATCTTTATTATTTTATTTTTTTCCAGGGTTGCTACACCCTCCCCCACTTAAAAGAATTTGGTCCCCAAATTCAATCGCATATACATGTGGAGAGTGTAGAGCCTATTACCTTAAAATAATTCTGGAAATCGTTTCCTCATGGATTCCTCGGTCTCCCATGTGGCTTCATGATCGGAACTCTTACTCCATTGTACCTTTAGCATGGGAATAACCTTATTCCTTAAGGTACGTACTTTACGATCTAGTATCTTCATGGGCTTCTGCTCATATGTGAGATCCTCTTGGATCACTAAGTCTCCATGATCAATAATATGCGATGGATCGTGCACATACTTCTTCAACATAGATATGTGGAATACATTATGCACTTCAGATAATTGAGGAGGTAATGCAATGCGATAAGCAACCTCGCCAACTCTTTGCAATATCTCAAAAGGTCCGATGAACCTTGGTGTAAGCTTGCCCTTAACACCAAATCTCCGCATGCCACGTCCCGGCGATATCTTGAGAAATACATGATCTCCGATTTGGAACTCAAGATCTCTCCTTCTCATGTCGGCATAAGCCTTTTGCCTAGACTGAGCAACTTGCAGTCTTTCTCGAATCAATTGTATTCTTTCAGTGGTAACGCTTACCATGTCTGGACCTAGCAGTTGTTTCTCTCCAACTTCATCCCAGCATAAGGGTGATCGGCAACTCCTTCCGTATAAAGCTTCGAAAGGTGCCATTTGTATACTTGCCTGGTAGCTATTATTATATGCAAATTCCACCAACGGCAAGTGATCATGCCAGCTTCCATCGAAATCAATGATGCAAGCTCTGAGCATATCTTCAACCACCTGATTAGTTCTCTCGGTCTGACCATCCGTTTGAGGATGAAAAGATGTACTAAAGTTAAGCCTTGTTCCCAACGAATGTTGTAGTCCCTTCCAAAAATGAGAAGTAAAATGGGGATCTCTGTCAGACACGATTGAAACAGGAATACCATGTAATCTGACTATTTCCTTGATGTATAATGCAGCCAAAACATCAACTGACCATCGGCTCTTTGATGGCAAGAAATGTGCCGATTTAGTCAATCGGTCAATAATAACCCATATTCCATCATATCCTCCTTTTGATTTAGATAAACCCATAATGAAATCCATGCTAATATTCTCCCACTTCCATTTGGGAATATCTAGAGGATGTAATTTTCCAGCAGGCTTTTGGTGTTCCGCCTTGACCTGTTGGCATGTGAGACAGCGCGACACGTAGTCCGCTATTTCCCTTTTCATGTTGGGCCACCAAAATTTTCTTTTCACATCTTGGTACATTTTGGTAGATCCAGGATGAATCGTGTACCTTGATCTATGAGCTTCATCTAAGATCTTCTTCTTTAACTCGGGACAATCCGGTATACAAGTTCTATTCCTGAACATTAATCTTCCTTCACAAGTTATTTGGAAATCAGATTGTCCTTCCAGTTTGCCTTTGATCTCTACTAATATTGGGTCATTATCTTGAAGGGCTAGTATTTCAGATAATAGGTCCGGATGAATGCTTATATGAGATAATGTGACACATTGAAAGTCTGTGTCCATGCTTATATTGAGTTCAGAGAATTGCTCCAGCAATTTCCATTCTTGAATCATACAATTGGCTAACAGTGCTCTCGGCTTTCGACTAAGGGCATCTGCTACATGATTACCCTTTCCGGGATGATATTGTATATTGAAGTCGAAGTCCTTGAGATATTCTAGCCAACGTCTTTGCCTCATATTTAGTTCCTTTTGTGAAAAGAGATACTTGAGACTCTTGTGATCAGAGTATACAGTAAACTGTACTCCATAAAGATAATGTCTCCATATTTTGAGTGCAAATACCACCGCGGCCAATTCTAAGTCATGGACGGGGTAGTTCTCTTCATGCTTCTTCAATTGACGAGAAGAATAAGCTATAACCTTTCCTTGTTGCATTAGAACACATCCGAGGCCAATGCCAGAAGTATCAGTGTATACCTCGAATTTCTCTTCTTCCATTGGTAACGCTAAGACCAGAGCTATAGTTAGATGATCCTTGAGATTTTGGAAGCTTCTTTCACATTCCTCACTCCATTCATAACGGATCTCCTTGCGAGTTAGCCTAGTAAGCGGCACGGCGATCTTAGAGAAATCCTTGATGAATCACCTGTAATAGCCGGCAAGACCTAAGAAACTTCGGATCTCACTAGCATTGGTCGGTCTTTCCCAATTCTTCACAGCTTCAACCTTTGATGGATCTACAGATAATCCATCCTTTGATATCACATGTCCGAGAAAAGTTACTTCTTCAAGCCAGAACTCACACTTACTGAGCTTGGCATATAATCGGTTTATCTTTAATATTTGTAATGCAATCCTCAATTGCTCCTCATGCTCTTCCTTAGTCTTGGAATAAATTAATATATCATCGATGAAGACCACCACGAATTGATCTAAATAAGGTCTGAATATGCTATTCATCAACTGCATAAAGGCAGCAGGGGCATTTGTTAGTCCAAAAGGCATAACAACAAACTCATAATGGCCATACCTGCTTCTGAATGCGGTCTTATGAATGTCATCATCCTTGATCCTTAGTTGGTGATATCCTGACCTGAGATCAATCTTTGAAAAATACTTGGATCCAGATATTTGATCAAATAACTCATCGATTCTCGGCAGTGGATACTTGTTCTTGGCAGTGAGATGATTCAACTGTCGATAGTCGATGCATAGTCTCATGGATCCATCCTTCTTCTTTACAAATAGCACAGGCGCTCCCCACGGGGAAGTACTCGGTCTAATGAATCCTTTCTTAAGAAGTTCCATTAATTGCTCCTTTAACACCTTGAGTTCAGCAGGGGACATTCTATAAGGTGTCTTAGAAACAGGTCCAGCACCAGGGACTAAGTCGATGGTGAAGGCCACTTCTCTTTGTGGGGGTAATCCAGGCAAATCTTCCGGAAACACATCCGAAAATTCTTGCACAACTGGGATATCTTCTATCTTAGTTTCCTTAGCCTCCTTAATCGTGACAACTGCAAGGAAAGATACACATCCTTTCCTGATTAGCTTGCTTGCTCGGAGAGCCGAAATAAAAGGTGACTCGCTCCGACTCTTAGGGCTAGAATAGACTGGTTCTGGAAAGTCTCTGAAGGTAACTTTGCTGTTATGGCAATCGACTGTTGCCTGGTATTTGGCTAACCAATCCGCTCCCAGTATGACATCATACTCCTTTAGATCTAAACATATGAGATCGATAGGAAGATTTCTTCCTTTTACCAAGACTTCACAGTTTTGATAATGGTGAGTAATATCGGTTTCGTTTCCGAGAGGAGTAGATAAAATTATTTTCATCCATTCCGGTTCCATAGGTAGTGGGTTAGCAAACTTCTTGGAAATAAAAGAATGTGATGCACCCGTATCAAATAAGACATGTGCATACTTGGAACAAACTTTCAGTGTACCTTCTACTAGTCCACCTTCTTCTTCTTCGGTCTCCTTAATTGTGTGAAGACGAGCGTCCTTGGTTACCGGGCGCTTTCCGTCACCGGTTTGATCATTAAGTAATGGGCAATCGGGAATCTGATGCTCACGGCTCCCGCAACGGAGACATGCTCCAAGTTTTCTCCAGCACTCTTCGGCTTTATGTCCAGCCTTGTCACAATGCTTGCATATTATATTCGAAGGTGTAGTAGTGATAGAGAAGGGCTTGGTCTTCTTAAATTTTTGATCTTGAGAAGAAGTACCTCCAATGCTAGGCCTCTTCTTGAAGTTGGGTTTAAAGGAACCCGAACTTGTAACTTGTTCCTTCTTATCCTTCCCACGAATTTTATCTGATAGCTCCGTGGCATCTTCTAACAATTGAGCTCGGCGTACTATCTCTGAGTAGACCTGAATATCCATTGGCACCAGCTGGGTAATATATTGGGGCCTGAGCCCATTAAGGAACCTCCTAGCTTTCATCTTTTCGGTGCTAACTAAGTGCTTAGTATACCGAGACAATCTAGAGAATTGTGCCTCATACTCCGCCACCGATAATGACCGTTGCTTGAGTGCGGCAAATTCGGTAGCTTTCTTTTCTTGGACTCGGTCTGAAAAATATTTATTGTTGAAATGTTCAACAAATTCTTCCCAAGTAACTTGGTCTTGATTTATAGTAGCTTCGACTGACTCCCACCAGCATCAGGCATCGCTTTCTAGTTGGAAAGTAGCTAATAAGACTTTATCTTGATCCGTGCACTGCATAACACGGAATATACGCTCCGTCTCCCTGATCCAGTGCTCTGCGTCATCCGGATCAGTAGAACCCATGAATTTGGGAGGGTTCATGTTCTTGAAGACTTGGTGGAGACTTCCGGCTCGTTGTGCACCTCCCTGTGCTACTTGTTGCAGCACTTGGGTCATGCCTTGGAGTGTACGCTGCATGTTGCACCACTGAGCACGTTCGGCAGCCATTATCCTACAATTACAATAACTATGTTAGTATATACTCGCGTTAAGGGCTTTTAAGTTTTTATGTTAACTCAACCCTTGGTTCTACCCAATCTCACTGGTTAAAGGTTTGAACCTATCTTTGGACTTGGGTTTTTCCTAGGAATTGAATACCCTAGGCTCTGATACCACAAAAACTGTCACGCCCCCGAGAGCGGAAGATACCCGGAGACGCGTGACGAGTTTATATCAATCATGTCAATCAGAGTAGTAGTGTATTCGACACAAAGATAGAGTGCGCAAATATAAAGATAACCCAATCCATTAATTCCTTTAATAAGAATATGTCTATTACAAACCCTTGCAAATACTAGACTCAATAAAATAAAAATACAACGCTTGACTCAAGAAAAATAGAGAAAAGAGAGGACTAATTGACGCTTGAGGAGCTCTAACTCTTTCACTCTTGACTTTCCCGATCATATTAAATTCTCTCATCGTCGGACTTACCTGAAAAGTAGGGAAACACTGAGTGAGTGAACGCTCAGTAGGAAATTATATCTCAAGAACTAGCAATGGGTTTAAGTGATTACATTTTTTTCCATGAATGCACTATAGCTATGCATGCTCGCAAAACGACAAGATAGAGAGAGTGGATAACAATAAGATAGCAGGAAGTACTAGTCATGAACTTTCAAGAACTTATATCAAAAGATATCAAGATATTCAAGCAAGTAAACTCATCATCTCATGTTGAAATTTGGCTATTTTGTTTCAAGTCAAGCAAGTATACAATTACCCTTTCTCGGGCCACGCAAGTCATGTAATATCAAGTCAAGTACAAGATTTGTGGAATGTTCAATCGAGCTAGTCATGCACTTCGGTATAATGTCAATACCGTGATCAATCAACTCCCATGGGCACAAGTACTTTCGGGTGCTCCTCCCAGGACCAGATCGGGCCCTATATGCGCAGGCATTAATCATGTATTTTTAACATCCACTTTTGTATATAGCCAATATGGAATTTCAAGGATAAAGCTTGTAGACACGTAAGATAGACTTTGATAGAATAGAGTCCAAAATATGACACTTGACATAGATAGGCGAATAACGGTACAATCACGATTATCGATAAAAATTAGGTGGAATTGGTTCCCTAACTTGGGTACCATGACAAACAAGTATGGACATTCTTTATATAGAATTGAGGTCCACAAGAACATCAAGTTTAATATAGAATTGGGGTTTACAAGAACATCATAACAATGTCATGCTTTACCCCGTTCATTAAGATAATTCTCATATCATGGCATGACATGAGGGCCGGTATACCATGTTTCTATAGAGTGACATGGCAAGGATTGTGTAATGGGTTTTTAGGGTACAACCAGCTCAGTCGACCTTGAGGGAATCCAAGGCTCGAGGAGTCTTACGGAGGTCTCTATGACTAACTCGCTACTCCAAAGGAACGGAATGTCCAATGGAGAGCTTGTATGTCAATGAGAGTTAAGGGGGTAAACGATAAAATATCATGAAACGTTGGACTATATTCACGGACTGGAATATAGTGCCGATATATATATATATAAATTGAAACTCTCGGTTATCAGTATCAGTGAAAATAATAACTCAGGAAAGTAGCGACTTAGGTAAAGTTGTTTTTAATGAAATTAACGTCTTCTACAAGGGCGTATAATTACAATTTTGACGACTTATACAGCAGTCGTCCATCCTGTATTTCTATTTTTACAGAATTTAGATAATATGGAATTTTGGTAAAAACGAGCCCTGGATAGGGACGTTACTTTTCAATTAGCGCCCTGTTCTGGGGCGTCAGTAAAATAAGAGGCGACCTAGACAAGGTCGTGAATTCCAGAATTTACCAATTTTCAGATAATAAAATTCCAGGAAAAAGGGTACATGATCATGACAGGAAAAATAGCAGGATTTCACAGGTATACTCATGCAATATATTAGATTCATGGTTACATAGATATTAAATTTTAAACGTGGGTATTTATTAATTACATGCAATTGACGACTTCTGGGCAGGGCGTCAAAACAATAATTAGCGCCCTAGCGTGGGTCGCTTCTTTAAATTAGCGTCCTTGTCAAGGGCGTTTCTTTTTGAAATTACATAGAAAACATCTGAAACCACAATAAAACTATATGCATGCACGACCGATGATATTATGAAGATCTTAAGCTAGTTTGGGCTATGATCTTGAGAAAACCTACCTTATGAAGATCTAACTGATGAACAGATGAAGGTTTGGAGACGGAAACGACACTCTGTTTGTAACAGAGTCTTCAGACGTTCTAAATAGCCAAGTAATATGAGCTTCTCGACAACAGGTGAGCTTAGGAAGATGTCTTCTTTTGTGGATGAAGAACCCCTCGTTCTTCAGCACACGGGGTGTTCAACCTATAGTAAAAGATGACGAAGAAACATGAGTTTTCTTCATACTACTCAACTGAAAGCAGAAGAAGAAGAACGATGTTGATGAAGAACCACGTTCTTCAACGAGTTGTTTGTATGCTACCTGCAAAGGAGGATGAGGGAGAAGAAGAAAAGAATATTAACGTTCCTTCCTCAAACAACCAGAGTCAAAAGCAAAGGAAGGAAGAAGAACATAAACCTGTTCTTCACGCACAGCAGCGACAGAGCTTCCTTCGGCCAACAGCTCGTTAGGGTTCGACAAAGAGGTTTACTTATAGGATTTTGGGAATCCTAATAGGGTTAGAGTTCTATTGGGAGTTATATTTCCATGATAGAGTTCTTACTATATTCCACTAACTCGTACTAATCCATAAACTTTCCCTGGATAATGTTCTGGTTCGAACGGAACATAAACGGAATTAGCGTCTTAAGTGAGGGCGTCGAATTTAAATTGATGCCTTGTCGAGCGTCGTTTGAGAATTGACGCCTTGTCCAGTGGGTGTCCCTTTTTAAATTCACGCCTTATACAGAGGCGTTTAATTTTAATTAGCGCCTTGAATCAAGGCGTTATTCACATTTTTGGTTCTATTTATTTGTTCCTCTTGATTTTTCTTTCACTTACTTAAATCTTTTAGCCTATTTTGACTAATTAAGAACCTGTTCATTCTAATTTGATTTATTTAAAAATCTTTATTATTTTATTTTTTTCCAGGGTTGCTACACCCTCCCCCACTTAAAAGAATTTGGTCCCCAAATTCAATCGCATATACATGTGGAGAGTGTAGAGCCTATTACCTTAAAATAATTCTGGAAATCGTTTCCTCATGGATTCCTCGGTCTCCCATGTGGCTTCATGATCGGAACTCTTACTCCATTGTACCTTTAGCATGGGAATAACCTTATTCCTTAAGGTACGTACTTTACGATCTAGTATCTTCATGGGCTTCTGCTCATATGTGAGATCCTCTTGGATCACTAAGTCTCCATGATCAATAATATGCGATGGATCGTGCACATACTTCTTCAACATAGATATGTGGAATACATTATGCACTTCAGATAATTGAGGAGGCAATGCGATGCGATAAGCAACCTCGCCAACTCTTTCCAATATCTCAAAAGGTCCGATGAACCTTGGTGTAAGCTTGCCCTTAACACCAAATCTCCGCATGCCACGTCCCGACGATATCTTGAGAAATACATGATCTCCGATTTGGAACTCAAGATCTCTCCTTCTCATGTCGGCATAAGCCTTTTGCCTAGACTGAGCAACTTGCAGTCTGGACCTAGCAGTTGTTTCTCTCCTACTTCGTCCCAGCATAAGGGTGATCGGCAACTCCTTCCGTATAAAGCTTCGAAAGGTGTCATTTGTATACTTGCCTGGTAGCTATTATTATATGCAAATTCCACCAACGGCAAGTGATCATGCCAGCTTCCATCGAAATCAATGATGCAAGCTCTGAGCATATCTTCAACCACCTGATTAGTTCCCTCGGTCTGACCATCCGTTTGAGGATGAAAAGCTGTACTAAAGTTAAGCCTTGTTCCCAACGAATGTTGTAGTCCCTTCCAAAAATGAGAAGTAAAACGGGGATCTCTGTCAGACACGATTGAAACAGGAATACCATGTAATCTGACTATTTCCTTGATGTATAATGCAGCCAAAACATCAACTGACCATCGGCTCTTTATTGGCAAGAAATGCGCCGATTTAGTCAATCGGTCAATAATAACCCATATTCTATCATGTCCTCCTTTTGATTTAGATAAACCCATAATGAAATCCATGCTAATATTCTCCCACTTCCATTTGGGAATATCTAGAGGATGTAATTTTCCAGCAAGCTTTTGGTGTTCCGCCTTGACCTGTTGGCATGTGAGACAGCGCGACACGTAGTCCGCTATTTCCCTTTTCATGTTGGGCCACCAAAATTTTCTTTTCACATCTTGGTACATTTTGGTAGATCCAGGATGAATCGTGTACCTTGATCTATGAGCTTCATCTAAGATCTTCTTCTTTAACTCGGGACAATCCGGTATACAAGTTCTATTCCTGAACATTAATCTTCCTTCACAAGTTATTTGGAAATCAGATTGTCCTTCCAGTTTGCCTTTGATCTCTACTAATATTGAGTCATTATCTTGAAGGGCTCGTATTTCAGATAATAGGTCCGGATGAATGCTTATATGAGATAATGTGACACATTGAAAGTCTGTGTCCATGTTTATATTGAGTTCAGAGAATTGCTCCAGCAATTTCCATTCTTGAATCATACAATTGGCTAACAGTGCTCTCGGCTTTCGACTAAGGGCATCTGCTACATGATTACCCTTTCCGGGATGATATTGTATATTGAAGTCGAAGTCCTTGAGATATTCTAGCCAACGTCTTTGCCTCATATTTAGTTCCTTTTGTGAAAAGAGATACTTGAGACTCTTGTGATCAGAGTATACAGTAAACTGTACTCCATAAAGATAATGTCTCCATATTTTGAGTGCAAATACCACCGCGGCCAATTCTAAGTCATGGACGGGATAGTTCTCTTCATGCTTCTTCAATTGACGAGAAGAATAAGCTATAACCTTTCCTTGTTGCATTAGAACACATCCGAGGCCAATGCCAGAAGTATCAGTGTATACCTCGAATTTCTCTCCTTCCATTGGTAACGCTAAGACCGGAGCTATAGTTAGATGATCCTTGAGATTTTGGAAGCTTCTTTCACATTCCTCACTCCATTCATAACGGATCTCCCTGCGAGTTAGCCTAGTAAGCGGCACGGCGATCTTAGAGAAATCCTTGATGAATCGCCTGTAATAGCCGGCAAGACCTAAGAAACTTCGGATCTCACTAGCATTGGTCGGTCTTTCCCAATTCTTCACAGCTTCAACCTTTGATGGATCTACAGATAATCCATCCTTTGATATCACATGTCCGAGAAAAGTTACTTCTTCAAGCCAGAACTCACACTTACTGAGCTTGGCATATAATCGGTTTGTCTTTAATATTTGTAATGCAATCCTCAATTGCTCCTCATGCTCTTCCTTAGTCTTGGAATAAATTAATATATCATCGATGAAGACCACCACGAATTGATCTAAATAAGGTCTGAATATGCTATTCATCAACTGCATAAAGGCAGCAGGGGCATTTGTTAGTCCAAAAGGCATAACAACAAACTCATAATGGCCATACCTGCTTCTGAATGCGGTCTTATGAATGTCATCATCCTTGATCCTTAGTTGGTGATATCCTGACCTGAGATCAATCTTTGAAAAATACTTGGATCAAGATATTTGATCAAATAACTCATCGATTCTCGGCAGTGGATACTTGTTCTTGGCAGTGAGATGATTCAACTGTTGATAGTCGATGCATAGTCTCATGGATCCATCCTTCTTCTTTACAAATAGCACAGGCGCTCCCCACGGGGAAGTACTCGGTCTAATGAATCCTTTCTTAAGAAGTTCCATTAATTGCTCCTTTAACACCTTGAGTTCAGCAGGGGACATTCTATAAGGTGTCTTAGAAACAGGTCCAGCACTAGGGACTAAGTCGATGGTGAAGGCCACTTCTCTTTGTGGGGGTAATCCAGGCAAATCTTTCGGAAACACATCTGGAAATTCTTGCACAACTGGGATATCTTCTATCTTAGTTTCCTTAGCCTCCTTAATCGTGACAACTGCACGGAAAGATACACATCCTTTCCTGATTAGCTTGCTTGCTCGGAGAGCCGAAATAAAAGGTGACTCGCTCCGACTCTTAGGGCTAGAATAGACTAGTTCTGGAAAGTCTCTGAAGGTAACTTTGCTGTTATGGCAATCGACTGTTGCCTGGTATTTGGCTAACCAATCCGCTCCCAGTATGACATCATACTCCTTTAGATCTAAACATATGAGATCGATAGGAAGATTTCTTCCTTTTACCAAGACTTCACAGTTTTGATAATGGTGAGTAATATCGGTTTCGTTTCCGAGAGGAGTAGATAAAATTATTTTCATCCATTCCGATTCCATAGGTAGTGGGTTAGCAAACTTCTTGGAAATAAAAGAATGTGATGCACCCGTATCAAATAAGACATGTGCATACTTGGAACAAACTTTCAGTGTACCTTCTACTAGTCCACCTTCTTCTTCTTCGGTCTCCTTAATTGTGTGAAGACGAGCGTCCTTGGTTACCGGGCGCTTTCCGTCACCGGTTTGATCATTAAGTAATGGGCAATCAGGAATCTGATGCTCACGGCTCCCGCAACGGAGACATGCTCCAAGTTTTCTCCAGCACTCTTCGGCTTTATGTCCAGCCTTGTCACAATGCTTGCATATTATATTCGAAGGTGTAGTAGTGATAGAGAAGGGCTTGGTCTTCTTAAATTTTTGGTCTTGAGAAGAAGTACCTCCAGTGCTAGGCCTTTTCTTGAAGTTGGGTTTAAAGGAACCCAAACTTGTAACTTGTTCCTTCTTATCCTTCCCACGGATTTTATCTGATAGCTCCGTGGCATCTTCTAACAATTGAGTTCGGCGTACTATCTCTGAGTAGACCTGAATATCCATTGGCGCCAGCTAGGTAATATATTGGGGCCTGAGCCCATTAAGGAACCTCCTAGCTTTCATCTTTTCGGTGCTAACTAAGTGCTTAGCATACCGAGACAATCTAGAGAATTGTGCCTCGTACTTCGCCACCGATAATGACCGTTGCTTGAGTGCGGCAAATTCGGTAGCTTTCTTTTCTTGGACTCGGTCTGAAAAATATTTATTGTTGAAATGTTCAACAAATTCTTCCCAAGTAATTTGGTCTTGATTTATAGTAGCTTCGACTGACTCCCACCAGCATCGGGCATCCCTTTCTAGTTGGAAAGTAGCTAATAAGACTTTATCTTGATCCGTGCACTGCATAACACGGAATATACGCTCCGTCTCCCTGATCCAGTGCTCTGCGTCATCCGGATCAGTAGAACCCATGAATTTGGGAGGGTTCATGTTCTTGAAGACTTGGTGGAGACTTCCGGCTCGTTGTGCACCTCCCTGTGCTACTTGTTGCAGCACTTGGGTCATGCCTTGGAGTGTACGCTGCATGTTGCACCACTGAGCACGTTCGGCAGCCATTATCCTACAATTACAATAACTATGTTAGTATATACTCGCGTTAAGGGCTTTTAAGTTTTTATGTTAACTCAACCCTTGGTTCTACCCAATCTCACTGGTTAAAGGTTTGAACCTATCCTTGGACTTGGGTTTTTCCTAGGAATTGAATACCCTAGGCTCTGATACCACAAAAACTGTCACGCCCCCGAGAGCGGAAGATACCCGGAGACGCGTGACGAGTTTATATCAATCATGTCAATCAGAGTAGTAGTGTATTCGACACAAAGACAGAGTGCGCAAATATAAAGATAACCCAATCCATTAATTCCTTTAATAAGAATATGTCTATTACAAACCCTTGCAAATACTAGACTCAATAAAATAAAAATACAACGCTTGACTCAAGAAAAATAGAGAAAAGATAGGACTAATTGACGCTTGAGGAGCTCTAACTCTTTCACTCTTGACTTTCCCGATCATATTGAATTCCCTCATCGTCGGACTTACCTGAAAAGTAGGGAAACACTGAGTGAGTGAACGCTCAGTAGGAAATTATATCTCAAGAACTAGCAATGGGTTTAAGTGATTACATTTTTTTCCATGAATGCACTATAGCTATGCATGCTCGCAAAACGATAAGATAGAGAGAGTGGATAACAATAAGATAGCAGGAAGTACTAGTCATGAACTTTCAAGAACTTATATCAAAAGATATCAAGATATTCAAGCAAGTAAACTCATCATGTCATGTTGGAATTTGGCTATTTTGTTTCAAGTCAAGCAAGTATACAATTACCCTTTCTCGGGTCACGCAAGTCATGTAATATCAAGTCAAGTACAAGATTTGTGGAATGTTCAATCGAGCTAGTCATGCACTTCGGTATAATGTCAATACCGTGATCAATCAACTCCCATGGGCACAAGTACTTTCGGGTGCTCCTCCCAGGACCAGATCGGGCCCTATATGCGCAGGCATTAATCATGTATTTTTAACATCCACTTTTGTATATAGCCAATATGGAATTTCAAGGATAAAGCTTGTAGACACGTAGGATAGACTTTGATAGAATAGAGTCCAAAATATGACACTTGACATAGATAGGCGAATAACGGTACAATCACGATTATCGATAAAAACTAGGTGGAATTGGTTCCCTAACTTGGGTACCATGACAAACAAGTATGGACATTCTTTATATAGAATTGAGGTCCACAAGAACATCAAGTTTAATATAGAATTGGGGTTTACAAGAACATCATAACAATGTCATGCTTTACCCCGTTCATTAAGATAATATTCATATCATGGCATGACATGAGGGCCGATATACCATGTTTCTATAGAGTGACATGGCAAGGATTGTGTAATGGGTTTTTAGGGTACAACCAGCTCAGTCGGCCTTGAGGGAATCCAAGGCTCGAGGAGTCTTACGGAGGTCTCTATGACTAACTCGCTAGTCCAAAGGAACGGAATGTCCAATGGAGAGCTTGTATGTCAATGAGAGTTAAGGGGGTAAACGATAAAACATCATGAAACGTGGGACTATATTCACGGACTGGAATATAGTGCCGATATATATATATATATTGAAACTCTCGGTTATCAATATCAGTGAAAATAATAACTCAGGAAAGTAGCGACTTAGGTAAAGTCATTTTTAATGAAATTAACGCCTTCTACAAGGGCGTTTAATTACAATTTTGACGACTTATACAGCAGTCGTCCATCCTGTATTTCTATTTTTGCAGAATTTAGATAATATGGAAGTTTAGCAAAAACGCGCCCTGGACAGGGGCGTTACTTTTCAATTAGCGCCCTGTTCTGGGGCGTCAGTTAAATAAGAGGCGACCTAGACAAGGTCGTGAATTCCAGAATTTACCAATTTTCAGATAATAAAATTCCAGGAAAAAGGGTACATGATCATGACAGGAAAAATAGCAGGATTTCACAGGTATACTCATGCAATATATTAGATTCATGGTTACATAGATATTAAATTTTAAACGTGGGTATTTATTAATTACATGCAATTGACGACTTCTGGGCAGGGCGTCAAAATAATAATTAGCGCCCTAGTGTGGGTCGCTTCTTTAAATTAGCGTCCTTGTCAAGGGCGTTTCTTTTTGAAATTACATAGAAAACATCTGAAACCACAATAAAACTATATGCATGCACGACCGATGATATTATTAAGATCTTAAGCTAGTTTGGGGTACGATCTTAAGAAAACCTACCTTATGAAGATCTAACTGATGAACGGATGAAGGTTTGGAGACGGAAACGACACTCTGTTTGTAACAGAGTCTTCAGACGTTCTAAATAGCCAAGTAATATGAGCTTCTCGACAATAGGTGAGCTTAGGAAGATGTCTTCTTTTGTGGATGAAGAACCCCTCGTTCTTCAGCACACGGGGTGTTCAACCTATAGTAAAAGATGACGAAGAAACATGAGTTTTCTTCATAATACTCAACTGAAAGCAGAAGAAGAAGAACGATGTTGATGAAGAACCACGTTCTTCAACGAGTTGTTTGTATGCTACCTGCAAAGGAGGATGAGGGAGAAGAAGAAAAGAATATTAACGTTCCTTCCTCAAACAACCAGAGTCAAAAGCAAAGGAAGGAAGAAGAACATAAACCTATTCTTCACGCACAACAGCGGCAGAGCTTCCTTCGGCCAACAGCTCGTTAGGGTTCGACAGAGAGGTTTACTTATAGGATTTTGGGAATCCTAATAGGGTTAGAGTTCTATTGGGAGTTATATTTCCATGATAGAGTTCTTACTATATTCCACTAACTCGTACTAATCCATAAACTTTCCCTGGATAATGTTCTGGTTCGAACGGAACACAAATGGAATTAGAGTCTTAAGTGAGGGCGTCGAATTTAAATTGACGCCTTGTCGAGCGTCGTTTGAGAATTGACGCCTTGTCCAGTGGGCGTCCCTTTTTAAATTCACGCCTTATCTAGAGGCGTTTAAATTTAATTAGCGCCTTGAATCAAGGCGTTATTCACATTTTTGGTTCTATTTATTTGTTCCTCTTGATTTTTCTTTCACTTACTTAAATCTTTTAGCCTATTTTGATTAATTAAGAACTTGTTCATTCTAATTTGATTTATTTAAAAATCTTTATTATTTTATTTTTTTCCAGGGTTGCTACATCTTATCTCCTCAACACAAAATGAATAGTAATCAACACAAAATTTCTTTCATGAAATGATCTTATCAAAATTTAATTATGCAATTTATTAATTTATTTCAAACATATCTCAAGTCCCATTAATTACAAACAAATTTTCATTTTGTGTGAAACTGAGATTATCATGAAAAATTACATAATTAACTTCATTAAAGCCCAAAAATGATGTGTGTGATATGAATAAAACTAGACAATTAAGCACTTAACATTATCCTACCTCCAAGAGGTGAGCAAAAATCCTCTCATTTTCAAAAGAAGGACAAATGCTCCCCTCAAAAATTTTGGTGGCTATCCGGCCTCTAAGAGGTGAGCAATAATCCTCTCCTTTTCAGGAGAAAGACGTATGCTTTCCTCGGAAATACCAAGGGTGGCTGTCTATACAGCCTCCAAGAGGTGAGACATTTGCTCCTCTTAATGAGAAACTGACTCCCCTAAAAATCAGAGCCGGTCATGTCATGGTCTATTGGTCCCGAGTACGGCGGTATTCCACCGACCGTTCTATAGGTGTGCCTTCCGAGGTGTTTCCTAGAGGTCGATGCCCGAGCATTCCTCCTCTTTAGGAGAGAGCCAGATGTGTCCCTCAAAAGTTGGGGAATGGTCATTTCATGGAGCCATCCAGCCCCTCTCCAGGGGCATTGAGGTGATCCATTGACCACCCCCACTGGTGTACCGTACACGGTACGTTCTAAGGGTGAGCACCCGAGCATACGCAAAGGATAGCCCTAGCAACTACAGCTACTACGTTAAACATCCAAATGGAAATGGGAACTGAGGCAAGCACATGCTGCAATGGAACACAAGAAGGATTTTATGTCACGTCCCGAGCGCGGAAGCTTACCCGTGGCGCGACAGTTTTATATAGAACCAAAGCGAGCTAGCTATTCGATGGAATTCTTCATTTTGATAGTTAATAGGGTATGCAAATAACTAAGATTTAACTTGAAATTAATACAAATAATCTGAGATGACAATTGTTACCACTAACCAAATGATAATTACACACATTTCTCGAGTCTGACTACTAGGCTTCAAGCCCTTATTACAGTTCTAATAAATTCGACTAATACAACTGACATCTGACATAACTGGATACAAATGACATAATTACTACACCACAATTAACGAGACAACATGATAACTCCATTTATACACTCATCACTCAGACTCATTCCCTTCCGAGTTCTGGCTGATATCCGAACTACCTGAAAAGGTTAGAAAATAACTAGATGAGCGAATCGCTCAGTAGGATTTACATCTCAAGTTCTAACATATTGTGCCCCTTAGGCACAAGCATGTGCTATGTTATTTTGATGATAGCAATGCTATTTTATTTTGATGACAGCAACACAGTGAGTGCATAAATGATATTGTGTTTTGATGATTGCAACAAAGTAAGTGCATTTCTGTGCATTCTTATCCTTGAGCATTCTGCATATGATAGCAACATGAATGATGATGTTTAGCATTGATGGCATTTGTTCTTTATATATATGCATTGCATTCTGTCAGATATCATGTCTCTGCATGTCTCTACATAGTCTGAACAGCAGTGGGTCGACCCCATTCTCAGATGGGTCGACACCCCCAGAGTAGAACTCTATACAATGTATGTCTGTCTTGTGTCTCGTGCAGCGTCAACGCTGTGAGAGCATTCTCAAGTCTGCAGCATCAACACTGTGAGAGCATTCTCAAGTCTGCAGCGTCAACGCTGTGAGAGCATTCTCAAGTCTATAGCGTCAACTCTATAAGTCCATTGTCTCAGCCACTGTCTCATTTAGAAGTCTATACGCTCTCAAAGTCTGCACATTAGCATCAGGTACATCGCTGTTGGGCATCAAAGTCTGCACATGAGCATCAGGCAGCAAGTGTGTACAACGCCCTGTGTAGGCACGACAAGTCCATACACTGGTTGCACATTGCATAACATGCGAAGTCACCAAGTGTGTACATTGCATAGCATGCAGGCGTCAAAGTCGATACATCCACAGTGCATTGGCTAAGTCTATACACTGTCTGTCTCACTTAGAGTCTAAGGCAAAGTCTGTACAGTGAGCGTCTCATTGGTGAAGTCTGTACACTCACCAGTTGAACTTCAAAGTCCATACATTGGACGGTAGCTTGCACGAAGCTAAGCCCATACATCGCTCAAGTCTGTACAGAGTCCAGTGTCTTAGTTAGCGTCTCATGCATTTGGGCAAAGTCTATACATCAGTCTTTCAGCAAGTCTGAACAGTGCATCCTGCGTCTTTGTTAGCGTCTCAGGAATTGGGCAAAGTCTATACAGAGTCCAGCGTCTCATTCACCGTCTCATTTAGCGTCTCATTGCATGGGCTAAGTCTGTACAGCATTCAGTGTCTAGAGTTTCATGAAGTCTGTACATCAGACTGTTACAGCAAGTCTGTACATTGTCCGTCTTCCTTAGCGTCTTGATCTTTCAAGTCTATACAAACGTTCTTTCAGAAAGTCTATACATTGGACTGCCAGTCTTTACCTACGTTCAGAGCCTCAAGTCTACACAGTGGTAAAGTCTGCACATTGTGCTTTGAAGCTCAAAGTCTGTACATTGGCTTCACATCTACAAGTCTGTACATTGGCTTTGCATCTACAAGTCTGTACAGCATGCCTTGTTGTTCACAGCCTTCAAAGTCACATTGTATTGCGTCAACGCAGTGTAGTGAAGCGTAAACGCATTGCATTGCGCATGCCCAGGCAAAGTCACATTGTATTGCTCTTGGACATCATAAAGTCTATACATCATGTCGTTTACATCTGCAAGTCTAGACATTGGAAAGTCTATACACTGCTTCAGCTTAAACTGATGATTTATCTGATGCTCTGCCTGATAGGGATTCTTACCGAGATTGATGACCTGGCTCGTGATCCCAGGAGGATGAGGTGTGCAGATGCTGACACGTGGATGAAGCTGCCTCGGATCTGGCGAATTCCTTGGGTGGGAAAACGTGGAAGCCACGCGCCCAGGGGCTGCTGCTGCTGCTGCTGCTATATATACGAGCCTTCTTCCACAGAAGAAGACTGATCGAGTTGGCGAGAGGTGAAGTCCATACAGAGAGCCACGATCCAGACAGAGAGAAGAAAAGAAGAGAAGAACAAAGAGTGAAAGAAGAGCAGAAGAAGAAGAGAAAGAAGAGGAAGAAAGAGTTAGAGAGCTCGAGCAGAGTGTGAAGAGAAGAAGAAGAGAGAGAGAGAGAGAAGGAGTTCGTTCCTCAGATCTTTGGTTCAAAACCAGATCTGAGGTTGCTCATTGTTAGAGCTATATTTCGTGCTTCATTGTTCAACTTTTAGTTGCTGTGTTTCCATCTTTTCTTATTTTCTTTTTATACCTTCTTTCAAGTTGTTTGTCAGCGGATGCAGTGGAGGTCTCCACTGGACAGGTAAAGCTGTAGTCCTCAACTGGCGAGACTTGGTCTCGGACGGGTTAAGCTGTAATCCCCAGCGGGTTCAAGATGTGAGTCAGCGATGGCTAAGCTGTATTGCCCAGCGGAAGCAAGCTGTGATGCTCAGCGGATGGCAAGCTGTGAGGCCCAGATGATGTATGGCAAGCTGTGATGCCCAGCTGTTCAAGTTGTGAGTCAGCGGAAGCCACACTCGGTTTGAGTGTGGGGTGGATGTAGGTCTGCTGGACCGAACCACTTAAAAACCCATTGTGCAGTGGTTTGATATATTTATGGTTTGCTTCCGTTAGATGATTGATTAGGGGCGCACTAAGTGTTGGCTTTCTGGTTGAGCAGAAAAGTTGATTAGCTCTCTTAGAGTGTCTTAATCTGTTAAGTAATCGAAATTCAAATTGAGCTATAGTTCGTCTAACTTGTCTTATTACAGTGCTCACTGTCTGTTTGTTTAATTCCGCATCTGCTAATTAGTCTTCCAGATTTGATAAATCTGTCTAGTTAGCATTCTAAATAGTTAGTGAGCCTAATATTTTAATTGGGTGAAAGTTTTTATAGGCCATATTCATTCATCCCCCCCTCTGAATACTTGCACCGAACCCAACACTTGGTATCAAAGCGGGTCTCTGATCCATCAGATCTAACAATCTGCAAAGGATCCTGCTAGATTTTTGGTGCATTTCAGAGTGTGCTTTCTGTGTTCGTTGTTTAGTTTCACCGACTTAGTGCCTTGTCTTGTTCATCTGGTCTCGGTGCTTCAGTTTCTCTGTGCTTTCAGATTATTTGCAATGGAACCAATCGTGCTGAAGGCAAGCTCCAGCAAAGCAAACAGATCCAGCCACAGTGGATCATTAAGCGAGAAAATCAGACTGTCGCGGTCTGAAATTGATGTAGACATTGAAAGGGTGACTAGTGAATTCAGGAAATTTCTAAGAAACAGAGAAGGAAAGCCTAGTGATGGCCGAAAGCAAACAAGGTATAATTCTAATCCTGCCAAGATTATTGACACTAATGTCTGCTACAAATGCAGGAAGGCTGGCCATATGAAGGCTGACTGTCCAGAACTATCGAAACTCAAAGGGAACACCTCGGACATTGATGAAGAAGGAGAAAAGTCCATATGCTTAATGGCCAACCGGGGAAGTGATGATGAGGAAACCTCATCTCAGGTAAGCTCCGGATCAGAGGGAGTCTCTTTTGATGAATTGATAGAGATGTATGAAAATTTGTTCAAAGTGTCCAAGAAATTAAAATCTGAAAATAAAAAATTAAGAAAAGACATGAATCTTGAAGTCACTCGTTTGAAGGCAGAAAATGAAAACTTGAAATCTGAAAATGAGAATCTCAGAAATAAGCACATTAGAGAAGATGATTCTTGCAATGCATGTGCTATTTTAGAAGACATGATAAATGAGTTTGATCATGATGATAATTTACAAAAGGAATCAATCAAATCCCTGAAAGAGGAAAATAAATTATTGTTAGAAAATAAAATTGAAGCTGAAGAAATTGAAAGTAAAATGCTTGAAGAAAATGCTCATCTGAGGGAACAAAATAAAAAGTTAATGGTTCTTAACACTGTTTTCTCTGAAAGATGGATGACGATTGAAAAAGAGAAATCAATCTTGAAAGAGTGTATCAATTACAGTGATGAAGAAATTGCTAGTTTTTTAATACACACTGCTATTTTGGAAAATGAAATTGTGTTATTAAAAGAAAAATTTGCTAGTTGTGAAAAGGAGAAAGTTGATTCAGAAAATCTTATAATCTCCTTGGAAAGTAAAATTACTGAGATGAATGGTACTTCATCTAAGGTTGCTAAGGATAAAGGTAAAATGAAAATATCCTCGGAAGATGTAGTAAGTGATCAATGTGAGGAGATTGATAACATTTCTAAAATTAAGCAAGCTAAGAAGAACCAGCTGTATACCACTTTTATTCGTAGCTCTAGTTTAGTTAGCACTTCAACTTCTTCTTCAAATATGCATGCTGCTAAGGAAATTCAAAAACAAAATAAAAATCAGAAAACCCCAAAAACTCAAAGGAACAATCTGCATGCTAAAAACTCATCTGATAAGTGCCATGTTTTAAATAAATCTAATGGTTCTTGTTCTTGTCATTATTGTGGTAAGTATGGACACTTTATGAGTGAGTATTTTGTGATGAAACAAGATGACAGAAAGCATGCTAGAAAAGTTCTGTCTGATCAGAAAAAGGGTAATCTGAATGTTAAATAATTTCATGCTAGAAATCATGTTTCTAGGAGACAGAATCTAAATTATTTTTGTTGTGGGAAGTTTGGCCACATTGCTGCTCAATGCTGGCAGAATCCGAGAAAGAGATTCAATTCTAAACCTATTAATTTCCATGTTAACAAAAAGATTTTTGATGGAAATGACCTTAGCTCTAAAGCTAAGCACCCAAGGTGCTTCGAATGTGGGAGGCATGGCCACACAGTCAAGGACTGTTGACATGTACAAGGAAGTAGATTTAATTTCAAATCTGTAAAATTTCCTGCTCCCAATGCTGCTAGTAAGAAACAAAATGTCCATGTAAACAACAGAACATTTCATGCTAAGTTTCATAGATCTCATGCTGCTGTTGATATGTACCATAGGACCAGAAAATCTGCTGTTTCATGTAGATATTGTGGTAAACTTGGTCACTCTATGGACAATTGTTTTCTGATGAAATTTGATGATCACATTGCTAAAAGACTGTTTAGAACACCTGTTAGGGCTAATGCATGACCCAAAGCTGCTTGGGTCCCTGCAGGATCAAAATGATCATAATGTTGCAGGTGTGCCTTGGTGGGAGAAATGAAAAGGGGTTAACCAAGGCACTCAACAAGAAAACCCCAGGATACTCCATTTCAAGTCAGTTCTGAACTTTGCTTTAAAACTCATCATCTCAATTTGTGAGTATGAAAAAAAAATGTGAACTTCATGTTGATATGCTTGTCTGAATTTTGATGATCTCTTCATGTCTAGCTGATCAGTCTGCATCCCAGACTCAGCTATTGAATTCAATTCTGCATATATGATGCTCTTCTCTTGCTATATGTTGAACTGAATTTGAATGCTTCTTTAGTGTATTCAGTTGATGCACTATATAGACTTTGTGTCAATGCATGTGTTTTATGTTAATGCATTGCATGCTTGTTGTTAAATGCATAACTTGCTGATTGTGAATGATTCACTTAGTGTACACAGTCAATGCATGTGTCTTATGTCTGCATACATCATTTGTATGACTGTCAATGATGCTGTTCAATGCATGTAGGACTGCTTTATGTTGCATTGTCTTGCATAACCTTGGTATATCAAATGGTATGTTACTAAAAGGCAGGAAAATCTGCCCGGAGGTTCTTACCATGTGTGAGATGGTCTTTGAGACCAGGCTCTCCGCCTAGTACCATGGGTCTAGTCTGCATGTAGAACAGTGTGTTGCATAGCATAATCCTTGCATCATGGTGTCAGGGGGAGCTGTGAGTTTAGTTAAATTCTTGAATCCTATTTACTTCTCATTGTCCCCATTCAATTGATTCATATCTTTTGACATCATATGCCATTGGACCATATTGCCAATTGCAATCTTTTCCCTATCATTTTTACTGAACAACAGTTCTGTATCTGGTTTAGTACATTGAGTTGTGATTATTTCAATTGTTCTTCTATAAGAATCACTCTTACAAATTGAAAAGAACTAAAGGTTTAACCTTTATAAATTGGAGAGTTAAGTGTCTGCACTTCAGAATTTGAGATAAAAGAAAACTTTTATAGCTCTTAATCTTTGTCTCATGGCTAAAATAGAAAAAGTTTTTTTGTAATGCCTAAATGTGTTGAACTGGAAATGTCTAGAACAGGTGAATAAGAGTATGTAATGATTTTTAAAACAATCACTCTAAAAGAAATAAGGGCAGCAGTAAATAAGATCATAAATGTAAAAGAGCTGAATATAGTGACAGAGCAATGGTTGATTGCACTGAGAAACTGTGAACTCCTCCAAAGAAGCAGAAAAATTCACATGTCATGAAGTGCTTTAGACTATCTCTGTTCACAGGGTCAAATCTATAGGGGGAGTCCTCACCAAGTAACTGAGGGTACTGGCCTCTAATTAAGGTGTACCCTTAATGTCAAAAGTGAAGACTATTCCTTGTAGGTCTTGATCTGAAATAGATCTAGCAGTTTATGCCTAGTAACTGGGGGTACCTGTCTCTGATCAAGGTGTACACCTAATGTCAACAGCATAAATGCCACTGGTCTATTCACTTAGTTCAGGTTCAGAAATTGAAAAATGAAAATCAAACTGCTGTAACCCTTTGAAATCAAAAGTCAATGAGTGAAAATTATTTTTCTCAATACATATTCAAGTTGCCTTTCCTGAAATTCCATGTTTAATCACAAAAGGGTATTATTTCAGACGTATCTATTAATACCATGTGCCCTAGATTCATTGTTATAAATGGAGTCTATAAACTCTTTTTCAAGGGTCAAGTGTTTTACTCTAGATTTATCACTGTTAAACCTGAATTTTGAAAGTTGTATGTTGCTGATTCTTATACTTTAACTGTTGTTTATAATCAGGCTTATTTTCTGAACCAATGATTCAGCTGTTGTCTAGTGACCCTCCTACCTTCTCTACCTTTGAATTATCTGTTCATATTCCTTTTCAAAGGGGGAGCAATTATTTAGGGGGAGAACCAGTTCAGGGAGAGTCTTACAGTTAGGGGGAGAATGTTCTAGAGGAATTTGCATGCATAATGCACTTTGCACTCATGTTTTTACTATTTTTCTCTTTTTGATCATGTCAAAGGGGGAGAAAATTTTATGTGTGACTCACTGTCACATTGTGTTGCCATCATCAAAAAGGGGGAGAATGTTGTGCCCCTTAGGCACAAGCATGTGCTATGTTGTTTTGATGATAGCAATGCTATTTTATTTTGATGACAACAACACAGTGAGTGCATAAATGATATTGTGTTTTGATGATTGCAACAAAGTACGTGCATTTCTGTGCATTCTTATCCTTGAGCATTCTGCATATGATAGCAACATGAATGATGATGTTTAGCATTGATGGCATTTGTTCTTTATATATTTGCATTGCATTCTGTCAGATATCATGTCTCTGCATGTCTCTACATAGTCTGAACAGCAGTGGGTCGACCCCCTTCTCAGATGGGTCGACACCCCCCAAAGTATAAGTCTATACACTGTCTGTCTGTCTTATGTCTCGTGCAGCGTCAACGCTGTGAGAGCATTCTCAAGTCTGCAGCGTCAACACTGTGAGAGCATTCTCAAGTCTGCAGCGTCAACGCTGTGAGAGCATTCTCAAGTCTGCAGCGTCAACTCTATAAGTCCATTGTCTCAGCCACCGTCTCATTTAGAAGTCTATACGCTCTCAAAGTCTGCACATTAGCATCAGGTACATCGCTGTTGGGCATCAAAGTCTGCACATGAGCATCAGGCAGCAAGTGTGTACAACGCCCTGTGTAGGCATGACAAGTCCATACACTTGTTGCACATTGCACAACATGCGAAGTCACCAAGTGTGTACATTGCATAGCATGCAGGCGTCAAAGTCGATACATCCACAGTGCATTGGCTAAGTCTATACACTGTCTGTCTCACTTAGAGTCTAAGGCAAAGTCTGTACAGTGAGCGTCTCATTGGTGAAGTCTGTACACTTACCAGTTGAACTTCAAAGTCCATACATTGGACTGTAGCTTGCACGAAGCTAAGCCCATACATCACTCATGTCTGTACATAGTCCAGTGTCTTAGTTAGCGTCTCATGCATTTGGGTAAAGTCTGTACATCGATCTTTCAGCAAGTCTGAACAGTGCATCCTGTGTCTTTGTTAGCGTCTCAGGCATTGGGCAAAGTATGTACAGAGTCCAGCGTCTCATTCACCGTCTCATTTAGCGTCTCATTGCATGGGCTAAGTCTGTACAACATTCAGTGTCTAGAGTTTCATGAAGTCTGTACATCAGACTGTTACAGCAAGTCTGTACATTGTCCGTCTTCCGTAGCGTCTTGATCTTTCAAGTCTATACAGACGTTCTTTCAGAAAGTCTATACATTGGACTGCCAGTCTTTACCTACGTTCAGAGCCTCAAGTCTATACAGTGGTAAAGTCTGCACATTGTGCTTTGAATCTCAAAGTCTGTACATTGGCTTCACATCTACAAGTCTGTACATTGGCTTTGCATCTACAAGTATGTACAGCATGCCTTGTTGTTCACAGCCTTCAAAGTCACATTGTATTGCGTCAACGCAGTGCATTGGCATGTAGTGAAGCGTAAACGCATTGCATTGTGCATGCCCTGGCAAAGTCACATTGTATTGCGTCAACGCAGTGCATTGGCATGTAGTGAAGCGTCAACGCATTGCATTGTGCATGCCTTGGCAAAGTCTAGACATCATCTGTCTGCATTAGAGTCTCATGGAGTCCATACATTGCACAACGTTCATAAGTCTATACATCGTGCTGGTTTACACTAAGTCTATACATTGCTCTTGGACATCATAAAGTCTATACATCATGTCGTTCACATCTGCAAGTCTAGACATTGGAAAGTCTATACACTACTTCAGCTTAAACTGATGACTTATCCGATGCTCTGTCTGACAGGGATTCTTACCGAGATTGATGACCTGGCTCGTGATCCCAGGAGGACGAGGTGTGCAGATGCTGACACGTGGATGAAGCTGCCTCGGATCTGGCGAATTCCTTGGGCGGGAAAATGTGGAAGCCACGCGCCCAGGGGCTGTTGTTGCTATATATACGAGCCTTCTTCCACAGAAGAAGACTGATCGAGTTGGCGAGAGGTGAAGTCCATACAGAGAGCCACGATCCAGACAGAGAGAAGAAAAGAAGAGAAGAGCAGAGAGTGAAAGAAGAGAAGAAGAAGAAGAGAAAGAAGAGGAAGAAAGAGTTAGAGAGCTCGAGCAGAGTGTGAAGAGAAGAAGAAGAAGAGAGAGAGAGAGAGAAGGAGTTCGTTCCTCAGATCTTTGGTTCAAAACCAGATCTGAGGTTGCTCATTGTTAGAACTATATTTCGTGCTTCATTGTTCAGCTTTTAGTTACTGTGTTTCCATCTTTTCTTATTTTCTTTTTATACCTTCTTTCAAGCTGTTTGTCAGCGGATGCAGTGGAGGTCTCCACTGGTTAGGTAAAGCTGTAATCCTCAGCTGGCGAGACTTGGTCTCGGATGGGTTAAGCTGTAATCCCCAGCGGGTTCAAGCTGTGAGTCAGCAAAGGCTAAGCTGTATTGCCCAGTGGAAGCAAGCTATGATGCTCAGCGGATGGCAAGCTGTGAGGCCCAGCGGATGTATGGCAAGCTGTGATGCCCAGCTGTTCAAGCTGTGAGTCAGCGGAAGGCACACTCGGTTTGAGTGTGGGGTGGATGTAGGTCTGCTGGACCGAACCACCTAAAAACCCATTGTGCAGTGGTTTGATATATTTGTGGTTTGCTTCTGTTAGATGATTGATTAGGGGCGCACTAAGTGTTGGCTTTTTGGTTGAGCAGAAAAGTTGATTAGCTCTCTTAGAGTGTCTTAATCTGTTAAGTAATCGAAATTCAAATTGAGCTATAGTTCATCTAACTTGTCTTGTTAGAGTGCTCACTGTCTGTTTGTTTAATTCCGCATCTGCTAATTAGTCTTCCAGATTTGATAAATCTGTCTAGTTAGCATTCTAAATAGTTAGTGAGCCTAATATTTTAATTGGGTGAAAGTTTTTATAGGCCATATTCATTCACCCCCCCCCCTCTGAATACTTGCACCGAACCCAACATAACATGCTTTAAGTGAATTACCCATTTATTTAATGTTGGTAAACTATGCATGCAGACAGATAGATATCAAAGGATCGTAAAATCGACAGGAGTAGAAAGTGAGAGTATATAGACTGCATAATTTCAAGCAGCAGTAGCAAGTGATAACAAATGATATCAAGCCAGTGATAACTGAGAAGTAATAACTGGAATAGCAACATGTTAATCAAGCTAGCAATAGTAAGCAAAGTAGTTTCAAGCATGTATAACTGGAATTGGCTATTTATCAGTGCATTCAAATAAACACTTTTACCCTTCTACGGGTCTCAAGTCAATCAATCAAGTAATATCACGAGAATGAGTGGAATGCCTAAAGTCTAGCAAGCAAGTACTCCGGTGCAATGCCAAACACCGTGGTCAATAAACTCCCATGGGCACAAGTACCTTCGGGTGCTCCTCCTAGGACCAGACCGAGCCTTATATGCACAGCATTGGTCATGTTTGTCGACATCCACTCTCGTTTATAGCCAATATAGAATTTCAAGGGTTGACTCGGTAAGATGTATATAAGGTGGATTATAGAATAGAATCTAAGGCGTATCATTATGTAGGGACGAACTAGGAGTAAAACCCGTAACGTTCGATACATGCTAATGACAATAGGAGTTTGAGACTAACTTGCTGGTGTTGACACAATTGTCGATATTAGTTACATATATATTATTTTTATCCAATATGTATATGTATATATATATCCGATTATAGAATTCTGTCTAATATAATGGAGGTTATAGGTATGTATATCTTCTGTCCAATATACATATATGAATTAGCCAAAATTGTGATTTATTATAATAATCAGAATTTAATTATGAAAATAAGTGGAGAGGGGGATTTTCGCAGCCCACCACAAAGGCAGCCCAACAAGATCCACAAGGTCCAACCGGGCGAGCCCACCCGAGTGATAGCCCACAGGGCCCACTTAGGGAGAAATGCCCAATAAATAAGACTCGAGGAACTAACTCTCCCCGGCGGCCTTCTAGGCTCGGAGGGCCCGAGACAACGGTCAGGTCCCGAGGAAGGTCCGGCCTAAAGCCCTCTCCCCGTCCGAGAGAGATAGGCTCCAGCCGACCTATCCGACCCCACCCTCGCCGGGCCATGCCTATCGCTCGGACATGAGCTAGCATCCCCGAGGCTCGGTAAGGCCGGTTGATTATCTGCAGGTGCCGCCGTTCAGAGTCCTCCGCCAGCGGGAGAGTCAGGGGAGCCGCCGGACTCCAAGGGGATAACGTTCCCACGATCAGGCCATGAAAGCCCCCGTTAAAGACGTAACTCCCGCCGGGAGCCCCTCAGCTTACAGGACTCCTGAAGGCGGTGCACTATTTAAGCAAGGGATCCCCTCCGGAAGATGGTAAGATGAACTAAGCATTCACACACCCTAAGCTCCTGAGCATGATTCGCTTCACCCTTTGGTGGAGAGGATTCTCGCTCATCAGCTCTCTCCTCCCCCCATTATTGCTTCCACCATAGCTCTACTGACTTAGCCATCGGAGGGTTTTGCCCCAGGGAGATCCCCTGGGCCCTCTGATACGTTTCCCTCTCTTGTAGATTCATCTTCTGGTGACCCATAGCCCGCTCAGGATCCTGCGCGAGATCTCACCTCTTCATCTGGCGCCGTCTGTGGGAACCCTGAGCTCTCGCGCACTCGCTTTCCTTCTCAAGGGGGGGGCTTGTGTAGCGGACCTAGGGTCACGTGATTAGTCCCACATTGGATGTTGAGAAGGCAACCGAGTGCTTATAAAGAAGGTCTTCACCTCTTAACCTAAGAGGGCCCTTTTACAAGGACAAAACCCTAGCCGTCCTCCGGCGTGGCAGGGACAATACCTCTTGGGGGCACCAAAAAAGGTTCATCTCACATCTACAAAGTGACGCCGTCTGTGGGAACGACAATACCTCTTGGGAACGACAATACCTCAGACTCGGAGCTCCTCGCCATTGACTCGGCCACTCCCGGTCACTGGCGCTCCCCCTACCTGTCCTGGCTACGGGACTCCCGGGAGCCCTCCGACCCTCGGGAAGCCCTCCGAATGAAGTACCAAGCCCGGCACTTCGTCATCCTCGACAACGCTCTCTACCGAAGATCATTCTCCGGGCCCCTTCTGAAGTGTCTCGGTCCCGACGAAGCAAGCCAAGTTGTTGAAGAGATTCATCAAGGCCTGTGCGGAGCGCATTCAGGAGGTCGGTCGCTGGCCAGAATCCTGCTAAGACAGGGGTACTGGTGGCCAACCCTGCAGCGCGACTGCACGGCCTACGCACAACATTGCGACCGTTGCCAGCGGTTCGACCATTTGGTCCATCAGCCGGCCACGGAACTTATCACCCTTACCGAGCCCTACCCTTTCGCTCGGTGGGGGATCGACATCCTTGGGCCATTCCCAACGGCTCAAACCCAGAAGAAGTTCATCATCGTCGCCATCGACTACTTCACCAAGTGGATCAAGGCTGAAGCAACAGCTAGGATCACCGAGATAGTCGTCTGGGGTTTCGTATGGAAATCGATCATCTGTCGCTTTGGCATCCCCCGAGTGATAGTGAGCGATAACGGGCGGCAATTCGACTCTCGGTACCTCCGAGACAGATACGCCGACCTAAATATCCGCAACCACTTCACTTCGGTCGCCCACCCTCAGGCCAACGGGCTGGTTGAAAATGCCAACAAGACCATCTTGAAGGGCATAAAAACCAGACTCGGCAAGGCTAAGGGTAGCTGGCTCGAGGAACTGCCTAGCGTACTATGGTTGCACCGAACGACCCCCAGAACGGCAACCGGTGAGACCCCTTTTCAGCTGGTATATGGCACCGAAGCTGTCGTTCCGTTAGAGATCGCCAATCCGTCTCTCCGAGTGATCAGCTTTTCGCCCGAGGCAAACGAGCAGAAGTTGCTCGAGAACCTCGACCTGGCAGACGAACTCCGAGAGATCGCGAACGTCCGAGCTACGGAATACCAGCGCCGCCTCACTTGGTACTACAACACCAAGGTCCGAGGCAGACAATTCCAACCAGGGGACTTCGTCCTCAGGAAGACCGAAGCCTCTCGACCACTGGAGGCGGCGGGCAAGCTATCCCCCAACTGGGAAGGCCCCTACCGAGTGATCGAGACGCTCGGGAAAGGTGCGTACAGGTTAGTCACAATGGAAGGGGAACCCATTCCCCGGACATGGAACGCAACCACACTACGCAGATTTTATTTCTGAAAACTGTATCGACAAATCGGGTAAAATAAACCCCCTTTTTTTGCATTCATTCAAGATAACTGTTGGTACATCAGAAAGGCAACTGCCAGTACATTACATAGTGAAAAGCAAAAATCCATCTAGCACCGCGGCAAACGGCCATCGCCCGACCGACCCGGTCTTGACCTTCTCGCATCCAGCCACTGACTCTGCCTCGCGTGGAAACTGGCTCGGACAAGAGATGGTCGACCCAGTTGGCTCGGGTGGACCGTGACAAAGGTGACAGAGGGACAGCAAGGAGAAGGCCACCTTTCACGCGAGGAAGGCTACCTTCCAAGTTGGCAACAACCTGGAAAAAGAGCGCCGTGAAGGTCTCCTCTCTGCCAAACTACCAACTCTTTGGAGGCGAACAGAAAGCAAGCAGCCCCCGAAGAGTGAAAGAAATGAAGAACAAAAGGGAGAGAAAGAGGCTGCGGACAGGGGTGAGGAAGGGACTGGAGCCACCTCCTCCCCTCCCACGGAGGGGAATGGCGGCCGGCATCCCTAACTCCCCCATCCGCCCTCCATCTCGGCGTCCGCCCGGAAGCCTCGCCGGAGCCAAGAGGAGGCAAACGGCGTACCCCCGCACGTCGAAGCCCTCTCCAGATCCGCGCGGCGACCGTCGGAACCGTCTCATGCACGCGCGGCGACCGTGGGACCCGACCGATATTCCAGGACAGCTGGAACCGGCCGCTCCCCGTCGTCTGCGGCGTCATTTTCTGAAGGGTCCTCCATACTCCGATCGCGGCGGCGCAACGCAGAGTGAAAACGAGGGAACAAGAGCAAACCGCCGGCGAGAGTCCTAAGTGTTAAGAGGGAAGGAGCACCCTTCGGTCCTTTTTATAGGACAAAGGAGGCCACGCGCCTTAAATGACTCCCCCCTCGAAAACACGCTATAGGACCTCCCTTGGAAGGTCACCTCCAATTCCTCGGCCCCCGCCCTAGCAGGATTCGCGAAGCGCCTTGACTTTCAAAGCATGGTGGAATGAAAGGACGCCCCGCCGGAAGTCTCCCGAATCGGCATGCGAGAACGGTGCAGAAAATATCGGCACCTTCCAACTGCCCCCGATACGCCAGCCAAATCACGGCAAAAATAATGATCAAACGAAGTAAGTCCTTTATTGCCTCCCATAAAGAAATCCTCTTACAAAAGGAAAAATAGACAAAAGGGGGAAGGGGCAAAATAAAGCATAATACATCAGGCCTCGGGCCCACTTTGAAGCTCGGGAACAGCAGTAGGGGACGCGTCACCCCCGGTGCCTTCGGTGACGGCCGGCCCGGACACTGACCTCGCCTGTGCGAGAACTGTCTCGGTCGTGAGCCCTCCTGGAGCCTCCGGAGTTGGTGACCCCGCTGGAGGTGACTCCTCATGTCCTTCCCCGGCCGAGGATGAGGAGCTGGAAACTGACTCATCCGAGTCATAACTCTGGCCGTAAGGAAAATCACCCCCGGCAAGGTGCTCATTGGCATAGCTCATCGCCCGGCGATAGCCCTGCCTGAATCCCTTTCGGGCACCTCGGCGGAGCGCTACCTCGTAGTAGGGTAGGGCAACTTCAATCAGGTCGGCCGAGTAAGCTTCCGAGCCTTTGTAGCGCTCGATCGCCTCCGCCTCGACCTGCCCGTCCCGAGCCCGCTCCGCCTCGGCCGTACGCTCTTCCGCCCTCGCCAGACGCTCCTCCAGCTCGGTCATCCTCCGCTCGGCTTCGAACGTCCGACCCTCCGCCCGGGCTCAGTCCGCCTTGGCCTCAGCGCGAAGGCGCTCCGCGTCCTCCGCCCGATCCTGCAGCTCGCCGCGCTCAAGCTCCCAGAGGCCGTCCAGCTCGATGTGACGTTGACGCTCGTCCTCTAGACGTTTGCTCTTCCTCTCGAGCGATTCTCGGGCCCTTGCTAGCTGCTCGGCCAGCGCCTCGGCTTCCCGTGGGCTCGACCGCGCCAACTCCCTGAATGCAAGGAACTCCCGCCGGAGCCCCTCGTGCTCCCCCTCGAGCCGGGCTAGTTTCCCCTCGCATCCACCAAGGGTCCAGGCGAGCCTCGACCGCTCCGCCTTCGTCCGGGCGTGCGCCTCTGCCATCACGGCCGCTGTCCGAGCTATGACCAGGCCGCCCTCCATCAGGATATCAAGGACCCCGGCGGGAGTGCTGCGCCTCTCTCCCCCCCTCGTCCTCTCGGCGATCGACCGGCAGAGCTGGTACAAGTCGCCCGAGATACCGAGCCTAACCAGAGGTTCCGGCAAAGGGGACTGCTCCACCCTGGGCACCCCGCCAGAAGACCCTGTTCGGGCAGCGAAGCTGACCGCCCCGCTCGCCACGGTCGGTTGGGGTTGCAACGCCTCCCCGGGCGAACCCCCACCCTCGACCGGCGCCGCGAGATCAACCGCACCAGCAACTGCCGGCACTTGGGGTTGCGACGCCCTCGCGGGCGAACCCCCATCCGCGCCGACCAATCCCTCGGTCCCAGCGTCGGCCGCACCAGCATCGGCCCCCTCGGCCCCCACAGAGGGGAGAGTCGACCCATCACCTCCCTCTGCGGGGCCCCTGGTCTCCTCGGCCCCCTCTCACCCGGCGGATGGGAGAGCCGGCCCGGAGGGGTCGGCCCCATCCTGCCCCCGAGGGGGGAGCGCCGCCGAGCCAGAATCGCCCCCGACGGCGGTAGGAAAATCGACTTTCTTGGCCCTTTTCCTGGCCTTCGCGGCCTCCCGCAACTTCCCCGCCAGGGGATCTTTGCGCTTCAGGCCGGTCGATCGAGAAGTCCCCTCGGGGGCCGCCCCCTTGCCCTTATCTCGGGCATGGACGCGACCCGCCGAGACATCGGGCTCATCGGCTGCCGAGTCGTCTCCCAGATCGATGACCTCGGACGCCTCCTCCAGAGGCTCCCGCCTTACGTCTGCAACAAGAAGAAGCCCCAGTCAAGAGGAGGAAAAGAGCTACCACCCCCGAAAAAGAGCCGCAAGAGCCATACCCGTCGATGTCAGTCACGAGAGAAGACACCGTTCGATGTTCTCCGGCGTCACCAGCTCCTCAGTCGATTGACGGTTCTCCAGCAGACGGGCAGCCTGCTGCTCCACGTGGGGAGGGAACTCCTCCTGGCGAGGGGGCAGATTCGGGTGAAAGTTGGGCGAGGTCCGGCATCTCCAGATCTCGTCCGTCGCCACCGCCTTCACCCAGAAGAATTGGGTCTTCCACCCCTTGTGCGAGGAGTCCTTCGCCGCAAGCGAGATGCAACTCCTATTCCTCCGTGCCTGAATGAAGTAGAAGCCTTTCCCTGCCGACGGGTGCGCCTTCAACTCAAAAAAGAAGTGGAAGAGGTCCAAAGAAGGAAAAATGTCGCGCTGACGACAAAGAATCCCGAAGGCCGAAAGAAGAAGATAGGAGTTGGCCACCAACTAAATAGGCGCCAACCGAAAAAAATTAAGAAGCTGCAGCACATAAGGGTCGAAAGGAAGCCAAAATCCACTCTTCCAAGCCAGAAGGAAGGTGCAAATGAGCTCATCGCGATCATCCAGACTCGTCTCGTACGGAGTGGCGGCGATGAAGCTGTATCTGAGAGGCAGGCGGAAATGATGCTCCAGCCTCCGCACCTCCGCTTCCCCCAACTCACTATAGTTGGGGACGGGTTCCCACCTCATCGGCACAAGCTCCAGACTCTGATCCGCCATCGAGTCGGGAAGAGATCCCTCGTACGAGCTTGAAGACTCCGGAGGAGAAGGAAGTTGCTGGACCGCCTCTGCGGTTATCCTCGCCAACTCCTCGAACGCCGCCGCAAGGCTCCGCGTCTCCGATGTGCTCTCACGGCGCGTCAAGAAGCAAGGAAAGCCTAAAACCCTGGAAGCTTAGAACGATAAACAGCGCCCCCTATAAACCCCTGAGGGTGGCGGCACGCCGTTCTGTGCTCCGAGAAAAGGGGGGCCCCTTCGTTTCAAATCCGTCAGGATCATCATTACGGGCCTCGGCGACCGCTATAAGAGGCTCCATAACGCTAACGGAATTCCACCCACCTGAGCCACGCCGGTCCAAAGCCTCGAAAAAATACTCATCCGAGCCTCCTTGGCTCGGGAGTAGGAGGGGGACAAGTGGAGAGGGGGATTTCCGCAGCCCACCACAAAGGCAGCCCAACAAGATCCACAAGGTCCAACCGGGCGAGCCCACCCGAGTGATAGCCCACAGGGCCCACTTAGGGAGAAAAGCCCAATAAATAAGACTCGAGGAACTAACTCTCCCCGGCGGCCTTCTAGGCTCGGAGGGCCCGAGACAACGGTCAGGTCCCGAGGAAGGTCCGGCCTAAAGCCCTCTCCCCGTCCGAGAGAGATAGGCTCCAGTCGACCTATCCGACCCCACCCTCACCGGGCCATGCCTATCGCTCGGACATGAGCTAGCATCCCCGAGACTCGGTAAGGCCGGTTGATTATCTGCAGGTGCAGCCGTTCAGAGTCCTCCGCCAGCGGGAGAGTCAGGGGAGCCGCCGGACTCCAAGGGGATAACGTTCCCACGATCAGGCCATGAAAGCCCCCATTAAAGACGTAACTCCCGCCGGGAGCCCCTCAGCTTACAGGACTCCTGAAGGCGGCGCACTATTTAAGCAAGGGATCCCCTCCGGAAGATGGTAAGATGAACTAAGCATTCACACACCCTAAGCTCCTGAGCACGATTCGCTTCACCCTTTGGTGGAGAGGATTCTCGCACATCAGCTCTCTCCTCCCCCCATTATTGCTTCCACCATAGCTCTACTGACTTAGCCATCAGAGGGTTTTGCCCCAGGGAGATCCCCTGGGCCCTCTGATACGTTTCCCTCTCTTGCAGATTCATCTTCTGGTGACCCATAGCCCGCTCAGGATCCTGCGCGAGATCTCGCCTCTTCAATAAGTTTTTATGTTGAATATAGTTCTAACTTGCTAGGAATGATATTAACATGTTGAGAATGAGTTTCATATGTTACTTTACTGGTAAGATGATAAAAATAAATTTTTCATGCTGGATTTAATTTTTACATGCTGAAAATTAATTATTAACATGCTAAAATCTATGCTTAACATGCTAAAATAATTAACTTACTGATAGGTTGATAAGATAAGGTTGCCATGCTGATTGCAGAAATTTTATGATAACATAATTTTTATCATGCTAAAAATAATTTTTCTACATTTATTTGCTAATTATTTGATAGGAAAATAGAATTATCATGCTGAAAAATAGTTTTAATACACTGAAAATAACTATAACATGCCAAAAATAATTATAACATACTGGAATAATTTTACCATACTGGAAAAAATGTTATCATGCTGGAAGTAATTTTCATGCATCAATTTACTACCTTAATTAATAGGAAAGTAAGTTTTATATGCACAAAAATAGCTTTAAATAGATTTTAACATGCTGAAAATAATTTTTATATCTCAGTATGTATAAAATAATTCTATCATATTGAAAGTCACTTTTAACATGTTGGAAATAGTTTTAACATGTTAGAGATAATTTTTAGTATGTATAAACTAATGTGGTGAAAATTAGATTTTTACAAAAAAAAATAATTTCATTCTACAAATATATATACATACTCTGTAAGAATGAAGGAGTCCATTTTATATTATATTCTGTTTTCTATATATATTCGGTGAGAATGGAGGTGCAGACATTAGTTATATATACATATATATATTCATATATATATAATGAAGGTGTTTTGTATATACAATTAATGGAAGTATATATATGAATTTATATACATATATAATGAAGGTGCTTGTATATACAATTAATGGGAGTATATATATATATATATAAGGTGTCGGGTGTATATATGCACACTTGCATATGCAGGTTTTAAATATATACTGTTAATAGAGGTATAATGGAGGTTCATAAATGGTTCATACTTTGTTTCACTTGTTAACAGGCTTCACGGTATTTTTCATTAAGTTCACTGCATGTGTCGACACTAGTGTCGACACTTATTGTTCATTTTTGGTCTCTGTTGTACAGTTAATATTACAATGTTTTGTGTGTCGACACCTGTGTCGACACCTGTGATTCTGTCTTCAATTCTGTGTTTATTATTAATTAAGTCTTGTTTTGGTTTAATCATCTTGTTAATCAAGTGTTTAAGGTTTTAATCCATGGTTTAATTTTGGTTTTGTCAACACTCTGGGTAAGTGTCGCGTAGGTGTCGCGTAAGTGTTGACACCTCGGGTAAGTGTTGCGTAGGTGTCACGTAAGTGTTGACACCTCGGGTAAGTGTTGCGTAGGTGTCGCGTAAGTGTTGACACCTCGGGTAAGTGTTGCGTAGGTGTCAACACTTGTGCAACACTTGTGCAACACCTATAATGCAAGTGTCGACATATGTATGACATATGTATGGAAGTGTTGACACGAGGTGTCAACACCTGCATTATATATATATATATATATATATATATATATATATATATATATGGAAGTGTTATGTGAGGTGTTGACATTGAGTGATTTGGTAGATTAACAGGTTAATTAAGCATGCTAATAGATTAGGTATGCTATTAGATTAGTTAATAAAGCTCATTCATGTTAGTTATCTAGGGCATGAGACTAATACTTGCTAATTGTCCAAGATTGAAGCTATTGCATGCTAATTATCCTCGTTGTGAAACTAATTACTTTACTAATTTTACTACTTTTCTTAGATTAAAGCTAATACATGATAACTATGAGGCTAACACATGCTGTATAAACGTGAAAGATCGTATGGAGATGAGCCTAAGACTAACTGTCTAGACTAATCATCCTAGATTAGCTACTAGTTTAGTTAAAAATTGAGAACACCTACCTTGTTGGAAGATCGTAGTAGCAGACCCTTCTTGCGCAATCCCTGCAGAGCTTTGCCCCAACCTTAGCTAGCCTAGAATGGGGTAGCTACGGGTATGTTTATAGGGTCTGTCATGACCGAATAGGGGGCAAGATCTGGAATAATGGGGCTTTACAGCTTGTACAGCCTGGAGAGATAAGAGATAGACTGGAGAGATAAGAGATACTGTTTGTACAGCTAATCCATGGCCCAAATCGTAAGTGCAAGTTTTGCTAGCTTATAACATATAATTATTTCGCAAAAAGGGTAAATGGCGTGGATGCTAGGATTGGAACCCTAGCATCCAATTAATGGAAGTATATATATGAATTTATATACATATATAATGAAGGTGCTTGTATATACAATTAATGGGAGTATATATATATATATATATATATATATATATATATAAGGTGTCGGGTGTATATATGCACACTTGCATATGCAGGTTTTATATATGTACTGTTAATAGAGGTATAATGGAGGTTCATAAATTGTTCATACTTTGTTTCACTTGTTAACAGGCTTCACGGTGTTTTTCATTAAGTTCACTGCATGTGTCGACACTAGTGTCGACACTTATTGTTCATTTTTGGTCTCTGTTGTACAGTTAATATTACAATGTTTTGTGTGTCGACACCTGTGTCGACACCTGTGTCGACACTTGTGGTTCTGTCTTCAATTCTGTGTTTCTTATTAATTAAGTCTTGTTTTGGTTTAATCATCTTGTTAATCAAGTGTTTAAGGTTTTAATCCATGGTTTAATTTTGGTTTTGTCAACACTCTGGGTAAGTGTCGCGTAGGTGTCGCGTAAGTGTTGACAACTCGGGTAAGTGTTGCGTAGGTGTCGCGTAAGTGTTGACACCTCGGGTAAGTGTTGCGTAGGTGTCACGTAAGTGTTGACACCTCGGGTAAGTGTTGCATAGGTGTCGCGTAAGTGTTGACACCTTGGGTAAGTGTTGCGTAGGTGTCAACACTTGTGCAACACTTGTGCAACACCTATAATGCAAGTGTCGACATATGTATGACATATGTATGGAAGTGTTGACACGAGGTGTCAACACCTGCATTATATATATATATATATATATATATATATATATATGGAAGTGTTATGTGAGGTGTTGACATTGAGTGATTTGGTAGATTAACAGGTTAATTAAGCATGCTAATAGATTAGGTATGCTATTAGATTAGTTAATAAAGCTCATTCATGTTAGTTATCTAGGGCATGAGACTAATACTTGCTAATTGTCCAAGATTGAAGCTATTGCATGCTAATTATCCTCGTTGTGAAACTAATTACTTTACTAATTTTACTACTTTTCTTAGATTAAAGCTAATACATGATAACTATGAGGCTAACACATGCTGTATAAACGTGAAAGATCGTATGGAGATGAGCCTAAGACTAACTGTCTAGACTAATCATCCTAGATTAGCTACTAGTTTAGTTAAAAATTGAGAACACCTATCTTGTTGGAAGATCGTAGTAGCAGACCCTTCTTGCGCAATCCCTGCAGAGCTTTGCCCCAACCTTAGCTAGTCTAGAATGGGGTAGCTACGGGTATGTTTATAGGGTCTGTCATGACCGAATAGGGGGCAAGATCTGGAATAATGGGGCTTTACAGCTTGTACAGCCTGGAGAGATAAGAGATAGACTGGAGAGATAAGAGATACTGTTTGTACAGCTAATCCATGGCCCAAATCGTAAGTGCAAGTTTTGCTAGCTTATAACATATAATTATTTCGTAAAAAGGGTAAATGGCGTGGATGCTAGGATTGGAACCCTAGCATCCAATTAATGGAAGTATATATATGAATTTATATACATATATAATGAAGGTGCTTGTATATACAATTAATGGGAGTATATATATATATAAGGTGTCGGGTGTATATATGCACACTTGCATATGCAGGTTTTATATATGTACTGTTAATAGAGGTATAATGGAGGTTCATAAATTGTTCATACTTTGTTTCACTTGTTAACAGGCTTCACGGTGTTTTTCATTAAGTTCACTGCATGTGTCGACACTAGTGTCGACACTTACTGTTCATTTTTGGTCTCTGTTGTACAGTTAATATTACAATGTTTTGTGTGTCGACACCTATGTCGACACCTGTGTCGACACTTGTGGTTATGTCTTCAATTCTGTGTTTATTATTAATTAAGTCTTATTTTGGTTTAATCATCTTGTTAATCAAGTGTTTAAGGTTTTAATCCATGGTTATATTTTGGTTTTGTCAACACTCTGGGTAAGTGTCGCGTAGGTGTCGCGTAGGTGTCGCGTAAGTGTTGACACCTCGGGTAAGTGTTGCGTAGGTGTCGCGTAAGTGTTGACACCTCGGGTAAGTGTTGCGTAGGTGTCACGTAAGTGTTGCATAGGTGTCACGTAAGTGTTGACACCTCGGGTAAGTGTTGCGTAGGTGTCAACACTTGTGCAACACTTGTGCAACACCTATAATGCAAGTGTCGACATATGTATGACATATGTATGGAAGTGTTGACACGAGGTGTCAACACCTGCATTATATATATATATATATATATATGGAAGTGTTATGTGAGGTGTTGACATTGAGTGATTTGGTAGATTAACAGGTTAATTAAGCATGCTAATAGATTAGGTATGCTATTAGATTAGTTAATAAAGCTCATTCATGTTAGTTATCTAGGGCATGAGACTAATACTTGCTAATTGTCCAAGATTGAAGCTATTGCATGCTAATTATCCTCGTTGTGAAACTAATTACTTTACTAATTTTACTACTTTTCTTAGATTAAAGCTAATACATGATAACTATGAGGCTAACACATGCTGTATAAACGTGAAAGATCGTATGGAGATGAGCCTAAGACTAACTGTCTAGACTAATCATCCTATATTAGCTACTAGTTTAGTTAAAAATTGAGAACACCTACCTTGTTGGAAGATCATAGTAGCAGACCCTTCTTGCGCAATCCCTGCAGAGCTTTGCCCCAACCTTAGCTAGCCTAGAATGGGGTAGCTACGGGTATGTTTATAGGGTCTGTCATGACCGAATAGGGGGCAAGATCTGGAATAATGGGGCTTTACAGCTTGTACAGCCTGGAGAGATAAGAGATAGACTGGAGAGATAAGAGATACTGTTTGTACAGCTAATCCATGGCCCAAATCGTAAGTGCAAGTTTTGCTAGTTTATAACATATAATTATTTTGCAAAAAGCGTAAATGGCGTGGATGCTAGGATTGGAACCCTGGTCACTAGGTTGAAAGACACATCACTTAACCAACTACTCTAGCAAGCCACTTGTTAAGTGAATAATATTTACATATGATGACTCCGTGTTCCAACTTCTTACATAAGCTTCCTATAGAGTTTATCTAATGTTTTTTTTTCATTTGGAAAATATTATTTATAATATATATTTTTTTTCATTTTTCATTTTTTTTATACGGGGTGCTACATTTTACTATAAGTCATAAGGTTACAAAGGGTGTGAATCATCATCTTCAGGAGTGTATGAGCAAAAAGAGGGCCCCAGCAATCCCTCATCATTACGAAAGCGAGGGACCAATGCCAGCATGGCTCTCAGGCCCTAAAGGATGCCCTCCTGATAACCCCTCATGAAATCCTTAGTAGCCTAATCCTGCCCAATGACTCCTGCTGGGAGGGGATCAGATCCCGCTAAGGTGCCGATATGAGGACAAGGACCCTTAGGGGGCCCATTCACCAGGGAAGGAATAGGTGTTTGCTAAGACATAGCTACGAGGAAGCGAGAATAGACAGGGAGTAAAGGATGAAGCCTGCTTCGAAAGAACCCTACGTGCCTACTATTTATAGAGGGGTAACCCTCCCTAAAAGGTATTAGTGGGATACTTCCCTTCAATAACGTTCAACCTTCCTCAAGGAACCCAAGCGTTACAAGAGAGTTTGGGTTCATTCATGGCAAGCCGACAAAAGGCAAAACAAGCAAGTGTCAAAAGAAGTAGGAGACAGGAACCAACCACATCCAGTAGAGAGAAAGAAGTAATAAAGAAAATTTTATTGTTGCATAAGAGGGTACAGAAGCTTGTTCAACATCCTTGGGACGGTACAGGTCAGGGGAGAGGTTTAACACCCCCTTGATATAGTAGAAGCGGTCCACCTTCATCAAGGCATCGCGCCAACCCTGAAGGTATCCCCTCTTGTAATCCTTAGAGGCTCCCCCTGCGCTGCTACCCCCAATCGTGGACGGACCCGCTATTGGTAGGGCCGCCTTAAAGAAGCAGGGTTGCTTGGGGGAAGTCTCCCTTGAGGACCACCCAGAACCTTCTGATGACATCGTGTAAAAGGAGAAATCTGTAAGATGAAGGGAAAGACATGGAGTGCTCTGAAAGTTCCCTACAGACTTCCTATTTATAGGGGATGGATGAAGTCTCCAAAGGATCGCAGAATGCCACTTCTCTCTCCTATTATATGGAGGATGAGGTAGTGAAGATTCTGATAATCGCACCCCCAGATGCCTCACATTTCTCATAAAAGTCTAACTGACAATCCGTGTCCCCTAGGGAGTCTAAACAGAAGGAGGATGCCTGAGTCAGTATAGAAGGTACATCAAACATGAGAAAGATAGACAAAACAAGGTAGAGTTATTTCAATTATGAGAAGGTGGAATTACAGCAGAGGGCTGATCCGTTCGGATGCCCATACCAAAATGACAACACAAGGAAGGAAAGGAAGAAAGATAGAAAAAGGCTTCAAGTTGCAGGAGCACCCCCCCCCCCCGACACACTTGCCCCAGTGGCATCTTGGGCAGGCGGGATGACTTGGGCAGCGGCAGGTTCCACGGGCGCCGTCGTCTCCTACGACAGAGGGTCATCAGCCAGGATGATCAGCTCTTGTCCACCCCTCGGCTGATCCTCCGGGAGCTTGGCTTCCACTCCATGTCCATCCTTGCCTTGGCCACCCTCAAGCTCAAAGGGTGAGAAAGGGGGCTATACGTCAAGCACCAGGACCCCAGTGGCATCAGTGACTGCCTGGAGAGCTGCCACCCATCCTTCCTTGCAGCCGACATCCCTCTCCAGGCCATAGACTTCGACAGCAGTGGCATTCAGCTCAGCTTCATACACCGAGGACTCACGAAAGCGCTCGATAGCTTCTCCAGCAATTGCCGCCACCTCTACCCAGACTGCGGCAACCAATGCCTGGGAATGGCAGAGCCAGGCTCTGATACCACTTGTTGAGTAGTGGATGGCGGATGTAGAAGGGAAGGGTGAATAGATCTGCCTCTCTTTTCATAGAACGCCCCTCTTAAAGTTAGATAAAAAGAATTACAGCGGAATACAACTAGCTTAACGAAGTACACTACGATTGGCTTAGCAAGATGAACAAGTAATATAGAGATTGAACCTAAGCATGCATCTAGCACAAAGCAATCGCACAATCAAACCACAACACACGAGATTTTAAGGTGGTTCGGACTGAATCTCCAGTCCTATGTCCACCCCTCACCAAACCCGGTGAGGCTCCACTAGTGCACCGCACCAAACCGCAGATCAGAAAGACCTCTGATTGCCTTCCTACTAACCACCGGTAGGGACGTCAACACTGCATATCGGAGAACTTTCGATTGCCTTCCTACAAACCACTGGTAGGGACGACAACACTGCAGATCGTAGAACTTCTGATTGCCTTCCTACTAACCACCGGTAGGGACGACTCTCAGTTTCAATAGTTTGAACAAAATGAAAAGAGAACAAATAGATGTTCAGACAAGAGATGAAATATGCTCAGAGAGAAAAGATCTTGTCTGAGATTGCTGGAGCTTGAATCTGATTCTTCCATCAATGTAGATCACCAACAGAGACTTCTTTCTTCTTCATAAAGCTCTCCTCTTGATTCAGTAACAATGGCTTCTTCTTCCTTGTGAGATGAGCTTCCTTGGATCCCCTTGAGTAGATGAAGAAGTTTATGGATGAATATTTGATCACCCTTGAGAACCTTGATTACTTCTAGCTTCCTTAGAGGTTGCTTGCTTCAGATCTAAGCTTGAATCACCTTGGAATGGATGAAGAACTTCTGCACGGAGTACTGTTCACGGCTACAGTACCTCTTCTTCCTTGCACCTCCTCTAGCCTCTCTTGATCTCCCTTTGATCCCTCTTGATGCATTAGGATTTCTAACCCTATTGTGTGTATTTTATATCTCTTGGATGGTCAATAGACACCCCCCAGACCAGATCCACAAATCATGGGAGATTGGGTGACTTTAGGATTAAACAAATCCAAGAAGAGGGGCTGCCCACGAGGTGAAAAACAAAGTCAAACATTGCTACATCGGGGCTTCCGGTCGACCAGAAGTATGGGTCGGTCGATCGGAACATTTACAGAACTGAAGAATTTTTGTTCTGGCAAAATCAGTCAACCGGCAGGTTGGGGGCGGTCGACCGGACCTTGTTCCGGTCGATTGGATCTTGGGCCGGTCGACCCCTACTGAGACTTTTTGTGGCATTTTCGTTCTTGGAAGATCCGGTCGACCGGTCTGTGACCGACAGTCGACCGGCACCTTGATTTTTCACAGTTTTACGTCGACCAACCCCTTAAATCTATTTGTTGTCTATTCAAGTCTGTGGCATCAAACTCTTTAGACCTTTGGACGTTGAAACCAAGTGTGTACAGCCCCATGTTGGCTATTCTTCATTGTACATCGACCTTGGCTATGTGAGGTGTCGACTCTTGCTTTTTCTTGCTTCTTGAAGGGATTTTCATCCTTGCTTCGGCACGATCATTGGGCTTTCACCTTTGCCATCTCCACTCCATTCCTTGGCTTATCTGTCATCTATCATGAAAAAGCATCAAGTATATCAGTCATATTAGAGTGGAAAACATCAATGACTTATAGTGTTCAGCCATAATCAAAACCATGAATGTCAAATGACTTAAATGACCACAGGGGCACAACATTCTCCCCCTTTTTGATGATGGCAACACAGTGAGTCATTATTTGGCAGTAATGTCCAAGATGGAAAATTTTATAACATATGCAGCTTGATGATGCATGGATGATCAGAGCATGATAATGCTAATAGGTATGCATATGCATAGATGATCAGAGGATGTGCATGCTAATATGTATGCATGGATGATCAAGTTCCTCCTGATTATGTATGCTACTCTCCCCCTAAGTGTATGCATGATGAGGGACTTTCTCACAAAGTTATTCTCCTCTTCCGCACAAAGTTATTCTCCCCCTTTGTCACCCCCTTTGACAACTCACTCACAAAGGCAACTCAACTCACAAAAGTATTTTTCATGATCACATTCTCAGACTGCCCCTCTTTTTGTTGGTCGACCAAAAACTTGATTTTTCACAGTTTTGCTTTGATCAACCCCTTAAACTTGTTTGCAGTCCATTCCAGTCTGTGGCATCAAACTCTTTAGACCTTTGGGCATGAAACCAAGTGTGCACAGTCCCGTGGCTATGTGAAGTGTCAACTCTTGCTTGTAGAAGGGATTTTCATCCTTGCTTGGGCGTGATCATTGGGCTTTTACTTTTGCCATCTCCACTGCATTCCTTGGCATATCTGTCATGAAAGAACATCAAGTATTTCAGTCATATGAGAGTGGGAAACATCAATGCCATCCACTACTCAACAGGCTGAGACCAATGTGATTGTTACTTCAGTAGCCGCAGCCTCGACGTGGTCACGCGGGCGAGGATCGGATGCTTGTAGTTTCACTGTTTCAAATCACAGCTCTGGTGGTGCCGGAGCTCCTGCAACGTGACAAAAAGAGTTAAACCCTAAGGACAAAGGAGCTGAGGAAACAACAATAGGCCGTACCATGAGGCAATGGGGGGTTCAATCCTAGTTCCCGAAGAACGACAGGGGTTAGCTTCATGTCGGCGTCCTGAAACTAGTCGGGGCCGACAAAGTGTCACCCGTACAAAGCCGGGGGACTTGAAAAAAACCCCAATCACTGGCCCGACCGGCACCTCTTACTTTCATCAAGTAGATGAAGTGCTCGGCCCAATGCTTGATGTTCGATACAGCGGAATAAAAGAATACTATGGATCTATTGTTCCGAGCCCGAAGGTAAGAATACGATAGTTTAGTGCCAGGGTAATGTTGAAGACTGTAGAATTAATGGAAGGGATGGACGGTAGGTGTGACCTCCGTCTAGTTACAGATATATACAAAGACACAAAGTGATGCGGGACGGACATGGGGACCGACTCTAAGTGATGCGGACCAGGGACTCTAAATGCGGATGTGACCAGCAACACACAAATTGGAGAGACTTCGGCCCGACACTAGGAGTTCCTATGGGCTATACATCGCTAACAGAAATGCAAGCTCACTCGTCATCCCAAGCGAGGGAAACGCGGATCGTGCGCGGTTGAAGAACCGGCAGAGTTAAGGGTAGTCCGACTCAACTTTTGTGCTCGGATCGAGCCACGGGACGGGTCACTCTCACACTCACAGCGGTGACATGGACTCACGGGCTAGTATCCTATGCTCTCACAGCGGCATATGACCATATACTAGTTAAGCAAAGTAATGCCAAGAAGTTACGATCTTTACCTCCACGCTCCCGGCGTGGGGAAGACAACCCCGGCCAATCTCAGACTCCCAGTTAAACACTTTTACAGCAGTACAATAAGTTTGACCCACTCCACGTAGGGAGGTAACAGGTCACATGTGGGGCCCGGGAGTCACGATAATCGGGTTGACGGGCAGCATCTTGATGTCGTCCCGGCGGTGCCGAACCCGCATTTTGGTGTTGTCTGGACGGCGCGATCTACGGGTCCGTGGCGCCCACGAGCCGCTCTGTCCTCCGGATCTGATGGGGTGGGTCCCGCTGTGATGGAGACCCTTGGTGGCGCGCCTCCCTGGATGGCGGTCGGTCGGAAACACCGATCGGAGGTCGATCGGCTCCGATCTCCAAGCTTTGGAGTTGTTGCCCACGGATTGGTTGCTTCAGTTTTCAGACGTGCGATCCGGTGAGATTGGCTGCTGCGATCAATCCTGATGTCGGATCGAGGCACAAAAGATATCGTTGGAAAGCTATTTCGAAGTACTCCAACCTAGGGCCAGAGAAACAAACTGGATCTCCACGGATCTGGCCTTAATCTATTTTTGAAATTACTGTTGGACAGTGCCTGAAATCTCAGGGCAGTAGTGAAGTTTCCTGAGAACTGCCTTTGACCACGGGGTAGACCACTGATTAAGACTTTGAGCTCTTCATGAACTTTGTAGAAGGGAGAGAGAGAGAAACGGCAATATTTTTTGTGATGGGTTTTGTTGAGGTTTGGATGGGGGTATTTTAGACTGGCAGGTGGTCGGATCTGGACTGAGGCAGACAGAACTGTAGATGGATCTGAAAGTGATTTTTAGAAAATAGATGGAGGCCTATGGAAATTCCACGAAAATTCGTGGGTGGAGGGGATGGTGGATAGAACCTCCAGTAAATTTAGGGGTTCCAGAAAAAATCAAAAGGTGGGTCGGAGATGGGAAGATCAGGGTTGCTGTCACAGTAGATAGAAACCTCGTAGATCTGGAAGGAAAAAATGGACGAAAATAAAAAAATGGAAATCAGAATCTAAAGGCCAAACAAAATTTTGTGGCATATGGAGGGAACCTCTGGAACACCCTATGAAAATTTCAGCTCAAGAAGATCTCGTGGTTGAGAGCAGAAATTTGTGGATGAAGGCTCTGTCCTGGGTGGACAGAATACCGACGACGATGGTGGCGGTGCGATGGCGGCACGATGGCGGCGGCGGCGATCACCGGAACTGATATGTGAGGCTTCCCACCTCAGAAGGCAACCTTCCCAGTTGCAAGAAGAAGAGAGGGGAGAGGGGGGCGCACCAGCTTTGCTCCATGAAAATTCACCAAATTGTATGAATTAATTCCATCAAAAATGAGAAATACAAGAGATTTATATGAAATGCCAAAAGACTCAAAATAACCCTAGATCTCGATTTGGGAGGGGTAAACTTGGGAGTCAACAAATTAATTCTCCCATGTGCTTTGGACCAAAATAAAGAAATTACAAACATTTTCCTATTTTATTCTAAAGGGAGGGGCGCCCCTTGGACTACTTGGTTTCCAACTTGGACTTTTTAAGTCCTTTGTCCCCCGCTTGGCCCACCCTTCTAGAAGCCCACAATTGAAATATTGACTGACCCCACATGGGCCCTAGGGATGAGGTGGACAATGGGAGAAGGGATGGGAGGCCCGTGGGACCCAGGGGTCCCATTTTGCACAAAAACCCTTAGTACAATCCAAATTACAAATCGAATGAAACTACATAAACACACATGACACACAAATAAAGTCCAAATAAATATGATAAATGTCGAGACTCAAGGGAGAGTCTCCAGACTGTCTCCGAGCCAGATGGATGCCGAAGTGGCTTGAGTGGTGCTCCGCGTACGGTACCGGTGGCTCGGCGTATCGTGCTTCTCAATCGCTCGGGTGTCCGCACCAATTCTCCCCGAGTGGGAGAAAGTCGACCCTATCGAGTAAAGGTCTGCATCACTGTGGTACCGCTCTAGTAGGTCTGGATCAATCCGCTGCAACTCTCCATGGGTGATCCATGTATCCTCAGTGGCGGGCCGTCCTCTCCATCGCACTAGGTAGCGCGGGTAGGATCCACTCCTGGTAACTGTCACCTGCTCATACAGTATATGATCTATATGCTCTCGCTGCCGTGAGAAAGGGGCTGGAGGTGGACACTCAGGTGTGGGATCACTCTCAATGGGAGGGGATGGCTCGAAAGTCTCACTAGGAATCACCGCTGGGTCCCTATATGCAACTAGATCCGATACATTGAAAGTAGAGCTTATACCATATTCCTTGGGCAGGTCCACTACATACACATTGGATCCAACGCGTTTCAACACTCTAAATGGACTGGCTCCGCGAGCTTACAATTTCTTAATGGTTCCAGAGGGAAACCGTTCAGGTCTTACCCTGATCATGACATATTCGCCCTCTTGGAACTCTCGGTGGTGTCGATGGGCATCGGCTAACTCCTCATACCGTGCATTGCTGGCCTCAATGTGACGATAGATGTCGTCATGCAGACTCCTAACATGCCTAGCAAACGACTCGGCAGACTCCGACACTCAAGCATGGATAGGCATGGGGACAAGATCCACTGGCTTCCTAGGCCTACGACCTGTGACAATCTCTAATGGACTCATACCAGTAGATCTATTCACCGAATCATTATATGCAAACTCTGCCAGTGGTAACATGAGATCCCAATCCCCTATGCGGTCCCTGACAAGATACGTCAAAAGGTCTCCCAGACTCCTATTGACCACCTCGGTCTGACCATCTGTCTGGGGATGATATGCAGTGGAAAACTTGAGGTGAGTACCCAACATATGCCACAGTGTCCTCCAGAAATAACTGGTGAATCTAACATCACGGTCAGACACTATGGTACGAGGCAACCTGAACTTGCACACCACATGAGTAAGGAATAGGCGGGCTACCCTCGAAGCATCCGAAGTCTTCGAGCAGGAAATAAAAAGGGCCATCTTCGAGAATCGGTCAACAACCACATAGACCGAATCATGCTTCCTGGAGGTACGTGGCAATCCCAAGACAAAATCCATGCTAACATCCTGCCACGGGGCATCAGGCACGGGGAGAGGTGTATAGAGGCCCGAGCTTCGCTTCTTCATCTTGGCCGTAGCACATGTACGGCACTGGGCCACAATATGAGCAACATCTCTCTTCAAGCTCGGCCAATGAAATCTATGCTCAACAGCCTCGATAGTCTTGTTCCGACCAAAGTGGCCGGCTAGACCCTCCCGCATGTGGCTCCCAGACTAAGAAGTCTCGAACCGAAGTTCGGGGAACACAAAGCCTGCCTCCTCGAAAGAGGTAACCCTCCTGAAGCACATAATCATCATGGTCTCTTGAAGGTCCGGCCTGGAGAGTGGTATAAATCTGATCGAAGTCAGGACAGTCAACATAGGCCTCTCTCATCTTCTCTAACCCTATGACTTCGGCACTCATGGTGGTAAGCAAACACGCTCGCCGACTCAAGGCAGCGGCCACCTTATTCTCCACTCCAGCCTTATGTTTTAGCACAAATGTGAACTGCTGGAGATACTCAACCCAACGGCTGTGACGCGCATTAAGCTTCTTTTGGGAATGGAGGTACGTCAAAGCCTCATGATCGAAGTATAAGACAAACTCCTGATGTAATAGATAATGCCTCCAATGCCTAAGAGCCTGAACAACTGCGTAGAATTCTTTATTTTAAGTGGAATTTCACAGTTTCGCGTCATTCAGCTTCTCGCTGAAATATGCAACCGGGTGGGTCTCCTGACTCAAGACTCTACCAATTCCAACACCCGACGCATCACAAGAGACCTCAAACACCTTCGAGAAATTAGGCAATCGAAGGATAGGTGTCTGGGTCATGCGCTCCTTGATGTCCTTGAAGGCGGCAGCTGCGGCCTTTGTCCATACAAAGGTGCCCTTCCGGATACAATCCGTGATCAGGGCGGTGACGGAGCTAAATCCGCGGATGAAGCGATGATAGAACGTCACAACGCCATGGAAGCTGCGGACATCATGGACCGTATGGGGTTCTGGCCACTCAATAATGGCCCGAACCTTCTCCGGATCAGCGGAGACCCCAGTACTAGACACAATAAAACCCAAGAAGGTAAGCTTAGGTGTCATGAAGGCACACTTCTGTGGGTTCGCAAATAACTGCTCTCGCCTAAGAAGTAGATAGACCTGCCGAAGGTGGTCTAAGTGGTCCCCCGTGGTGCGACTATAGATAAGAATATCATCAAAGTACAGTACCACAAAGACTCCAATGAAAGGTCGAAGGACCTGAGTCATGAGTCGCACGAAAGTGCTAGGGGCATTGGTCAACCCAAAGGGCATAACCAACCACTCATATAGACCATCCTTGGTCTTAAATGCGGTCTTCCACTCATCACATGGCCTAATCCTCACCTGATGGTAGCCACTCTTAAGATCAATCTTCGAGAAGATAGTGGCACCAGCCATCATGTCTAGCATGTCATCCAGGCGGGGAATAGGGAACATGTACTTCACGGTGATTTTGTTGATGGCACGGCTATCAATGTACATTCTCCACGTGCCATCCTTCTTCAGGGCGAGTAATGCAGGAACAGCACATGGACTCATCCTGTCCCGAACAGACCCTCTCTGTATCAACTCATCGACCTGCCATTTTAGCTCGGCATGTTCCGTGGGGAACATGCGATAATGGGGAAGGTTGGGTAATGAGAATCCCGGAATCAGGTCGATAGCATGCTGAATATCCCGCATGGGTGGGAGTCCCTCGGGAAGCTCCTAGGGAAAAATATCAGCGAACTCCTGCAGAATAGGAATGACTTCGGGTGGGAGTTCACTCTCAGACTTCGGCTCCACCTCTCGGACCATGATAGCAAACACAGGACAGCCCCTACTAGCCTCCCGCTCCATTTCCCGGGAGCTAATCATCATCAATCTCCTAGTCGAGGGCTCGCCTGGGCCAGATGTAACGGTCATAGCCCGTGATGGGCATGGGGTACTGGGCCCGGGGATGGAAGGCCCCAGAGTACTTGGGCCAGTAGGACCCCTGACTGAAGGCTTCTTGGGCTGAGAGGGTTGGAGGGTAATCCATTGTCCAGCATGGTCGAAGGTACAGGTGTTCGACCGGCCATGAAGTGTGGCATCCCGATCAAATAACCATGGCCTACCAAGAATAATGCTGCCCACCTCCATGGGGAGGACATCACACCAGATCTCGTCACGGTAGGCACGGAACTGCAGTGGGACCAGACACCGCAGCCTGATAGGAATGGAGGTGGAATCCACCCATGATACTCGATAGGGGCGAGGATGATTGTGGACGTCGAAAAATATCAATGATGATCATACGACATGCACGTCTCGACACTCGAGAGTAAGCCGAAGATGAAAATGCCGAATAAACATTATACCTCGCCCGATCAAGACGAGGACTCGCTTGGTGGTCAGCTAGCCGATGAGAGAGCCCCCTGGACGGAAGATACGGCAACAACTCTACAGCCAGCCACGCCGAGAGCTGAATCAAAGAAGAGCCAGCAATTTCGGCACAGTCTCAGCATGCATCGGAAGTCACGCAAAGTCTGGGACCGAGTCCCGGAGGTGACGAGCGGAATATTACGGAGGCCATACATCCCAACCGGAACATTCCGGGAATGCCAACATTCATATAAACGGGCTCGACCTTGAAAAGAATCCATTCGGTGCTTAAACCGACACGATATGCACTTAAAACGACGCCGCTAAGACCGGCGCGCCCCTTTTCTCTTTATTCCTTGGTTGGTTGTTAAAACGGCGCCATCCCCATACACCATTAAAATCGGCGCGCCCCCCTTGTGCACGACTTACCCGGCGTGCCCATTTGAAGGAAATGCCCCCTTTTACACCTTAATACGGCGCCACTAAGACCGGCACGCCATTTCCCATCTCCCCCCTTTGCAAAGGGTTAAACCGGCGCGCCTCCCCTGCCACGTCGTTTTAACAACACAACTTTACACATTTTAAAAGCTTCTCCTTCAAATGTTAAAACGGCGGGGCCCTTCGATGCTTAATCCGGCGCGCCTTTTTACACCCACTAGTGACGTTTAATCGGCGTGACTACCTTCCCTCGCGCCGTTTTAACTCGACGGCCATCCCATCTGCCAGCCGATACTCTGTTCGGCATAAATGAGATGCACAGAGAACATTCAATGCCCGATGCTCTGTCTTTGGCTCCGTTCGACAGCACATAAGCAGCGGCAGCAAGGCAAGCTCTGACAAATCTCTGAGCGTCCCATCCTTGGACGAGCAGCAGTGTACGGGACGAATCAACGGTGTCCAGCGCAGCCAATCAACCCCAAGCTTTGTTGCGGATGAGGTGGAAGTGGCAGTAACCACCCCATCCCCTGGTGCCACTCTATAAAAGGGGAGCTGTCGAGACAAAGAAGAGGTGTGCGTAGAAGAAAAAGAGAGAAGAAGAAAAAGGGAGCTGGCCGTCTTCGCTCGTGGAGGAGAAGGCCATCTGAAGAGTAAGCCAGGCGCCCGTGGGTGAAAGAGGGAAAGGGGTGGGAGAAGGGAGGTGAGCTCAGGGGTCAGGTTTGGGTCTTGTTCGCCCCCCTTTTACCACTGTAACTCCACCTCCCCTTTCGTTTATGTTTTCTTCCACCATGGGGAAGTGTCTCCCCTCATGTATCTCCCTTTTTACAGGTGAATAAGAAGAAGGTCCCCATTTTGAAAGTTTGCGTAACATTCTTACGCCATTGTTTTCTCTCCGCATCTCCCTATCTTTCGCTCACCCAGGGCCTCTCGAAGCTTGCCTTCCCATGGCATGGTCTTCAAAGGAACCGATATGAAGGGTGAACATTTATGGCCTCTTGTGGCATACATCCGTCTCGTGCCGAAGAATCATCGCCCGTGTGTCGTGGTCGCTCTCGTAGGCTGGCCCTCGAGCGCTCCACACTCACATTTGGGTTCGGACCACCGTGAGGCCACTCCGATGTTTTGAGGGTCACCCCGGAGCAATCCGTTTGGTGGCCTTCGCTTCTCTCTGGCAAGCCCAGGTCCGGGGGAGGTGCTGCCCGATTCCCGCCAGGGGCCAAGAACATCAAGAACATCAAAAATCACACAGTTAGAATTTTAAGAAGAGGCCATTGGGCCCCAAATCCTGTCAAGGAGATGAAGGGAAGTTCTGTCCCATCGGGCGTGCCAGACTTGTGGACACACTTTTTATTTATTAATTAAGATCTATGGTTACTGGGTTTATTAAGTCCCACCGGGCGTGCTAGACTTGTGGACGCACTTTTTATTTATTAATTAAGATCTATGGTTATTGGGTTTATTAAGTGCGAGGGCGTGCCAGTCACCTAGTGACAATTTATTATGCGCTCGATCTGACTAGTCAGACGATTGTGTAGTTCGTGTCGGGACTGAGAACCCGCCGTACTGTGAAGGCTACGACGTTAATTACATCCCCTCGGGGAGGGGAAAACCCTTGATTGATTGCCAAGAAAAGGGGCCCGATGGCCAGGAAATTAATGCATAGAAAAAAACTATTAAGAAATGCTGAAGTCCTCGCGCGAGGGTGTGAAGAAAGTATCTGAGCCTGTGTCAGTCATGTGTTGACCATTTTAATGTTCGGATGAATGTCCGGCTTGAGAATAGCGTAATCGTTGCGGGAAAATCGGAACATGTGTACGTCGGGATACGACAGATTTATTGTTCAAAGGAACGAAAAATGTCCAGTTAAATCCCCGGTTAGAGCAGTCGGAAACCGAGAAGTTTGTCGGCCCGATGCAATCTCAAGCTGCGACCATACTACGGTGGGCCCCCCGCGGTCGAAGTTGGGCTCGCGTGGGCATCATCAATGTTCCCGGTGCAAAGGGGGCAACGGGAAAGTGTCCGGGGACTAGGTTCCGAAATGAAGACATGTGCAGAGGTAGCTAGCTATAGGCCTAGGATGTGGGTCAAGCAATGACCATGGTTGGGGCGAACCCAAGGTCCAAACGCGACTCACAAAGGTCTTATTAATATTCCCATGCAAAGGGTCCGGGGATGACGAGAGCCTTCTCGTTCCATTCAGATTTTGTCGGTCATACACGGACCATTTTATGTTCGGACAAAGATCCGTATAGAAAACAAGACGGTGACGGGAGTGAATCCATGCAAATGTCTGCCGTGAGTACGGCAAGTTTAATGCAAGGGCGGGATTAGATCCCGGTATATATGTCGGTCGCTAACAGACCGTTCATCGTTCGGACGAGAGTCCGCATTTGAAGCGTCGAAGACAACGACAAAACCACACGGATGTCTGCCGTAGGTACGACAAGTTTAGTGTGGGTGCAGGATTAGATCCCGGCATATATGTCGGTCACTAACGGACCATTCATTATTCGGACGGAAGTCCGTATTAGTAGCGTCGAGGACGACGATAAAACCGTATGGATGTCTGCCATAGGTACGGCAAGCTTAATGTAGGTGCGGGATCGGATCTCGATAAAGACGGGTCGAGCTAACGAACTGTCGGCTAACGAACTGTCGGCCTGGGATAAGATCGGATCATGGTCACGTTCGGGCGAGGGCTCCCGAGATCCAAGTCCGACCTAGTGGGGCATCATTGCTTTTCTCTTCAAACATAGTCCGGGGAAGCAGATTGTTAGGTGTGGAGCCCAAACTCGCCAACGTGCGCCCTCGCACGCGGATCGACCTGCGCGGTCAGGTCGCGGGGTTCGACCTGCCCGGTCAGGTCGCAGGGGTCAAGGGGGCAGCGCCCCTTGCGGGGGTTTTCGGGGGCACTTTTTAATTAAGGCGTGGGTGATAGAGTTTCTTTTTTTCTTTTATTAGCATGATTGACCTTTTATTATTATTTTTTTTGCTTATTTATTCCCCTTTGTATTAAGGAGGCGCGCCGGTTTAGCGAAGGAAGAGGATGGCGCCATTTTAGAGTTCAAAGGAGGAAATGGGGCGCCGTTTTAAGGTGAACAGTGAAGGAAAAATGCGTGCCGATTTAGGACGTTAAAGGGGGGGCGCGCCGGTTTAGAGGGCACCGGATTAGTAGGATGCCAAGGGCAAGGAGGGCGCGCTGTTTTAACGGGATGCCAAGGGAAATAAGGGCGCGCCGCTTTTGGCCGCGCCGGAATAGGATGTGTAGGAAGAGGGGTATACAATCAAATTGGCATGCCGGTTTAGAGGGCGCCGGATTAACGGGATGCAAAGAGGGCGATGGGGTTCTGAGAGGAAAGTTGAAACGGCGTAAAGGAACAGTGGCCGTGCCGTTTTAAGCCACGCCGGGATAACTGTGCGGGGGGGTGTTTCAAAGCCCTGTTCGCTGCGTTCTCTTTTATTTCACCTGTGGGTGGGTTTTATGATTCGTTTATTGACTGTTCTCGATGTTCTTGATGTTCTTGGCCCCTGGCGGGAATCGGGTAGCACCTCCCCCGGACCTGGGCTTGCCAGAGAGAAGCGAAGGCCACCAAACGGATTGCTCCGGGGTGACCCTCAAAACATTGGAGTGGCCTCACGGCGGTCCGAACCCAAATGTGAGTGTGGAGCGCTCGAGGGCCAGCCTACGAGAGCGACCACGACACACGGGTGATGATTCTTCGGCACGAGACGGGTGTATGCCACAAGAGGCCATGAATGTTCACCCTTCATATGGGTTCCTTTGAAGACCATGCCATGGGAAGGCAAGCTTCGAGAGGCCCTGGGTGAGCGAAAGATAGGGAGATGCGGAGAGAAAACAATGGTGTAAGAATGTTACGCAAACTTTCAAAACGGGGACCTTCTTCTTATTCACTTGTAAAAAGGGATATACATGAGGGGAGACACTTCCCCATGGTGGAAGAAAACATAAACGAAAGGGGATGGGGGTGGTTACTGCCACTTCCACCTCATCCGCAACGAAGTCCCTTCTCCTCCACGAGCGAAGACGGCCAGCTCCCTTTTTCTTCTTCTCTCTTTTTCTTCTGCGCACACCTCTTCTTTGTCTCGACAGCTCCCCTTTTATAGAGTGGCACCAGGGGATGGGGTGGTTACTGCCACTTCCACCTCATCCGCAACGAAGCTTGGGGTTGATTGGCTGCGCTGGACACCGTTGATTCGTCCCGTACACTGCTGCTCGTCCGAGGATGGGACGCTCAGAGATTTGTCGGAGCTTGCCTTGCTGCCGCTGCTTATGTGCTATCGAACGGAGCCAAAGACAGAGCATCGGGCATTGAATGTTCTCTGTGCATCTCATTTATGCCGAACATAGTATCTGCTGGCGGATGGGATGGCCATCGAGTTAAAATGGCGTGAGGGAAGGTAGTCGCGCCTATTAAACGTCACTAGTAGGTGTAAAAAGGCGCGCCGGATTAAGCATTGAAGGGCCACGCTTGATGAGGACATCACCAGCCAGAACCTGAGGTACGTTTGGCAGAGGCTGCACCAACGTCAACATCGCGATTCAGCCCGAACTCTCTTCTGAGAGTTGGTTCTTCTCCAAGTCCTCAACGCTCCTGAGATGGAATCGTCTCGTTCCGACCTCACTACAGATCGTGGTGCCCATTCTCGTGCAGCTGCGCCAGATTTGAACCAGAACCTGAGGTCCGTTTAGCAGAGCCTGCACCGATGTCAGCAGCACGAATCAGCCTGAACTCTCTTCTGAGAGTTGCTTCTTCTCCACGTCGTCAACGCTCCCGAGTGGTCTCACCTCGTTCTGACTTCGGCACAGTGCGTGGCGCCCGTTCTCGTCAAACTACACAACCAGAACCAGAACCTGAACCAGAGCTGTAGTGCAGAGGCTACCACAGCCACACCCCTCAACTTCTAAAGGCGCCACTTGGCCAAGAGCTGCTACCACAAGTCACCCACCATCACCAACAAGCGGCGTCCCGTTCGGCATCAGGAAGAGCGTTTTCCAAATTTTCTCTCCCAGGTGCGCAGACAGTTCATTCGGGTCCTGTCCTGACCCCCCCACGCTCAACGGGCCCCTCCTTGCCGCCCCGACATCGTCCAGTGTTCTGCTTGCTTTCTGCTCGAAGAGGAATCATCCAAGGACGTCCTCGACTTGGTCCCGCCTCAATCAGACTCCGGGAGCAGTGGTGGCACCAACGGCAAGCAGCTGCAATTCCCTGGGACGGCCAGAACCAGAGCGTAGGGTCCCTGTTCCAGAGATCGCCCCAGCCGGTGACGACGTCGGGACCACCCACAAAAATTTACAGGCTTTTTGGGTCTGTCAGAGACGTTTCAACGCTGGTTTCGTCAACTTCCATGTTCGGAGGAGTGCGTGGCAGCGTCTACATCAACCCCCTGTCCGAGTATTCCAGATTGGGGCAGATCATTCGGCACTAGCTAGTTCACCACCCCACCCCGCCTGGCCGGCTTAACGCCCCTCCCTGCGTGGAGGTAGTTTTGGTTGTAAATCAAGTTAATCCCCACCCCGATATCCCCCTCCTACGTGAGGTGTAGTGAGTGTACTAGCAGGTCACCATCCGAAGCTACATCGGCGCGGCGTGCGGGTGCATACCCACGCCTCCCCACTCGCCATCGTCTCCGGCCGGGATCGGCATCTTCACGCTGATCAGGTGAGCTTTTGGCCCCCTCTCTCCTTGCTGGTTCAACTCTGCTTAGTTTTGTATTATTTCTAAGTTGCCCGTCGGCGGTGAGGTGAGCGCCCGATCTCAAATTGCCATCTAATTGAGTGCCCCGCGGAGCGAGTTGTGAGAGAGCCACTACATCCCACGCCCTTGGCATGCTAGCCGCCCACGGAATTGGGCATCCCAGACCCTTAGGGGGTTCAGCCCAAGCTGGTCAAATCCCCGGAAAGGCAAGGTCCAACCTCGGACCCTCACCACTATCGCCGGTCCACCTGCGGACCCGGGTGTGCGCGATGCGGGTGAACCCGCTTGAGTGGGTCCGCCGTTCGGTTCGATTGCTTGCAAATCTAGGTCCGAGAGGTCGTGTCACATCAAATTGGTATCAGAGCATCATCATCCTTAGGCGTGTCACATCAACGCCGTTTTAACATTTGAAGGGGAAGCTTTTAAAATGTGCAAAGTTGTGTTGTTAAAACGGCGTGGCAGGGGAGGCGCGCCGGTTTAACCCTTTGCAAAGGGGGGAGATGGGAAATGGCGCGCCGGTCTTAGTGGCACCGTATTAAGGTGTAAAAGGGGGCATTTCCTTCAAATGGGCACACCGGGTAAGTCGTGCACAAGGGGGGCGCGCCAACTTTAATGGTGTATGGGGATGGCGCCGTTTTAACAACCAACTAAGGAATAAAGAGGAAAGGGGCGCGCCGGTCTTAGCGGCGCCGTTTTAAGTGCATATCGTGCCGGTTTAAGCACCGAATGGATTCTTTTCAAGGTCGAGGCCGTTTATATGAATGTTGGCATTTCCAGAATGTTCCGGTTGGGATGTATGTCCTCCGTAATATTCCGCTCTGTGGATTATGGAATTAGACCACCCCCGATTGATGATCTCAATATGCGATGATTTATCAAGATATAGAACTAGAATCGATGATAAAGAAGGGGGGGTCACATGTAATAATTAAAATCCGTGATCGCCACTGAGGCCAACAGCATGCCAAATAATATGAAGATCAAGATAAGGGCATGTTACATACCTCAGAAATTCAAGAGGGCCAAGAGTTTGCCTGGGGATGAACGCGCTATATCGTCCTAGCGCCTTCTCAAGATCGCGCTAGGTTCCTATAGCGCGATATCAGACAGGAAGTGAGATGGACTGGATTCGTTTCTTCCTTGCTCCAAGGCCGGCCAAGGTGCAAGGGCTCCACGTATCAATCTTCTAGTCCCTGCAAACAATCATAAACAATAAACAGAAGGCCCATTAGATCGAGATTTTAGTAGAATCTACCCTTATTCTTAGTCAAAAGCATGTAAAAGAAGGGCTCGATTACCTGGGGGTTTGGTGGTTTTTAAACCCCTATGGAAGGGCCAAAAATAGGTTTGGTGTGTGTGTGAATGCGTGTATTTTGTAAAAAGAAGTATTTTTGAGATCAATATGCAATGCTATGCAAAGATTGAGATAAACGAATTGGGGAGAAAACTAAGAACGAGGAAGAACACAATATGCCCCTAAATACTCCCTAGGATGTGTGAGGAGCGAGGAGTTATTGATTTAGAACGAAGAGCAGCCTCCTCTTCGTCAAGATCTCGAGTTGCATCCCTTCAAAACGACGGCCAAGGGTCCAATTTATAGGCGAAGGATCAAGAAGGAACCCTAGGTCGGATTTCGATCCCTAACTAATAACTTGGTGGCTCAAATCAAGGCAATCTTGCCGATTAATGTGGGGTAAAGACTGCTATTAGAGTTAGGAACCTTCCTTTTGACGAAATTATGATTGGAAACTTACCAAAGTAAGGACCCAAGTCGAAAAAGGGGAGTCCGGGTCGGACTGGGTTTCTGACTGAGAACGCGCTACAAGCATGTAGCGCGTTCTTCATTATCGCGCTATGACGATATAACGCGACAATGATTGGCTCCCCAAATGATCAGAAAAAGAATAAATACCCATTGGGTAGTCGTTCAATCAAATATTAAATAAGAATAACATCCATAGTGGATGCTATGAATGTCAAGAAATAACGACTGTTCAAATGATCATTCAATCAGGTCCATAAAGTGATGTGAGTGAATAGCGCGAGAATGTCGAATTCGAGATAAGATCCAGGGTATGGAAATTGAATTGTGGGGCCAAGAATAGGGAGAAATCCCAGAAAATCAACCAATTAGGGATCAATTGGGGCATTAACTCAGAGAACAAAGAAATTGCTCAACTTATTGGTCAAAATTGGGTGTCCACAGATGCCTCTCCTTGATATCCGCTTTGCAGGGAAGCGAGACGGAGGTGAAACGAAGACAAAACGGAGATGACACGGAGTGGTAGTGACGGAGAGATGAAGTGGAAACGTAGTGGAGCGGACTGATGAGTGGATATCAAGGAAAAGAGACACCCATCACAGCCGACAAGTGATAGGAATAATCCATAAAACTCCGAGCTAACCACAAGGTCAAGCTAGCACCAGTGACTCCTGCCTAGAACGATAGGCGCGGAACAACAAAAAAGGGAAGTTGATCAACCTCTTGCACAAAAGAGGCATCCGCAGTGCGTAGCAACTACGAATTTCACTCAGTTAGTGGAATGGACGCGAGCCCGGCGGATCCATCAATGCCATCGTGTGGTTCACAACTATTGAGTGGACCAAAAGGATAAGTTGAATTGGATTGAAAGGAGATAGATAAATTCAAGGCGAGGGTCACATCGACCAACGAGATCCAGCGCTCAACCAGGAGCAATCCTTCAAATTCAGAATGGAATTGAATTTCTTTATTCGAAAACTTAAGCATTATTGATCCTTAATTAGGAAGAAAAACTGGACATTTATGAATGCAAAAAAAAGGGCATGATGCGTGCAGGGTTAAAATAAAAGAAATCATTAAAACAAATGCAAAGAAAGAATAAAATATAAGCTACTCAAGGATAATATTGTTAAATCAAACAGACTTGGGTCAAGAGTTATCCGCAACCACGGTGTGCGAGATGAAGTCCATCGTTCCCAAATTCATCCGACCTAACGGCCTATCCGACGATTAACTGCATGTTTCTAGATCATCACTATTTTTTGGTAGAGGGGAACTCAGATCCCGAAACGTACAGAGAATCGGCCGGTCCTTGAGATAATATAATAATGTAAGTATCATATAGTAATGCAATAAAGGAAGGGATAAAGGAATACTTACCTGGTGGCATGCCATTTTATCTTCTCCTTTTCTTTTCCTGAGAATATAATGTTAAGCGAAAATAGAGCAAATTTAAGCATGCATAAGCGAAAGAACACAAGTTTTATTCATCCACAACCTGTATTTTCTTTTCTTTTCTTTCCCCACCCTTCTATTTTTTTTTCTTTTATTTTCATCATCGCGCTATATATACATAGCGCGATAATGTCGCGCTATGAACATATAGCGCGTTCATTACGCGCATACTTCAAAAACCGCCCCCCACCCTTTCATTCATTCAAACTCATTCTTTCCCTCTCTCCACTCCCTCTCTCGCCCTCTCACCAGCCCAAACCTCTATTGCCCTAATCCAATGGAAGGAGGACCTCCCCGACGTTCCAAATGGCGCGCCACCCGCGGCCGTCAACGATCTCGCACGGAGGAGGAACGAGCGCCCTCTCCCGTGGAAGAAAACCCCGATTCGGAGGCGACCGTCTCGGCTAGGCTTGAAGGAGATGAAATGGAGATCCCCTCCGATGAGGCGGAGGGGGCTGAAGGTGCCGCGGCAGCCGAGGAAGTAGCGGCGGAACCCGTCGGCGGCGTGGCGGTTCGAAAATGTCGATTGGTAAGAAACCGCCCCTAACTTGTTTTCTTTTGGATTTTCTTTGTTTTTTCTTTCATAAAAGATGAAAACGGAGGGGTAGACGCCCCCTTAGACCAATGTATAGGGCAGAATGCCCATGGAAAAGATTTGGGGAATGAGGGGTCGCCCCCTACCTTCGGAACATGAACGCGCTATGTATTCATAGCGCGTTCTTGATGAACGTGCTATGACGATATAGCGCGTTAAGGAACAGAATGCTAGTTTTTTTATTTTCTGATTTTTTTTCTTTTGTTTAATGAACACAAATTGATATTTCTTACTTTTATGTTGTGTGCAGGGTGTAGAGGGTGCAGTTCGCGCCCAAATTTCATGGACATTGGTTCAGGCCGTCTACTTCACACTACCGGAGTTTCAACGGGCCCGCCTCCGCCAAATGGGCTTTGGAGAGTTCTTGGAAATAGAGGTGCTGAGAGTCGATGTGGGATTGATAAGGGCCCTGAAAGCCAGATGGGATACGGGGTGCAAGGCCTTCTTCTTCCCCTGGGGTCATATGATCCCGACTCTAGAAGACGTCACCCGTATTACTGGGCTGCGGGTGCATGGATCGACAGTGACAGGCTGCACTTACCCCGACTACCGGGAGATGGCGCGCAGGCTACTGGGCTTGGAGCTGGAGGGGACCGGCCGGACCTCGCTAGTGTCAAGGATCGCTTTACAGGAGAGTCTCGGCTTGTTCCACACACAGAGGGAGGTGGGGGAGACCTTGACGGCTCATGAGAGGAGACTAGAGGCTGGGGCCAGAGAGAGCTTCGTGACCGAGGCTGGTGTACAGGCCGACATGGAGTTGAGGAGGTTTCTTATACTGATGATTGGCAAGCTGCTTCTAGCGACCCAAGGTGATGCAGTGAGCTGCCGATTTCTACCTCTACTGGAGGATCTGAATAAAGTCGGACAGTATGCTTGGGGTGCGGCAGTCTTAGCCCATTTGTTCGACAGTTTCGACATTTCTTCACTCTAGTCTTCACTCGGGGGATTCTACCCTCTACTTCAGGTATCTCTCTAAACCTTAAACTCCATGGATTAAATTATGCACTTACCTCTTATATTAATCACATGAGCTACGTTTCAGGTTTGGAGTTATTTGTATCTTCCTACCCTCAGGCGTGCTTGGGAGGATCGAGGAGATCTACTGCCCCTGGCTAGACGTTGGACCCCAACAAGAGACAGCCGATCTCTGAAGGACCAGGTCACCCACATTCAGGAGATGTTAGATATGATGCCCCATATAGAAATAAGATTTAATTTTTTTGAAATTGAATTTAATTATATGAATGAGATCAATGGCGATGATAAATTGAACTCTGCAGGTGATCTGGACTCCGTATCAGAGGGATATTGGGATGATGCTCTGGGTGGAGGCGGCCATCCCATACTTCGGGAGAGAGATCTGGTTGCACGCCCTCAACCTGGTCGAGCCCCTATACCATAGGCTACTCATGAGGACACTGAGGCTCCACCAGACGGTAGTAGAGTTCCCGACCCAGGCGACGGACGCACGACCTGGATGACGTTTTCGAGGCCTCCAGGGGACAGATGATTGGCGACAGCGTGCCCGGGAGCAGTATGCATATTGGAAAAGACGTGGCCGCCCAGTCCCTGCGGGAGCGAACTCAGATGATGCCTGCCTCCAGGCATACTCTCAGACATATGGTATCCGTGTCTACCAAAGCGCACGTGGACAGGTATGCTTTAAATTCAATTGCATTTTCATTTATAAAAACTTGATTATTCAATATGTGACCAGCATGCGTTTAATGCAATTTGACATGGAGGGGAGACTGGCCATGGTACAGGGACTCCTTGACTCCACGATCCGGTAGCATGAGGACGTGGAAGAAGTTGGGTCGGACCCAGGATCAGGAGGAATTAGAAGAAGAAATTGATAGATGGAAAGAGGTGGATTCTCAGGGTCTAGAGGCAGAGGAGGAGAATCATGAGGGGAAGAAGATCCGGAGGATCTGGAGGGATAAGATATCGAGGGACGCGGTGCCCAGGGAAGAAATAGGGAAAAAGATGATGGAAGAGGAGGAAGAAAATGAAGGACGCGATGTCCTGGAAGAGTAAAAAGAAAAATTGGAAGAAAGATGGAGGGTCCGGAGGAGGAAAATGCCGAGGGACACGATGCCCAGGGAAGAGTGGATGAAAAGGGTCAGGAGGGACCGGAGGTTCCGGAGGGATGGCGAAAGAAGGGATGTGATGCTCTAGGAGAGGGGATAAGAAATCCAGAGGATCCGGGGGAGGAAGACACCATGGGGCGTGATGCCCAGGGAGGACGGGAGAGGAATCTGGAGGATCCGGATATGGAGGTGTGGAGGGGCGCGATGCTCTAAAAGGGAGGTCCGGAGGTTCCGGAGGGATAAGATACCGAGGGACGCGATGCCCAGGGAAAATCAGTAAGAAGCCCAGAAAATCCAGACGTGAGGGTGTGTAGGGGCGTGATGTCCAAAGAGCAAGATTCGGAGGTTCCGAAGGAAGCAAATACCGAGGGACGCGATGCCCAAGGAGAAGAGAAAGATCCAGAGGTTCCGAAAGATGGGGAAAATATGGGTCTGGAAACCCCGGAGAAAAGGAATGCAAATGCATGCGAATGCAACAAAATGGATGCGATGAAGACATGGATGCAACAAAATGCATGAGATGCAAAGAATATGAAGAACATGAAGGGCGAGGGGATGAGATCCTCCTCCTTACCCCTGGAGTGGCGCATAAAGAATCGGTGATAGACGGAAATATGGGTGGTGTTGAATGGAAGGTGGGTAGAATTATGGAAAGCCCTTTGGCACCAAGGTAACCGCCCCTCCATGGTTGTGAAAGTGTATAGTCAATTGGCCCAATGGATAAAGTACAAGCCCATGATGAAGCTTCAATGGTAAATGACAACTCCCTTGGAGAGTGGAAGCAATAGTGCGAGGGAGTTGGAAAGTCAGGATAGGAAGCATCGCCATGCCCATTGATTGTGACATATAAAGAGTGTTGAACAGGATGGGCATTCGCCCCTTGTATGGAAGAAAAGGTTCAAGATTTGAAAGTTGGAACAAGGGGTGCCCTACCCGGCCCTTGGGCACAAACTTACACGGCATCAAAGCTTGACATTCTCTCTCAGTGAGCAATGGCGGGGACTTCACCTCTTCAATCATGCTTGGCACAACAACCCGGATTGGCATCCGACAAATAAACTCTTGCATCTTGAACAGCATGGCCGTGGCCAAATCTTTCTTTCCCGGCTCTTGATTATCTTTGGCACGAGTACTTACAGAAGGACACCCGTTTCGAGTAGTAAAAGGGGGTGAAGCGGAGGCGGAAGGCTCCATAGATGGTGATGGTGTAATGGAAAGCGTTGAAGAAAGGATGAGTGGAAGTGGAGGTTCAAGCACGTCGAGCTTCCCCCTTTGCTTGGAAGCAGTCGGGGTTGGCTCGAGTGCAAAAAGGGGTGGATTCTGCTCAGGACCAGCCACGGGTAAGGGTGAAGGGTTAAGTAGTGGAATAGGGGTTATAGGCATAGTGGGTTTTGGGGTTAAAGGGATAATGGCGGGTTGAGGTGGCGGACAAAGAGAAGGAGTAATAGAAGGGTTGGCGGAGACCGGCGTAGTGGAGGGTGATGGAGGCTCGGCGGAGGCCGATGGAATGGAGGCTACTGGTGTGGTTACAGGAGGTGAAGGTTTAGTGCGTTGAAAATGCTGGATGGGGCGAGAGGTGTTAGGGATAGGATGAGACTCATGGTGTGGCAGTATGGGTGATTGGAGTATCGACCCATCATAGTAACACCAAGAGGTCTCATAAATGGGGGTTGGATCGGTAACTGTGGCATAGTCCTGAGCATAGGGGTCTTCTGGCAGTGGAGGAAGAGGACGGCAAAGGAAACTCGGAAGGGGTGCATCTCGAGGAGCTTCAAATTCTTGTACCATCTCCAAATCTTCATCATTAAATAAATCCAACGGATGCCGTGGTGGAGGCGAAATGATAAGTGGTGGAGTATGGTGTTGTGGGGGATTTTGAGGAGGCGAATACGTATATGGAGGCGGAGAGCCATGTAAATGCGTAGTGCAGATGAGTGGAGGGCGGACGGCGTCCACAGAACTTGTAACATCTTCTCGCTTACATATATCGTTGATGCCATCGTCCCTCCTCTCCTTCCAATCTTTTTCCAACTTAGCGATGTTATTCATGGAATCATGAAGAGGATTGACTTGAGATGGAGGAGGAGCGGGCTGCGGGCTGGTGAGCTTCTTAAGTTGTTCCTCCATGGAAGCAAGTCTATCAAAGAGGCTTTGCTGGAAGGGTGTAACATGAGCAACAGAAGGTTGGCAAGATTGCCTTGGAGGGGTGTCTTGATATGACGGCCGCGGAGGAGGGTTAATAGGCCGACCCGCTAAAGGACCCGGACGGGCCAGATTACAAGGAATAAATGGACCTTGGAGCCGTGAAGGATGAGAAATAGAAGGAGGCGGGTAATGGGCCACCCGAATAGGAGTATGTGTGGATGAAGGAGACGGATGATGGGCCACCCGAATAAGAGTAGGTGTAGATGAAGGAGGCGGGTGATGGGCCACCCGAATAGGAGTAGGTGTGGATGAAGGAGGCGGGTGATGGGCCACCCGAATAGGAGTATGCGTGGACGAAGGAGGTGGGTGATGGGCCACCCGAATAAGGGTATGTGTGGATGAAGGAGGCGGGTGATGGGCCACCCGAATAGGGGTAGGTGTGGACGAAGGAGGTGTACCCTCAGTAACGGCCTTAAGGGCTCGGATTTGTTGAGGGGGGAAATGATCTAATCCACGGATGATTTGAGAGATCTTCTCGTCGTTGGGAGGAGACAGTCCCGAATGGGATTGGACATTGCCCATGGGTTGGGCAATACCATAGGAATGAGGACGTGGTCCCTTGAAAATATGGTGAGAATTATGATGAACATGTTGAGATTAAGGAGTATAGGATGTACTAGGTTGTGCATCCTCATGAACATAATTAAGATTGAACATGTTATTTTGTCTATCACAGTATGCCATTATGCAATCAAAGTTCAAGCGAAATAATTTGCAAAGAAGCACCCAAGTTGGAATGGTTACTGTAGACACGCCATTCCTGACGTCTCCTGAGAAAGTCTCATATTACTATACGACGTCCCGCGGCGGATTTCGCATTTTGAATCACTTGAGTGCTTCTTTTTCTTGGGTCTTCTTCTGTCTTTTTCGGCATCCGGAATTGTCTCATCGCAGCATTCGGACGGCATCAACACCAGTCAGACGCATCGGAAGGTCCCGAAACCAGGAAGGGAGGCTGTCGGGGAGCTGCCGACGCCTTTTCAGCGGACCCGGGGGGGTCTTAATGGAGGCGTCCAGGCCCCTGGACGCCTCCATCATTTTAATTTATTTTTTTAAGACAAAAATACATAAAAATATATATGTATTTATGGAGGCGTCTAGGCCCCTGGACGCCTCCATGAAAATAAATATAAAAAATATATATGCCAGTTGGCATAAAAAATAAAACAAAAAAAATAATAATATATTTTCTTGGAGGTGTCCAGGCCCCTGGACGCCTCCATCAACTCACTCACGGGGCCCCGCCCACCGAACGACGGCTTGTCGTCTGTGAAAGAATCCAAATTGTGGAGACGTCCAGCCGTCTGGACGCGCCCATTTCCAAATCACGGGTCGCCGCTCCAAAACCACGCGTTGTGTTAAACCGCGTGCGACTTTCGGTGGAGTTCGGTGGGACTTATGGAGGCGTCCGGGACCCTGGACGCCTCCATGAAAATATTCGAACAAAATGAATAAAAATAGAATAAAATATCTTTTTTACCCTGATGGAGGTGTCCAGGGTCCTGGATGCCTCCACCCTCCGAAGCCCTATAAATAGAGGCCCACCCCCTCAGTTCTGGGGGAGCTTCGAAGAGATCCGATAGGCTGCCGGAGCCCAGAGGCTACCGGAGTCATTTCTAACCTGTGGGGTCTTTTGTAGGTGGAGGTTCTGCCGACTTCTCGGGTGCCCACACTCGCGAGAGGAAGGTCGTCTTCATCCACCGCGCCTCCACGTCGTCCCTACGCTGCCGGAGCTCCGCCGGATTTCACCATCGGCACATCCAATAAGCCAATCCTTTCCTTTTCTTCGTAGTTCTTTTACATTCATCATCTCGCATCCTCTATCCCCCTTCATAAGGGTGCCTCTTCTTATATACTTCTTGCATCCATCATCTCATTTTCCTCCTACTCGAGTCCGAGAGGGGTTTAAAAGATAACACCAACCAGGTGTGTGTCTTGCCATCATTTTATTATTTTTATCGCAAGGATTTGAATACTACACCTTCATTTTTTTAATCCACTCGTTACTTGTTTGTCGTTGTTTTGCAAGGGTACCCAAGGAAAGCCCTCTCCATCGACCGACCGAAGGGGGAGGAAGAAGCAACACGCCATCTCCCACTCTTGAGGTAGGCGCGATCACTTTCTTTATTTTGGGGTCTTTTGGCCCCTGGCGATCACATCTTGTTCTCGAGGCCGCGACGAGTCACTTCCCCAATGGCCGTTTAAATTCCCGTTCTTATATTCTCTTTATATTCTGTTATATTCTGCTCATATTCTCGAGGCCGCGGCGAGTCACTTCCTCAATGGCCGTTTAAATTTCCGTTCTTATATGTTATATTCTTATCTATTCATATTCTCGAGGCCGCGGCGAGTCACTTCCCCAACGGCTGTTTAAATTCCCGCTCTTATATTCTCTTTATATTTTGTTATATTCTTATCTATTCATATTCTCGAGGCCGCGGTGAGTCACTTCCCCAATGGCCGTTTAAATTCCCGCTCTTTATATTCTCTTTATATTCTGTTATATTCTTATCTGCTCATATTCTCGAGGCCGCGGCGAGTCACTTCCCCAATGGCCGTTTCAATTCTTGCTATTTAATTTCTGCACCATTCCCGTCCCCCCGAGGCCGCGGCGAGTCACTTCCCGCTATGGCCGTTTAACCCCCATATCTTGCTATATTACATTTGTTCCGCTCGCCACGCCGGAGCAATCTCCCGTGGTGGCCCCTTCTCTTTTCTTTTATTTCTGTGTTGCAGCAAACAAAGAGGAGCCCGCGCGCTCCGCGTCTTCTTCGCTCCCCAAACTGCGTGACGTCGCTCACAGATTGGCGATCACGGTGGGACGTCTACTGCTTCCTTTTGGCTACCCTTGCAAGTTCGGCACCGTCCGTGCCTCTCCACCTTGGCGCCCTCGTGCGCCCCGGTTGTGCTCACGGCAGCACTGTCAGTTGTGATTGGTTGGGTGTTTATCATATGTTTGTTATTTCTGTTGTTTTCTTACTCTATATCTCTGTCAGCATTCCATTGCATACATCCATCCCTCTTTTATATCCTTTTTCATTTTTTCTAAGGATCACCCTTTCCCGGTGAAGGAAGGACTCTCCGTTTGAGAATTCCTCTCAACGGACTAGAATCTCCTCCACTGGGACCTCCGTAAGTCCCCGACATCGAAGAATCTCCTCTTCGTTCACTGGGCTGGTTGTACCATTGAAGTTCCCTGGAGTTAGTCATTCCATTCGTAGTGAGACGAGAGACCCTAGCTGACACGGCGGTGAAACAAAAATAAACTAGGGTCCCTATTTTGTGTGTACTTCGGATCTCGCTAAAAAAAACACAAAAAAATCATCAAAATCAAAACACAAAAAAAGGCGTAAAGGCATCCACTTGTTTGATAATCTCTGCTACCTGCTTGCTAGTGTATGTTTTTGCGTTCTGGGAAAACTGTGAGCATGGCTCATGAGTCTTTTGAGGAGAACCACCCTAGTCGTGGTTTGTTAGCCGACCCGCGAGTTTATGCTATGGACTCGAGTCCCTCTCATGAGCCCTCGCATGAGGTGCAGGTTATTGCCGGGGACACATCCCCACCACAGGATATCTCTTCCTTACTGGGCGTCCTCACCAACACGGAGCTTACCTCTGAATAGCTCCGGGCCTTCCAAGCCATTCTAAAGGGGAAATCTGTTTCCCCCACGCCCCAGGAATCAACTCCGGCCATCGCACCTCTCCAAGAGTCCGTGCAGGCCATTCCATCTCCTTCATTGGCGCAAGCCATCCAGTCTCCCTCGCTTCAAGGATAAGCGAGCCAACAACCACTCTCATTCCAGTTCTCGTCACAATCTCAAACTCCCGTTGTTCCCCACATACCGCTTCAGCCGGGGCCGACTGTCGGTGGTTCGGCAGCTCCCTCTCATTCGGGGTTCCCCCCTCAAGTCTCCGGGAGACAGTTTCTCCCCCAGTGGCAAGTACCACCTTCACCTCCAGAGGAGCTCACCCAATCGCTCCTCAATAGGTTCAATCGCATGGACGAGCAGTTTCAAAATCTGAGAAGAATGGTGGACGTGAAAGCCACCCCGGAGGTTGCTTTGCCAATCCTTCCCGTCATTCATCTTCCTCCCTCCGAAATGCCCATGTACCGCAGATACAATGGTACCGGAAACCCCTTCATTCACCTCAAGGATTTCATGTATGAGTCCTCCTATTGGCAAAATGATCAGAGGTCCCTGGCATATCTCTTTCGGAGATCATTGGATGGTCCCGCGCTTGAGTGGTTCTATTCCTTGGAGCCCCGCGAGGCCGAGAATTTTGAAATAGTCCAGAGAAGGTTCTTACAGAAATATAGGGATAGGGTCGGTCCCTCACTCTCCATTACTGACCTAGTGGCCGAAAAGATGAAGCCCGACGAAGATTTTGTCTGCTATGCTGATAGATGGAGGTCTCTGGCGGAAAGAATAAGGGATACCCTCTCCGAGCCCGAACAAGTGAAGATGATTGTGTCTAATGCAACCCCACAGTTCAGACACATCCTGGCCATGAATAAACTTACTACAATGGAGGAACTCTATAAAAGGGCCCGGTACATCCAAACCCAGTTAAAAGACTCCCCCATTATGAACATGTTTGAGTCACCGAAGCCCAAAGTGGTCAGAAAGACAGGCGCTGGTGTCCCGGGCGGAACCACAGAAGGGGTCGTGACAAATGAGCAAGTGGGTGCGGTCAACAATGCCAACTATGCAGTCAACCCAAGGCCTCCACAAATGCCCCGACTTCCCCTCCAACTAGGTCCTTTCCCTCTTCGTCCTCCACCCCAAAATAATCCACCCCAGGATAATATGCCTCCATTACGTCAACCCCAGCAACAACAACCACAACCTCAGCAACAACAACCACCGCTTCAGTACAACCAAGTTCCACCCCCGGGGAACTATGGTCTCCAACAGCAACAAAGGAGGCCGGTTGGTCCCAAGAGAGCCTACTATCCACCATTGACAGAAACCTTAGCAGACATTTTTAATGCCCTCATGGCATCAAACCAACTCGCCCTACCCAGAGAAAGGCCCGTGTGGCCCCCGAATGTTGATACCTCCAAATACTGCATCTACCACAGGCAGCTAGGACACACAGTAGATTACTGCTTCCATTTTAAAGATTACATCCACGATATGAATGATGAACATCAAATAGATTGGGATGAAATGAGACGATACGTCGCCGCTCTCAAGGCTAGGAGACCTCCTCATAGGCCACAGCAGCAGTTACAACAGCAGCAGCAGCAGCAACCACAACAATAACAACAGCCTCAGCAGGCCCCACAACAACAGCCCAACATGGGCATAATCCAGAATCCATTAACGGAGCACCAACAGCCCAATCATCAGGTTAACCCCATCTCCTCCTTCCCGGAAGTCAGGAGAGAGTAGGTGTGGCACCAGGAAAGTACCTCCATTCTTTCTACCGCCAATCCTATCATCACGCAACACCCTTGCCTTGCCCGGGTAGCACCTCTCTCTCATCAACCCGCGTCAGTATTGCCTTCACCATTTCCACTACCATTACGCCCTCTCATCTATACCCCGATCCCCTATCAACCGACACTCTCCACTACACCTTCACACCCTCTCATCTTCTCCCACTCCCCCACTTTACCATCCACCTCTACCACATTTACCCCTACGCCTTCTAAACCCCTTATCATCCGTCAACCATACATAACCCTGTCTTTCTCCACCATATCACCACTAATGCCTTCAAAACCACTCATTACCCATCACCCACCTCAAAATCATTGCCCGCTTCAAGCCCTACCCACTTCTACTTCATCTCCACCTCCACCTTCCAGACCCCTTATCCTTCATAATCCGCGCGATATCCCCTCTACCTCCACCATGCCTCCACCTAACAAACCCCTCATCAGAATCCCTGCTCCCGTCATCACCCCTGCTTCATCAACCATTCCTCCACCACTACCCCTCAAATCCCTGTTAAAACCCACTGCTACCCCCACAGAGGTACAAAATCCGCAGGCAATGGTGCTCCAGAGTGGAAGGATTTTCCACAGGGTTTTCCCCCACAACAGTCAGAATCCTGAGCAATCTCAGCCAGAGAAGGATGATAGAGAACAACCAGAAAGAGCTATCCCTGGATCACAGTATGATCTATTGAAACACTTGGACAAGACGCCTGCTTGGATCTCCATCCTGGAGCTACTTCAAATATCCACATCCCACCAGGCAGCCTTAATGGAGTACCTTCAAAGGGTCATGGTGAATGAGGACATCTCTGTAGAAAAGATCTCTACCGTCCTGACCCCAAGGGACACACAACCGGCCATCATGTTCCACAACTACGAGCTCGCTCCCAAGGAAGCTTGAAAATATGCACTGTGCATTTCAATAAAAATTAATGGGGTATCCATAAACCGTGTCTTATGGACACGGGTGCGTCCATAAATGTGATCTCCATGGACACCCTTCAGTTGTGTGGGGTCAACGAGGAACAAATAAGACCTTCCTCGATCACGGTCACGGCTTATGACAATAGTAAAAGGCCGCCGCAGGGGATGATTATTCTGAAGGCAGAACTAGGCCCCATGTCAATTCCCACGAAATTTTATGTCCTCGACATGGACCCCACATTCAAGGCTATACTGGGTCGCCCTTACATCGAAGCCATGGACGTTGTGCCTTCCACCAACCATCAGTGCCTGAAGTTTCCTTACAATGGGAGGATTATTAAAGTGGTCAGTACACATGTCCTTCACACAGTGGATGCTATCAACACCTCTCTGCCCTCTATTTGGCCGTCTCATCGGCCCATATTGTCACTACTGGACGTACGTGATTCATCTCACATTCCACTAGCACCAAAGGAGCCGGTCAGGACAACCGCAACATCATATCTCCCTTTTCACTCCAAAGGGTGGGAGATTATGAGGAACATCGGCTACCAACAGGGTAAAGGTCTGGGTGCACAGTTACAGGGTAGGCTCAAATCGCCAAAGGAAATTAGGCCGAACAGCAGGTTTGGCCTAGGCTTCAAAGGACCGTTCAAGGAGGATTGGAAGCCCCTCACATGGACTCTATCAAACCACTTCAACAGAGGGCCCGTTGTTCAGATGGGAGATTACCCACGAGAAGTATATGGGAAATCACATGCTGTATATTTGGCTGAAAAATGTTCAAGGATCACCAAAAGAGGCAAGATCAAAGATCCGGAATGCGAGTGGAACAAATGGTTCGACATACGGGACATTTCCGTTGCACTGGAAAGGATGTTCTCATCTCCGCAGCTTGAAGGACCACCATTGATCTCTGAAATACCAGAGAATATTACCACTCTTGCCAAGGTTCCAAACTATCCTCGTCCTAGCCAGAAGGACCCTGTCATCGACGGATCTTCATCCGTCCTCAACATTGCCGTTGACGGCTCATTAGCCGTCATCTTCTCCATCCACTCGTCTCAACCTTTACTGATATCTTCTTCCTAGGCCAGACAATTATCTGATGATCTTCCCAGATCCCCTTCTCTGCTTACATACCTACGCGGGCTTCTCAACCCGTGCCAGGTCTTCAACCATGATCTGCTCTATGAGCCTCACAATCCTCTAGCCATAACCACTTTTCTCTCTCCTCCAATCTCTTTTCACTGCTTTATCATTAAAAATGAAAACGAAAAAAAAAACGTCAATTTTCAAACTCCTCAACAACACATCTTCGTTGAGGAAACCTCCTACATCTCCCACGGGTGTGTACCACCCTGCGGACCACCCGTCCAAGGTCCGATGAGCGACCTTTTCTACCCCTCCTCTGAGGGGTCTTCTCCTGTACATTCTACACCATCCTCTTCATCTTCCTCTTCTTCTGTAAATATTGTCAGTCAATCTAGGAATGATAGGTCAAGGGTAGTACCTAGGAAAAAATCCAAGGGTAGGCAGATCCCTCATCGATTCCTTCTGGATTTAGCCGCCAGGTGTCAGGCCCTTCTTGTCATCCCCCAGTTGTTAGAAAATCCCATCCGGCTATTGGAAATAGAATGTGAGGGCGACTGTGCATTTGATGAAGGGTACGGAGTCTATGAGATCACGGATGAAGAATACCCTACCGAAGATGAGGGTGAGGAATATGAGGACGCGGCTGGCGCATATGCTAGTGGAATGAGGAGATTCGATGAGCCGTCAACCGCCGTAGAAGAATCCACCAAAGAAGTCAACTTGGGAACTGAGGAAGACCCTAGGATCATCCTCATAAGTGACAATCTACCACCCTCTGAAGAAAAGGTATTAATTGAGGTTCTCAAGGAATATAAGGACACGTTTGCATGGAGCTACGAGGATATGCCGGGTCTAGATTCAACCTTGGTCGAACACCGTTTAACCCTAAAACAAGGGGCCGTCTCGGTAAAACAAAGGTTAAGGCGTTTCCACCCTCAAACGGCTTTGAAAATGAAAGAAGAGGTCGATAAGCTCCACAAAGCCAGGTTCATCAGAGTCGTTCTTTATCCTCAATGGGTGGCGAACATTGTCCCGGTCATGAAAAAAGATGGGAAAGTCAGGATTTGTATCGACTTCCGGGACCTTAGCCGCGCGTGTCCAAAAGACAATTTTCCCTTACCTCACATTGATGTGTTGATTGATAACACGGCAGGCTACGAAACCCTCTCATTCCTGGATGGATTTTCAGGATACAATCAAATTTGTTTGGCAGAAGAGGACCAGGAGAAGATGTCATTCACTACCCCTTGGGGAACATATTGTTACGTGGTCATGACGTTTGGGTTAAAGAATGCTGGAGCTACTTACCAAAGAGCGATGATGGCCATATTTCATGACATGATGCACATATATCTGGAAGTGTATGTGGATGACTTATTGGTGAAATCAAGGACTAGGATGGAACATCCAGAAGTTTTGGCTAAGGTCTTGCAGAGGTCAAGGGAGTTCCAATTGAAAATGAACCCGAAGAAGTGTGTGTTTGGTGTGTCGTCGGGTAAATTGCTGGGGTTCATTGTGAGTAAAAGAGGGATCGAGATAGATCCCGACAAAGCTAAGGCTATCAGGGATATGCCGCCTCCCAAGAATTTGAGGGAAGTCTGAGGTTTAATCGGGAGGTTGCAGTTTATTCGTCGGTTTGTGTCCCAACATTCACAAAGGTGTAGACCTCTCTACGAGTTGACCAAGCCAGGAGTAGAATTCCACTGGAATTCTAAATGTCAGAAAGCTTTTGAAGGGTTGAAAGAATATCTGGCTAGTCCACCCATTCTCATTCCATCCAAACCAGAAAAACCTCTGATCCTTTACATCTCAGTCTTGGATGACTCCGTGGGAGCCGTCCTCGCACAAGCTGATAAAGAAGGCAAGGAATGGGTAACCTATTACTTGTCCAAACTTCTCAATCCCTGTGAGCAGAAGTACACTGTCATGGAGAAAACCTGTGCTGCCCTCGTTTGGGTAGTGCAGAAATTGAAGAACTACTTCTTGGCTCATGAGGTCCACTTGATTGCTCGAATGAATCCTATCAAATTCCTTCTGGAGAAATCCGTCCTTACGGATAGGCTAGCACGCTGGTAAAGTTTTCTCTCTCAGTTCGACATCACCTACATCCAGCAAAAGGCAATTAAAGGCTATGCCATAGCCGAGCATCTCGCTCACCATCCTCTCCCCAAGTTTGATCCCGTCCAATCAGAGTTTTCAGATGAGGAACTAATATCCGTCAACCAATCAGATGAGCCAATGTGGACGCTATATTTTGATGGAGCTCTGAATTCTCAAGGGAGAGGAATCGGCGTCACCCTCCTGTCGCCTGAAGGCCTCACATTCCCATTGGCACACTAGCTCAAATTTTCAGTTACCAACAATATAGCCGAATATGAAGCTCTTCTAGCTGGCCTAGAACTCGCTCATTCTTTTCGTATCACTGAGTTGTGAGTCGTAGGTGATAGTCAACTCATCCTTCGCCAGGTGCTCACTAAATATCGCACTCGCGATCCCAAACTCAAGCCATACCAAGAACTCACTGCTGCCTTTGCCAAACTGTTCACCAAACTGATCTTTGTTCATGTCCCTCGTCATCAGAATATTCTCACCGATGCCCTCGCCTCGTTGGCATCATCCATAAGGTTCCCTCTAGGAAGATGGTTTGAGTCCATTTCCATCTACAAACTTCACGCCCCTACAATCGATGATGCTTCCTACGTAAATATCAAAGACAAGATAGCAAGGAAGATCCTGCAGGAAGATATCCTTGAAAAGAGGGAAATCATGTTGACAGAGGCTGAAGAAGAACTGGCTGATGAAGAGAAACCATGGTTCTATGAAATCGTCAAATACTGCCAAGATCAGTCTTATTCTGAAGGGGCCACCACAGAGGACAAGAAAGCCATAAGAAGGGTGGCTCAGAAATATACTTTGGTTGGAGGTCTACTCTATAGGAGGAGCCTTACTGGTATTCTGTTAAGATGTCTTGGTGACGATGAGGTTTGGAAATGCGTAGAGGAGACGCACTCGGGTATGTGCGGTGGCCACGTGAATAGTCAAATGCTCGCCAAGAAGATCATTCGGCAAGGCTTTTACTGGCCCACTATGGAAGAGGATTGCGCTGTCTATGTCCGTAGGTGTGTCAAGTGTCAACTTCACGCCGATAAAATCCATTCACCATCTTCCTCACTTCATCCAATATCCTCCCCGTGGCCTTTCTCCATGTGGGCATTCGACATCATTGGTCCCCTAGGTGATCCCAATTCCCTCACAAAGCAGAAATCTTTCATCCTTACTGCGACGGAATACTTCACCAAATGGGCTGAAGCTGAAGCTTATGCGGAAATCAAGGCGTCAACAGTCTGCAAGTTCATCATGAAGAACATCCTCGCCAGATTCGGCGTCCCAAGCACAATCGTCACCGACAATGGGCCACAGTTCATTTCTCAGGACCTACAGGACCTCTGCAAAAGGTACGCAATTGCATTGCATCATTCATCGCCTTATTACCCACAAGGTAACGGCCAAGCGGAGGCCACCAATAAAACATTGCTCAAAATCATCAAAAAAACCTGCGAGTCTAGTAAGTTTTCAGACTGGCCAGAAAAACTTATCGAAGCCCTATGGGCCTATCACACTTCAATCCGTACCCCCACCAGGCAAACTTCGTTTGCCCTTACTTATGGTATGGAAGCGGTAGTCCCGTACGAGACTCTGATCCCTTCTCTCAGGGTACAATTGGACGAGGAATTTTCCCTCGATGATCGTCGTAATTCACTCCTCGCCCAGTTGAAACTCTTGGATGAGAAGCGGCTGGCCGCTGCCGAACACGCGCGTGTGTATCAAAATAGACTCGCTCGCTTTTACCAAAAGAAAGTCATTGAGAGAAAATTCAAAGTCGGTGAGATGGTCGTAAAAAGATATTTTGTCAAACCTGGAGGGCCGCGTTCTAAGCTCCAACCCAATTGGGAAGGACCATTTGTAATTCAAGCCGTGTACCCTGGCAACGCCTACAAGCTAGTCAACGCCGAAGGGACCGAGTTATCCCACCCTTGGAATGGACTTTATCTTAAGAAATACTACCCTTAGCACAAAACAAAAAAAAATGATGAAAAGATAAAAAACATCAAAAACAAAGAAATACCGAAAACCACTAAAAATATGGAAAATTCAAAATGCTGATGTCTGGCAGTCACCATGTAGTTAAGTCCCTACATCTAACCTTCATGTTAGGATAGGGCCCTTTAAGGCTTGGTAGGCACTGGGTCTTGGTTTGCCAGAACCGTGGAGAGCCCTGTCCGACCACGTCGGCCTATGCTCGCTCGAAGGAAGCTAACATGTGCTCACTTATGTATTTTATTCAAAAAAAAAAGTCGGTAGCATCACCTACGGTGGGGCCCCACCCATAAGATCTCCGGAAGCTGTAATCTTTCTTCTTTTCTCTTCAACCAAATGAGACAGTCGGCGCCCTTAAAACGCTGAGCATGAGAAACCGAAACTCAAACCCCAAAGGCAAAAGTAGGATCCATTTCCTCGAGCATCGATCAGAGCACGAGAAGAGGGCAGTGTCCCCGCAGGCATACGAAAGGGAGCCCACAAGCGTCAAACGACTATATCTCCCTCACAAAAAGAAATACAAAATCAAAATCAAGAGCCTGGTAGTGACCGTGCCTGATGTGATAAATGGAACCCCTCAAAGCAAAAGTTTGAATCCACAAAAGGGGGGGGGGCTATGGAATGTAAATGTTCGAGATTTAGTCCGAAGTTATCCGAAAGGAAAGAGTTAATGGGCCCTTATTCGCTCGTCGAGTTAACGGCTTTGCCGATCCTCTCAGGAGGTTTATCCCCTACACTCTTCCTTCTCCCTCTAAAGATGAAGGTTCGATGGAGTTTCTGAAGGGTAAAAACTGCCCAGGGTCTGCGACTTTATTTTAATATACACATACGGTTGCCTACTTTGAAAAGTAAAAGCTATCGCTGCGAAGGAGTCTCTGTGTTTCTGGCTGGTCAAGACCCTTGTTTACCACCTTGATGTCTTCTTATTTAACCTCGGGCTTAGGCCAATGTAAGCGCGTCACCTATGGGTGCGACGGCGTCTGATTCCGGGTCAGCGTCGCGCGGTTGGTCGCTAGGGTTCCAGGGTGTTCCATCATATACCATCTAGAGTTGTGAGGAAACAGACCCGGGTCGGGCAAATCTCTTACCTCAAACACCTTTTGGGTGAATCCCTGTGGTCGGAAGCGACTGGGAGCCTAAGCATGGCATGACGGTATTGTCATCAGGGTAAGTCTTAGCCGGCGGGATCATCATTCGAGGGGTCTAGAGGCCCAAATCAACCTAGATGTGTATTTAGGATACCTGGGAGGTTATTAAGAAACCCCTGTTCTCACGTAGGTTAGGTGCCATTTGGGTGCTTGCCTGGCGTTAGCAACAAAAAAATTGAAATGATAAAAAAAACAAAAAAGAAAATGTACATATTTGCAAACAAAAAAATCTTTTTTATGATAAAATAACAAAAAATGCCAAATATAAAAAAGAAAATAAATCAAGATTGCATGATTGCATTTGCATGCAGCATCTCACTTTTAATACCGCTTGCATTCGTGTGCTTGCCTGTCGCATTTATCATCACCGCATCTTTCCCTTGCCTTCGCTAAATAAAGGCTTGTCCCCTTGACCAGTTATCAAGGACAGTCACAGTGACCATTTGCTTATTGAGCAAGGGGCCAAGTCAGAACAGAAGTTCTGATTTGTTTGTTTCAGTGATGTGTGCAGGGATTCGGGCAACAGAAGCAAAGGTGAAAACCAAACAAATCGAACCTTGTATTTTATTCCAAAAAACCAAAAAAATTACATCAAGTTCCGCCCTCTCTCTCTGCATTACTCGTCCCACTACTCTCCGGGCAAAACGCTCTCAAAGGTGCTACCCAACTACGAAAAGCGGTACTCCTACCGCTTTGTACTCCCCTTCCTATTCCCACACCCCGGCGTTGATCCACGGAAGCAGCAGAGAAGCTACCAACACGAAAGCCACGCTCTCGTGCTCTTCGGTAGAGCTCCTCACCATCTCTCAGCCACTGTTCAGCAAGATCAATGCTGATTCGGAGTTCGAATAGTTGGGCCTCCATGGCCCTTCGTTCCTCCCTTTCAGTCAATCTGTTGGCTCTTTCTCTCTCTGCGTCTCTTTCTTTCTCTGCACGTTCTCTCTCGCGGTCTTCCCTCTCCAACTGGAGAGTGATCCTCAGTTCCACGGCATCCCTAGAGGAGTCGTCATCAGGATGACGCCGCAGTTCCCTCTCCAGTTCTGCTATCCTAGCCTCCTTCTACGCAGCTTGGGCAAGCGCTTCTTCCGTCTCCTTTTCCTGCCGAGTGTACCATCTCAGATATGCGATAAGGCGTAAACAAAGAGAACTCAACACTGAAACTTTTACCTGTATACAGAGCATCCCTTCTGCCTCCGCAGTACGCTGCGTGGCGTGAGCAAGTTGCTCATGAAGCAAGTCAAGTTCTGAGGTGGGAATCCACAAGCTGGAAGAGGCACCACCTACTCCCATCGCTGGGGAAGCCGTGCCAATCTGAGCATGCTACGACCGCGTGAATTAGCAGCCAACATCTGGAATCTACGGTTCTAATTAGGAACGCACTGTACACCTACCAAGGCGCTCGTAGCTCCGCGGGCATCGCCCAACCGTTGCTCCATCTCTGCCAAGCGAGTTCGTAAATTCGCTATCATGGTATCACGGATATCCTGCAGCCATACAAGTCGGCATTTCCACCAGAAAACCAAAAAAAAAAGGAGAAAGAAGAAAAGAGAAAAAGGGGAGACCTACCTCCGCAAGTCCCCGGGGTTGGAACCGCTCTGCGTACCTTATCTTGTATAGACGCAGGTAATCCTCGTAATCCCGTGCCTGCGATTCCATGATTATGCCACCCCGTTGCCAGTCTTTGTACTGTTCGGGGAATCGCACATGCCAGTCAATGCAGGTCGCCAGTCCTCGCGTCTCTCTCCCAACGCGAGGTGGCGCAGCTGAATCCACCCATTCTTGAGCCAGTCCCAAAGTCCTCATAACCAATCATAGCCGAAGCCGGTCGATTTCATTCAGGAAGTGCATCAACAATTCCCGTCCGAACCAGGCACGACTTGCTAGAACCCACGGCTGGTCGGCATCGACCATGTCTGAGTAGGGTCTCCAGTTTACCATCGCTGCAGGGAACTCCTGTAGCTCCCGCCTTAGCACCATCAGTTGGTAGGATAGGGGTGCCGCACTCATGATGGGTTCCCACCGCCTGGCTAGCGGCACCCTCGCGGGTCGCCAATGCCGAGCTCTCCCCATGGGGAGGTAATAATAGCTCCATAGCTGCTCGGCGCAGGTCATCAGTACCTTGCAAAAATAAAAAAAAAATATAAAACAAGCAAAACTAAAAATACATGGATGAATGGTGTGAAACCACTCACAACCATCTCACGATCCGCTTCTTGGAACAGGCCTGCAAACAAGTGTGCCAGCATGGCAGCTCCCCAGGCATAGTACCCTACTCTTTCAAGGTCTGATAGCAGCTCCAGGAAGCGACATTGGATACCATCCCCTTTTGAGCTCAGTACCAATCTCCCCAAAAGGAAGAGGAGAAATCTCCTCAAATCTATGTTGCATCTTTCCCAGTTGCCGAAATCTGTGCAGTACACGGCACGGCATCCTATTTCCACCCTTTCCATGAACTCTTCTAAGGATTCATCGTCCGACGAGTGTCGGTGAGCCCTAATGCATCCATGAGGGACGCCCTAGCTACCGACCTATTTTTCCGACCATCTAGGTCCAAACCCAGTAGCTTCCGAGCACCTTCTCGGTAATCCGCATAAGTGACCCCGGTCACTGCCTCGCCCTCCACCTTCAGGCTTGTGATCCAGACCACATCCTCCAAGCTGGGCACCATGTGCCCCCAGGGCATCAGGAATGCCCGACTCACTGGGTCTCATCTCTCACACAAGGCTTGGATCAGGACCAGGTCGAGCTGGATCGGCTCGATCCGAAGAAAGGCACCAAATCCCATCACGTCTAGCCTGGCCTTCTGAAAATCCAGGAGACCCCTGTATGCGGCCACTGCTAACTCCCATGAAATGTGTGATTTCATCACACTCTGTGCGTGCATAAGAAATGGAGAGGAGGTTTGGTCAGAAAGAAAGGAAGAAGAAAGAATGAGAAAAGGGCAGGAAAGCTCAGCTTACAAGTTGTGATTGGGCCCTTTCGCTGAAGTGCCCTTCGAGGTCCGAAAGCCTCCTAGAACTACTACCACTGGACCTGCTTCTCTTTGAGGAGTGGGAAGATTCGCCCTCCATCCAACTCTCAGAATTATGAACTCCTCCTCTCCTGTGAGAACTTGGGCTCCTCGAGTTAGCTCTCGATATATCTGGGAGGATAAAAGGGACAAGAATTTATAGAAATGGAAGGAGTGCAGGCCAAGATTGCCTCCATCACCTTTAATGATAGCCCTCGCGATGAGGCACCTACCATGCGGTCCCGTGAGTCACTTCACCGCTCGCACAGGGTGATTGATTGGACGAAGAATATGATGACTAGCCCCCTATGTTATCTAGGGATACCCTATCATGTTTTGGAGGACGTCCGCAAAATTTGACACAACATCTGGGAAAAGGGACTAGGGCCGTCATTATTGACTTCGACGACAGATTCCCATGGAAAATGGTCACAACAAGACGCGATCCTCCGCTCGGGGTGGAGTCTCGGCAGACCCATCACATGGGAACAGTGTAAAGGAGAAGAAGTGTAGGGAAGAGGGAACGCACAAGAGAACAAACGAGCAGTAGAAAATCAAAACACTCCATTCATAATTCTACATAAGTTGTCATAAACATCACAATCATAGAGAGGAGGCGGGTCCACTAGCTCGCCAACTCTTGCCATTATTTTCATCCTCGTCCCTCTAGGCGTCCCTCTCCTCTCCCCTGAGGTGAGGGTCCCTCAGAAGCCTTCTGGATCCCCGTGCAGCAGCACCCGCCTCGCCTCGTGGCGCCGGCTCCACAGCAATGACTCGCTGCTCCTCCCCTGGCGTGGCGAAGAAGCCACTAGCGGCAAAGCGACCAGACTGGGGCAGTCGCTCCCCGAACTCTCATGCTCTCTCGTAGCGCGTCTCCATCCCTCCTAGCCTCTGCACGATGACCTGAAGGCCCAGCTGGAGCTCCCTCACTTGGGCCTCTAGAGCCCTCCTCTCGGTCTGATCCCGCTGTCGCTCGGACCTTCTCTCGGCTTTCTCTCTCTCTGCCTCTCTCCTCATCATCTGCAGAAGAACCCTTAACTCTAGGATGTCTGGAAAAGGTCTCTCCTCACCGCGATGTCGCAGCTCTGCTACAGTCGCCACCCAGGCATCACGCTCCTCTTCCGCCCGGGCAGCCCGAGCCACCGCACCGGCAAGTTGCTCCCGGAGGGAGGCAATCTCAAGAAAAGGGGCCGAGGAACTGGAAGATGCGCCGCCAGCCACTCCCACCATCGCTGTCTGCTGGGCACGCTGGAACGAACAAACAACAGCCGTCAGCTAAGCTCCACATTTAAAAATAGAAAATGCAGCACTTAGCTTACCAGGAGCGACAGTTCCTGTTGAGTGGCAGCCAGCAGCCGCCTGACCTCGGTTAATTGGGCACGCGAGCCGTTGACGTCGCGCGTATCCCCGGCTTGAGGAAGCCCCACATAACTCTCTCTCTGCTGCCGCAGGAAGTCGACACTATCCTGCACCAGTACGCTCCCTTGCTGCCCAGGGAGACGTATGCGCCAATCTTCAAGCTTCGCCTTGCCGCGACTCTCCTTCCTGACGCGGCTCGGCTCGTCTGCACTCGCCCACTCATCGGCCAGGCCCAGGATCCTCGCCATGTCCTGCACCAAGAAAGAAGGGCCTCGCATCATAACAAAGAACGCGTCCCCTGTCTAGGACGCGTCCATCATTTGAGTGCAACACTCGCCGAACCCTTTCCCCCTTCGCACGCCTCGCTTCAAAACTCAAAATAGATCAAAGAAGGGGAAACCGAAGCACTCACCAAGCCGTGTTCACTTCCTTCTGCGCCATTAGGCCCCTCGGGTCCCTCGGGGGCCCGAAGCGGCCCTTCCTCCTCCATGGACGCCGTTCCGTGCTCTGGCGCGTCCCTCCTCAGGCGAGGGGTCCCGCGTCCCTCTCCACCTTTGCCGTGGTCCAGACCGCCGAACTCCATCGATCGAGGGGAAGAAGACAAAGACGGGCAAGCAAGTTTTGGCGGAAGGCGGGCTCGTTTGTGGGTAAGGCACGGAAGAAGAAAGGCCACCCGTCGCTTTAAATTTGAATTCGAGGATTAAGACGCGTCCTCGCGCCTGGACGCGCCCAAAAAAAGGGAGAAAGGAAACAGAATCCCCCCGTGCAAAGCGTAGTTCCCCGCTGTTCAGGGCAAGGTCTCGTGGAGCGTGCTTCGAAGGACAAGTGCAAAGAAAGAAAAGTGAGAGAGGAAAGGTACACACAACACAAGAAAACTATTTTCATTTCATATAATAGTCGAAAGTACATCATGCCGTAAGGAGGGTGGAGTGTACAAGCAACTCTCTAACTCTCACCATCACCCTCCCGGTCATCTCTCTCCTCCCCCCTCTGACGGGGATCCCTAGGGGGCCTCTGCGACCTCTGCGAACCCTGAGAAGCCGTGCTCGCCTCGCCCTGCGGTGGCACCCCAGCCTCGAAGGCACGACACCGCTCCTCAGCCGAAGAAACCAGATAGCTGCCCATGGAAAAAGAACCAGACTGACGAAGTCGCGCCCCGCGTTCCATCCCCCTCTGATACCGCTCCTCGCTCTCTCGAAGCCTCCCCTCTACCGTGCGGAGACTCAATCGGAGCTCCATCAGCTGGGCCTCCAGAGCCCTCCTCTCGTCCCAGTCTCGTAGTCGCTCTGCCCTCCTGTCCTCTCTCTCTCTCTCTATCCTCTCTCTCCCTCTCCCTCTCCTCTCTCTCTCGCGTCGCCTCCCTCCTCGACAGTTCGAGGGTGATCCGTAAATCCAGCACGTCACGAGGGAGCTCCTCAGCCTCCCGTCGACGCTCCTCCTCCAGCTCCACAATCCGAGCGTCACGCTCCGCCACCCGAGCGTCACACTCCTGCTCGGCGCGAACAGCACGCGCCAGGGCCTCTCGGATCTCGGCCACCTGTTAAAGTACACGTGCATCGTAAGAGAGAGGTGAAGGATGAAAGAGTAACTAGAGGAGGGTCAGGGCCAAGTAGGCACTCACTCGAGCCTCGCGATCGCGCTCGGCCTCCTCAGCCCGGGCCACCGCGTAGGACAGCTGCTCCTGAAGTGTAGAAATCTCCGGAGGAGGGCCCCACGAATTGGAACCCGCTCCACCAGCCGTCCCGGCTGCTGCTGCCTGGTGGGCCCGCTGAAACACGGGGCAAATGACAGTTAGGGGCTAAGCATCGAAATCCAGGTCACAAAAAATGCATTGCATAGACTCACCAGGATCTCCAACTCCTGTCGGATGGCCACCAACTGTCGCCTGGCATCCGCCAACTGGGCCCTCAGCTCGGCGATCATGTTGTTGCGAGCATCCTGCATTACACATAAGTTAGTGCCACAAGCATATACATATAGAAGGGTGAAGCATTTTCATTTCACTTACCCCTGCCATACCACCAAGGAAGAGGCGGTCCCCGTACGTAGCCCGGTACCATCTCAGGTAATCAGTACTGTCCTGTACATGGGACACCACTGGGACCCCGCCCTGTTGCCAGTCCTAGTACTGTGCCAGGAAGCGCGTACGCCAGTCCACATTTTTCGCCTTCCCCTTGGTCTTCCGCTCGATGCGGGCCGGCTCATCTACATCAACCCACTCCTGGGCTAGCCCCAACGTCCTCATAACCAGCCTCAGTCGAAGCGGCTCGATCTCGTTCAAGCAATGGACCCACACGTCCCGCCCGAAACGAGGAAGACCCTCTACAACCCAAGACTGGCCAACGTCGCCCATGCCCAGGTAGGGTCTCCACACCACCTGCATCACCATACATACATCATGTTAGATACCATTCAGTCACATGCATAAAAACACAAAAAATCATACGCATCATACCATGGCCTCGGGATACTCGCTCAGCTCCCGACGAAGTGACGCCAGCTGGTAGCTGTGTGGTGCCGCTACCACGACCGGCCTCCACTGTCACGCTAGAGGAACGGCTCTCATGTTCCCCTGCCTGGCCCTCCCCATCGGGAAGTATTAATAACTCCACACCTGCATCCATCATACATCATTAGCACGAGTAATTGCATATTTAACTACGGTAAAATGCATAAATAAATTGTGTACCTGGAGAAAAGGTGCGAAGCCGCTGACTGTCGTCTCCCTCTCTGAAGTCTGGGAGAGATCAGCAATCAAATGGGCAAGCAGAGCCGCTCCCCACGCATAGTGCCCCACTCTGTCAAGGTCCGCCAGGATCCCGAGGAAGCGGCAGTGGATGCCATCCCCCTTCGTCCCCAGCAGAAGGCGGCCCAGAAAGAAGAAGAGGAACCTCCGGAGGTCTAGATCCACCAGCTCCCGCTCGCTCGGGTCCTGGGTGAAAGCTGCACGGGCATCTCCCTCCAGTCGTGCCAGAAACTCCGCTCCAGTCTCGCTAACCCGCTGGCGCGGGTCACCGAATCCGAGCGCCTCCATGATCTCCACTCGGCCGACTACCCTGCTGTCTCTATCAATCACGCTCGTCTCTAACCACAGCAGGTCCAGGGCACTCTCTCGGTAGTCGGGGTAGGTGACCCTGCTGACCGCCTCTCCGTCAACTCGTAGCCCGGTGATCCGAGCTACGTCTTCAAGCGTCGGCACCATGTGCCCCCAGGGCATCAGAAACGCCCGACTCGGCGCATGCCACCGCTCCCTCAATGCCTGGATAAGAGGAAGGTCGAGCCGGAAGGGCTCGATCCTGAGGAAAGCTCCAAAACCCATGGCGTCCACACGTGCCCTCTGGAAGTCCGGCAGCCCACGGTATGCTGCCACCACTAGGGACCAGCTGATCCGGCTCTTCATCACGCCCTGCACACCACAAAACCAACCAAAGAACACATCAGCATCATGGATAGTAATAAACAATAACACTGTATATGCTACTTATTTATTTTATTTTATTTTATTTTTTAAAAAAAATATTTATGTTTTTTTAGTGGCGTCCAACACCTTGGACGCCTCCTCTTTATTTTCTTTATTTTATTTTTATAAAAACCCAAAAACAAAAACAAAAATAAATAAAAAATATATATATTATCATGGAGGCGTCCTAAGTCCTCGATGCCTCCTTATTTTTAATCCTATTGTATTATTTACGTGAATAAATAAATAAATAAAAAGAAAAAAAGAAAATGTGGAGGCGTCTAGGCCCCTGGACGCCTCCTTCCCTCACTCACCGACCCTCACCACACGGCCTCCCGTCCGCCTATCCAGCCTATTAAACCAACAGATTGAAGTTCCGAAGGGCTTATCGGGTCGTGATCGTCCTCTCCCGCGTCGCCAGCATCTACTGCAGCCTCTACGGCCAAAGGAGGAGCCTCCTCCTCCACGGCAATCTCCTCCGCCGCAGCAGCCTCCTCGGCATCATCCCTCAGCCTCCTCGGACGACGAGCCCGTCGTTTCCGCTTCTCTCCACCCTGGCTCGGGCCTCCTTGCTCCATTGGGACTAAGAATGGGTCGTCTGGTTTGACTGGGTCGTCTGAATGAACAGTAAATGAGCAAGGGGGGGAGGCCCCCCATATATATAGAATCCACCTTATTTGGGGCATCCAGGCGCCTGGACACCCCCACGTTTTTTATTTTTTTTTCAAAATTCAAAAAATTAGGGGCGTCCAGGCGCATGGACGCCCCCAAAACAAAATCTAAAAAAATAAAAAAATAAAAAATTAGGGGCGTCCAGGACCCCGGACGCTCCCAAAAAAAAATAAAAATTTCAAAACGAAAAATAAAAACATAGGGGCGTCCAGGCCCCTGGACGCCCTCATAATAAAAATTTCAAAAAAATAATAAAAGAGAAATAAGACAAAAGTATGTATATAATCCAAACAAAAGCACAAAATAAAAACACAAAGAAAAAGAAAAATCACCAAAAAATAATAATTAAGGGGACAAGGGTCCAAAACATCCAAATGCCAGATTTTATTCCATCAGAAAAGCAGAATGAGCTACATCAGGGGCTTAGACGCCTTTGGCCTTAACTTCTCCAGTTCAGTTACATAAGCCCTCCACAGCTCGCATTCTTCCCCCACATGCGCTAAGGCCTTTCCCGCAACACTTGTCTTCCAAGGTGCTTTGACGGCCTTCGCTTCCTTCGCATCCGCTTCAGTGCCCAACTCCCTCTTCTTCAAAGGAACGATGCCAGTCGGTAGTGGGAACGAATGGCGTGGGATGCCAATCTGGAGGCAGCACCGATGCGCATTATAAAGGACGAACTCGGTCGCGCCGATCAGTTGAAGATCAACTTCGGGAGAAGGCCTCATGAGGAGATCAAGCGAAAGCAAACATGCCGGTGCGCAAGTGAAGAAGCTTTGTGTCACGGTGCGGAAGTGACACCGCCAGTCTTCACGTTTCTTCAGCCACGGAACGCGGTTCACTACAGTACCACCGAAGCCTAACACGTCGGCTATGTGATGAAGAGGGCTTTGTTGGAAAAGCTTCGAAGCAGTTGGTATTCTCTCACGGTGGTCGAATTTGAAGTGCAAATCAAGCCAGCAATTCAAGACAAGTGCGCAACCGAAAGGAGGCTTACCCATGCTCGAGGCAGTAAGGCCGCTGTAAAGATAGGCAAGGACGGTGGGTCCCACCCTCTTTCCACTCCAGATTCTGCGAATGGCACTCAGTTGGTCTTCCTCCACCATGTTGTCGGTATAAGGAAACAAGAGAGCACCCGCCAGACAAATGGTGAACCCTTTCATGATTCCCTCCAAATAGTCATCGTCTGGTAACCCTCTCAGGGCCTCCATGACCCATTCCGCGAGCTTTTACAAATCAATTCCCTTTTGAGTATGAACCTTTCGGGCTGCGTCAGGCGGCATGAAGCTTCCAAGGACGCTTTCGGAAGTCCCCCGTGTCAGCATCCGCATAGCCTTCACCTTCCCGTCACTCTTGAATTTCTTCAATCCGAGCAGAAGTCCCCACCTCCTCAAGGAGGATGGTCGCCTCGAAGGTCGGGAAGATAAAAGTGTGGGTCTGGGGATGCCAGATCTCCACTAGTGCGCCCATAGCCGCCCAGTCCATACGAATCTTCTCGTAGTGTTTGGCATGAATAAGGAGCCCCTACAGATGCCACTTCGAGAGTATGGCCCTCATGCCGATGGATATGTTGGAAGTTAACTTTGAAAGCCATGGCAATTTGGAAAACTTCCTCGGGCCCGGGAAGAGTGGATATGGCTGAAAAAGGAAAAGAAAAGAAGGAGGAGGGGAGCAAGTGAGAAGATGGTTCCAGAAGAGAAAAGTTAAAATGAATCAGCTTACCATATGCGACATGATCGTCCCACTCAGATGACCCTCGAGGTCGGAGAGTCGCCTGATCTCGCTGCTAGGCCTGCTCCTCTTCATAACGCGGGAAGACTCTCCTTCCATCCTGAAATCTCTAGATTCACCTCTCCTTCCTCTCCTGAGCTTCCAAAACCCACCTTGATGCTTTTGAATGAACTAGCCTAAGGGGAGTTCTTATAGGAAGGGTAGGGCGCTACAGGACGGAACATGTCACATCAACGGTCTGTGTCAGGATTTTAGCTAGATCTCCTTTCCATTGTGGTGCGATTCTGTTACGATTCTGTTACTTTATGATGTTATTAATCCATGCTTGCCTGTGCAGGTTTTACTAACGGACGTCTTTGTCCTATCTCCTGTCCCACCTTTCAATGGTTGGTCCCACCATGTCATGCATCGTAGTATATGATACCTACGCTACTAGAACATGTCAAGGACCTTGCGGCCCGAACGAATCTGGGATTTGAGTTCCCCTTCAAAAAAAACATTGATGATCCCGGAAGAATTTGGGTTGTACGGATAGGTCATTAACTTGTGGTAGCATAGGGACGACGGTTCCATTCAGTGAGTTGGTGTGCGGATAAACGGGCCCCAGCCCAGTGTCGGCTCACCGGATCGGTATCCTGACCCATTCTTAACAAGTTGACAATATTATCCTTGGCTATTTTCTATTTTAGTCTGTTTTAAATTTTTCTTTAAGCCCAGCATGCATTCATATAGGACTTTGATTTATTGCGGAAGATCATTCAAGTGATTCGATTGCGAAAGCCGCTGTGCTTCAATTCTTACAAATATGAGATATTCCACTCCGAATGAAATACTGAGTTTCCTTGAAACGGCCCTACGCTGCTCTTCCAAAGGAGACCCTTGTTTGGACAGACCCTTAGATATTCCTTTGCTTTTTACCTTGCTTGACCCACCTTGGCCGCAGCACTTCCATGTTGGCTGGTAACCGCTCCCCAAAGGTGAAACCTGCAGGTTTATGACCCAGGTACTTCCACACCGAGAAGTTGGTCTCTTTTTGTTTCGTGCCTGAGCGCACATCTCACCCTCCCTTATTTGATCTCCGTCCAAGCAAATCGTCAAAATTTGAAAGACCTCCTTCAAGGTCGCCTCATTGAAACTTCAGGAAAGATTTCAAACAGTAACGTCAAAAGCGTGTCTCATCACACCTTGGCATCAACTTATCAGTCCGCTCCCACTTCACTCCACTTCGATACCATTCCACTACGTGTCGCTCCCTTGCAAAGCAGACGCCAAGGCGGGGCAGCTGTAGACACGCCATTCCTGACGTCTCCTGAGAAAGTCTCATATTACTATACGACGCCCCGCGGCGGATTTCGCATTTTGAATCACTTGAGTGCTTCCTTTTCTTGGGTCTTCTTCTGCCTTTTTCGGCATCCGAAATTATCTCGTCGCAGCATTCGGACGGCATCAACACTAGTCAGACGCATCGGAAGGTCCCGAAACCAGGAAGGGAGCCTATCGGGGAGTTGCCGACGCCTTTTCAGTGGACCCGGGGGGGTCTTAATGGAGGCGTCCAGGCCCCTGGACGCCTCCATCATTTTAATTTATTTTTTAAGATAAAAATACATAATATATATATATATATATATTTATGGAGGCGTCCAGGCCCCTGGACGCCTCCATGAAAACAAATATAAAAAATATATATGCCAGTTGGCATAAAAAACAAAACAAAAAAAATAATAATATATTTTCTTGGAGGCGTCCAGGCCCCTGGACGCCTCCATCAACTCACTCACGGGGCCCCGCCCACCGAACGACGGCTTGTCGTGTGTGAAAGAATCCAAATTGTGGAGACATCCAGCCGTCTGGACGCGCCCATTTCTAAATCACAGGTCGCCGCTCCAAAACCACACGTTGTGTTAAACCGCGTGCGACTTTCGGTGGAGTTCGGTGGGACTTATAGAGGCGTCCGGGACCCTGGACGCCTCCATGAAAATATTCAAAAAAAATGAATAAAAATAGAATAAAATATCTTTTTTGCCCTGATGGAGGTGTCCAGGGTCCTGGACGCCTCCACCCTCCGGAGCCCTATAAATAGAGGCCCACCCCCTCAGTTCTGGGGGAGCTTCGAAGAGATCCGATAGGCTGCCGGGGCCCAGAGGCTACCGGAGTCATTTCTAACCCGTGGGGTCTTTTGTAGGTGGAGGTTCTGCCGACTTCTCGGGTGCCCACGCTCGCGAGAGGAAGGTCGTCTTCATCCACCGCGCTTCCACGTCGTCCCTACGCTGCCGGAGCTCCGCCGGATTTCACCATCGGCACATCCAATAAGCCAATCCTTTCCTTTTCTTCGTAGTTCTTTTACATTCATCATCTCGCATCCTCTATCCCCCTTCATAAGGGCGTCTCTTCTTATATACTTCTTGCATCCATCATCTCATTTTCCTCCTACTCGAGTCCGAGAGGGGTTTAAAAGATAACACCAACCAGGTGTGTGTCTTGCCATCATTTCGTTATTTTTATCGCAAGGATTTGAATACTACACCTTCATCTTTCTAATCCACTCGCTACTTGTTTGTCGTTGTTTTGCAAGGGTACCCAAGGAAAGCCCTCTCCATCGGTAGGCCGAAGGGGGAGGAAGAAACAACCCGCCATCTCTCGCTCTTGAGGTAGGTGTGATCACTTTCTTTATTTTGGGATCTTTTGGCCCCTGGCGATCACATCTTGTTCTAGAGGCCGCGGCGAGTCACTTCCCCAATGGCCGTTTAAATTCCCGTTCTTATATTCTCTTTATATTCTGTTATATTCTGCTCATATTCTCGAGGCCGCGGCGAGTCACTTCCTCAATGGCCGTTTAAATTCCCGCTCTTTATATTCTCCTTATATTCTGTTATATTCTTATCTGCTCATATTCTCGAGGCCGCGGCGAGTCACTTCCCTAATGGCCGTTTCAATTCTTGCTATTTAATTTCTGCACCATTTCCGTCCCCCCGAGGTCGCGGCGAGTCACTTCCCGCTATGACCGTTTAACCCTCATATCTTGCTATATTACATTTGTCCCGCTCGCCCCGCCGGAGCAATCTCCCGTGGTGGCCCCTTCTCTTTTCTTTTATTTCTGTGTTGCAGCAAACAAAGAGGAGCCCGCGCGCTCCGCGTCTTCTTCGCTCCCCGAACCGCGTGACGTCGCTCACAGTTACCATTGATTTTTTTTATTTATTTGAACCTTAGTGAATTAATGACTTTATGCAAATTGATGTGATCACTCAAGGGAGGAACCTAGTTTCAAATGTGGTTTTCTCCGGTGCCAACTAGGAACACTCTCTCACCATGCATAGGCCAAATAAACCCGGGACTTCAAAGGTACAACCTGCGCAGCGTCCGTGAGGGAATCCACGGGTGCGGGGACTTACGGAGGCTTGGTTTAGGAATTTCCGGTCCAATGAGACGGAATGCTCAATGGAGGGTCCTTCCTTTACCAAGGGGGTGTAAGATCTCTTAAAAGTGTGGGGAGAGGAGGTCTCCCAAACCAAAAGCAAAGATGAATGCTATGTTATGTAAGAATATCTAAACTAGAACTAGCAAATAAAATGAAAAATATATTAAAAAAAATGAATACACAACAGGAAATGTACAAGATGAAACCAGAGAAGATGACAATCAGAACCCCGACAGAAGGTGTGGGTGAAATACCCTCTGGTGATTAACGCGCTATATTCCCAAAGCGCGATCTGATAGAACGCGCTATGGATGTATAGCGCGACCAATGACAGAGGGTGGGGGAACCCCAAAAGATAAATAATCACACACACTTTGATGGATTAACAAGCAGGCAACCAAAAGAACGAACGTGGTGGCACAAAGAGTCCCACCGTGATCGCCAATTTGTGGATTATGGAATTAGACCACCCCCGATTGATGATCTCAATATGCGATGATTTATCAAGATATAGAACTAAAATCGATGATAAAGAAGGGGGGGTCACATGTAATAATTAAAATCCGTGATCACCACTGAGGCCAATAGCATGCCAAATAATATGAAGATCAAGATAAGGGCATGTTACATACCTCAGATAAGAGGGCCAAGAGTTGGCCTGAGGATGAACGCGCTATATCGTCCTAGCGCCTTCTCAAGATCGCGCTAGGTTCCTATAGCGCGATATCAGACAGGAAGCGGGATGGACTAGATTCATTTCTTCCTTACTCCAAGGCCGGCCAAGGTGCAAGGGCTCCACGTATCAATCTTCTAGTGCCTACAAACAATCATAAACAACAAACAGAAGGCCCATTAGATCGAGATATTAGTAGAATCTGCCCCTATTCTTAATCAAAAGCATGTAAAAGAAGGGCTCGATTACCTGGGGGTTTGGTGGTTTTTAAACCCCTATGGAAGGGCCAAAAATAGGTTTGGTGTGTGTGTGAATGCGTGTATTTTGTAAAAAGAAGTATTTTTGATATCAATATGCAATGCTATGCAAAGATTGAGATAAACGAATTGGGGAGAAAACTAAGAACGAGGAAGAACACAATATGCCCCTAAATACTCCCTTGGATGTGTGAGGAGCGAGGAGTTATTGATTTGGAACGAAGAGCAGCCTCCTCTTCATCAAGATCTCGGGTTGCATTCCTTCAAAACGACGGCCAAGGGTCCAATTTATAGGCGAAGGATCAAGAAGGAACCCTAGGTCGGAGTTCAATCCCAAACTAATAACTTGGTGGCTCAAATCAAAGCAATCTTGCCGATTAATGAGGGGGAAAGACTCCTATTAGAGTTAAGAACCTTCCTTTTGACGAAATTATGATTGGAAACTTACCAAAGTAAGGACCCAAGTCGAAAAAGGGGAGTCCGGGTCGGACTGGGTTTCTGACTGAGAATGCGCTACAAGCATATAGCGCATTCTTCATTATCGCGCTATGACGATATAGCGCGACAATGATTGGCTCCCCAAATGATCAGAAAAAGAATAAATACCCATTGGGTAGTCGTTCAATCAAATATTAAATAAGAATAACATCCAGAGTGGATGCTATGAATGTCAAGAAATAACGACTGTTCAAATGATCATTCAATCAGGTCCATAAAGTGATGTGAGTGAATAGCGCGAGAATGTCGAATTCGAGATAAGATCCAAGGTATGGAAATTGAATTGTGGGGCCAAGAATAGGGAGAAATCCCAGAAAATCAACCAATTAGGGATCAATTGGGGCATTAACTAGGAGAATAAAGAAATTGCTCAACTTATTGGTCAAAATTGGGTGTCTACACGCTCGTCGCCTCCGGGACTCGGTCCCAGACTTTGCGTGACTTCCGATGCATGCTGAGACTGTGCCGGAATTCCCGGCTCTTCTTTGATTCAGCTCTCGACGTGGCTGGCTGTAGAGTTGTTGCCGTATCTTCCGTCCGGGGGGCTCCCTCATTGGCTAGCTGACCACCAAGTGAGTCCTCGTCTTGATCGGGTGAGGTATAATGTTTATTCGGCATTTTCATCTTCGGCTTACTCTCGAGTGTCGAGACATGCATGCCGTATGATCATCATTGATATTTTTCGACGTCCACAATGATCCACGGGTGTAAGACCAAGAATGGAGACAGTGCCCATGGAGATTACATTGATGCAACTCCCACTATCGATAATCACCTTACAAACTTGCTTGCCCATCCGACAGAATGTATGAAAGATAGTGGTCCGTCGCCAGTCATCACTGGCCTGTGGCTGGATGAGAATACACCTGACGACCCCCAAGTGGGTATCGTCCGGATGCTGGGCATCCTGGCCATTACCTTCGGCCTCATAGTACTCATCAGCTAGCTCCGGATCGGCTTCATAGCTGACTAACTCGAGGTCCGTAGGAGTGGTATCCTCGGCTTGTGTGTCCCCAATGACAAGAGACTGGCGGGTGGGACACTGGTTGGTAAAATGGCCAAACCCATTGCAGCGATAACACTGCTGTCGTGATCCACTAGGCTCCCCAATCATGCGTCCTTTCCCCATATCCTCCCGACGGATAGGAGGTGAAGGCAACAAAGGACGGGCCGGAGGTGCGGGTGCCAGTAGACGGGCTGTGGGTGCCGTAAGATGTTGGGGACGAGGGAGGTCCCTCGGGGGTGGAGGGCGAGGCCTAGGAGCGAAAGGCTCGGGACGAGTGGGCTCCTGGGGTCGGGCCATGGGGGCCCTCGGATATGTGCCAGAAGAGCCACGGGGCTCGACACTACGAAGGGGAAAGGAGCCCAACCGATGGGGAGACTCGAACTCGGCCTCAAATTACTCCAATTCAAGAGCAACCTGGTACGCTTATTCCAAAGTGGTCGCATTGCGGCGAAAAAGTTCGTATTGATAGTTTGGCCGCAGACCTCTCCGAAAGCGTGATATGGTCATGGTGCTCTCTTCCGTAACTCCACACCGCAAATAATACTCATCAAACTCGGCGGTGTACTCGGTCACGGATCGGTTCCCTTGGGAGAGACTTTGCCACTTGTCTATGAGACGTTGGCGATATGAGGCAGGAATGTACTTCTCCCTCAATTTCATTTTCATGTCATCCCAAGTGCCGATCGGGGGTTGACGTCGCTGATTTAGCAGGCTCTCCACATTTATCCAATACGTTTGGGCCTGGCCATGCAGCTTCATCTTCGCGTATCGAACTCTCCGGTGGTCCGTCATCTCAAACCACTCGAAGTACCGGTCCATGCCGGCCTCCCAATCTAAATAGACCTTCGGATCCAAGGACCAGCTAAAAGTGGGAGGGTCCGCACGCACGCCCCTAAGAATGCGGTCGTCATCATCGTCATCACAATTTCGTCGTTGATTTCGACGACCGTAACCCCCTTGCTCATTATCAGATGCATAATCATCCACCACATGCACATGTTGCCTCCCAACATCTACCGCCTGAGCTCTTGGTGCAGCAGGTTGCTGATCCGGCTCCTGTTGACCATTGGTCGGCGCGGGTTGCGCCGCCGCTGGGGCCCTCTCGAGGACGGCAATCCTCCCTACAAGACCCTGGATGGACTGGTCCGAAGATTCGGCCCGATCCTCGAGGGCTTTCATCCTCCCTTCTAGATGCGTCCCTATGCCATCTAGACGCATACTAAGGCCATCCATATGCGTGTCAAGATGATCCATAATGGCTCGGAACATCTCGGCCGTCGAGGACTCATCGGAGCTACGGGCTCGGGACTCCGCCATAGTTGGTGGTGGCGAGTATTGGGTACCTCGACGGGTGGGCATGCAAAGACACACGAACTAGGAGACACAAACTGATGCAAACACTGACTAAGGCACCTAGACCTAAACCAATATCCGGTACGTGGCGGAGTTAATCGATCCGAAGATCACTCCCGCAAGTGTGCGGCCTTCCCGATAGGCGTAGCCTAACGTTCGGACAACACCTTTTAATATACTGAATTATCGGGATGAAATGTAATTTTAAAAACACTTTGTTATTTTTTTTTATTTTGAAAATAATGATGATCCTAGACTCGACTTAGACCATGATGCATGCAAGACTTATGCAAAGACTACCCTAGACTCGACTCGCTCTGATACCAAACTTATGCGGGACGGACACGGGGACCGACTCTAAGTGATGCGGACCAGGGACTCTAGATGCGGATGCGACCAGCAACACACAAAATGGAGAGACTTCGGCCCGACACTAGGAGTTCCTATGGGCTATACGTCGCTAACAGAAACGTAAGCTCACTCGTCGTCCCAAGCGAGGGAAACACGGATCGTGCGCGGTTGAAGAACTGGCAGAGTTAAGGGTAGTCCGACTCAACTTCCGTGCTCTGATCGAGCCACGGGACGGGTCACTCTCACACTCACAGCGGTGACATGGACTCACGGGCTAGTATCCTATGCTCTCACAGCGGCATATGGCCATATACTAGCTAAGCAAAGTAATGCCAAGAAGTTACGATCTTAACTTCACGCTCCCGGCGTAGGGAAGACAACCCCAGCCAATCTCGGACTCCCAGTTAAACACTTTTACTGCAGTACAATAAATTAGACCCACTCCATGCAGGGAGGTAACAGATCACATGTGGGGCCCGGGAGTCGCGACAATCAGGTTGACGGGCAGCATCTTGATGTCGTCCCGGCGGTGCCGAACCCGCGTTTTGGTGCTGTCTGGACGGTGGGATCTACCGGTCCGTGGGGCCCACGAGCCGCTCTGTCCTCCGGGTCTGATGGGGTGGGTCCCGCTGTGATGGAGACCCCTGGTGACACGCCTCCCTGGATGGTGGTCGGCCGGAAACGCCGATCGGAGGTCGATCGACTCCGATCTCCAAGCTTTGGAGTTGTTGCCCACGGATTGGTTGCTTCGGTTTTCAGACGCGCGATCCGGCGAGATTGGCTGCTGCGATCAATCCTGATGTCGGATCGAGACACAAAAGGTATCGTTGGAAAGATCTTTCGAAGTACTCCAACCTAGGGCCAGAGAAACAAATTGGATCTGCACGGATCTGGCCTTAATTTATTTTTGAAGTTGATGTTGGACAGTGCCTGAAATCTTAGGGCAGCAGTGAAGTTTCCTGAGAACTACCTTTGACCGTGGGGTAGGACACTGATTCAGACTTTGAGCTCTTCATAAACTTTGTAGAGGGGAGAGAGAGGAAAACGGTAATATTTTTTGTGAAGGGTTTTGTTGAGGTTTGGATGGGGAAAGGTATTTTAGACTGGCAGGTGGTCGGATCTAGACTGAGGCAGATAGAACTGTAGATGGATCTGAAAGTGATTTTTAGAAAATAGATGGAGGCCTATGGAAATTCCATGTAAATTTTTAGTTGGAGGGGATGATGGATAGAACCTCCAGTAAATTTTGGGGTTCCATAAAAAATCAAAAGGTGGGTCGGAGATGGGAAGATCAGGGTTGCTGTTATAGTAGATAGAAACCTGGCAGATCTGGAAGGAAAAGATGGATGAAAATAAAAAAATAGAAATCGGAATCTCAAGGCCAAACCAAATTTTGTGGAACATGGAGGGAACCTCTAGAACACCCTCTGAAAATTTGAGCTCAAGAAGATCTCGTGGTTGAGAGCAGAAATACGTGGATGGAGGCTCTGTCCTAGGTGGATCGAATACCGGCGACGATGGTGGCGGTGCGATGGTGGCACGATGGCGGCGGCGGCGATCACCGCAACTGATATGTGAGGCTTGAAGGCAACCTTCCCAACTGCAAGAAGAAGAGAGGGGAGAGGGAGAGGGGGGCGCACCAGCCTTGCTCCAAGAAAATTCACCAAATTGTATGCATTAATTCCATCAAAAATGAGAAATACAAGAGATTTATATGAAATGCCAAAAGACTCAAAATAACCCTAGATCTAGATTTGGGAGGGGTAAACTTGGGAGTCAACAAATTAATTCTCCCATGTGCTTTGGACCAAAATAAAGAAATTACAAACATTTTCCTATTTTATTCTAGGAGGGGCGGCCCTTGGACTATTTGGTTTCCAACTTGGACTTTTTAAGTCCTTTGTCCCCCACTTGGCCCACCCTTCTAGAAGCCCACAATTGAAATGTTGACTGACCCCACATGGGTCCTAGGGATGAGGTGATCAATGGGAGAAGAGATGGGAGGCCCGTGGGACCCAGGGGTCCCATTTTGCACAAAAACCCTTAGTATAATCCAAATTACAAACCGAATAAAACTACATAAACACACATGACACACAAATAAAGTCCAAATAAATATGATAAATGTCGAGACTCAAGGGGGAGTCTCTAGACTGTCTCCGAGCCAAATGGACGCCGAAGTGGCTCGGGTGGTGCTCCGCGTACGGTACCGGTGGCTCGGCGTATCGTGCTTCTCAATCGCTCGGCTGTCCGCACCACAAAGAATGCGCTAAGAATTAGGGGAAAGGTCACTCGGAGCCCTACCATAGAAGTGGAGGACTGACTCCATGAAGGGGTGGAGAGGAAGACAGAATCCCGCCCGGAAGGCCTCGATCGAAACACTAATACCACCAAGGAAATAGCGCCCCAGGGGCTCCTCGACGGTGGGTGTTGAACCCAGATAATTTCCCAGCAAAATATTAAACCAGCTAGCGGCGGCCAAGTTTCACATCGACTGGAGAACTTCTTCGGTCTACAACCCCCAGGCCAACGGTTTGGTGGAAGCCTTCAACAAAACCCTCTGCAAGCTCCTGGCTAAAATGGTTAGCCACCGGAGACGTGATTGGGGTGAGAAGGTCTTCGAGACACTATGGGCCAACCTAACGATCTACAAAACTCCTACGGGGTGTTCGCCGCTCTCCCTTGAGGGCCGGGAGCATTCCGCAGCGATGGGTGCGCTTTCGACTGGGAGGTGTTTGCTGGGGTCAGGGTTATTAGGCACACGTGCCGAGTGGTGCAGGTAGAAAACTTGGGCCCGCATAGGCGGAGTACTTGCGACTCTGCGAGGCTCAAGAGTAGAGGACTCGGAGACTGACAGCCATCCGAGTCCCCGGTATCACCGTGAGAGGCATGCAACCGTAAAAGAGGATACCCGAGATATATCAAACTCCCGTATTTTCCTTCCCCGCTGTATTCCTTCCTTCACCCCGGTCATCGGCATAAAAACCCCTGCAACAGTGGGGAAGACAATGTCAACATCGATCAAAAATTGGAAGACCTCCCTATGGCCATGAACCACCCAGTAAGACACTGGAGGGGAAGGATATCGATGGTTGGGGCCGACGCCTGAAGTACTCGGGACACCGACACGTCTACTCTCTTCTTCCGTGGAAGACTGAAGGCTAGATAAGATGACCCTCCTACGTGGCACCATGAAATTCATAAGGAATAAGAAAGAAATGAATCCTCACCAAGACACAAAGAGGGTAGGAGGGATGCGACGGACACCTATGCCGGAGATGAAGAAGATGAGTGAGCCCCTCCGAAGGCCCTTCCGCCTCTATTTAAAAGCTCAAAAGGTGAAGTGACTACCTCAAATAGTCGCATGGGAGGAATACAACTACAGCTGGTAGAGTGCGCGGTGGGAAACCCAAGCGACCATCGTACCCACTTCTCCAGGTGAAAAATGGCTACGCCATGATGACATTGACGTCATCTGACACCTCGACGAAGGCTGCCTTGTACACCAAGAGCTGTGATAGGTAGCGGGGCCCATGTGCCAGAGAGTCAAACAATGCGAGGAGATCCTTCTAGAAATTCTCCTCAACCAATCCGGCGAAAGTTCATCTTGGGCCCCGAGCACGCTCGACGCCCGAGAGTGGGGGGCTAGTGAGGAGGGGAACGCTCATCAGCCCCAGAAGAGCCCAATGTCGCCAGGCCCAGTATAGCCCAACATCGCTAGGCTGAGTACATGCTCGATACAGCTCGGTGCGGGCAAGCTAAGGCAGACTGAGCCTTCACCCGCCAGCCATGGCCCAACTAGGGCCCAATAAAGCTATGTCATCCCATCGGAGGAATCATCGCGCACGACATGAGCGCAGTAACGTTCTCCCAACAGGGTAGACGCCACCATCCTTATAGGGCTCTCTCCGGAAAGGACTGGATCACACCCACAACACTAAGATTCTCTCCATGAGTCCCCCCCTTCGGGAATAGATAGATACACAACGGGCAACTCTCCCACGATCAAGGAGGCATTACCCGGTGACCCACGCCCTTTCCCTATTGAGGAACGGGCAGCCATTGCCAGGACAACCCATATAAATAGGTCCCCCATCGGACCTAAGAGGACGCACACACACATACAGAGACAGAAACACGCAGAGAGAGAAGAGTGCTTCACCCATTCTTCCGAGCACTCCCTAGGCTCTCTGAGCACTCCCCGGGCTCTCCGAACACTCCAAGAGCTTACATCCCTAAACACAGGCTTGTCCGCTCCACTCTTAAGCTCTCTTACCTCTTCTACTCTTATAGTTCTCTCTGAAGGACGTCTTTGACTTATGTGTCGGAGGGTTGTTCCCTAGGGTCGCACTCAGAGCTCCTTCTGATGCTCTTTTTCTAGTGTTCATAAGTTTTCACGGATGGCCGGTTGCTCTTCCTCAACAAACAATCTTAAAAGTGTGGTACGAGGACTAGGAATCACTTCCCTACCTCTACACTACATATGATCTAATTTAGAAGTAACATCCCATGAAACCCAAGCCTCATAGTGTGCGAAACCAAATTTATTCTTCATCTAAGTTTTCGTCTGCCACTAGGCCTTCATCTTATTTCTTCGAACTCTCTCTCTCTCTCTCTCTCTCTCTCTCTCTCTCTCTCTCTCTCTCTCTCTCTCTCTCTCTATATATATATATATATATATATATATATATATATATATATATATATATATATATATATATATGAATGTTTCTATTCTTTTCTTTTTACAATTAGATGTAGAGAAGACATGCTTTAGAATCTACATTATAATTTTTTCAACTTCCCAAAATTAGCGTTAATACTATTAAATGATACAGGATAGAAGACTCCTCACCTTATGTTTCCTTTCATGTTAGATAAAAGTTTAAACTAATGATAGAAACAGTGAAACTAAGAAATAGGTCTAGACCCGGACGGGTCACATGGGTTTTACCGGATTGAGAGACTTATATAAGACTTGTCATCCTTAAAAGGGTTTGATCGGGTTTTAGGTGTTGGCCAATCTAAATGGGTTATCAACCTAGTTTTAGCACCACGTCGCAGGTCAACCGATTGGACTAACGGTCCAGTCCAGATTTTAAAACAATACTAGTTGCCACACCACTCTGAATCTTTGATAAACTTACTTAGGACCTAAGTTTTGTGCGATCGATGTAAGAAAGAAAGATAAAAAAAAAATACTTTCGTTGACCTTAATCCAGGATGAATTATATACCATCTCAATTGCTTACAGAACTTGATGACCGATTAATCACCCAACTTCAAACCCCTGCGTGATCGAGTGTCAAGGGATTTGCCACATTCTCGTCGGTGAGGTAGAGAGTCATCACACCCCTCGGTCGGAGAAGCTTCTCACCATGTGATGTCCCAAGGGATCGCCCGACTTGAAACTTCCCCCCTCGGGAGCTAGCTAACTAATTAGAGCCATCAATGTATAGCCCTAAAGAAAGTGGGAACCAAGGACTGTTGGCATAAATTGAAAGATGGAATCGGTGCATAAATATGAAGATGTTTGTTCCAACGTGGGTGCACGTCGAGGATTAGCCGTCCGTTTTAGTTAACGCACCAGAAAAAGCCTGAGGAGATGCATGATGAGAATGTTTTTATTATTAACGAGGCACAGGCACGGCAACTGCAAAACCTAGTTAATGATCTGGGGTTGTTATAACTGGATTTGGTTAATGGTCGCAACCAGTATTTCATGTATCCACTGCGGCTATGCTGAAAGAAAAATAAACTAGCTTATTACATACTAAAGTTAGCATAAACAAATAAAGATATGCGACATTATTTTATATCAATCAGGACCGTTTAGTTGGTGATCCGTTTCGTTATAAAGTTGAGGGGTGCAGTTTTATCAGTACATGTGTCAAATTTGGTATAAGGAAATACTCTGAAATCCCACTGCTGGGTTTTCTCTACAATATCCTTATATATATCTATCTAGCTGGTAAAATTAGCAAAAGAAAAGATCAATTAAGAAGGAAAGTATACATATCTCTCTCTCTCTCTCTCTCTCTCTCTCTCTCTCTCTCTCTCTCTCTCTCTCTCTCTCTCTCTCTCTATATATATATATATATATATATATATATATATATATATTTCTAGTAGTAATTTAGCGCTTTGGCTATAAACGTGTTACAATATGATCCTTTTGTAGTTTGTGCTTGTTTGGTGCGTTCGGGACGCTTTCTCTTAGTTGTTCCAGAGATCGACTACCAAAAGCAATTCACCAAGCCTTTTGGTCTCCTCCGAATTCTCCTGATATATATTTTGCTTCAAAAATTCTCCCAACAATAATCTTCCATTAACATGGATCCATACCAGCAGCGGCGGCACCTCGCATCTACGGGGGAAAAGGAAGGGGAAAGAATACAGGGAATGATATCAATCATGCTGACGCGCGCGCAATCCAATATATATATATATATATATATATATATATATATGTGTCTTCTATAGTGTCTTCACCCCGCAGACCATGTTCTTGACGTCCTGCCCGGCCAGGGACAGCTCCACGGTCATGCTGCAGTTAAGGAAGACGTCGAGCTCCCGCCTGAAAACCCCGAACAGGTTCACCTTCCCATTAATCTGTGTGCAGCTGGTCAGGTTCACGGATCCCTCCCGTATGTCGTTCGTCATGTTCTCCAGCCTAGCCACCCGGTCGGTCATCACGTCCACCGTCACGTTCATCCTCACGGTCCGATCGGCCGACACCGTGCCGCCGGGGGCGTAGGCCACGCCCACCGTCTGGCCCCCGTAGTAGAACTCCGTGGTGCTGTTGCGGAACTTGTACGACGCCACGTTGGGGTTCTTGATGGAGACGTCCGCCGTCAGCGTCACGTTGACGGACGCCGCCGGGTGATCGCCGGCGGCGCCCAAGCCGAAGTTCTCGCGGTCGAGGTGGATGGAGTTCATGGTGAGCACCGGGTCCTTCACCTTGAACACGGTGAGGGCGAGGACGAGGGCGACGAGGCCGAGGACGACTACCACGACGCCGCAGCAGCCGCAGCAGAAGAGGACCCGTTGGCGCTTGCGAAGGTACTGGGCAGAGCGCCACCGGCTGGCGCCCTCCTCGTCGAGGCTGCTGGTCGGGTAGACCGCGGCCGTGAGGGCCAGGGGCTTCACCTGGTCCCCCTTCTCCGCCGTGGTCTCCGCCATGGTGTGCTGGGTCGGAACACCCAGCCCAAAGAGAAGTTATAAGAGAGTTGGAGAGGAGGGCTTCACCCGTTGACTTGACTTAGGGATAACGTTCTCTCTCTCTCCCTCTCTCTCTCTCTCTCGCGTCCCGTGTTTACCGGGGAAGAAGAAGTGTAGCTGGAGACTGTGCTACATGGCCGGCTGTGATTCGTAGGGAGGGGTATGTTTGAGCGTGGAAGATGCAGGTCAAAGTTAGACGAACCCCTTCGTCACGCTTTGCCCGGGCGGAACAAGTTCTGGAGTTTGAATTCTTGACTGGAGATGACGAAGAGACACGGTTTGTGTGGGATTACTTTGTATGGAATATTGGAAATTTGTTATAAATGATTGAGGCCGGAAGGGCAAGGCGACAACCACTTCCTCTGTGGTCTCTTAACGTGTTCCTCTGAAAGGAAGCGACTGGTTTGTTTTCTACGTTCTTGTTTGCTTCCCGTTCGTGCCGGCAGACAAGAAGGTTGATTGCGGGGGGCGGGGTGTGTGTGGTTTAAATTAATCGAGAATCTGAGATCGGAAGTAAGAGACCGCCAGACAAAGTCGAAGCAAAAGTCACGTATAGATTCTATGGCGACGGGGTCTGGGCTACGGCGGTCAGTAGTGTGAGTTTAGTCGGACCTGATCGTAAGTTTTTTTTTGGGTCGGCGGGTTCTTAATCGGGTCAAAAAAACTCGACTTGATTAGGTTCACGATTCGAGCTTAGATTTCGAGTTCGACTCGCGATTCGATCCGACTCGTTCTTTTTTTTTCATTCAAATTTTAAAAATTATTTAGTTTAAATTATATTATTTTTATTTAATTATAAAATTAAAAATTCTCTTGTTAAATAAATTAAATAATTAACATCAAAAATTTAATTAATTTAGTGAGATTATAAATTTTATAATATTTAATATATTAATTTTAAATTTTTATTTAAGTTTTCGAGTCAGATCGAGTCTTAGTCGAACTTTATATTATTTTATTAGTGTCGTGTTTGGTCCGACCCGACCCGACATAATTCGGGTCCGCGTCGGACTCGAACTTTAATATTGATGAATTTAGCTCAGACCAAACTTGTAGCAACTTGAAAATTTTATATGCATTCATATGCAAAAAATAATAATGAAAGATGAAAATAAAATAAATTGTGAATATTTTTTCGTCATAGATTACATAAACATGAACACTATTCCACTCGTTAACACGAACGACGAGATTCACGGCACGATTCTGAGAAGGCGAAGATGTCGGTATTGTAACAGTACTATAGCATCCGATTTAAGAGAGAATTATTAGCTTTAATCTAATCCTAATTAATGGATGAGGTCATTCTTATGTCATTGAATAAATGAGGTCATTGATTATGTCATTCACATGTTGGAATTAAGTTGGTGTAATAGTAATAAGGTTTGTGTAATAGTAACAAGGTTGGTGGAATAGGAAAATTAGGTGGGAGATTTTAGCCTATAAATAGGGCTGGGCTCTTCCTACTCAAAGCGCAAATCTATTGGGAGGAATTACTGGTTGGAGAAAGGGAGAAAGCTCGAAGTTGGAGGAGTGTTCGAAAACGTTCTTCGTTCTTAAACTTCTTCTTCTTTGATCTTCAACTAGGTAGGTTTTCTCTCAAGCGAAAACTTAATTAGATCTCCATATATGTTTCTTTACACGAGTATTTTGATTCTATGTAATTTTTTCATGATCATGTATTTATAGCTTATTTTAAGATTTAAAGTTCAAAAATGAGTTTTCATTATCATAACGTGTTTCAATAACGTGGATCACATATGGACTATGATTTGAATACAACAACCATGCCCGATTTATCTCGTTTATGTGCGGTATTTCAAAACTTAAATTTTGAATTTTAAAATCATGTTCTTGCCTTAAGAATACTATTAACAAAGAAATGACTAGGTGAATGAACTCGTAAAACTATCGTTAATCGTTCAAACAACTATGCTCTAATTTCCGTAGAATTTATATACATGATTGACCATATCTATTTGATTTAAACTCTATCGGAAAGCTTGATATCTTCTTTCAAATTTTCTTCGTACATGAACATATTATGCAATTGGAAGCTTGACATCTTTTTTCAATGTCTTTTCCTTCATTGAAATTCTTTCACAAATGAATATGTTAGAATATACAAGAATGATTTCCATTCGATTTACGTGTTTTCGTGTCTCCGAAAAATCGTGTAGCTAACAAGTTTGTTGAGTAGTGGACATCGGATCTAGAGGGGAGGGGTGAATAGATCTGCCCCTGTTTTCGCAATGCAACCCTCTTTAAAGCTAGATAGTGATAATAGCAGTAGAATATAACTAGCTTAACGAATGACACAAATGATTTGCTTAGCAAGATGATTACGCAATATAGATATTGAACCTAAGCATACATCTAACACAAAGCAATCGCATAAGCAAACCACAACACACGAGATTTTAAGGTGGTTCGGACTGAATCCCCAGTCCTACGTCCACCCCTCACCAAATCCGGTGAGGCTCCACTAGTGCCACGTACTGAACCACAAATCGGAAAGACCTCCGATTGCCTTCCTACTAACCACCGGTAGGAACGTCAATCACCGCAGATCGGACAACTTCCGATTGCCTTCCTACTAACCACCGGTAGGGACGATCTTCAGTTTCAAATATTTGAATGAAATGGAAAAATAACAAGCTATAAAAACACTCAAACAAGATATAGAATATGCTCAAAGAGAAAAGATCTTGTCTGAGATTGCTGGAGCTTGAATCTGATGCTTCAATGGTATCTTCTTCCTTGTGAAATGATCTTCCTTGGATCACCTTGAGTTGATGAAGAAGATAAAGGATGCAGATTTGATCTCCCTTGAAAACCTTGTGAAATCAGCTTCCTTGGATCACCTTGATAGCATTGCTTGCTTCTGCACTTCCTTGGAGATTGCTTGCTTTGATATGAGCTTGAAACACCTTGAAATGGATGAAGAACTTCTTCACGAAGTACTGTTCATGGCTATAGTACCTCTTCTTTCAAGCCTCCTTTGATCTCCCTTGATCCCTCTTTCTTTGAAAGCCCTTTGAGTTGATGGAGGAGATAATGGATGCAGCCTTGAACCTTGATTGCTTCTACACCTTCTTGGAGGTTGATGGCTTCAGAAATAAGCTTGAATCACCTTGGATGGATGAAGAACTCCAGCCCGAAGCACTGTTCACGGAGGTGCTACAGTACCCACGAATCACCTCCTCTAGCCTCCCTTGATCTCTCTTGTTCCAATTGAAGCATTAGGGTTTCTAACCCCTCAAGTGTTGGTTTTATAGACTTTGAATGGTCCTTAGACATCCCCCAGACCAGATCTACAATCTATGGGGGACTGGATGACTTTGGGGTTAAACAAATACAAGGAAATGGGCTCTTCTTGAAGTGGAAAATAAAGTCAACAATTGATGGCTAGGGGCTGGCGGTCCACCTACAGAAGCTGGCGGTCGACCGCTACTGAGAAACCTGCAGACGAATGGTCGTTGGAATTTTTGGTCGACCGCTACTGGGCTGGCGGTCGACCGCTACTGAGAAACGTGCAAGCAATTGGCTGCTGGCAGGGGCAGTCGACCGTCCCTGGGCTGGCGATCGACCGCCAGCTGGGCAGAACCCGGGTTACCCCGGTTCAGTCCATTAACCGTTTAGCTCCGTTGCTTAAGTCCTTTAGCAGACCGTTCTCATCTGTGGCAACAACCTTGACAGTCTTGAAGATTTCTATTTGATTATATCGCTCCTATAATCAAAATTTTGTTCCGGAGGCTCCGCCCCCGGAAACCCCCGCAAGCGGCGCTGCCCCCTTGACCCCCGCGACCTGACCGCACAGGTCGATCCGCGTGCGAGGGCGAATCATAGAGCTTTCACTTTTACCATCTCCACTCCATTCCTTGGCATATCTGTCATGAAAGAACATCAAGTAATTTAGTCATATAAGAGTGGTAAAACATCAATGACGTATAGTGTTTAGCCATTATCAAAATCAAGAATATCAAATAACGCAAATGACCACTGGATGATGTCGAATGACCCAAGTGACCACAAGATGACTCAAATGACCACAGGGGCATAACATTCTCCCCCTTTTTGATGATGGCAACACTGTGAGTCATTATGTGGCAGTAATATCCAAGATGGCAAAGTTTATGACATATGCGACATGTGCAGCTCAAGATCCATGATAGTGAAAGCATGTGAATGCGGATATGTATGCATGGATGATCAAAGCATGTGAATGCTCTGCACAATCCCCCATCACATATGAAGACTCAAAGCTCACAAGGTTCTCTCCCCCGTGGACTCTCTCCCATCCACAATTCACTCTCCCCCTTTGACAACTCACAAAGGCGCACAAAGGACGGACAAAGGTATTAGCTCATAAAGGACTCACAACAAGACATTTTCTCCCTCTTTGACAACAGCAAAAAGGAGGGATAAGGTATAGATGGTGGCAAATGTCCGAGAGACCAGAGCTGAATAGGAGTTGAGAGCAAACCATTATATGCAGACCGAAAATATGTCGTGAGCAATATACATTGGTGGGGACACCGGGTCCACTATTCGGAGCCGACGCCGCACTGCCCCGACACCGAGCTTGTGGCTCGGAGATCCGACTTCCTGAAGACTCGACGTATTTGTGTGTATTGAGTGATACACGTATTTTTATGTATTTTGTGTGTATTAGACTAGTCAAATAAACATATGTGTATTTTATGTATTTTATTTGATTAAAACCCACAAGTCAAAAGTGGGTGGGTGGGCTTTGTTTTATTAGGCTAGGATATATATGCAAATAAGGGAAATTGTGAAGGTATGTGTGTAATCGGTCTTCCCTATAAATAGGGGGCTAAGGAGTGTGTTACGTATGAATGAATGAAAGATTGAATGAAAGATTATTTTGTGAGAGCTCTCCCCTCTTGCATTTCCCTTCCCTCTTTCTCCTTGTGAGTTTGAGTGTCGTCCGGTGTGAGACCGTCCGGCGTGAGGCCGAGCTGCCTGAGGCCGAGCTGCGTGAGGTAGCAAGTTATCTGTTCCCGTCCTGTTCGCGTCCCGGAGTTGCCGTCGATCCATTTCCACGTCGCCGCCGCGTCAGATTTGATATCAGAGCCCAACAACGGCGTCTCCGACGACCCCAACGTCCCCGACGTCATCTCTCTTTCTCCCTCTAGGTTGCTAGAGTGAAAAGAAAAAAGGGGGGAAGAGTAGCAGAAAAGATATTAGTTGAGGGAAGCATAAGAAAAAAAAAGTGAAAGAAAAAAAAAATTTCCCCTCCCATGTTAATCTCTCCCTTTCTCTTTCTCTCTCTCTGTTAATCTCTCTGTTCTCTCTCTCGTTTACCGCAAAGCAGAAATAGAAAAAAAATAAAGTAAAGGAGTTCGCAGGGGGTGGCCTCATCGCCCGTGCCACCCCCATTCAAACACCTTGGCCGCAACGGCCGTTTCCTCTCCCCAGCACCCCAGCGCCTCTGCCGCGCCCGGCGCCCGCGAGCACCGCCGGCGGCCGCGCCCCCACGGAGCCCGCCGCCGCGTCCGCACCCGCACCCAGAGCCGCGCCCGCGCCCACGGCCCGCGCCCGGCCGCGCCTGCAATAGTGCGCGCAGGTGCCCTGCGCCCGTCTGGCCCCTCCCGCGCCTGCGCCCGCATCCGCAGGCGCCCTGCGCAAGCCGACCCCGCTGCGTTCGCCCGCAGCAGCCGCCTGTGGTCTGCCCTCGCCCACCCGCACCCCCTGGCCCGCTCCCGGCCCGGGCCCGACCGTGCCCTGCCACCGTCTGCGAGCGCCCCCCTCCCCCTTCGTGCCTGCGTGAAGTCAAAAAAAAGTAGTTTGAAAAGGTCAAAAAAAAGGAGTACGTAGAGTTTGAAAGAAAGAATTTGAAAAAAAAAGTCAAAAAAAGGAGGTTGAAGTTTGAAAAAAAAAGATTTGAAAGTTTGAAAAAGAAATGTGTGTTAAATATATATAATATCTATATGGTATATATATAATATTATATATATATATCTATATAACATTATTTGAAAAAAAGGGAGTTTTGAAAGTTAAAATTATGTATAATATATATTCTGATATATATATATATATATAATCTTACATATATCTATATATATATTTATATATATATATATATATTTTACCTTATTAAGTGTGGCACCCGGAGTCCACAATGACGACTCGATCAACGGTTGAGTCGCCCGATCGCCGACACACAGTCCGTAATTCACGGAGTGTGAGTGCCCTTAAGTCTCCCTGCGCGGAGAAAGTCTGGAATGATTTGTTCCCCTACGTGGGAAATTTTAAAGCGGTTTTGTAATAATTGCAACCTCCCTGCGTGGAGTGAATATTCTTTGTAACCGGTCAAGCTTCATCGACGCCGTGCGGGCACGCACGTCCCCGCTCGCCTTCGTCTCTAGTCGAAGCTAGACTTTTCAGTCAGCTAGGTACATGCTCCCCTCACTTTCTTATTTAGTATCTTTTCAATTGCCGCGCGAAGTGAGAGAGAGCCCGAACCATGCAGCATGTCTTCTGAGTGCATCGCTGTGGACGGAAAGTGAGAGCTTGCTTGTACCCATCCTTAGGCCCTAGACTGTCACATTAAGGCACCCTAATTGTCAGGAGGTAGTTCCACAACTACTTCGCCTACGGGCGAGCAACTCTCCCTGACCGGTCCCTTCAAATTGGGCCTTTGCCTAATATCCAACAAAATTCGAGTCTATAACTTGCTAATTTTTGGTCTCAGGATTGCATCATTTAGGTCCAAGTCCGTGCATACCACGTTGGTTTAGGAATTCATCCGGCCGTCTAGAGCGCCCCTCAACGCTACCCATGGATCAAGAAAGCGTGACTGCTATGCTAGTCCAGCTCGAGCACAATCTCGTGGCCCACTTTGAAGAATCCATAGGCCAACTACGGACGGAACTCGATCAGAGGATCCGAACCTTAGAGGATCGACTGAAGGGAGAGGAAGGAAGAGTGAATGGCCACGGTAATCCCGTAGCCAATCCTAGGGAGGAAAGAGAGCAAGCCCGCCAAAATCAGGCTCCCCAAGGTAGAGAGCAAGAGGCCCGTGTGCCTCGAGAGAGAGACCACGATGATGAAGATATCATCCTACGGAACGTCAAGATTGACGCTCCAAGTTTTGATGGGTCCCTCAACCCCGCTACCTACCTTGATTGGGAGACCAGGATGGACCAATATTTTGATTGGCATCACCGCATGACCCCTGCCATAAGGGTGAGGTTTACCAATATAAAACTCCTAGGTCAAGCCAAAATTTACTGGTGTAACGTTGAGAATCTCCTAGCAAGGAGACGAGAGGAACCCATAAGTACGTAGGAGGAAATGAAGGAGAAATTGAGGGAGAAGTATCTGCCACCCTCCTACCACCAACGTCTATTAGACCAGTGGCAGAAACTCACCCAAGATGGAAAGTCCGTGGACGAGTACATCGCCAAATTTGATGACTTCTTCCTTCAGAGTCGAGTCATGGAGGATGCCTCTATCACCCTCTCACGGTTTAGGGCTGGCCTACATGAGAGTATACAGCGGGAGTTGTTCCTACGGGAAGTTAACACTCTCGAGCATGCCTATCAGGTTGCTCGGGATGTCGAGCGGTTTCAAAGGGTGGCCCCACATCGGGTCCCCACCTACCGCCAACTCGAGTCCTGAAACCCCATGGTGCGCTATTCTGAGAGGCCTGGTCCCTCCACCTCCTATGTCCCTACTGCTACCCCACTTAGGGCCATTGCCCCCACTGCTCCTTTCCCACGGAACCCCTTACCCGTCCCCGCTGCTGTGCCTAGGCTGGAGTATACTCCACCAGTTGAGAGGAGAGATGACAAGGGAAAGGGAGTCGTCCCTAGCACCTCCCAACCAACCCCTGTCTCGGGAGTCCGCTGCTTTAGGTGCCATAACATAGGGCATATTGCCTCCAACTGCCCCACCCGAGCCTTGGTCATCACCGACCCCCAGCCTGTGGAACTTCCACCTCAGGAAGGAGAATTCATAGAGAGGTATGAGGCCGGCCCTGACCTCATCGCCCAGTTTGAGGAAATGGATGCAGGGTATGATGGAACGCATGTCGAGTACATGCAAGTGGAAGAAATTGCCGAGAGTTCGAACTAGGGAAGACTAGGTGTAGTTCGCTGCATCCTAACCCACCCCCAGGAGGACGACTGGCGTCGAACCTCCATCTTCCAAACATACATTATGGTGAAATCCCAACCCTGCAAGGTGATTTTTGACAACGGGAGCTATATCAATGTAGTCTCTTCAGACTTTATCTCCCGTTTAGGTCTACCTACCCATCCTCATCCGAGGCCATACAACGTGGCTTGGGTTGACGACACGTCTATCCCAGTCACCACTACATGTGTCATTTCCATCCAATTCCAGTCCTACCAAGGATAGATTTTGTGCGATGTAGTGCCTATGAAGGTCGGTAGCATCATCTTAGGACGACCGTGGATCTATGACGTGGACCTTACCACATTCGGTCGGTCTAATCAGTGTTCCTTCTCACACAATGGGAAGAAGATACAGCTGTACCCGGCACCCCCAAAGGTGACCCCGGGAAAGAGTTCCCCCTCCACCCCCATCGGAACCCCAAAGGTTCAAGAGAATCCTCGGACTCCCACTGAAAGGAAACTTGTCATTCCCTCTCCTCCCACACCTGTCATATCCATCCCTAAGGCCCCTAAGGTTGACCATGACCCGATTAGGCGCCTTAACTTCATAGGTGTTCGTGAGATGACTAGAGAGGTTGCCGAGGGTGCCCCTGTTTGGGCTGTTGTCATCACCATTACTTATGAGGAGTCCCAAGTCTCCATCCCACCTGAAGTCCAGGCACTCCTGTAGGACTTCCAAGATATCTTCCCAGAAGACTTTCCTTCAGCACTCCCTCCCATGCGTGATGTTCAACACGCCATTGATCTAGTCCCTGGGTCCACCCTACCCAACATTCCCCACTATAGATTGAACCCCAAGGAGCATGCTGAGCTCCAAAGGATTGTCGAGGACCTTATCCAAAAGGATTTCCTCAGGGTGAGCAAGAGCACATGTGTTGTCCCTGCCTTGCTCACACCCAAGAAGGATGACACATGGCAGATGTGTGTTGACAATCACGCCATCAATAAGATCACTGTCAAGTATAGATTTCCCATTCCTCGTCTTGATGACATGCTTGACATGATGAGTGGAGCCACCATCCTTTCCAAGATTGACTTGAAAAGTGGCTACCATCAGGTCCGGATTCGACAAGGGGATGAGTGGAAGACAGCCTTCAAAATAAAAGAAGGTCTGTATGAGTGGCTTGTCATGCCATTTGGGTTATCCAACGCCCCAAGCACTTTCATGAGGCTTATGATAGAAGCCCTTCATCCTCTCATTGGTCGCTTTGTTGTCGTCTACTTTGACGACATCCTCATCTATAGCCACAATCCTCAGGATCATATCCACCATTTGAGGGAAGTTTGCGAGACTTTGAGGAGAGAAACTATGTTTGTCAACCTTACTAAATGTGAATTCATGATAGACCGGGTCACTTTTCTCGGATTTGTGGTTTCGAGTCATGGAGTGTCTGTGGACCAATCCAAGGTCCGAGCCATAGTAGACTGGCCAGAGCCCCAGAATGTCCATGATGTTCGAAGTTTCCATGGGCTAGCCACTTTCTACAGACGCTTCATTCAGGGTTTTAGCACCATTATGGCACCCATTACAGATTGTATCTGTAAGGGAAATTTTGAGTGGACCAAAGCCGCCTCCCAGGCTTTTCGTACCATAAAGAAGCTCATGACCAAAGCCCCTGTCCTCCGCCTGCCAGACTTTTCCAAAGTCTTCGAGATATCCTGTGATGCATCTGGCGTAGGAATAGGAGGAGTGCTCAGCCAGTAAAGCCACCCCGTGGCTTATTTCAGTGAGAAGTTTTCTGATGCAAAGCTTTGTTATTCCACCTATGACAAGGAGTTCTATGCCGTGGTCCAAGCCCTCAAACACTGGAGACACTATCTCTTACCTCAAGAGTTTGTCTTATATTCGGACCACGAGGCTCTGAAATTCCTTAGCTCTCAGAAAGGCTTAAACCTTAGGCATGGTCGGTGAGTAGAATTCCTCCAGTCTTTCACATTTGTCCTAAAACATAAGGTTGGAAAGGAAAATAAGATGGCCGACGCCTTGAGTCGAAGGGTCTCCCTTCTTTCCACTGTTCGGGTAGAGGTCACCGGATTTGACCGCATGAAGGAACTCTATGGAGAGTGTCCTAATTTTGGCCCTGCCTACTCTGCTCTGTCTGCTGGACCCTCGATAGCCTTTTCTGACTATCTACTCCAGGATGGTTTTCTATTTCGAGGGCAGCAACTCTGTGTCCCAAGGACTTCTATTCGGGACTTCCTGATATGGAAAATGTATGCTAGAGGTCTTGCTAGTCACTTTGGCCGTAACAAGACCATCCATTCTGTGGAGGAGCACTTCTATTGGCCTGACCTGAAGAGAGATGTGGCCAAGATTGTAGCCCAGTGTAGGACATGCACGATGGCCAAACAGGTCAAACAGAACACTGGTCTCTACACTCCTCTCCCCATTCCTGATCGACCATGGGTTGATGTGAGCATGGATTTTATCCTTGGGTTACCTCACACTGCTCACAAGCATGATTCCATCTTTGTTGTCGTTGATAGGTTCTCTAAGATGGCCACTTCATTGCATATTCTAAAACATCTGATGCATCTAGAGTAGCCCATTTATTCTTTGATGAAGTCGTGCGTCTGCATGGTCTCCCCCAAACCATCGTGTCTGACCGAGATGTCTAGTTCACTAGTTACTTCTGGAAGATACTTTGGCACCTAGTTGGCACCAAACTCAAATTCTCCACTACCTATTACCCACAAATCGATGGGCAAATAGAGGTCGTCAATAGGAGTTTAGGGAATCTCTTGAGGTGTCTCGTAGGGAATCATTCGGGCACTTGGGATCTTCTTTTACCCAGAGCTGAATTTGCATACAACAGCTCCGTCAATAGGTCCATAGGTATGAGTCCATTTGAGGTCGTGCATGGCTACAAACCTAGGAAACTTGTGGATCTCATTCCCCTTCCCCTCGAGTCTAGAACATCCAAGTCAGCTGAGGAGTTTGCACATCATGTCAAGAGTCTGCATGAGTTGATTAGCAAGCAAATCAACCTCAGTAATGAAACCTATAAAAAGCTGGCTGATTCGCATAGGCGTCACCATGAATTCTAAGAAGGTGACATGGTTATGGTACGAGTTCAACCCGAACGACTCCCTTCGGGAGCTGTTAAAAAGTTGTAAGCCCGTAGTGATGGACCCTTCCCAATTCTACGGAAGATTGGCTCCAATGCTTATGTTGTGGACTTACCTCCCGAATATGGGATTAGCTCGACCTTTAATGTGGCAGACCTAGTGGCCTACCAGGAACCCACAGTGATTCCTCGTGACCCTTTCGAGCCTTCTCCTCCCATTGAGAGTGAGCCCACCCCTGTGCGTCCCACAGCCTCGAGAGTACCACGCGAGCACATTGAGAGGATACTGGATGAGCAGGTGACCACTACACGGAGCAGGGTGTACCAGCACTACCTTGTCCGCTGGTGAGACCGTCCACCTTCTGATGATTCCTGGATCAGCCGGGAAGATCTCCAACGCCTCGATCCAGATCTGCTGGAGCACTACCACAGCAGTGTCCCCCCTTACTCGACGGAGTCGAGTTCCAGCCGCCTCGGGAGGGTTGGTGGGGACACCGGGTCCACTACCGGGCCCACTATTCGGAGCCGATGCCGCACTGTCTCGACACCGAGCTTGTGGCTCGGAGATCCGACTTCCTGAAGACTCGGCGTATTTGTGTGTATTGAGTGATACACGTATTTTTATGTATTTTGTGTGTATTAGACTAGTCAAATAAACATGTGTGTATTTTATGTATTTTATTTGATTAAAACTCACAAGTCAAAAGTGGGTGGGTGGGCTTTATTTTATTAGGCTAAAATATATATGCAAACAAGGGAAATTGTGAAGGTATGTGTGTAATGGGCCTTCCTTATAAATAGGGGGCTAAGGAGTGTGTTACGTATGAATGAATGAAAGATTGAATGAAAGATTATTTTGTGAGAGCTCTCCCCTCTTGCATTTCCCTTCCCTCTTTCTCCTTGTGAGTTTGAGTGTCGCCCGGTGTGAGACCGTCCGGCTTGAGGCCGAGCTGCGTGAGGTAGCAAGTTATCCGTTCCCGTCCTGTTCGTGTCCCGAGTTGCCGTCGATCTATTTCCACGTCGGCGCCGCGTCATACATGGTTCAAAGCTAATGAAATTCGAGATCAACAATAGAGTTCGAAAAACATCTACATCCATGTTTTAATAGAAATGAACCAGAAGTGCATATCATGGCAGTGTTTAACCTTCCCTTGTCTTATACATCCATATTCAATAACGACAAAGGGAATAGCACAAATTAGTATTGAGGTTAAACAAGCATGAGTAAAGCATGAAATTTTATGATTTCAGCACTATTTTTCATGATCTTTTACATTTGAAGGCACATGACTCATATTTTACGAGTAATCGAGTCTAGTACATGTCTCCTAGCCGTAAGAATACACGTTGTTTAGACGCCAGTATTCCTAGGTATTTGATAAGACTAAATGTTATGCTTCAGAATGAACAGAGATAGCAAAGTCACGTCATGACATATCCAATCTCATTTCTTTGATGAGAAGATATATTTCTCAGCAATTATGCCATTGCTCTGCCTAGAGTCCAAATGAATTAAGACAGAGATAACAAGGACATAGCATGACATATCATTCGCCACTTGATTTGATGACGTGATATATTTCTCCATGCAACAATATCATTGCTTTGTCAAATTGATTTTCAAGAATTCCAACTCATCAAGATGTTTAAAAATAATACGTAGCTCGAGTGTATCACCAAGATGATCATGAATTTTGAATTTTCAGATATCAGGATAGTCATTCAAAGCACAATATGCAATCTCTAGTTAAGGTCTATTAAAACCACAGAACATAGATGATTTCGAAAGATGTATCAGAACTTCAAGAAATCATTAAATCTGAACCATTTTTATTGGATAGACAATCATCAGTTCATATAATAGAAAGCTCTTATACCATAGTTCTGTCTGTTTCGTGATCTCAAATCTGACTATAAGCCATTGAAGTTCAGATTGCAAGAGATTAAAAAAGGCAGCAAGACTCCCCCTAAGGATATGTAATGAATGCACTCACGGAGTTAAGTTTGAAATGTCAAGGAGAGGTTGACTTGAGCCAAGCATGGGTTGACCTGATCAAACATAAAGTTGGCAGAAATGAAATACATGACCCAACACATGGTTGTACACTTATGAAAGTCAACATTATATGAAATGAAATGAATGAAGATGAAATATATGCATGAATGCTACAAAGAGACAACATGGTACAAAACTCCCCCTTACTATATGACCTATATGCGACAGTGACACATGGTACTTGACGAAGGTGAATCCTCACGCATATTGAGTACTTCTAGACAAACATAACCTGCCTTTCCATACATTAATATTTAATATACCATGGCCATGTAAGAATGATGAAACACAAATCATGTAATGCATCGTGAACATAAATTCAGCTTTATTATGCAACTACATGCAATGCTACACCATTTGCAAAATGACATATTTACATATAAACAATGCATGGACACCAATCTGTAAAAACACACTAAATTGAACAAGTTCATCATTTCAATTTTTAGTGGCCTGAGGTCTGCAAAGACCAAGCCCCCTTCTAAGTGTTGAAAACCTGTCATTACATAAGGGCTTGGTGAAAATATCAGTAATTTGATTTAGAGTATCAACAAAATGCAGTTCAAAATTTTTCGAAACGACCTCATCTCTAATGAAGTGATGCATAATCTCAATATGCTTAGTCCGAGAGTGCTGGACTGGATTTTTGGCAAGGTTGATAGCACTAGTGTTATCACACAGAATTGGGACACAACCAAGATCCACTAAGTAGTCTTGGAGTTGGTGTTTAATCCACAACACTTGGGTGCCATAGCTCCCCGCAGCAACATATTCTGCCTCTACGGCTGAGAGGGCAACCGAGTGTTGTTTCTTGGAGGCCCAAGAAACTAAACACCCGCCCAGAAACTGACAGTAGCCACTAGTACTCTTGCGATCTAGCTTGCATCCAGCATAGTCCGCATCAGAATAAGATATAAGAGATAAATCACATGATGACGGATACCACAATCCTAAATCTTAAGTGCCAGTAAGATATCCAAGGATATGTTTGACGGCAGTCAAGTGGAATTCTCTAGGACTAGCTTGAAATCGTGCACAAAGGCATACACTAAATTGGATATCTAGTCGGGATGCAGTCAAGTAAAGCAAAGAGCCGATCATACCTCTATAGATCTTTGCATCCACTAATTTACCATTTTCATCCGAATCCAGTGATGTTGTGGTGCTCATAGGAGTTGCAATGATTTTGCTGTTCGTCATGTGAAATCTTTTCAGCAGCTCCTTGATGTATTTGGCTTGACTTATGAAGCACCCATCTTGTCCTTGGTTGACCTGCAAACCGAGAAAGAATTGGAGTTCTCCCATTAGGCTCATCTCAAATTCGCTAGTCATGAGGTTAGTAAATTCCTCACACATTTTAGATTTAGTAGAACCAAACACAATATCATCAACATAAATTTGAACAATCAAGATGTTCTTACCTTACTTCTTGGTGAAAAGTGTTTGATCTACCTTACCTCGTGTGTACCCTTTTTTAATGAGGAACGAGTTTAGTCTCTCATATCAAGCTCTTGGTGCTTGCTTAAGTCCATAAAGCGCCCTGTCTAGCTTGTATACAAAATCTGCATGGTTATAATTCTCAAAGTCAGGGGGCTGCTCAACATAGACTTCTTCTTTCATCAAGTCATTCAAGAAAGCACTTTTTACATCTATTTGATACAGCTTTATTCTAAGGGAGCATGTAAAGGCAAGTAAAATTCTGATGGCCTCAAGTCTAGCAACTAGGGCATAAGATTCATCAAAGTCTACCCCAAACTCTTGATTATACCCTTGAGCCACCAATCTAGCCTTGTTTCTTATTATCTTGCCATCCTCACTGAGTTTGTTCCTAAAGACCCATTTAGTGCCTATGACAGATTGTGATGAAGGTCTAGGAACAATATGCCAAACTTTGTTTCTCTCAAACTGGTTTAACTCGTCTTGCATTGAATTTATCCAGTTTTCATCCTTTAATGCCTCATCAACATTTTTGGATTCAATCTAGGAGACAAGAGCAAGCTGATCTAATTCTTCCACAATTCTAAAATGTGACCTTATTCTAGGTGGGTCGTTCAAGCTACCAATGACATTTTCCAAAGGATGATCCTTAAAAATTCTAATGTTTGTAGAATCGTTTCCTTCTCCTGGAGCTTGATCCCTTGCATTGCTTGATTCAGCTAGGGCTCCTGGAGCTTGATCCCTTGCAGACGGATGGTCCCTGAAATTTTTGGTCGACCGCTACTGGGCTGGCGGTCGATCCCTACTGTAATGCCCCAGATTTTTCAGATCCTCGTTCGTGGGTCCCGAATCTGGTTTCTCGGAGTGTCCGACTCTGTTGTGTCCGAAATTTTGTTTTGGACATCTTTCGTGTTCGGATCGGTGCGATCCGGAATCGTTTCGGAGGCCCGGAGGCGTTCCGCGGCTTTTTCCACGTGTGTTTTCCGATTCCCGGCGTGGGTTTCGGCTTTTTCTTCGGAACCTCGTTGCAGGTGAACCGGGCCGTTCACCTAGGCGAGTGTGGTACCGTTGCGATCGGTGCGCTCCGAGGATCGCGAGGGTGTGATTTTCTATTTTTCGGGATTTTTTCGATTTTCCAGATTTTCTTATATATACCCCTCACCCTCTCTCTTCCTCTCATTTCTCACTCTCACCCTCTCTCTCTTCTCCCACTCTCTACTCTCACTCTCTCCTCTCCGGCGGCCGACGGACCGAGGCGGGGCGATGCGGGCGAGGAGGACGGCGAGGATGGGTCGGGGATCGAGGCTCGAGGGCGTGGTGAAGCTCGGCCGTGGGTTCGTGGAACGGCGAGGCTTCAACGGCGTTTTCTTCATGGATCGGCATCCACTGTGCGCGAAATCTTCGATGGAGGTAGGGTGATGGACCCCCAGCTCGTGCTCTTTCTTTTTCCTCAAGTTTCGTAGGCTACGGTGAGCCGAGCAGGCCAAACGGGGTGATTTGGGCAAAATCCATGTTTTAGGGCTTGTGGGCCGATCTCCCGTTTCATTGCGTTTTAAGCTGATCCGAGGCCACAGATGCATGCTAGGGGCTACTGGGGAGCTTCCCCTATGTTTTCCCCCTCATCCGTGGATGTTTGGGGGCGTGGCGTGGATTTTTGGGGTTTTTCCCGCCATTCTCGATTTTCCGAAATGGTCGCTGAAGAGGCGAAATCTCGCACTGAGTCCTGAGCGGGCTGTGGATCACCAGAAGATGAACTGCAAGACAGGGAAACGTATCAGAGGGCCCAGGGGGTTTCCCTGGGGTAAAACCCTCCGATGGCTAAGTCAGTAGAGCTGTGGTGGAAGCGATGATGGGGAGGAGGAAAGCAGGTGCGCGAGATTCCTCTCCACCAAAGGGGTGAAGCGGATTGCTCAGGAGTTTCGAGTGTGAGTGCCTTAATGGCTCCCTTTTTCTTCTTACCTTCCACCGGAGGGTAGCCCTGGTTTAAATAGTATGCCACCGTCAGAGTCCTGTGAGCTGAGGGGTCTCCGGTGGGAGTTACGTCCTCAACGTGAGCTTTCATGGCCTTTATCGTGGGAGCGTTATCGCCTTGAAGTCAGGCGGCTTCTTGATTCCCCTGTCCGTTGGGGACTCTTAACGGCAGCATGAACGGATAATGTCTGGTCCGGCCGAGCTCCTGAAACGCCAGCCCTGTCCGGGCGTTGAGCATAGCTCGGTGAAAGAAGGGTCGGGTAGGTTGGCTAACGCCTGTCTTTCCCGGGTGGGGAAACGGCTTGGACCGGACCCACCTTGTGACCTAACCATCACTCGGGCCCTCCGAGCCTAGGGGCCGCCGGGGAGAGTTGTTTCCTCGAGTGTTTGTTCATTGGGCTTTTCTTTCCTGAGTGGGCCCTGTGGGCTATCACTCGGGTGAGCTTGCCTCGTTGGACCCTGTTGGGTCTTGTTGGGCTGCTCTTTGGGTGGGTTACAGAAATCCCCCTCTCCACTTGTCCCCCTCCTACTCCCGAGCCATGGAGGCTCGGTCTGTTGGAGTTAGATGGAAGGCTCTATCACCACAGGATGTGGATCTAGAGGGGGGGTGAATAGATCAACTGGCTATTTAAAGATTATGCCTAGAATTAAATGCGGAATTAGAAGAACAGTAGACGAACACAACCAATGCACTGAATGAAACACACAATGTCTGCTAAACAATCAATCAACACACAAGAGGCACAAGGCTTTTAGGTGGTTCGGTCAATCCGACCTACGTCCACCCCACATTCAACTCGAATGTGGATTACTGCTGATACACAGCTTCAAACCGCTGGGCTTTACAGCTTGCCAACAACGGCTGGGGCTTACAGCTTATCCCGACCAGAGGAACACCCTCTGCAACAGCTGAGCATCACAGCTTGCTCTGCTGGGCACTACAGCTTAGCCGACCAGAGGAACGCCTCTGCAACCCGCTGCCTCACAGCTTGAAACCACTGACTAACAGCTTGATCGAACAAGAGTTTTCAAAGGAAAATAACAAAGACTGAAAAGCAAACGAAACATACAATCGAATGGAAGAAAGCCAAAAACGACTGTAGCTCAAGGTTGAGCAATGTCAGCTCTGGTAACTGGACCAAGAGACTGATTCACAAACTCTCACGATAACTCTCTCAACTCATCTCTCTTTTTCTTCTTCTCTCCTTTTCTTCTTCTCTGCTTTTCTTCCTGTCACAGTGGATCTCGGTGGCTACTTGTTTAGACTGGATGTATATACTTCGCCAACTTCGATCAGCCTCTATAGAAGATGAAGACTGATATTTATAACATCAGCAGGTGGATAAGGGCGCGTGGCTTCCACGTTTTCCCGCCCAAGGAATTCTCCAGATTCGAGATGCTTCCATCCACGTGGCAGCATCTGGTCACCTTGTCCTCCTGGGATCACGAGCCATGTCAGCAATCTCAGTAGAGAATCCCTGTCAGACAGAGTATCGGATGATCAGGTTAAAGAACAACTCTGTATAGACTTATCAGAAGCACTGCGTTGTATAGACTTCATATAAGTGAAAACTATGTACAGACTTGACCAAAAGCCTGAGACACTAACGAAGACACTGGACTGACACCAACTCGAAGACGAAAGACAAAACTGACACGAAGTGTAGTTACAAAACAAGAAGAACACGAGGTCTTAGGAAAAACAACACGAAGACAGAAATAACAAAGAAGACTCAGACGCAGAGACAGCACGAAGTGAAACCAGAACGACACGAAGTGCAGAAGTGACAGAAACACACACTACACGGAGAACGACACGAAGATAAAAATAGAAACCAACACGAAGTGTGGTTTCAACATACGAAAGACACGAGGTCTAGGAAGAACAACACGAAGATAGAAAAATAGACACGGCTATCACGACACGTGATGAAACAGTGAAACCAGAGACAAAGGAAACGACTCGAGGAACAAAAGTAAGTGACACGAAGACACAATAAGAAAACGACACGAAGTCATAAAAACAACTTGAAAACACGGAAACAACAGAAACCGACACGAGTTGAAAACAACACGAAGACGAAAACAGAAGTTGACACGGAGTGTGGTCAAGGCGATAAGGACACGAAGTCTAACGAGAGAAACAACACGAAGACAGATGAAAACAACACGAGATAGAAAAGAGAACGACACGAAGTATAACCTCATACAAGTTTTTCTGTCAAGCATGGAAATCAACACGAAGTGTTGTAAGCTCAGACGACACGAAGTCATTTCGTATTAGAGAGAGGAAAACAACACGAAGTGTGGTGAACATAAGCAACACGGGGTGCTGCAATGTTCTGCACACAATGGAACAAAACGACGCGAAGACAAGCCCTGAAAAGATAATGTTTAGTCTTCACGCTGTACAGACTTGGACTATGCATATGAAGAGCGCTGTACAGACTTTGATGTCCAAGGGCGATGCGGTCCAATGTACAGGCTTTGGCGAAACAAAAGGCTGTATAGACTTGGAGACCCAAAGCCATTGTATAGACTTTGCCTTAACAATGAATGAGACAGACAGTGTATGGACTTGGCCACTGCACATTGGATGTATGGACTTTGAGACATTGAGTGTGTGTTCAGTGTGAAGACAAGATAAAATGCATATAACACACATATAATCTGATGAAGTGATTTCATCAAAACATAAACAGTGTTGCCAATTCATCAAAACAATGTGTTGCCACATGAAGTAGAGTTGCATGTCAACACCATCAACACATAGGAGTCACAACAATCTCCCCCTTTTTGATGATGGCAACCCCCTATTATGTAGAGTAGCAACATCCTGTCATACAGATGCATTTTTGATGAAAGACATGATTTGTTATGCAGATACATGTAGATGCTATGAATGACATGCTGCATGCTACAAAATGTAAGCAACTCCTGCTAACGAAAATTCCCTTTTGCCATACCATGATGTAATACACTCCCCATGAATCAGAATTCGGACAATATTCTCCCCCTTTGCCATCAACAAATAGGAGGGAAAGTGAAGACAAGTGAAGAGAAAGAAAGTTTAGCTAACTGGCATTCTTGGCAAGTAGTTCAAGAATTAGGCAACTAAAGTACAGAACCTTCAGTCATATGAGCCTAGAGATGGCTTAGAAGACAAAATTTCTGGTTTAAAAGTTATAAAAATGAAAGTTCATGCACTACATTCATTGGATAAGGTTGATGTTCATGATAAAACAATAAACCAGAGTCATATGGACATGAGAGATTCAGTTTCAAAATATCTTACTTTAATAGACTCAGTAAAATGTGTTAAGAGAAGCCAGGGCATGTATTGAAATTAAACAATTGACATCCATGAAATTTCTTTTAAGGAACAGCATTTTCAATATTGTTTTATTTAGGGCATTCAGGTACCAAAATTCTTTTTGCGTAAGGGTATACGTTTATCAGACGCCAATACCCCTAGATACTCAACATGATGGACCATCTTGCCTATGATCAAATTCAATAGAATTGATTGACACCTTTTTGTGTGAGGGTACACATTTATTAGACGCCAGTTACCCCCAGGTACTCAGTGAAAAACAACCTACTGTTTTGATCATTTTATACAGAGATAGCTGATACACCTCATGACATGAGTGGTGTCCACTTCTTTGATGGATCACTCAGTTTCTCAGTGATTTACCAGTCATTGCTCTATCAATGCTATTTCTCAATTGATTTTCAATGTTTTTCAAAAGCTTTCTTAGCTGCCCTTTATTTGTTTCAGAATGACTTGTTTAAGGACAATACACATACTTAGCTTCTCTGACATGAATTCAGATGAGTTTTTAGATTTCAGATATAATCAGCTTTGTCTGACATGAAATAAGATAAGGGTTGAGAGCTTTATCAATTTTCAGCATCCTTATTTATTGATTGTAGTCTTTCAACTCTAAAGATTATAAATTTAAACCATTAAGTCAGTCTTTAAGCAATTAAGGTTCTTATGAAAGAAGAAATCTATTTTCTATTGCTCAATATTAGAACTGACTAAAAGATTGCCATATTGTCAGACTCAACCATTCAGAGTCAAGGATTGAATAGACGCAGCAATTCACCTCGAAATTCTGACAAGACTCTCCCTGACTATATGCATGCGATTTTTGCAAAGGATGACAAATCAGATGATTTTTGAAGTTCATGCTTAATTAGACTATCTTATCGTGTAGTATGACCCATGCAGAAATATAGACATATCATGCATCTAGACATATGTATGCAATGATGATCATGAGTGCAATAAAAGATATGAGAGTCATGCATTATCACAAGTCTGTTGTACAATGTTTATTCAATCTATCAACGGCAAGTCCAAATCAAAAATTTACTCAAAGCAGCTCAAAGGTTTTATTCAAGTCAACAAAGAGTTTATTCATTATGCTGAAATTTACACAAGCCAAGTTCTCTTCTAAAAAATTTAAAATTTTCATTTCCAAGTGGCTTAGTAAAAATATCAGCAACTTGTTTGTCTGTTTCAATGAAGTCCAGTTCAATTTCCTTTTTGTTCACAGCATCTCTTAGAAAGTGATGTTTTATTTCTATGTGCTTAGTCCTAGAATGATGAACAGGATTTTTAGCAAGGCATATGGCACTAGTATTATCACATAGAATTGGAATACATTCCAATTTTATCTGATAATCATCTAGTTGGTGCTTAATCTAAAGTACTTGAGCAGCACAATTACCTGCTGTAACATATTCAGCTTCAGCTGTAGACAAGGCTACAGTGTGTTGCTTCTTAGATGCCCAAGATACTAGACAGCCACCAAAGAATTGACAGTAGCCACTAGTGCTTTTTCTATCTACTCGACACCCAGCATAATCAGCATCAGTGTAAGCTAGAAGCTCTAACTCACACCTAGCAGGATACCATAATCCTAGCTCCTGGGTACCAAGTAGATATCTAAAAATCCTTTTCACTGCTTTAAAGTGATTTTCCTTAGGACTGGCCTGAAACCTAGCACATAAACCTACAGCGAATTGAATATCAGGCCTAGATGCTGTTAAGTAGAGAAGGGATCCGATCATACCTCTGTATAATTTCTGGTCAAATGGGTTACCTTTAGTGTCTTCATCCAAGCTTGTAGAAGTACCCATTGGAGAAGCTATCTCTTTAAGGTTATCCATCTTGTATTTCTTGAGTAGATCCCTTGTGTACTTGGACTGAGTGATAAACATTCCATCCTTTGTTTGTGTAACCTACAGTCCAAGAAACAATTTGAGCTCACCCATTGAGCTCATTTCAAACTCATTAGTCATTGCTTCAGAAAATTTCTCACACAATTTGGGGTTAGTCGACCCAAAAATGATATCATCCACATAAATCTGTACAATAAGAATTTCAGAATGACTCACCTTTGTAAACAAGGTCTGATCAACTACTCCTCTAGTGAAATTTTGATCAGTGAGGAACTTGCTCAACCTGTCGTACCAAGCTCTGGGAGCTTGCTTAAGACCATAGAGAGCTTTATTTAATTTATAAACATGATTAGGGAAATCTAGACATTCAAATCCAGGGGGCTGTCTAACATAGACATCCTCATTAATTTCCCCATTCAAGAATGTAGATTTTACATCCATCTGCTGGAAGATTATACCTAGGGAACATGCATAAGCTAATAAAATTCTAACAGCTTCTAATCTGGCTACAGGGGCAAATGACTCTTCAAAGTCAATACCAAACTCCTGGTTGTACCCCTGAGCAACAAGTCTGGCTTTATTTTTAACAATATTCCCTAATTCATCAGATTTATTCCTGAAGACCCACCTAGTCCCTATGACTGTTCCATGATCAGGAGGTGGGACCAAGTTCCATACCTTGTTCCTGTCGAACTGATTAAGCTCCTCATGCATGGCATTAATCCAATGCATATCCTTGAGGGCACAGTCAATGGACTTGGGTTCAATTTGAGAGACAAAAGCATATGCATTTAGTTCATGTTGAATTCTCAGAAGACCTCTAGTCTTAGGGGGGTCATGCAGATTTCCAATTATATTATCTACAGGATGATCTTTAAGATATCTAATGTTCACAATTGAATTGTCATGTCTTTGATTTACCTCCCCCTGAACTGTAGACTCCTCTTCATTAAGTTCTGTATGTCCTTCTTCATCTTCTGAATTGTCTTCAGGATCTCCTTCCTTCAAGATTCCACCATTGTCTTCATTCCTGCATTGACCAACGTTAGAATTTACCAAGGATTCATCAAAAATTATGTGTGGAGATTCTTCAACAGTTTTAGAGTTCAGATTGTACACTCTATATGCTCGTGTGTTTTCAGAATAACCAAGAAAGATTCCTGGTTCACCTTTAGGTTCAAATTTATCAAGGTCTCTTTTATCATTTATATGAATAAAACATTTGCAGCCAAAAACCTTGAAATGAGCAATAGAAGGTTTCTTACCCTTTAAGATCTCATATGGTGTTTGCTGGGTAGAAGGTCTTACCATGACTCTGTTAATTACATAACAGGCAGTGTTTACTGCTTCAGCCCAAAATTTCCTTGGTAGACCACCTTCAGTAAGAAGTGTACGACCCATCTCCACTAGGGTTCTGTTCCTTCTCTCCACAACCCCATTCTGCTCAGGTGTCCTTGGTGAGGAGTACCTATGGTTGATTCCATTTGACCTGCAGAGTTCATCAAACTGTGAGTTTTCAAACTCACCTCCATGATCAGTCAAAATATTTTTAATTTTCTGATTTACTTTAACATAGAACTCCTGAAATTCTGAGAAAGCATCACTCTTATTAGATAAGAAATAAACCCAAGTATACCTAGAAAAGTCATCTACCATGACAAACCCATACCTCCTTCCTGATAAGCTGACAGATCTGGTTGGCCCAAAGAGATCCATGTGTATCAGCTCATAGGGTTTGGAAGACAGATTTTCAGTTCTAGACTTAAATGACTTTCTAGTTATCTTTGATTGAGTGCATGCATCACAGAATTTATTTTCTTTCTTGAAGGAAATTTCAGGAAGTCCTCTAACCATGCTATGCTTGTTTAGTTTATGCAAAATGGTATAACTAGCATGGCCTAACCTGCGATGCCATAAAAATGCTAAATCTTCTCTATTGGCAGTAAGACATAGGTTAGAATGCTGAATATCATCTAGATCTATCATGTATGTGTTATTTATTCTCTTTCCAGAGAATTTTAAAATATCTGAATCAGGTTCAAAAACCTTGCAGCATTGAGAATCAAATAAAACCTTATGACCCTTATCACACAACTGGCTGATACTAAGTAAATTGTAAGCTAACCCTTCAACCAGCATAACATCATCAATGCAGCAGTTAGAACACTTACCTACCTTACCTGATCCAATGATCCTACCCTTTGTGTTGCTTCCAAAGGTGACAAGGCCTCCTAGCTTTTCAGTTAGCATGCAAAACTTGGCCTTATCTCCTATCATATGCCTGGAGCAGCCACTGTCCAAGTACCACAAGTTGCTCTTGGCTGCCAGGCATACCTGCATACACAATTAGGGCAAAGAGTTTGGAACCCAAGTCTGATTGGGCTCCAATGCAGATGAAGTGCAAGTAAAGAAAGAAAGCATGGTTTTGGGAATCCACATTTGTTTGAAGCAGTTCTGTTCAGTGGATTTTCCAGATTTCTTTTTGTTTTGCTCTTTCTTGTTGACTTTCTTCTTACATGCACCAACAGAATTAATCACAGAATTTTGGTTATTGTGCCAATGCTTCGGCCAGGTTGCATTCATAAAGTTTTGGCCATGGTAGTTCCTGGGCTGGCTATGGAAATGTTGGTAATTTCTAGGCATCCGACTACCATACCCATTTTCCCAATTTCTGACATAGGGTCTGTAAAAGTGTGTAGGTTGATGAACATACCCTGTGTACATCCCTTGAGTTCTAGTCCACCCACGCCCATTAGAATAGATTGGCTGTGTGGGGTAGTAGAACTGAGCTCTAGGTGGATTGAATTGGTTGGGCTGACTTCTGAAAATATTTTATCTTCCCTGCACCCTTGACCCTACTGACCTATTCATAGGTTTTGGTTGGGTCCTTTTCTGTGATGATGGTGGTGAAGACCTTTTGACATTGACATAGGGTTTGTTTACCTGAACAGGCTGACCCCTAACCTTGGGTTGAGCACTAGAGCTAGGTTTGGAAGTCCCAATTTTACTAGGCTCACCTACTTTCTGTTTGCCCTTCTCCTCTGCATTTAGCCTTTTTAGATTCAAATTTGTCTTTACAGCATTATTAGAATTCATGTTGATCAGAGGTCCTTTCTCCTTTTGTGCAACAAAGGAAATAGTTTTCATTCCAAAGCTTTTGGGTGCACTAGAGTTGAATCCTAGGCCCTCTCTTCTAAAGTTTACCTTTGACCCCAATAATGCATCTAAATTTTCAGATCCTTGGGTCATTTTCTCAATTGTTTTTAGCTTATCCTCATTATCTTTCTGAACTTCATCAATAGATTTTTTTAACTCACTATTCACGTTGAGGACAGCTTCATATTTTTTAGAAACAATTTTTATCTCATTTTCATAATTCTGAATTTTCAGTTTCCATGCATCAATTTCATTTTCTAATCTCACATTTTCTTCTTTAGACATTTTCAGTTCTTTATTGATTTCCTCAATTTCAGAACATGTGAGTTTCAGATTACTGTTCTCAGTTTCTAAGCAGGTAATTTTATCAGACAATGAAGTATCATTTTGCATGATTTTAATTTTTCTTCGTAGATGCCTGTTTTCTTTTCTGACCTCATCTACTCTATCAGCAAGTTCATCATAAGCAACCATCCAATCAGTAATAGTAAAATTTTCATAGCGAGAGGATACCTCATCAGATTCTTCCTCTCTATCTTCTGAGCTGGTTGCCATGAGACAGATTGGCTTCTCAGCTTCAACTTCGCTGTCCGAAGTGACGCTCAAGGATCCCTCGTCCTCATCACTCCAGGTACTCACCATAGCTTTCCCTTTTGTGTCCTTCTTCTTGGACTTGTTCTTGAGATTCTGATTTGTCGGACATTCAGCTTTAAAGTGACCCGCCTTCCTGCATTGATAGCAAACATTAGTTTCAGCTTTCTTTATAGGGTTTGATTTGTACGTTGTGTCTCGGCGGCCACTGTTGGGATTTCTTCGGCTGAATCTTCTTCCTTCCTTCTTGAGAAATCTCCGGAATTCCCTAGTAATCATAGCAATATCAACATTTGCCACTTCTTCTTCAGACAAGCTCTCTTCAGTCGATGATCCGTTGGGGCTGGATCGACTGGATCTGCTAGCACCAGCCTTCAGAGCTATAGGCTTCCTCTTTCTGTCAGCCTCCTCTATCTTTGGCATATTCATCTCATAAGCCATTAGAGATCCGATCAGCTCATCTGCCTTAGTATTATGCAGATCTCTTGACTCTTCCATTACTGTGGCCTTGGTGTGCCAAATTGGAGTCAAGGATCGCAAGATCTTCCTGACTACTTCATACTCAGAATATTTTTTCCCGAAGCCTCTGAGACCATTTGTGATAATAGTCAGCCGAGCATACATTTCCTTGATGGTCTCATTAGGCTTCATCTTGAAGACTTCGTATTCTGAAACCAGTAGATTGGTCTTAGTCTCTCTGACTTGTGAAGTCCCCTCATAGATGACTTCAAGTGCATCCCACATTTCCTTCGCTGAGGAGCAGGCAGATATTCGTGAGAACTCGGTGGGATGCAGAGAGCACTGGATTGCATTGATTGCACTCCAATTGAGCGTGGACCTTCTGATTTCTTCCTTGGTCCATACATCTTCATTTGGAGACAGCTCGAAAGGTCCCTTGCTAACTACCTTCCAAATTTCATAATCTTTAGCCCTCAAAAATACCTGCATACGATGCTTCCAGTATGCGTAGTTGGTTCCATCGAAGTACGGGGGCTTGGATGTAGAGTGTCCTTCAGCTATCATCCCTCTTCCGTCCATCTGTGCTTATCCTCTTCGGGCAATAAGTCCCTGTAGAAGAGTCTAGCTCTGATACCAATTGTTGGAGTTAGATGGAAGGCTCTATCACCACAGGATGTGGATCTAGAGGGGGGGTGAATAGATCAACTGGCTATTTAAAGATTATGCCTAGAATTAAATGCGGAATTAGAAGAACAGTAGACGAACACAACCAATGCACTGAATGAAACACACAATGTCTGCTGAACAATCAATCAACACACAAGCGGCACAAGGCTTTTAGGTGGTTCGGTCAATCCGACCTACGTCCACCCCACATTCAACTCGAATGTGGATTACTGCTGATACACAGCTTCAAACCGCTGGGCTTTACAGCTTGCCAACAACGGCTGGGGCTTACAGCTTATCCCGACCAGAGGAACACCCTCTGCAACAGCTGAGCATCACAGCTTGCTCTGCTGGGCACTACAGCTTAGCCGACCAGAGGAACGCCTCTGCAACCCGCTGCCTCACAGCTTGAAACCGCTGACTAACAGCTTGATCGAACAAGAGTTTTCAAAGGAAAATAACAAAGACTGAAAAGCAAACGAAACATACAATCGAATGGAAGAAAGCCAAAAATGACTGTAGCTCAAGGTTGAGCAATGTCAGCTCTGGTAACTGGACCAAGAGACTGATTCACAAACTCTCACGATAACTCTCTCAACTCATCTCTCTTTTTCTTCTTCTCTCCTTTTCTTCTTCTCTGCTTTTCTTCCTGTCACAGTGGATCTCGGTGGCTACTTGTTTAGACTAGATGTATATACTTCGCCAACTTCGATCAGCCTCTATAGAAGATGAAGACTGATATTTATAACAGCAGTAGGTGGATAAGGGCGCGTGGCTTCCACATTTTCCCGCCCAAGGAATTCTCCAGATTCGAGATGCTTCCATCCACGTGGCAGCATCTGGTCACCTTGTCCTCCTAGGATCACGAGCCATGTCAGCAATCTCAGTAGAGAATCCCTGTCAGACAGAGTATCGGATGATCAGGTTAAAGAACAACTCTGTATAGACTTATCAGAAGCACTGCGTTGTATAGACTTCATATAAGTGAAAACTATGTACAGACTTGACCAAAAGCCTGAGACACTAACGAAGACACTGGACTGACACCAACTCGAAGACGAAAGACAAAACTGACACGAAGTGTAGTTACAAAACAAGAAGAACACGAGGTCTTAAGAAAAACAACACGAAGACAGAAATAACAAAGAAGACTCAAACGCAGAGATAGCACGAAGTGAAACCAGAACGACACGAAGTGCAGAAGTGACAGAAACACACACTACACGGAGAACGACACGAAGACAAAAACAGAAACCAACACGAAGTGTGGTTTCAACATACGAAAGACACGAGGTCTAGGAAGAACAACACGAAGATAGAAAAACAGACACGGCTATCACGACACGTGATGAAACAGTGAAACCAGAGACAAAGGAAATGACTCGAGGAACAACAGTAAGTGACACGAAGACACAATAAGAAAACGACACGAAGTCATAAAAACAACTTGAAAACACGGAAACAACAGAAACCGACACGAGTTGAAAACAACACGAAGATGAAAACAGAAGTTGACACGGAGTGTGGTCAAGGCGAGAAGGACACGAAGTCTAACGAGAGAAACAGCACGAAGACAGATGAAAACAGCACGAGATAGAAAAGAGAACGACACGAAGTATAACCTCATACAAGTTTTCCTGTCAAGCATGGAAATCAACACGAAGTGTTGTAAGCTTAGACGACACGAAGTCATTTCGTATTAGAGAGAGGAAAACAACACGAAGTGTAGTGAACATAAGCAACACGGGGTGCTGCAATGTTCTGCACACAATGGAACAAAACGACGCGAAGACAAGCCCTGAAAAGATAATGTTTAGTCTTCACGCTGTACAGACTTGGACTATGCATATGAAGAGCGCTGTACAGACTTTGATGTCCAAGGGCGATGCAGTCCAATGTACAGGCTTTGGCAAAACAAAAGGTTGTATAGACTTGGAGATCCAAAGCCATTGTATAGACTTTGCCTTAACAATGAATGAGACGGACAGTGTATGGACTTGGCCATTGCACATTGGATGTATGGACTTTGAGACATTGAGTGTGTGTTCAGTGTGAAGACAAGATAAAATGCATATAACACACATATAATCTGATAAAGTGATTTCATCAAAACATAAACAGTGTTGCCAATTCATCAAAACAATGTGTTGCCACATGAAGTAGAGTTGCATGTCAACACCATCAACACATAGGAGTCACAACACGGTCGAGTAGTTTTTGAGGCTTTGGACCGGCGTGGCTCAGGTGGGTGGAATTCTGTTGGCGTTGTGGGGCCACGTGTAGTGGTCGCCTGGGCCCATAATGATGATCCTGACGGATTTGAAACGAAGGGACCCCCCTTTTCTCGGAGCACGGAACGACGCGCCGCCTCCCTCCAGGGTTTTGATAGGCGTTGGACGCTGTTCGTCGTTCTAGGCTTTCCAGGGTTTTGGGCTTTCCTTAGTTTCTTTACTTTTGGGGCTCCTTGATGCGCCGTGAGGGCACAGAGGAGGCGCGAAGTCTTGCGGCGGCGTTTGAGGAGTTGGCGAGGATAACCGCGGAGGCGGTCTGGCAACTTCCTTCCCCTCCGGAGTCTTCGAGTTCATGCGAGGGATCATCTTCCGGCTCGATGGCTGGTCTACCTTTGGAAATTGGGCAGGTGAGGCGGGAGCCCGTCCCCAACTGCAGTGAGTTGGGGGAGGCCGAGGTGAGGAAGCTGGAGCATCGCTTTTGCTTGCCTCTCAGGTATAGCTTCGTTGTCGCCGCCCCGTATGAGACGAGTCTGGACAGCCGTACGGGGCACATTTGCACTTTCCTTCTGGCTTGGAAGAGCGGGTTCCGCCTCCCCTTCGAGCCCCTTGTACTCCAGCTTCTCGAGTTTTTCCGGTTGGCGCCTATTCAGTTGGTGGCCAAGTCATATCTCCTCCTCTCTGCCTTTCGGATTCTCTGTCGTCAGCACGACATTTTTCCTTCCTTGGACCTCTTTCATTATTTTTTCGAGTTGAAGGCGCACCCGTCGGCGGGGAAGGGCTTCTACTTCATCCAGGCGAGGAGGAACAGGAGTTGCATCTCCCTTGCTGCGAAGGATTCCTCGCACAAGGGGTGGAAGACCCAATTCTTCTGGGTGAAGGCGGAGGCGACGGATGAGTTTTGGAGATGCCTGGTCTCGCCCAACTTTCACCCGAATCTTCCTCCTCTCCAGGAGGAGTTCCCTCCCCACGTGGAGCGGCAGGCCGCCCGTCTGCTGGATAACCGCCAATCGACCGAGGAGCTGGTGACGCCGGAGAACATCGAACGGTGTTTGCTTACGCGGTTGACGTCGACAGGTACCGCTCTCGAGGTTCTTCTCCTGCGGTGGTAGTTACTTTTTTTCTCCTGACCGGGTCTTCTTTCTTTGTTGCAGACGTGAGGCGGGAACCTCTGGAGGAAACTGCTGAGGTCATCGATCTGGGAGAAGATGACTCGGCGACCGACGAACCAGAGGCTCCTGCGGGTCGCGCCCAAGCCCGGGATAAGGGCAAGGGGGTGGCCCCTGGGGGGTCTTCATGGCCAGCTGGTATGAAGTGCAATGATCCCATGGTGGGAAAGTTGCGGGAGGCCGCGAAGGCCAAGAAACGGGCCAAGAAGGCAGGTCTCCCTCCTACCGCCGGGGGCGACTCCGGCTCGGCGGCGCTCCCCTCTCGGGGGCAAGATGGGGCCAACCCTTCGGGGCCAGCTCCCCCACTTGCCAGGCGAGAGGGGGCCGAGGAGACCGGGGGCCCTTCAGAGGGCGGCGATAGGTCGGCTCTCCCCCCCACAGGGGTAGAGGGGGCCGATGCTGAAGTAGCTGACGCTGAGGCCTGGGGGTCGGCCGGAGGTGGCGACGTCCCGGCCAGCGAGGTGCGGGCCGAGACAGGCAGGGCTGGGGGTTCGCCCGCTAGGGCGTTGCAACCCCAGGTGCTTGGAGCTCCCGGTGCGGTCGGTCCCGCGGCACCGGTCGAGGTTGGGGGTTCGCCCGGGGAGGTGTCGCAACCCCAACCGACCGTGGCGCGCGAGGCGGCCGGCCCCGTCGCTTGAGCAGAGCCTTCTGGCGGGGTGCCTCGGGCGGAGCGGTCCCCTCTGCCGGAGCCCTTGGAAAGGCTCGGCATTACGGGCGACCTGTATCGGGTCCGCCGGTCGATTGGCGCAAGGACGAAGGGGGGAGAAAGGCGCAATACCCCCCCCCCCCTGGGCTCCTTGATGTTCTGATGGAGGGTGGCTTGGTCATAGCTCGGTCGGCGGCTTTGATGGCGGAGGCGCACGGACGGACGGAGGCGGAGCGGTCGAACCTTGCCTGGACCCTTGGGGGATGCGAGAGGAAACTGGCCCGACTCAAGGGGGAGCATGAGGGGCTCCGGCAGGAGTTCTCCGCGTTCCGGGAGGTGGCACGGGCGAGCCGACTGGAAGCCGGGGTGCTGACCGAACAGCTCGCCAAGACCCGAGAGTCTCTTGAGAGGGCAAGCCGATCCCTGGAGGAGGAGCGTCTGTGTCGTCTCGAGCTAGACAATCGCTGGGAGCTTGAACGTGCCGAGCTACTAGATCGGGCGGAGATGGCGGAGCGTCTCCGAGCTGAGGCTGAGGTGGATCGGGCCCGGGCAGAGGAGCGTGCGGCCGAGGCGGAGCGGGCTCGGGTCGAGCTCGTCGGAAGGGCGGGGCAGATCGAGGCGGAGGCAATCGAGCGTTACAGGAGCTCGGATGCTTACTCGGCCGACCTAGTGGAAGCCGCCTTACCCTATTACGAGGTAGCACTACGCCGGGGTGCTCGAAAGGGGTTCAAGCAGGGCTATCGCCGGGCGGTAGACTGCGCCAATGAACAAAATCTCGCGATCGAGTTCCCCTTTGGCCCGTGTTACGACTCGGATGAGTCGGTTTCCAGCTCTTCTTCATCGGTTGGGGAAGGTTCGGAGGGGTCGCCTCCGTCGGGGTCACCGGCTCCGGGCGTCTCAGGAGGGCTCACGACCGGGACAGTTCTCGCACAGGCGAGGTCAGTGTCCGAGCCGGCCGTCACCGAAGGCGCTGGGGGTGACGCATCTCCTTCCGCCGGTCTGGAACGTCAAAGTGGGCCCGAGGCCTGATGTATTTTGCCTCTTTCCATTTTTGTCTCTCTTTCCTCTTTTTAGAGGGTTTCCTTTTGGTGTGATAATAAATGACTTGCTCTGTTTGAGTACTGTCCTTGCCGTGATTTGGTTGGCGGATCGTGAGTAGTTGGGAGGTGCCGATATGTCCTGCACGGTTTTCGCACGCTGTTTTGGTAGGCTTCTGTCGGGGCGTCCTTCCGTTCCCTCATGCTTTGAATGTCAGGCCGCTTCGTGAATCCCGCTAGGGAGGGAAACGAGGAGTTGGAGGTGAGTGTTCAGGGGAGAAATCCTTTGGCGTGTTTCCGAGGGGGGGTCATTTAAGGCGTGTAGCCTCCTTTGGCCTATAAGAAGGACCGAAAGGCGCCCTTCCCTCTCCACTACTTGGGATTTTCTCTAACAGTTTTTTCTCGTTCCTTCTTTTTCACTCTACGTTGTGCCTTTGCATTCGAAGCATGGAGGATCCTTCGGAGGGCGATGCAGCCGACGACGGGGAGCGGCGGGCTCCCGCTGTCTTATAATGTTGAACGGATCCCACGGTCACCGCGCGTGCACGAGACGGGTCCTACGGTCGCCGCGCAGATCTGGGGAGGACTTCGGCGTGTGGAAGTACGCCGTTGGCCTCTCCTTAGCTCCGGCGAGGCTTTTGGGCGGACGCCGAGGTGGAGGACGGATGGGGGCATCAGGGGAGTCTACCGTCACTTCCCTCCGTGTGAGGGGAGGAGGCGTATCAAGCTCCCTCCTTACCGAGGCCTTCCTCCGTTTGCAGCCTCTTTCTCCCTCTTCTGCTCTTCATTTCTTTCACTCTTCGGGGGCTACTTGCTCTCTCCTTCCTTCCAAGGAGTTGGCAGATTGGAAGAGGGGAGGCCTTCACGACGCTCCTTTTTCCTGGTTGTTGCCAACTTGGGAGGTAGCCTTCCTCAACATTTAAAGGTGGCCTTCCTCCTGAAGTCCCTCTGTCACCTTTGTCACGGGCCATCCGAGCCAACTGGCTCGACCACCTTTTGTCCGAGCCAGTTTCCGCACGAGGCAGGGTCAGTGGCTGGACACGAGGAGATCAAGACCGAGTCAGTCGGGCGATGACCCTTTGAAGCGATGTTAGACGGATTTTTTGTTTTGTTTTTGCTATGTGATGTACTGGCATTTGCCTACCTGATGTACCAATGGTTTGGAATGAAAAGAACAGGGATTTATTCCGTCCATTTTGCTGTAAAATTTTAAAAGTAGAATCTGCGTAGTGCGGCTGCGTTCCATGTTCGAGGAATAGGTTCCCCTTCCATTGTCGCTAACCTGTACGCACCTTTTCCGAGCATCTCGACCACTCGGTAGGGGCCTTCCCAGTTGGGGGATAGCTTGCCCGCCGCGTCTAGTGGTCGAGAGGCTTCGGCCTTCCTGAAGATGAAGTCCCCCGGTTGGAAACGTCTGTCTCGGACTTTGGCGTTGTAGTACCGAGTGAGGCGGCGCTGGTACTTCGTTACCCGGACCTTCGCGATCTCTCGGAGTTCGCTTGCCAGGTCGAGGTTCTCGAGTAACTTTTGCCTGTTTGCCTCGAGTGAGAAGCTGATCACTCGGAGAGACGGATTGGCGATCTCCAATGGAACGACGGCTTCGGTGCCGTATACCAACTGAAAAGGGCTTTCACCGGTTGCCGTCCTGGGGGTTGTTCGGTGCGACCACAGTACGCTAGGCAATTCCTCGAGCTAGCTACCCTTAGCCTTGCCGAGTCTGGTTTTTATGCCTTTCAAGATAGTCTTGTTGGCATTTTCAACCAGCCCGTTGGCCTGAGGGTGGGCGACCGAAGTGAAATGGTTGCGGATATTTAGGTCGGCGCATCTGTCTTGGAAGTACCGAGAGTCGAATTGCCGACCGCTATCGCTTACTATCACTCGAGGGATGCCAAAGCGGCAAATGATCGATTTCCAAACAAAGCCCCAAACGACTGTCTCGGTGATCCTGGCCGTAGCCTCGGCCTCGATCCACTTGGTGAAGTAGCCGATGGCGACGACGATGAACTTCTTCTGGGACTGGGCCGTTGGGAATGGCCCAAGGATATCGATTCCCCACCGAGCGAAAGGGTAAGGCTCGGCTAGGGTGACAAGTTCCGTGGCCGGCTGATGGACCAAATGGTCGAAACGCTGGCACCGGTCGCACTGTTGAACATAGGCCGAGCAGTCGCACTGCAGGGTGGGCCACCAGTACCCCTATCGTAACAGGATTTTGGCCAGCGACCTGGCCCCTGAGTGCGCTCCGCACAGGCCTTCATGAATCTCTTGGATGGCTCGGCCTGCCTCGTCGGGACCGAGGCACTTCAGGAGGGGACCGGAGAATGATCTTCGGTAGAGGGTGTTGTCGAGGACGACGAAGCGCCGAGCTTGATACTTCATTCGGCGGGCTTCTCGAGGGTCGGAGGGCTCTTGGGAGTCTTGTAGCCAGGATAGGTAGGGGGAGCGCCAGTCACTTGGAGTGGCCGAGTCAACAGCGAGGAGCTCCGTGTCGATGCTCGGGCGCTCTAGCTCTTCTAGGAGGACCGATCGTGTACCTTCCGGGTCTAGGGAGGAGGCCAATCGAGAGAGGGCGTCCGCCCGAGAGTTTTGCTCCTGAGCTATCCGGACTACCTCAAATCCCTCGAACTGTTGGGCCAGGCTCTGGACCAACTGAAGGTATTTGATCATGGGTGCCTCCCGAGCTTCATACTCGCCGTTGACCTGACCTGCGACTAGTTGAGAGTCGGTGTGGACCCTGACTCGCTCGACCCCCAGCCGTCGGGCCATGCGTGCTCCCAAGATAAGGGCCTCGTATTCAGAAGCATTGTTGGACGCCTGAAAGTTGAATTTTAAGGCATACTGTAGCTCTATCCCTTCGGGGGACCTCAGGAGGATCCCCGCACCGCTGCCTGCCGAATTGGACGATCCATCGACGAACAGTTCCTAGGTTGGCCCGGTCATGGTCGGAGGCCTGTCCTCGGCGGGGATGGTGCTTTCGTCAATGAAGTCGGCGAGCGCTTGGCCTTTAATTGCTGATCGCGGTCGGTACGAGATGTCATAGGCCCCGAGCATAATGGCCCATTTGACGAGTCTCCCTGAGGCCTCAGGGTGGGCCAGAATCTTCTTCAACGGCTCGCCGGTTAGCACGGTGATGGGGTGCCCCTGGAAGTAGGGGCGGAGATGCCTTGCGGAGGTGACCAACGCTAGCATGAGTTTCTCGGTTGCGGGGTACCTCTGTTCGGCCTCATTGAGCACCTTGCTGGTGTAGTAAACCGGTCTTTCGATCCCCGAGTCGTTTCTGACTAGGACCGAGCTGACCGTGGATGGCGTCGCCGAGAGGTAGAGCAGCAAGACTTCACCGGGGATGGGCTTGGAGAGCACCGGTGGCGAAGCCAGGAGCTCCTTAAGCTCGGCGAATGCTGTCTGGCACTCCTCATCCCATGCGAACGTAGCGGATGCTAGCTTGGGTCCCCTCATCAGTTTGAAGAAGGGCAAGCATCGTTCGGCCGCACGGGACAGGAAACAGCTGAGAGCGGCGACACGCCCTGTCAGACGCTGGAGGTCTTTAATGCACGCGGGCGGGCGCATGTCCAGGATGGCCTGGACTTTGTCGGGGTTGGCTTCGATCCCGCGCTGAGTGACCAGGAAACCCAGGAACTTCCTGGATTTTACTCCAAAGGCGCACTTGGCGGGGTTGAGCTTCATGTTGTACTTCAGGAGGGTGCCGAAGGTTTCGGCGAGGTCGGTGAAGTGGTCTTAGGCCTTGGGGGTCTTGACGAGCATGTCGTCAATGTAAGCCTCAACGTTCCGACCTAGCTGTCCCTCGAACATGTGATTTATCAGTCGCTGATATGTGGCTCCGGCGTTCTTTAACCCGAAGGGCATCCAAGTGTAGCAGTATACGCCGCAGTCGGTGATGAAGGCGGTCTTCTCGATGTCTTCTGGATTCATTCTGATCTGGTGATAACCCGAATAGGCATCCAGGAAACTGAGTATCTCGTTGCCCAAGGTTGAGTCAACCAATTGGTCGATGCTCGGTAGCGGATAGTAGTCCTTGGGGGTAGCCTTATTCAGATCGGTGAAGTCCATGCACATTCGCCACTTGCCTGTGGTTTTCGGCACCAGGACGACATTGGCTACCCACGTAGGGTACAGGACTGGTCTGAAGAGGCCTGTCTCTTGTCCCTTGGTGACCTGCGCCTTGATGACCGCCTGCTTCTCGGGCGCATGCTTCCTTCTCTGTTGCTGTACGGGCCTGACGGTGGGGTCGAGACTGAGCTTGTGCATCACTGTCTTCTCTGGTATGCCAGGGAGTTGATCATCAGACCAAGCAAAGGCCTGGATGTACTCAGAAAGAAATTCCTTGTATTGCTGCTGTTCCTTGGGTGGTAGGTCGGCTCCGATCCTTACTCCGAGGGCCGGGTCATCATTTAGGAATACCATTAGCAATTCACCACCAGGCTCGACGGTTACGGTCTTCCCTTCGATTCCCTTGGGGCCCTTATCCCCCCCGTCCGACCTTGAGGCTTCCACCGAGATGTTGTAGCACCTTCTAGCCGTGGCCTGGTTACCTCGGACTTCCCCCAACCCATTTTTGGTGGGAAACTTCATTTTCTAGTGATAGGTAGATGGTACGGCCTTTATTCGGCTGAGAATTTTCCGGCCGAAAATGGCGTTGTACGCTATCATACCCTTGATCACTATGAAGTCCACCATGACCGTAACGGTTTTGGGTGGGGTGCCGATGGTGACCGACAGGCTTAGGGCTCCCTCGGGGTAGGTGGCCAGGCCGTTAAACCCGCAAAGGGGTGTTCGGATCGGGCGGAGTTTGGATGGGTCTTCCCCCATCTTGAGGAAACAGTCATAAGATAATACATCGGGGGTGCTCCCATTGTCAACCAGAATCCTATCTACGTTACAATGGTTTATTGTGGCCGAGATAACGAGGGCATCATCATGCGGGGTGCTTAGCCCTTCCAGGTCTTGGTCGGAGAAGACTATGACCTGGGGCTCCCTCGGCGGGCCCCCTGGGGGCTCTGAGACCCGGCTGGCCCGCTCGGCATGACGCTTCCTTCCTCGGCTGGTGTCGCCGCCCGATGCCGTTCCTCCGGAGATGACGTTGATGTGGACCCCTCGGGGGGCGTTGTCGATCTCCTCGGCGGCGTCTCGATCTTCTTTGCGCCCAGCTACAAACCGGGCCAGGTGCCTCTGATGGATGAGACGTTCGATCTCATCCTGGAGCTGGTGACAGTCGCCGGTATTGTGCCCGTGGTCGCCGTGGAACAGGCAGTGCCTGTCGCGCTTGCGGTTCTTCGATCTCATTGGTTCGGGCTGGCAGAGGAGTCCCGAGTCTTTGATATCTTTATAGATCTCGTAGACGGGCGTGGTCAACGGGGTGTACCGCTCATACTTCCGTTTGCACTCTCCTTCCCGATCGCGCTTCTTGCCCGAGCCAGGGTTTGGCTCGGAGGCCCGCTTCTTGTCCCCCTCCCGACCTGAGCCGGTTGTGTCTCGGCAGGCGCTGAGTACTTCTTCGCACTCGGCGTGGCGCAGTGCCAGAGTCACAAGCTCGGCAAGGGTCGAGGGAGGGTGGAGGACCAGTTCGCGGTGGAGATTCTCGTCCCGGGTGCCCCTGGTCAGAGCGGTCGTGGCCGAGGCCACATCCAGGCGGGGAATTTTGAGGGCTTCCGATTTAAATCGGTGGACATAAGCCCAGAGCCTTTCCCCTTGTGCCTGTTTGAGGGCCAGGAGCCCCGCTACTGACCTTGGGGGGGCGCTTCCGGCGAAGCTCTCCTTGAAGATTCGCCCGAATTGCCTGAAGTCCCGGATGGACCCAGGGGCGAGGGCCCGGAACCATGCCTGAGCGCCTTGGACCAGTAAGGCTCGGCATTTAATAGGATCTGGTGTTCCATGCAGAGTCACTAGGGCGTCGAAGCTGTCGTAGTGGTCGGCTGGGTCGCCCTGGCCATCATAGAGCTTGAAGGTCGAGATGGAGGTTCTGGGAGACACCTCTGCCTTCAAGATGTATTCGAAGAAAGAGGATTTCTCCTCATCCTCCGGGAGAGAGGTCTTCTACAGGGCGCGGAGGGCGCGCTCTTGCTCTGTAAAACGTCTTTCGAAATCCCTCAGCCGGAGGGATAGTTCCTGCTACGGTCGCGTCGTGGGACTGGGGGGGGAGTCGTGGCGATCCTCAGGACCGCCGGCGCTCGGGCGTGGAGGCCTCGCCCCCAGTTTCCCTTTTCTGGGCATGGAGGAAGCCTCTTGCTCCAGGGGCGGAGCTTGCGAGGGTCCTCCCGCGTTGTTGCGAATGAGCTGTTGACCGCGGAGGGTGAAGCGGCCCCCAGCGGTATGTTGGGACGCACTTCGACGGGGGGGGGCTCCCAGACGGGGCGCGAGACCTGGCATCCCTTGCCGCCTGGGCCCTCATGAGCTCCACGAGGATGTCAAGCTTCTTACTGAGGGCCTGGAAGACCTCGTCGCCACCGTTGGGGGGTACCCCTGTCGCCGTCGGGGGGGGGGGCATTGGTGGGGACGCTGGCGTTGGAGGGAGGGTTCTGCGAGGCCCTAGAGGGGCCATCTCCTGCCGCCACCACGGCCTTACCCTTCTCGACGGCGGATCTCCTCCCTGAGCTTCTTCTCACCATCTTGGCTCTTCGTGCGTTTCCCACAGACGGCGCCAGATGAAGAGGCGAAATCTCGCGCTGAGTCCTGAGCGGGCTGTGGATCACCAGAAGATGAACTGTAAGACATGGAAACGTATCAGAGGGCCCAGGGGGTTTCCCTGGGGCAAAACCCTCCGATGGCTAAGTCAGTAGAGCTGTGGTGGAAGCGATGATAGGGAGGAGGAAAGCAGGTGCGCGAGATTCCTCTCCACCAAAGGGATGAAGCGGATTGCTCAGGAGTTTCGAGTGTGAGTGCCTTAATGGCTCCCTTTTTCTTCTTACCTTCCACCGGAGGGTAGCCCTGGTTTAAATAGTATGCCGCCGTCAGGAGTCCTGTGAGCTGAGGGGTCTGCGGCGGGAGTTACGTCCTCAACGTGGGCTTTCATGGCCTTTATCGTGGGAGCGTTATCGCCTTGAAGTCCGGCGGCTTCTTGATTCCCCTATCCGTTGGGGACTCTTAACGGCAGTATGAACGGATAATGTCTGGTCCGGCCGAGCTCCTGAAACGCCAGCCCTGTCCGGGTGATGAGCATAGCTCGGTGAAAGAAGGGTCGGGTAGGTCGGCTAACGCCTGTCTTTCCCGGGCGGGGAAACGGCTTGGACCGGACCACCTTGTGACCTGACCATCACTCGGGCCCTCGAGCCTAGGGGCCGCCGGGGAGAGTTGTTTCCTCGAGTGTTTGTTCATTGGACTTTTCTTTCCTGAGTGGGCCCTGTGGGCTATCACTCGGGTGAGCTTGCCTCGTTGGACCCTGTTGGGTCTTGTTGGGCTGCTCTTTGGGTGGGCTACAGAAATCCCCCTCTCCAGTCGCGGTCCACCAGAAACCGCGTTCATTGGTCGCGGTCTTGGGAGAACCGCGTTCATCCTTTGTGTTTTGGTCGAGGAGGCCTTCGAGCGTCGCGGTCGTGCGATAGACCGCTTTGGTCTAGTCGCGGTCATGGGATGACCGCTACTATCTGGTCGCGGTCCTCGGGCGACCGCTACCAGCAGGGTTGCGCGTGGCTAGTTGCGGTCGTGAGGTGACCGTGACAGCATGGTCACGGTCTCCGGTCGACCGCTACCATCTGGTCGCGGTCCCCGGTCGACCACTATCTGGTCGCGGTCACCAGGTGACCACTACCACGTTCTGGTTCCTGTTTGCGCGGTTTTGACCTCCGGTCAACCCGGTTGTGACCCAGTGGTTGACTTTAGGTCTCGTGAGTGTCTCGGACACCCCGTGGAGTTCCGTGACCGTGTCTTTGGGTGTCCAGAGGTCCCACTTACCTCGTTTTACGTGTCATGAGCTTAAGGGTCTATGTGACCTTTTAGCGCTCCGATTGTGTTGTTTTGGTCTCCGGTCGACCCGGTTGTGACCCAGTGGTCGACCTCTGGCCTTGTGAGTATCCCGGACACCCCATGGGTTCTGTGTCCGTGTTTTTGGGGTGTCGGGAGGGACCGTGTTACCTCGATTAGCGTACCCATAGGTGTGGTGGGTTCGGGTGACCTCACGTGTTCCGGGCTTTCGTGTTACGCTTGATCGAGTCACCGTGTATTGATGTGTGTGCGGTGGGGCCTCCCCCACATATCGTGGGTTTCTTTGGTCGGCGATTCCCATGGGGGCCACGTGTTTGGCCTTGGACTGCGAGTCCAGTTATTCGGCCTGGGGCTGGAGGTTTCCCGCTTGCTTCAAGATGGGAAATCGACATGGTGACTTGTGTGCTACCTTGGGAATCGTGCTTCCGTGTTTTCCGTGTGGCCCGTGTGGGTGGCCTTAAGTCCCTTGTGTTCCCTTCCCGAGGGAGTGGTCTTGGCGACTCGTGAGTTGTCTCGGTACTTGTGCTACCGTGGTTTTAGACCTAGGGATTAGGCCAGATTGACAGCTTAGTGCTATCGTGTGCAACGGTCTTGACCCCGAGTCTTGTGACTCAGAGGCCGTTGGGTTTGTAGGTTTAGTGGGCTGTCCAAAGTCTGGTGGCGTCGTGCCACCTGTTACTCCATGTTACTCGCAATGGGTGCGTGCGTGATTTTCTGTGTCCACGTTCCGTGAAACATCCACTAGTCGTAGCTTCCCACGACACGCGTGTGCTGGCTCGCCTGGGAGTGGCTGAGCGGCGTACCTGAGAGAGGCGGTGAGTAGGCTGGTTACCGCAGGGCCCCCGCGTACTTCCGAGTCCGGGTTTAGGGGGAAATACCAGCTAGAGGACAGGCCTAGGGCGTATGGTCTGAGTGTGCAAACGAGGCTGAGGGTTCGGACCGGCGCTGACGAGCGTGACCTCAGCTAGTCCTTGTTTTGCGGTTACTACTGGTTACTGTGTGTCTGAGTCTCACTCCCAGTGTAAGACGTCAGGGGACGCAGCCGGTCGTTCTTCTAGTGTGGTGCTCCTGTCACGTGACGTGGGTTGTCGTGCACCGGGTTTTGTTTCTGTCCGCAGGACGGGACTTCGTGAGTGGTTTCGGGAGTGTTCCTGGAGTCGAGGTCTGGGGTTTCCGGTGAGCATCACCGAGGGCCTTTCTCCAGACAGTGTTGTGTTCACGACGGTGAGGTCGTGACCGTGTTTCCTGGCCGTGTGGTTTTGGCTCAGGCCCTTTTTCGGAGGGCAGGCCTCCGCTACGGAGGTATCGTGGCATTTTTCTAGTAGCGTGGCTAGGGCGGTTCGTGTCTGGTGGTCCCCGATCGTGGAATCAGGTGGTCGGGTGCGTGGCTTGGTTGTCCCCCGACGGGAGACTAGGTGGTGTTTTCTGGTACAGTAGGAGTAGCTGTAGTGCCGTGTTTTGACCGGCCACCGGTTTGTTGTTCCTGCTGTAGTTGTAGCGTTCCTTTCCGCTACCGCCGTCGTTTCTGGTTGGGGTTCCGCGGGATCCCTGCTGAGTCTCTGTTTGGAGACTCATTCCCTGCTTTTCAGGTGTAGCGGTTCTTCCTCGCGGTTCGAGGGCGCGGGGCGGAGGTTCTCAGTTGCCAGGTTGCCGGGCCGAGTGTTCACTTGGCATGTGGTACGTTTTACTACTTTAGACTGTACTTTCTGTTGGACTGGACTCTGTTGTAGTTGTTTATTTATTTCTGTTAATTATTGAATTGTCCTGCTTTATTTCCTATTTCTTTGTGCCTCCACACTCCTTTTAGCCCTTCCGAGCCCTCCCTGCTCGTGGGCGGCGGTGTGAGTCTTAGGTTATCGGGCCTTCCCGGTAATCGGATTCTCAGACCGTCACACCTACTGAGAAACGTGCAAGCAGTTGGTTGTTGGCAGGGGCGGTCGACCGCCCCTGGGTTGGCGGTTGACCGCCAGCTGGGCAGAACCTGGGTTACCTCGGTTCAGTCCATTAACCATTTAGCTCCGTTGCTTAAGTCCTTTAGCAGACCGTTCTCATCTGTGGCAACAACCTTGACAGTCTTAAAGATTTCTATTTGATTATATCGCTCCTATAATCAAAATTTTGTTCTGGGGGCTCCGCCCCCGGAAACCCCCGCAAGGGGCGCTGCCCCCTTGACCCCTGCTACCTGACCGCGCAGGCCGATCCGCGTGCGAGGGCGTAATCATTGAGCTTTCACTTTTGCCATCTCCACTCCATTCCTTGGCATATCTGTCATGAAAGAACATCAAGTAATATAGTCATATAAGAGTGGTAAAACATCAATGACTTATAGTGTTTAGCCATTATCAAAACCTAGAATATCAAATAACGTAAATGACCACAGGATGATGTCGAATGACCCAAGTGACCACAAGATGACTCAAATGACCACAGGGGCACAACAAAGTTTACCAAGAAAGACCGGTGTCTAAGGCTAGAGGTCCACGGGCAAACGCTTTAAGTGGATAAGTGGTTACTTAATTAGGACCTCGTGAATACGAGGGGAGCCTTCCATTGTCCCACCTCTTATCTGGCCGCATTTTCTTTAGTTTTTTGCTAATTACCCGACTGAGAAAAAATTGATCTAAACTTATTTTACAAGATTTTCCGCAAGAGTTGATCGCGCCTTGACCGGAAATTCATTCTCTTTATTGTCTTAATGTCATTAAACATGATGTCTTAAATCATCCTCGAACTTCTCTTATAAACTTCATTTATTCTTCATACTACATGCCCTTTCTTCATACTACATGTCCTTGGAAATAAAAATTTTGCTAGATCTATACTTTAGCCATAAACTACCATTTGGGAGTGTAGGAGCTAAGTGTCATGCAGGGCAAAGTGCTACGTTATGGGAGCCACCTCTTGAGGCCGGAATGACGCAAAGTGCTACATAATGGGATCCACCTCTTGAGCCTATAGGGGTCACCTCTAGAGTCCTCCATAACTAAGTGACTAGTTATGCGCTATACTATGTTTCTTAAGTTTTTCTTGAAACTCGAATTGGCCATAATTATAAATGAATTGTTCTAAAAATTACATGGGACTTCGGTCCACATGATAATCAATGCCTGGTAAACATGGGGGCCCTGATCTGGTCCTAGGCGAGTAAAGCCTGAAAGTACTTGTGCCCGAGAGAGTTGAATGATCAGGTGTGGCATTGCACCAATTGACATGCAAAATTAAAATAGGCAATTCACTTATTACATACTTGACTCGTTACATGCTTAACTTCCTATACATGACATGCTTGACCAGAATAGTCAATATCTTTGTTACATGGCCATATTTACAGTTCTATACTTGTTATTGATCTTCATGTTTACACTTGTGTTCTACAATATCTACTCTTGAAATTCTTGACTCCTGATCTTGTTCTCTAATTGTTATTTATTTTATTACTTATTTTATTCAAGAGCATATAGATGTTGTGTCCCTGAAGTCATTTGAGTCATTATGTGGTCACTTGGGTCATTCGACATCATTCTATGGTCATATACATTCTGTGGTATTCTTGGTTTTGATAATGGCTAAACACTATTAGTCATTGATATTTCCCACTCTCATGTGACTGACATACGTGATGGTTCGATCATGACAAGTACACCATTACATGGACAAGAAAGACAGTGGAGCCGGTAAAGTGAAAGCTCATGGATCGCGCCCAAGCAAGGATGCGAAACCAAGCACAAGTCGACACGCGATATTCAGCTCGTCATCCATATAAGGTCAATGCACAAAGAAGCATAGCCAAGAGAATCCAAGGCCATAAACTCCGTTGATATCTTTTAGACTATCAAGGGAGATGCCACAGATATGCACGGGCTGCTAATGGAGTTGAACGACGAAGCTAGAACGGAAATTGGACCGACCCGGGATAAGCCGGGTTCTGCCCAGCTGGCGGTCGACCGCCAGCACAGGGGCGGTCGACCGCCCCAGCCAGCAACTGCCAGCCTGCACGAGTTTCAGTAGCGATCGACCGCCAGCCAGTGGCGGTCGACCGGAAATCCCAGGGGCCATTCGTCTACAACATTTCACAGTAGCGGTCGACCGCCAGGAGCTACAGGTCGACCGCCAGCCCCGAGCCTTCAATGTTGACTTTATTTCCAACTTCGAAAAGGGCCATTCAACATGGATTTGTTTAATCTAAAAGTCACCTAAACACCCATAAATTGTGGATCTGGTCTGAGGCTTGTCTACAGACCATTCAAGGTCTATAAAATCAATACAAGAGGGTTGGAAACCCTAATGCTTCAAGGCTTCAAGGGAGATCAAGGGAGCTCATTTTCGAGGCACTGTAGCACCTCTGTGAACAGTGTTTCGGGAAGGAGTTCTTCATCCATTCCAAGGCATTCAAGTCCAGATCTGAAGCCATCTCAACCTCCAAGGAAGAAGAAGGAATCAAGGCTCTCAAGGGTGATCTAAGCTGCATCCTACATCTTCTACATCATCTTCATCGACTCAAGAAGATCAAAAGGAAGATTTAAGCTACATCCATCGTCTTCTTCATCAACTAGAAGAGGTTCAAGGAAGATCATCCCGCAAGAAAGAAGACACCGTCAAAGCATCCGATTCAAGCTTCTGCAACTCAGACAAGATTCTTTTCTTTGAGCATAATCTATATCTTGTTTGAGTGATTTCATATTTGTTCTCTTTTTCATTTCATACAAGCAATTGAATCTGAGAATCGTTCCTACCGGTGGTTAGTAGGAGGGCAATCGGAGGTTGTCCGATCTACGTTGTTGACGTCCCTACCAGGTGGTTAGTAGGAAGGCAATCGGTGGTCTTTCCGATTTACGGTTCAGTGCGTGGCACTAGTGGAGCCTCACCGGATTTGGTGAGGGGTGGACGTAGGACTGGGGATTCAGTCTGAACCACCTTAAAATCTCATGTGTTGTGGTTTGTTCATGTGATTGCTTCGTTCTAAATGCATGCTTAGGTTCGAATCGATATATTAGTAATCATCTTGCTAAGCAAATCGTTGTGTCCTTCGTTTAGCTAGTTATATTCCGCTACAATTTATCTCATCTAGCTATATAGAGGGTTATATTGCGAAAAGAGGGACAGATCTATTCACCCCTCCCCTCTAGATCTGCTGTCCACTACACAACAAGTGGTATCAGAGCCTAATCTCTCATTATGGGGTCCAACGACCTTGAGGGAAATGGTGGATCAGCATCTAAGGGTTATTTACCTGAAGGACACTCTGTGAACAGACCTCCTTATTTCACTGGATCTAACTATCCTTATTGGAAACATCGCATGCAGGTGTTCATTCGCGCCCAAGACTACGAACTTTGGCGTGTGATCAGCAAAGGTCCGTATGAGCTTACGGATAATGAGGACTTGTGGACCAAAGAATAAATACGGCAATCCACCGTCAACTGGAGTGCTAAACATATCATGTAATGCTCACTCCATTCAGTTGAATTCTCAAGAGTAGCCACCTGCGCAACTGCGAAATTGATGTGGGATAAGTTAGAGGTAATCTACGAAGGAACCTCTTAGGTACGAGAAACAAAAGCTAATATTTTAGTTTCTGAATATGAAATGTTCCGCATGAAGCCTGATGAGTCAATTCAAGATATGTATGCTCGCTTAACTGTGCTTACTAATAGTTTAACTGATTTGGGAAATAAATATACAGAGTAAGAACTTGTAAGAAAAAATCTCATATCATTAACTCCAGCATGGCACACGAAGGCAACCGTTGTTGAAGAATCAAGAGATCTCGCAACCACCAAGGTAGATGAACTCATTGGGTCATTAATGACCTATGAGATCAACCTCAAGAATAAGAGGCTGAGGCACCCAAGAAGAAGTCCCTAGCTCTTAAAGCTGGACCCATCCGTCAAGATACTTCTGATGAAGGTGAGGATTCGGGAAGTGAGCGAGATGAGGATGACGTAGCCATGCTCACACGTAAGTTCAAGAAATTCCTGAGAAAGGAAGGTAAGAGCTTCATGAGAGGAAGGTCAAGGGTAAGAAATGGTTTCAAATCTAATTTTGAAAACTCTAAGAAATCTGACAAAATCATTTGTTATTCTTGCAACAAACTAGGGCATTTCAAGAATGACTGTCCCGACAGATTCAGAAAAGCTGACAAATGGAAGGGCAAGAAGAATAACAAGGCCATGGTGTCCACATGGAGCGATGAAGAAGAAAGTAATGATGGAACTAGCTCCTCGGACAAAGAAAAAGAAGATTTCTGCCTCATGGCCACAGGTGACGAAGAAATTGAGGAGTGTCTTGCAGCCATACATAACAGTTGGTACCTTGATAGCGGCTGTTCAAGACACATGACCGGAGACAAATCAAAATTTTGTCTCTTGGAGGAAAAGGAAGGAGGACATGTCACATTTGGAGGGAACAATAAAGGACAAATCATTGGAACAGGTAATGTAGGTAAGAACCTCTCCAACTCTATTGAAATGTGTTGCTAGTTGAAGGTTTGAAATATAACCTACTAAGCATAAGTCAATTGTGTGATAAAGGTCACAAAGTTTTGTTTGATTCTCATGAATGTAAAATCTTTGAACCAAAATCTGACAAGGTAAAATTTTCTGGTAAGAGAGTCAACAATGTTTACATGATTGACTTAGATGATCCTGCTTATTCAAACCTTTATCTTGCTGCACCAAAATCTGAAATTGCATGGTTATGACATCGTAGACTAGGACATGCTAGCTACAATGTCTTGCATAAACTCTTGAAGCATTCAATGGTGAAAGGTTTGCCTGAACTATCCTTTAAACAAGAAAATAAATTGTGTGATGCATGTGCCCTAGGTAAACAAACTAGAAAATCATTCAAGGGAAGATCTAAAAATACATCATCCAAACCACTCGAGCTAATTCATATGGACTTGTTTGGTCCAACCAGAACTGCTAGTTTAAGTGGTAGAAAATATGGATATGTCTTGGTGGATGACTTTTCTAGGTTCACATGGGTTTTCTTTCTCACACATAAGAATGATGCTTTTGACGAGTTTCAGGCACTCTACATGAAGATAAAGTAGGACGGTGAGTTTAAAATTTCTAAGATTCAATCTGATCATGGTGGTGAATTTGAAAATTCTGATTTCTATAATCTCTGCAGGGCTGAAGGCATTTCACACCGATTCTCTTCACCAAGAACGCCGGAGCAAAATGGTGTAGTTGAAAGAAGAAACTGAACACTTGTAGAGATGGCAAGAACCATGCTTGTTGAACGGCAACTTCCAAGGAGATTTTGGGATGAAGCGGTAAATTCGGTATGTTACATTATCAACCGCTCTATGGTAAGGCCACACACCAAAAAGACTCCTTATGAGTTGCTGAAAGGTAAAAAGCCTTCTCTCTCACATATGAAAGTGTTTGGGTCAAAATGCTTCATCCACAACAATGACAAAAGAGACTTAGATAAACTCGAGCCCAAGAGCGATGAAGGTATATTCCTTGGATATTCTGATAGATGTAGGGCTTATAGAATTTATAATATCAAAAGTCAAACTGTGGAAGAATCACCCCATGTTTCCTTTGATGAATATCATGATTCTAACAATGATAACTCTTGCAGGAAAAACGATGAAGATGGGGAATTCCTAAGCATAAAGGACAAGAGTGATCCTCCACAAGAAGAAATAAAAGAAGATGATGACCTAGCTGAATCAAGTAATGCAAGGGATCAAGCTCCAGGAGAAGGTAACGATTCTACAAATATTAGAATTATTAAGGATCATCCCTTGGAGAATGTCATTGGTAGCTTGAATGACCCACCTAGAACTAGGCCACATTTTAAAATTGTGGAAGAATTAGATCAACTTGCTCTTGTCTCGCAGCATGAACCCAAAAATATTGATGATGCTTTAAAAGATGAAAACTGGATAAATTCCATGCAAGAAGAGCTAAACTAGTTTGAGAGAAAGAAAGTTTGGCATCTTGTTCCTAGACCTTCATCACAATCTGTCATAGGCACTAAATGGGTTTTTAGGAACAAACTAAGTGAGGATGACAAGATAATAAGAAATAAGGCTAGATTGGTGGCTCAAGGGTATAATCAAGAGTTTGGGGTAGACTTTGATGAATCTTATTGATGAGGACATCACCAGCAATTTCATTTGATCAAGGATCCCGATGCTCGCCACCCATGCTACATCTTGTTCACCACTTTATTTCGAGTCATATGATGTAATTTTCATTTTCTTATCATGTACTTTTCCTTTTATTTGAGTCCAATACCTAGGTTAGGTAGCTATTTACCTAAGTCTTAAGTCTTTATGTGTGTTATTGGGCCCAATTATATGGGCTTGGCCCAGGAGCGCCCCCTTCCCCTTGGTTTAGTGTTAGTAGTCCAAAAGTCAGGGACTTAGGTTAAATTGTGGGATTCCTATAAATAGGACCCCAATCCCTCATTTGTAAGCTAATGAATTATTAAGTAAAAAAAAAATGTTTGCCACAAGAATTGTGCCCCCCCTCTCTCTCTAGCTCTCTCTCTCTAAAGGGGGCGAACCCCTCTCTCTCTTGTTGTGCCCCTGTGGTTTTGATGATGGTTTTGATGATTGGTTATTGATGTGAGTTAATCAAATGTTTAGTCATCTTGCTGCTCAGTTTAGATTAACATATTTGATGTTCAGTCTTGTTACATGTTAAACTGATGCATAAAGCATTCATTCATTGCTGTGGTTTTGATGATTGATATTGTATTTTGATGATAGCAATGATATAGTGTTTTCATGACATTGTGCCTTGATGATTGCATCATGACTGTGACTGGTACAACTGATATATTGTTTATGTTAGACTTATGTTATGTGCATAGTCTATACAGTGCTTCGTGGGGTTTATGCCCTAAGTCTATTCACTGCACAATAACATAAAGTCGATACATTGAGCGTCTCATGCATCATTCGTCTAAGTCCATACATTGGACTGTAGTGTGCATTTGGCGAACACATCGCAAGTCTAGACATTGCACTGTAGCATGCATTTCCTTAAAGTCTATACATCGGACTGGTTTGCATTGGCTAAGTATATACAACGTCAGCTCATGCCTTGTCTTAGACAAAGTCTATACAATGGCTTTGGGTCTCCAAGTCTATACAGCCTTTTGCTTCGCCAAAGTCTGTACATTGGTCTGCATAGGCTAAGTGTTTACATCGTCAAGTACAATCAACACTGGTCTTCCAAGTCTATACAGCGTGAAGTCTATACTTTGGACTGTTCTTCATGTCTGTACATCAGATTGTACATCATCTTCGTGCTGTTTCTGTACTTGAGTTTTCGTGTTGTTTCCCCTCACCAACACGAAAAGATCTCGTGTCGTATGAGCTTACAACACTTCGTGTTGATTTCCATACGTGACAGGAAAGCTTGTATGAGGTTAGACTTCGTGTCGTTTCCCTTGTTTTCATCTTCGTGTTGTTTTAGTGTCTACGTCTCCGTGTTATTTTTATGTTTCTGTCTTAGTGTTGGTCTTTCGTTTTTGACTTAGTGTCTTTCTCGCCTTGACCATACTTCGTGTCGATTCTTGGTTTTCTACACCTCGTGTCGTTTCACCTCGTGTTGTTCTCACTGTCGTCGTGTTGTTTTCACTTCGTGTCGATTACTGTTTCACTTAATGTTGTTTTTCACTTAGTGTTGTTTTCACTTCGTGTCGTCTCTTTGTATTTCGTCTTCGTGTCGTCTTACCTCGTGTAGTGTTACCCAGTGTCAGATACTGTTTCGACTTCGTGTCGTTATCAGTCCGTGTCTTTCTTATGTTGAAATCACACTTCGTGTTGATTTCTGTTCACGACGTCGTGTCGTTTTACTTCTTGTCATTTTGACTTCGTGTCAAATTACTTTTCTGTTTTCATGACTTCGTGTCGTTTTTCCTCTCATGTACTTCGTGTCGGTTACTGTTGTTTCTTTGACTTCGTGTTGTTTTCCTTGTGTTTCATCTTCGTGTTGTTTTCACTTCGTGTCAACTTCACTTCGTGTTGTTTTCATTTCGTGTCAACCTCGTCTTGGTGTCGTACTTACTTCGTGTCGGTTACTGTTGTTTCTGTGTCTTCGTGTCGTTTTTGTTCCACTACGTGCAGAACATTGCAGCACCTCGTGTTGCTTTCTGTATACCACCTCGTGTCATTTTCCAGTGAATCTCGTGTCATCTTTTACGTCTACTTGTTCAACCCCGTGTCAACTTCTGTGTTCGTCTTCGTGTTGTTTTCAACTCGTGACGATTTTTGTCATTTCACTTCGTGTCGTTTCCTTATTCTGTCTTCATGTTGTCTCCGTGTTGTTGCCGTTTGTTAGCTCGTGTTGTTTCGTTCTAACCTCGTCCAGGTTTCTTCTAAAACGCTGTTCTTCTGATAAGTCTATACAGAGTTGTTCTTTAAACTGATGACTTATCCGATACTCTGTTTTACAGGTGCTTTGATCGTGAAGCTTAAGGAGGGCACGTGATCCGAGGCTGGAATGAAGCCTGCTGAGAGACTGTCACGTGGTCCTAATAATTAGGGCTGGAAATGTGGAGGTCACACGTCGTGGCTGATGCTGCTGCTGTTGCTATATATATGAGACCTTCGTCCACAGATGAAGGTGATCGAGTTGGCAAGAAGAAAAGCTCATACAGAGAGCCCCGATCCAGAAAAAGGAAGAGAAGAAAGAAAAGAAGAGAGCAGAGAAGAGAGTGAGAGCAGAAGAAGAAAAAGAGAGAGAGATAGTGCTCGTGTGAAAAGAGAAGAAAGAGTGAAGAAGAAGAAGAGCAGAAGGAGAAGAAGAGAAAGAGAGAGATAGAAGTGTGAGCCGAAGAGAATAGGGGAGCAGAGATCGAGAGAGTGAAAGAGAAGAAGAAGGAGAGAAGAGAAGAGGAAGAAAAACTTACCTGAAGATCTGTCTACTGGACCGTGGATCAAATCCAGGCCAGCCAGCTCCTGCGAGAGCCACATTTGGTTTTATCTTTTCAGCTTTCTGTTGCTGGTTTCGTTTTTCTTTTGATCTATTTACTTGCTATTTTTCCGATACTCTGTAGAGAGGTCGGGTTTCCTCCTGTTTGTTCAGGAGAAGGGAGATTGATATCTCCGGTTGCAAATAGCTGGGTGCTACTTGTGGGTTCCCTCCGGTTTGGAGGAAGGGAGATCTGATCTCCGGTTCTGGGCTTATGGATTGCAAGTCCAGGGGTCCCTCCTGGTCTGGAGGAAGAGAGGTCTTCGACCTCTGGTTTGCTGGTGACTGGAAGTCACCGGTTGGTTCCCTCCGGTTTTGGAGGAAGGGAGGATTGGTCCTCCGGTTCTAGTCTTGTGGGTTGCAAGACTAGGTGTTCCCTCCGGTCTGGAGGAAGAGAGACTTGCGTCTCTGGTTTGCTAGTGACTGGTGTCACTAGTAGTTCCCTCCGGTTGGGAGGAAGAGGGGAGGTTGTTCCCCTGGTCAAACTGTGTGGCAGCACCTGTTGCAGACTGAGTCTGCGGTTTCTAGCGTGAGCTAGTGGAAGCCACACTCGGGTTGAGTGTGGGGTGGATGTAGGTCTGCTGGACCGAACCACCTAAAAATCTATTGTGCAGTGGTGTGATTGTCTTTTTGTGCTTCCGCTAGGTGATTGTATGGGGGCGCTCCTTGTGTTTGCCTTCTGGTTGAGCAGAAGAGTTAATTAGTTTTCAGATTGACTAAATCTATCTGGTTAGCCCCCTAGTGACCTCACTTTGTGTTTGGTTGTTTCACTACTGCCATTCTGCCTTCAAGTAAATTTGGTTTGCGAACGAGCATTTTTAGTAAGCGAAATTTTAACTGGGCGAAAAGGTTTTTAAGAGGAAATATTCATTCACCCCCCCTCTGAATACTTGCACCTATCCTAACAGTTGGTATCAGAGCAGTTCCCTAGCTCAACAGATCCAACGATCTGAAGGGGATCCTGCCATCTTGTGAGGTGTTCTTCTGCTCGACTGTTGCTTGAATTTTTAATCGAACGCTTACTGATCACTTGATCAAATGGCATCATCCGTGATATTTGATGGTTCTAATTTCTGTGATTGGCTAGGCGGCCTTGTTGTCTACTTAGATTCCATTGATCCAAATCTATGGAATCTTGTGTCTAGAGGCCCACATAAATTGTCTCACGATCAGACTAAATGGTCCAAGAAGGACAGACTGAAGAACCGTGAGAATCTCATGGCTCTTAATATTTTGACAGCGGCAGTCGATACTGACCTATTTCCATTTGTCTTCGAGTGCACATCTGGAGAGGAAATTTTTAACAAAGTGGCTGCCGTTCATGAAGAGCAAAATGATCAGTGTTTGATGGCCAACCGAAGCAATCACAGTGAAGATCAAAGGGATGACTCATCATCTCATGTAAGCTCCGAACCTGAAGATTTATCTTATGATGAGCTATCAGATTCTTATGATGTCTACATGATAGACGTTAACAATGTTAAAGAACAAAATGTTGCTTTAAAAGTTGAGAATCAAAACTGTCTAAATAAGATTATTGAATTAAAAGATAATCTGAATGAGAAAGATATTGATCTCCTTAAGAGCATGCAAGATATAACTGTGCTTAAATCCATGATGGATAATCTGAAACGTGACAGTGCTGAATGTCGAAAAGAAAATGGAAGATTAAAAGATGAAAATAAAAAATTGATGGTCTTGAACACAGTGATGGGACAGCAATGGTTAACCATTGAAAAAGAAAAAGGCATTCAGAAGGAAGACTCATGCAATCAATGTACAATCTTAGAGGATCTGGTTAAGGAAATCAAATTTGATGATAATTTTCAAAAGAATACAATCAGATCCTTAAGAGAAACGAATGAGTCATTAAAAAATTTAAATGATGCCCTACAAAAACAGATTGTCATATGTGAGGAAGAGTTAACAAAATCTGAATTGAAAATATCCTCCATACAATCTGAAATAGCCTCTCTATCAAAAACTGTGAAAGGGAAAGAGAAAATGAATGTCACCCTGAATGATAAAAAATCAAATCAGAATTCTGTGTGTTCATGCTCAACTTCATCCATGAATATCTCTGCTGAAACTGTGCATGACAATCATAGCCTTCATTCATATTCACATGCACATATCTTTAAAGGATTGCTTGCTGAAAATTCTCAGGTCAAGAATTTTTCTGATAAAAGAAAAGGTGTTAAATGCTTTTACTGTCATAGAATTGGTCATGTTATGCATAAATGTGATTTAATGAGACAAGATGACATAAAAGCCAAAAATTCTCATGCTAACAATCATGCTCATCTGAATAAAAGAACTAATTGCCTTGAATGTGGTAAAGTAGGTCATACTGCTGCACAATGCTGGTGTGCTAGAAGTAAGAAAACATCACAGTCTTATCATGTTGATTTGAATGCTAAAATAAGAAATTCAATTGTCTGCTCTCACTGCTGGAGGCATGGCCATACAGTAGGAAACTGTTGCAATGTAAAGGGAAAGGATTTTCATTCCAAATCTGTAAAATTCCCTGCTCCCCATGTTGCTGCTAGAAATGACTATGGCTTTAAAAGAAAAACACTTCCATGTCTTAACTATGGAAAGCCAGGTCATAAAGCTAATCAAGGTTGGTTGGCTGGAAATAAAAGACAAAATGTTCATATGGATAACAAAAACCTTCATGTGAATAGAATTCATGATCATATTAACATGCATACTCAAAGGAACAAAAACTCTGTTGTCTCTTGCTATTATTGTGGTCAGTATGGACATTCCATGTCCAACTGCAAATTAATGACATCTGATGACCTTCATGCACAAAGTTTGTTTAGAACACATGTTGGGGGTAATACAGGACCCGAGGCCGCTTGGGTTCCTGCTGGATCAAAATAACCCAGTTAATGCAGGTGTGCCTTGGAAAGAAATAAACAAGAAGGGGTAAATAAACCAAGGCACTCAAGTGAGAAGACCCCGGGTTACTACTTTGAAGGTCAGTTCTGAAAATTGTAATTAAAGTCTGCTCTATAATTTGCACTGCTATTATGATTGGATATCATGTTTAAATCTGATCAATTAGGAGCTTGTATCAGATTCTGTCACTTGCACTGTTAAACCTGTCTTTTGAGCTGCTCATGCACACACTGCCATAATGAATATCAATTGCATTCTCCTGCTCACTCATAAAAGTTCAATTGCTGAAATTGTATGGGTGCTACACTGTCATGCATGATCACCATGGATTAATTTGCCAAGTGTACATGGAACTGGTTAAGGGGGAGCTGAACAAACTGTCTGAAGATCTTGGAACTGTTAGTACTGAATTGATCTGTTCAGTCCTAATCAACCTGATGTTAGGTCTGCTCTTGAAAATCTGAAACGCACTCTGAAATTCCTGAAAATCTGAACTGAATGTGAATGCTGTTTGAAAACTGTCTGTTGCATAATTCATTGAAAACCTGAATTGCATATAGGACTGTTGAGTTTACCTTGTTATTCATGACCTCGATGGTATATCAAATGGTAAGCTACCAAAAGGCAGGGAAATCTGTCCGGAGGTCCTTACTATGTGAGAGCTAGTCTTTTAGACCAAGTGCTCCGCCTAGTACCATGGGTCATGTTGCTTGATAGGGCAGTCTGAATGTGCATGTATCATTTGGAATCATATGTTCAGTTTTCAGTGCAAGCATTACATGTTTTTAGGGGGAGTCACTTGCATATCCTTACATAACAATTCAATGTTGAGTCTTTGCATGTCCCTGCATGCATATAGTGCATTGCATCTCCCTGTATTGAAAATGCCAAAAAGAGAGTTTGAATGCATATTATGAGGGGGAGTCATTGCAATTGCATAAAGGTTGTCAAATGCATACATGGGTCAGAACTCATTGCATATCCTCTCTTACTGATTTTGTTGACAAGCCTTGATCATAATTTGAAAACACTAAGCTTCAAAATCTCTCCTATCAATTGGTAACAATTGGTATCGCTTGGCTTCAGAATTCTATCAGTCTTTCATAAAGATTTCAATGGGCTATCTCGATCATAAATCTGAAAATTTTGAACTATAAATCTTCTATTATACGTTTTTATGAATGACTTAAATAACTCATGTAGTTTAAGTTTAATGTATTCAATGAGTTTGGCTTTAAAATCTCTTAAAAATATCTAAAGCAAGTTTAATAAACCTTAACCATCTGTTTCATGCTATGTCTTGTGAAAACTCCTGAAATCTGCACTTTTGAATACATAACTTTAATTGGTTAAGTACATGAGATTAATATTGTTTTGAAGCAAATGAATGTTTCTGAAATGTCTAAAGAGTAATATCTGTCAGAGCAATGACATTGGTCACTGAGAAACACAAGTCCAAAGGACTGTGTCATGAGGTGCCTTAGTTAACTCTGTAAAATGAGGATTCATTGAAAATCAGGCAGAGCAATGGCATGCACACTGAGAAATACAATTCACTCATTAAAAAATTGAGCTGTAGTGTGTCATGATGTGTAAATGCTAACTCTATTTACATAAGGCATGACAGTTAGTCACACTAAGGGCTTAGGGATATTGGCCTCTGATCAAGGTATATCCTCTAGTTACAAGGTGTGTACTGAACTAGAAAGCACGTAAAATTTGTAGCAAGGAAAATTGTTGAATAAATTGAAATATCTGAATATTGATGCCAAAATCAAATTGCTACAACCCTAGACAAAATCATATGACTTCATAATTGCTTGATTTCAATACTAGTACATGTAATTCTGAAAGAAGTCAATAGATTTGATTGTGTATGACAAAGGGAGAATAATCAAGATAAATATGAGGGCTTGGTTCATTTTTATTAAACCATGGTTTTAGATATCATTACAGAATTTTATTGATAAACTCTGCATACATCATGTTTAAACCATGATGTTCAATAAATGTCATTCATAAGCCCTTATGATAGAAGACTTTGAAAACTTATGCTTTAGATTTATGAGATTGATATCTCTTTGAAAATCTGGCAAAATTTCTTATGTTTGGAGCATCCTTGAAAAATCTGTTAACTGAATTTCTTCTGCTCATGTCCTTGGCTCAATGACCTGAACTTCTCATATCTCATAAGATTCCACTGATTGAGGGGGAGCTTCCATGTCATGTATCACTTGCATATCAATTGGCATCTCTTCAGGGGGAGCATTCCTTGTCATGCTGAATCATGTTCATTTTCCTTCTCAAAGGGGGAGCTTTTATTTAGGGGGAGAACTTGACTGAACTCTTATACATGCTATAATTTCTCAAATTATTTTTCTTTTTGATGAAGTCAAAGGGGGAGAATAATTTGAGTCTTCAGAATGTCTCAGAATGCCTCACATCATCAGAATGACTCAATGTATTGAAAGTGTTGCCATCATCAAAAAGGGGGAGATTGTTGTGCCCCTGTGGTTTTGATGATGGTTTTGATGATTGGTTGTTGATGTGAGTTAATCAAATGTTCAGTCATCTTGCTGCTCAGTTTAGATTAACATATTTGATGTTCAGTCTTGTTACATGTTAAACTGATGCATAAAGCATTCATTCATTGCTGTGGTTTTGATGATTGATATTGTATTTTGATGATAGCAATGATATAGTGTTTTCATGACATTGTGCCTTGATGATTGCATCATGACTGTGACTGGTACAACTGATATATTGTTTATGTTAGACTTATGTTATGTGCATAGTCTATACAGTGCTTCGTGGGGTTTATGCCCTAAGTCTATTCACTGCACAATAACATAAAGTCGATACATTGAGCGTCTCATGCATCATTCATCTAAGTCCATACATTGGACTGTAGTGTGCATTTGGCGAACACATCGCAAGTCTAGACATTGCACTGTAGCATGCATTTCCTTAAAGTCTATACATCGGACTGGTTTGCATTGGCTAAGTATATACAACGTCAGCTCATGCCTTGTCTTAGACAAAGTCTATACAATGGCTTTGGGTCTCCAAGTCTATACATCCTTTTGCTTCGCCAAAGTCTGTACATTGGTCTGCATAGGCTAAGTGTTTACATCGTCAAGTACAATCAACACTGGTCTTCCAAGTCTGTATAGCATGAAGTCTATACTTTGGACTGTTCTTCATGTCTGTACATCAGATTGTACATCATCTTCGTGCTGTTTCTGTACTTGAGTTTTCGTGTTGTTTCCCCTCACCAACACGAAAAGATCTCGTGTCGTATGAGCTTACAACACTTCGTATTGATTTCCATACGTGACAGGAAAGCTTGTATGAGGTTAGACTTCGTGTCGTTTCCCTTGTTTTCATCTTCGTGTTGTTTTAGTGTCTACGTCTCCGTGTTATTTTTATGTTTCTGTCTTAGTGTTGGTCTTTCGTTTTTGACTTAGTGTCTTTCTCGCCTTGACCATACTTCGTGTCGATTCTTGGTTTTCTACACCTCGTGTCGTTTCACCTCGTGTTGTTCTCACTGTCGTCGTGTTGTTTTCACTTCGTGTCGATTACTGTTTCACTTAATGTTGTTTTTCACTTAGTGTTGTTTTCACTTCGTGTCAACTTCGTGTCGTCTCTTTGTATTTCGTCTTCGTGTCGTCTTACCTCGTGTAGTGTTACCCAGTGTCAGATACTGTTTCGACTTCGTGTCGTTATCAGTCCGTGTCTTTCTTATGTTGAAATCACACTTCGTGTTGATTTCTGTTCACGACGTCGTGTCGTTTTACTTCTTGTCATTTTGACTTCGTGTCAAATTACTTTTCTGTTTTCATGACTTCGTGTCATTTTTCCTCTCATGTACTTCGTGTCGGTTACTGTTGTTTCTTTGACTTCGTGTTGTTTTCCTTGTGTTTCATCTTCGTGTTGTTTTCACTTCGTGTTGTTTTCATTTCGTGTCAACCTCGTCTTGGTGTCGTACTTACTTCGTGTCGGTTACTGTTGTTTCTGTGTCTTCGTGTCGTTTTTGTTCCACTGCGTGCAGAACATTGCAGCACCTCGTGTTACTTTCTGTATACCACCTCGTGTCATTTCCCAGTGAATCTCGTGTCATCTTTTACGTCTACTTGTTCAACCCCGTGTCAACTTCTGTGTTCGTCTTCGTGTTGTTTTCAACTCGTGACGGTTTTTGTCATTTCACTTCGTGTCGTTTCCTTATTCTGTCTTCATGTTGTCTCCGTGTTGTTGCCGTTTGTTAGCTCATGTTGTTTCGTTCTAACCTCATCCAGGTTTCTTCTAAAATGCTGTTCTTCTGATAAGTCTATACAGAGTTGTTCTTTAAACTGATGACTTATCCGATACTCTATTTTACAGGTGCTTTGATCGTGAAGCTTAAGGAGGGCACGTGATCCGAGGCTGGAATGAAGCCTGCTGAGAGACTGCCACGTGGTCCTAATAATTAGGGCTGGAAATGTGGAGGTCACACGTCGTGGCTGATGCTGCTGCTGCTGCTATATATATGAGACCTTCGTCCACAGATGAAGGTGATCGAGTTGGCAAGAAGAAAAGCTCATACAGAGAGCCCCGATCCAGAAAAAGGAAGAGAAGAAAGAAAAGAAGAGAGCAGAGAAGAGAGTGAGAGCAGAAGAAGAAAAAGAGAGAGAGATAGTGCTCGTGTGAAAAGAGAAGAAAGAGTGAAGAAGAAGAAGAGCAGAAGGAGAAGAAGAGAAAGAGAGAGATAGAAGTGTGAGCCGAAGAGAATAGGGGAGCAGAGATCGAGAGAGTGAAAGAGAAGAAGAAGGAGAGAAGAGAAGAGGAAGAAAAACTTACCTGAAGATCTGTCTACTGGACCGTGGATCAAATCTAGGCCAGCCAGCTCCTGCGAGAGCCACATTTGGTTTTATCTTTTCAGCTTTCTGTTGCTGGTTTCGTTTTTCTTTTGATCTATTTACTTGCTATTTTTCCGATACTCTGTAGAGAGGTCGGGTTTCCTCCTGTTTGTTCAGGAGAAGGGAGATTGATATCTCCGGTTGTAAATAGCTGGGTGCTACTTGTGGGTTCCCTCTGGTTTGGAGGAAGGGAGATCTGATCTCCGGTTCTGGGCTTGTGGATTGCAAGTCCAGGGGTCCCTCCTGGTCTGGAGGAAGAGAGGTCTTCGACCTTTGGTTTGCTGGTGACTGGAAGTCACCGGTTGGTTCCCTCCGGTTTTGGAGGAAGGGAGGATTGGTCCTCCGGTTCTAGTCTTGTGGGTTGCAAGACTAGGTGTTCCCTCCGGTCTGGAGGAAGAGAGACTTGCGTCTCTGGTTTGCTAGTGACTGGTGTCACTAGTAGTTCCCTCCGGTTGGGAGGAAGAGGGGAGGTTGTTCCCCTGGTCAAGCTGTGTGACAGCACCTGTTGCAGACTGAGTCTGCGGTTTCTAGCGTGAGCTAGTGGAAGCCACACTCGGGTTGAGTGTGGGGTGGATGTAGGTCTGCTGGACCGAACCACCTAAAAATCTATTGTGCAGTGGTGTGATTGTCTTTTTGTGCTTCCGCTAGGTGATTGTATGGGGGCGCTCCTTGTGTTTACCTTCTGGTTGAGCAGAAGAGTTAATTAGTTTTCAGATTGACTAAATCTATCTGGTTAGCCCCCTAGTGACCTCACTTTGTGTTTGGTTGTTTCACTACTGCCATTCTGCCTTCAAGTAAATTTGGTTTGCGAACGAGCATTTTTAGTAAGCAAAATTTTAACTGGGCGAAAAGGTTTTTAAGAGGAAATATTCATTCACCCCCCCCTTTGAATACTTGCACCTATCCTAACATCTCTCCCCTCTCTCTCCAAATTTTGCCCCTCTCTCTCTCTCTTCTCCTTGCCACATCATCCTCCACCTCATCCCAACCCCTCACCTCCCCAAGGTCCACTCAATTTCCCCATTACTCACCCCAAAGCCCCAAGCATCCCTTCACCTTCCAAGACAACCTTTCCCTTTCCCAAGCCACCCCTCCATCTCCGAAGGGAGAATCCCACCTCCCCAAACACCTCTCCACATCCCCAACACACCTCTTCCCCTTCCCAAGACCACATTAACCATCCCCACATTAAACTAAGTTCCAATTTCCGTCTTCCTCCAAGCCTCTTGCGCCCCCCCCTCTCTCTCACCCTCCACCCTTGGCCGCAACCCCCTCCCCCTCCACCTGCTAGCTGCGACCCAGCCCTCTTCTCCAGCCTCTCCACCACCTCTATCCACCCCCGTCCAAGCCCCACAGCCATTAGCCCTCTTTCCATTGCAGTCCCTTCACCCCTTCCCACCATTATCAACTTCATTCACCAACCTGCTCTATCTAGTTCGCAGGCAGTAGCAGAAGCTCAACTTGAGAAGCTGCCACGACCTCCTCTTCAAGAATCAGGTGGCAAGCCTTACATTGCTGGAATCGTCTTCGAGTCTACTTTCCAACGGTGGTGGTCTCGCGGGCGTCCAAGGTCGGAGCTGTTCAGGGGAGCTGATCTCGTCCGACTGCGCGTTCTGCCCCTGTCTGAAGACCTGAAGCTGAAATCAGAAGTCACCACAGTCAGTACGGGAACGATCTGAGCGCCATTTTCGGAGGGCAGAAACTACGTCCAGTTAGCTTCCATATCCAAGAAGGATAGACTCAATCGGCCACCGGAGCTCTCAGTTCTAATTTTCTTCGCCGGAGTGTGCAGACTGCTTTCAGTGGTTCTAGGTTCGACCAGTCCCCATTTCTCCGGCCACCACTCTCTTCTCTGACCTCGGATTATGGCCCCGTTAACTTTTGTTCAAAGTACTCTGACCACGATCGCGTCACCGCCAGTTTCGTTCCAATTGGAGTTCGGGAGCGTCCGCAGCGCCTTCTGCAATCTACTGCACCAGTTCTGCACCAGCTAGACACAGAACATTGCTGTCATATTCCAGTCACCGGACCGGTCAGCCGTGAGTTTCAAAGCTTCCCCAAAAAGTCAGACATCATCCTCTGTCAGTTAGGAAACTTTCGGCACCAGTTTCGTCAAGTTTGGAGTTCCGTGGAGTCCGTGGCAGCATCATCATCGACTCCCTATCCAGCGAACCTGAAGATTGGTAGAACCGGCGGAGTTCGGAAAGTCGAGTTTTCCTTGCATAATTCCCCACTCCGCTTGGCCGGATGAAGGCCCCTCCCTGCGTGGAGGTAGTTTTGATTGTAATAATCTTAACCCCCACCCCACGATCACCCTCCTGCGTGAAGAGTAGTTTTGTACTAGCAGGTCGTCGGCTGAAGCAACATCGGCGCGGTGTGCGGGTAGCCCACGCTTCCCCGCTCGCCCTCGTCTCCGACCGAGATCAGTGTCTTCACACCGATCAGGTGAGCTTCGGGTTTCCCTACTCTACCGGAATTACTTTGCTTGTTTAGTAATGCTTCTTAGTGCCGTCGGTCGGTGAGTGAGTGCCCGATCTAAAAATATCATCAATTTGAGTGCCACCGCGGAGCGAGTTGTGAGAGAGCCACTACATCCCATGCCCTTGGCGTGCTGGCCGCCCACGGAATTGGGGCATCCCAGGCCCTTAGGGGTTCAGCCCAAGCTAGTCAAATCCCTGGAAAGGCGAGGTCCATCCTCGGACCCTCACCACTATCGCCAGTCCACCTACGGACCCGGGTGTGCGCGACACGGGTGAATCCGCTTGAGTGGGTCCGCCGTTCGGTTCGATTGCTTGCAAATTTAAGTCCGAGGGGTTGTGTCACATCAACTTGGTATCAGATCAAGTTTTAGACTTGTCTCTACGAGTCTAGTCCTAGGGCATTGGCATTTGAGTCTCCCTTGCATCATGTTTTCCATCACTCCTGTGCATGACCACCCTAGGGAGATGCCCCAAATAAATATGGACCAATTTGACACTGTCATCAACAAGATTCATAACTGTCTAGATACCCTCACCACCCGACTTGATCGGTTCGAAGCAAAAGGGAACCACGGCCCTAGAGATTGGTCACCTCGGGATGAATTTGGATGGGAAGCCAAAGGACCCATAGACTCATGGGAAGAGATGAGAATTGAGGTTAGGAAGATCTTCACTCCCCGACCTTCCCACTCCTACCTTGAGAACGACAACCCGAGGAGCACTCCCACTCCCCCTTTCCCTCCCAGTCAACCCAAGACCTCCCTTAGGGCCCAAACTCCACCACCCCAAATGATTCCAATTCCCTTGGAGAGTAAAACCCCCACACCCCAAAGGGATAAGAATGTGATTGAGGTACATGAGGCCTCCCCCGAATGGGAAGAAGAATACGAGTCACAATGTCATGGGTTAGGCTGAGAAGTTCCCATCCCATGTGGAAGAAGCATCATGGCTCACTCCACCCTCACCATTCAAACCCACGTGGACCCCATGTCCACCCCTCCACCTAGGCCCATGACAGCCACCATTCCCCAACCCAAAGTTACTCACCCAATCCACCTTCCGCTTCCAACTCCTATCCTACCCAAACCTAGCCCCCCACTACTTCCACTCCCAACCCCAACCCAAGTCTGGCCTCACTCACCGCCCTGGGTACACCATACACCAACCTTTATCATCCCGCCCTCAAAGGACCCACTCACCTCTTTGGTAGAGGAACCCATACCCGACCCCATAGGAGTGAACACTCCGGACCCAGTCCCCGCCATGGAGACCACCCATGTCCAAGAAGAAGAAGAAACTTCACATGGTGGCCTTCACCTTACACCACCCTCTCTAGTTGGGACCAAGATCATCTTCGGAGAACCCCTTGTTAGTTGGCTAAAGGAGAGCCCAATTAGAGAGATCACAACCCATGTTTTCTCCCCCATGGAACAAAACTTTCCCATAGTTCCCTTCTCCTCCTACCACACTACCATCCGATCCTCCTACCAAGTAGAAACTTTAGGAGACCTCCTTCACGGCCTAGCATGGCAAGTGGAGCTGACTGGCATATTGACTGCAGTGACTGACCGACCTAGGAGCCTTAACCTCCTACACCTATGTGTCGGGTCCATCTCCTCAATTTACACCTTGGGTTGCTACACTAGCGACCTTCTTTTACTCCTCCCTACACCCGATGAGCCCGATGCTATCCACAAACTTGAGTTGCTTATCTCGGGGAGAACATCCAGCCCTCCATTCATGGCCGACCATCCCACCAAAAACTTTGGCCCGATCATTTTACCCGAAGAGGAGAGTCCGCCATCAAATGATTGTGAGGACCATGAGGACCTAGAGTTCCTCTCCTTAGGTGACCCTTACCATGACCCCTTCGATCCCTTCCTATGTCCCCCCACCTTACTCACCACCAACCTTTTCCTACCCCAACCGACCTTATTGGACCAAGCCCACTCCATTTTCCTAGACCCCTTTGACCCCTATGAGTGGAAACCCTCACACCGAGCCATACACATAAGAGAAACCATTTGAATGGGAGAGCATGTGCCACTACATTTTGCATCATTTGGTAGGGCTAGTAAGCCCAGTCCCCTCATACATGTCACGCACACTTTAGGCCCAATGCATGACTGGCTCACATTTGGATGTGCTGGTCCGCCCTCATTCATCATTGATCATATGCATGTTAGGAGCATCTACGGGTGTCCGGGTCCCCCGGCACTCATCACCACTTTGTGTGAAAGGTTCCCCTACAGATACCATGGCCCCCCAACCATTGTTATGAAGCCCATGCATGATAGGGCCACTTGTGGCTGCCCCGGTCCACCTAAATTCATCAAGGTCCACAAGGCATCACAGCATGATAGGTCAATTTACGGTTGCCCCGGTCCACCTTTACACACCAAGCTTTTCACACCCACACCGCATCATAGTACATGGCATACGCATACACGCAAGCAATTCGCAATGAGCGGTGAGGTTCACAAAGAGCGGAAAAGAGCTCGCGAGCGCCACTTGGAATTCCAAGTAGGCAATCTGGTGATAATGACATTTGAGTGGCTCTACCCTAGGGTCACCTCCAATTCGAGGGCACGAGGACTTGGACCTTCCTAAGTTCCGAGTGACTTTGGCAACCCGGCTATCAGGTTGGACTTACTAATGGGTTTTGGGATTCACCCCATTTTTCACGTGGCGGATCCGACACCCTATATGGGCACCGCGGTGGATCCTAGTGAGTGCCTCGAGCCTTTATCTTCCTTTGAGAGGGACACCCTCGGAGAGCCACCAAAAGTCAGCCTGAGAGTCCGACGTGTGCACACGGAGGCAATACTAGGCAAGCAGGGTTCCATCGCCAGCAAGAGGGTGCGCCTGAGCCGCCTCGAGAGGATGAAGGACCGTCCCCTGGTTGCGGACACAGGGTTGAGTTTGGAGGTTGAGGCTCACTCTGAGCTGCTTGAGAGGACCACTTCCCCGGTGGGCCCATACTCGACGGAGTCGAGTTTTCCGCGCCCCAGGGGTATGATGAGGACATCACCAGCAATTTCATTTGATCGAGGATCCCGATGCTCACCACCCATGCTACATCTTGTTCACCACTTTATTTCGAGTCATATGATGTAATTTTCATTTTCTTATCATGTACTTTTCATTTTACTTGAGTCCAATACCTAGGTTAGGTAGCTATTTACCTAAGTCTTAAGTCTTTATGTGTGTTATTGGGCCCAATTATATGGGCTTGGCCCAGGAGCGCCCCCTTCCCCTTGGTTTAGTGTTAGTAGTCCAAAAGTCAGTGACTTAAGTTAAATTTTGGGATTCCTATAAATAGGACCCCAATCCCTCATTTGTAAGCTAATGAATTATTGAGTAAAAAAAAAAAGTTTGCCACAAGAATTGTGCCCCCCTCTTTCTCTAGCTCTCTCTCTCTCTCTAAAGGGGGTGAACCCCTCTCTCTCTTCCCTTCTCTCTCCAAATTTCGCCCCCCCCCCTCTCTCTTCTCCTTGCCACATCATCCTCCACCTCATCCCAACCCCTCACCTCCCCAAGGTCCACTCAATTTCCCCATTACTCACCCCAAAGCCCCAAGCATCCCTTCACCTTCCAAGACAACCTTTCCCTTTCCCAAGCCACCCCTCCATCTCCCAAGGGTGAATCCCACCTCCCCAAACACCTCTCCACATCCCCAACACACCTCTTCCCCTTCCCAAGACCACATTAACCATCCCCACATTAAACTAAGTTCAATTTTCCCTCTCCCTCCAAGCCTCCTGCGCCCCCCCTCTCTCTCACCCTCCACCCTTGGCCGCAACCCCCTCCCCCTCCACCTGCTAGCTGTGACCCAGCCCTCTTCTCCAGCCTCTCCACCACCTCTATCCACCCCCATCCAAGCCCCACAGCCATTAGCCCTCTCCCCATTGCAGTCCCTTCACCCCTTCCCACCATTATCAACTTCATTCACCAACCTACTCTATCCAGTTCGCAGGTAGCAGCAGGAGCTCAACTTGCAGAAGCTGCCATGACCTCCTCTTCAGGAATGAGGTGGCAAGCCTTACATTGCTGGAATCGTCTTTGAGTCTACTTTCCAACGGTGGTGGTCTCGCGGGCGTCCAAGGTCGGAGCTATTCAGGGGAGCTGATCTCGTCCGACTGCACGCTCTGCCCCTGTCTGAATACCTGAAGCTGAAAGCAGAAGCCACCACGGTCCGTACAAGAACGATCTGAGCGCCATTTTCGGAGGGCAGAAACTACGTCCAGTTAGCTTCCATCTCCAAGAAGGAGAGACTCAATCGGCCACCGGAGCTCTCAGTTCTAATTTTCTTTGCCGGAGTGTGCAGACTGCTTTCAGTGGTTCCAAGTTCGACCAGTCCCCACTTCTCCGGCCACCACTCTCTTCTCCGACCTCGGATTGTGGCCCCGTGAACTTCTGTTCGAAGCTACTCCGACCACGATCGTGTCACCGCCAGTTTCGTTCCAATTGGAGTTCGGGAGCATCCGCAGCGCCTTATGCAATATACTGCACCAGTTCTGCACCAGCCAGAGACAGAACGTTGCTGTCCTGTTCCAGTCACCGGACCTTTCAGCCGCGCGTTTCAGAGCTTCCCCAAAAATTCATACATCATCCTCTGTCAGTTAGAAAACTTTCGGCACCAGTTTCGTCAAGTTTGGAGTTCTGTGGAGTCCGTAGAAGCATCATCATCGACTCCCTGTCCAGCGAACCTAAAGATTGGTAGAACCGGTGGAGTTCGGAAAGTCGAGTTTTCCTTGCATAATTCCTCACTCCGCTTGGCCGGATGAAGGCCCCTCCCTGCGTGGAGGTAGTTTTGATTGTAATAAGCTTAACCCCCACCCCACAATCACCTTCCTGCGCGAGGAGTAGTTTTGTACTAGCAGGTCGTTGGCTGAAGCAACATCGGCGCAGCGTGCGGGTAGCCCACGCTTCCCCGCTCGCCCTCGTCTCCGACCGGGATCGGTGTCTTCACACCGATCAGGTGAGCTTCGGGTTTCCCTTCTCTACTGGAATTACTTTGCTTGTTTAGTAATGCTTCTTAGTGCCGTCGGTCGGTGAGTGAGTGCCCGATCTCAAAATATCATCAATTTGAGTGCCACCGCGTGTAGATCGAATTAAAAATCCTCAAATACCAGGGAGTGAAAAATAAATAACAATGATGATAACATGTATAAGATGTGATAAAGAATATAGCACGAGGTGCTAAAGGGGAGTTGTGATCGCCAGAGGGTTTACCTCAATAAGAAGAAATGAGATCGCGTGTACCTAGTGAAAAGTGGGATGCGGGATGAATGTGGGCCTCCTCCTCCAACTCCAATCGGCCGGCCGATGAAGTGGGTTTTCTCGATTGATTACCTTGTAAAAGAAGACAATGAAAAACAAGGAAAAGAGAAGGGGATCAGCCAAAGTGCAATAGTATCAGTCAAGAGCCAATAAAAAATGATGAAAAGACATCAACATGCGCACCTTCTTTTTTTTTTGTTTTGTAAACCCCTAGCAGAGAACTAGGGAAGAATATGATATGCTAAATGCGGTAAAAGAACTAACGACAGGTAACAATAGTGATGATAAGAATGTGATGAACAACAGACAAGCTATATATATATATATCGCCCTGCTCTCCCTGACAAGAGTAAAGGGAACCGGGAAGACGCTGAACGGATGCAGAGGGATGAAGAAAAATCAATGCTTGAAGGAGGAAGCTCTGCGTGCTTGCTTGGTAACTCACGTCTTAACCTCTAAATGCTCAGGGTGCCTGTTGAATACGTAAAATCTTCAACCTCTGTTACGAGCGAATGAAGTTTTCTTTTATAGTTTCAATCGGATGTGATCAAACAAGGAAGTGATAAGAATAGGTAATGAGGCAACCAAGGAAGGATTAAGATCGAGTAAGAGTCCAAGGATAGCAGGGAACTGTGGGGGAAAGATGGAGAAAAAAAGGACTCTCGAGTGAAAACACGCCTTGCGTCAGGGCGTCTTTTTATGAATTGACGACCTGCACAGAGGCGTTTATTGAAACATGACCTAGTAAAGGCCGTTTCTTCCTGGGTTTAATTTTGGAAATGAAAACTTCCTCCGTTTGGAAACTGAGATAACACGCCTGCGAAAACGGCGTTTCTTCAAAACACGCCCTGAGGAAAGGCGTTACTCAGAAAAAGCCTTTTATTTTGAAAATAGATAATTCCAGAAATTAAAGGATAATACCAGGAATTGACGCCCTTACATACGGTCGTCCTTTCTTTTAAAACGCCTTATCACAGGTCGTTACTTTATCAAGTAACGCCCTTAGTCAAGTCGTGATTCACAAAAATGCAGAAAAAAATGTAGAAAACTCATGAAAAATAGAAAAACTTTATATTATAGGAATATTGAAGTCCACTTGGGGCGTTTACATAATAACATGAGATTTGATCAACAAAATGTCAATTTTGGCGTGTCTACAGCTGCCCCGCCTTGGCGTCTGCTTTGCAAGGGAGTGAGACGGAAATGGAATGAAGTGAAATGAAAGAAATGAAGTGGAACGAACTGATAAGGAGACGCCAAGGTGTGATGGGACACGCCTCAGACACTAAGCATTTGAAATCTTTCCAAGATTCTGAGTGAAACAACTCTGAGTGGTTCCAAGGAAACAATCGATTTGTCGGATAAAAGGAGATCAAACTAAATAAATAAAGGGTGTGCGCGCGGGCACGACAGGGAAAGACCATTGGAGAGCGATTACCAGCCAACGTGGACGTGCTGCAACCAAGGTAAATTTTGCAGAAAAAGTAAAGAGAATTGGGATAAAGATCCAACAAAAGGAACACTTTCAAGGAATCAGCCTGAATGGCTTCAAATAGAATGAAGTACTTGATTTGGAATGGAATATCTCATGTCAACTCAATCGAGAGCGAGTGAACTTCATTATTGCCATAATATGAAGATTTTCAGCATGAAACTCAAAGTCCTACATGATGCATGCTGGGCTAAAAGAAAAGGTTAAAACAAACTAAATAGAAAATAATCAAGGATAATATTGCTAAGCTGTTTAGGTCTGGTCAAGAATCCATATTTCTGAGCTAACACTAAGCCGAAGCCCGTTTGTCCACGTATCAACTCAGAAAGTGGAACCATCGTCCCAAGCCTTTAACAACTCAACGGCCTATCCGTGTGATCAAGATTCTCCTGAAATCGTCTTCGTTTTTGATAAAGGGGAACTCAAATTTCAGGTTCATCATAACCACAAGGTCCCTGATATACTATAATATCGTAGATATCATATAATAATAATGCTTACAAGAAACAATACAAGGTGACACGATGTTGCTCCCATGAGCGATCCAAACGCCCTGAATCCTGCAAACTTCTGCACTTTGAAAGTTATTAGACTTCATTTATCAATTCAGAACATGACATGATCATAAGTGCTTAATCATAAACAATTTCATCAAATAATAGCACTTAAGTTCATTCAAAAGCATTGGGAGGGCAAAAACGTAGGCCAATAAAACACGCCTAAGAATAGGGCGTTAACAGCATGAAAGACGCCGTTCCATAGGTCGTTAATTGTTAAAACACGTCCTACTCAAAGGCGTCACCAAGAAAGCAAGCTTAGAAGAAACACGACCTCATCAAGACACGACCATGCCAAATGTCGTCTCATCAAAAAATACGCCCTTTCATAGGGCGTAACCAACAGAGAAAGCTTGGAAGAAACACGACCTTATCAAGACACGACCATGCCAAATGTCGTCTCATCAAAAAATACGCCCTTTCATAGGGCGTAACCAACAGAGAAAGCTTGGAAGAAACACGACCTTATCAAAGGCGTTACATTAAACATGACCAGTATAAGGTCGTTAAATCAAAAATACACGCCTTTACACAAGGCGTGAATTAGCCCGATCCTCCGTTTCTAAATCAAGAATAGAGTCCTTAACCCAATCAAACTTCTACCTTCGGGGCTCTTTAGGACTCTTCAAATCCTTATAAAACGGCAGACTTTCTTAACCAAATCATCAGAATTCTTCTGCGGCCGAACTGCTTCGTTTCTTTCTTTTTCTGCAGGCCTTTTGTTCTTTTCTTGCTTCTGTTCTCAACTGCTGGTGGCGATGGACAGAATACTGAAGAAACCTAAGATTTCTACTCCTAGAATCTCTGAAATACAAGGGCACATAAGCAACCGCATTGCTTTGAAACAGGTAAGCTTTCTCTTCTGCCCGTTGCTTTGCGATGCTCCTTCTGCCGAATTCTCCTTTTACGTTGCATATGCTCATACTTGTTTACTGTATGTGTTCTGTTCTTCACAGGACTATCCAAATCTTCCGGGAGCTAGAAGATACGTCCAAATCAAATGGTTGCCCCTCATCCTCTCCAAGTTTACTTCAGACATGAGGGTATATGTAGCTAGATGGCATCTCTTGGGGTTGATAACCCATGCCAAGCATTATGATCAAATCCACATAGATTGGGCTGCCATAGGAGCATTGATTGAAGCCTGGCATCCTTCCACCCATACTTTCTTATTTTCCACATTTGAGGCCACCATCTTGCTAGAGGAAATAGAGATGATCCTAGGCTTGAAAAGGATGAAACACGGAGAAGAAGAAAAGATGGCCATCATGCCAAGGCCCATCTCCTCCCATGAATTGCTAACCTCGTTAATACCTAGCCCAAATATAGTGAACCAAATCAAGGTCACTAAAGGAGTTAACCTCTTGAAGCTCGCCTCGTGGGTGTACAAGAGAGCGGGTCAAGCTAAAGAGGAAGAGGAGATAGAAAGAGTGACCAAAGCCTTCGTGGTGTGCTTGGCAGGAGCACTCCTATTCCCATCCACGGAGGACTTTCTAGAGGAGTCCCAATTGAGCGCAGTGGTGAGCTTATGGGAAGAAGAGAGAGTTGGACCGGCGATCCTAGCATATCTCTATAGCGGGCTTACATCAGCGGCCATGGGAAGGCCCATTAACGGGTGCATGCTAGCACTCTCAAGTTGGGTTGATCTACACTTCAAATTCGACTCATGCCACGAAGCCCAACAACCCTCAAGAATTTTCTCAAAGAGCCCACTCTCATATATAACCGGCTCATTAGGTATAAGCAATAGAGTGACCAACCGGATTCCTCAAATCAAGAAGAGAGGGGATTGGAGGGAGAATTTGAAGGTAATGCCAAAGAATCTTTTTACTTGTGCCCCAGGTGTATTCAAAATGCAGGAGCTTCGTGCACGCTTCTCCATTGGGACAGACCTTCGTCTTATTGGTGCTTCGGACTTCGTTTTATATAATGCACACCGGTGCCTTCCTCAGCTTGGGCTCCCAAGGCAACACTTAGAAGACATCTCTCATCTCCCTCCAATCAGATCAAGAGACCTAGGCAGCAATGAAGATGGAGAAGAGGTTACCACCATTCAAGCTCTATGGAGGCTAAGCAAGCTTCATCAACCTGTAGAAGACTTGGATGAAGACAAGGAACAGTGGAAAAATTATGTAACTTCATTGAGAAAAATAAGGCCCAAAGTGGCTCATTAGTCATTGTAGTTCCTCTTTTCAAAATAATAAAGATTGTTCTCTGATTGAGCCAACTGCCACTGTGATTATGAACCAAATCATCCAAAAACCTGTGTTTCTGTCATGAATAACGCCTCCAAGAATGCCATGAATTCACAAATACACGCCTTACCTAAAGGCGCTTCCAGTGGGCCTTTGTCAACAGATGACGCCTGCAGAGTGGGCGTAACTTTAAATAACGACCTCAGGCAAGGCGTGACTAGATTCAAACCAAAAGAATATAATCGTTGACTCTTCAAAAATAACGCCTTTCCCTTGGTCACGTTTCAAGTGTAACACGCCTTTACAAGAGGCGTTACTTCAAACAGCAATAATGACTTCTCTTACATCAATCAACGCCCATTCAATGCGTCTGACGACGGTTATCGTTCCCCATGCAAAAGAAATTAACGCCTTAATCATCGTCGTCAACTTTCATAAAACGCCCAAGGAATGGACGTGACTTTCATTATAAACGCCCTCCATTAGGGCGTGTCTTCTTTTCGAAACCCAAAAGCCGTCGGGCCCCTTCTTCTTCCTCCTTCCATTCTCATTTCACCCCTTTTCTCTGCAAACCCTAACCGAAGCCCTCCCCAAAGCTTCTCTCCCGTTCTCTTTTCTCTCATTCTCTCAAACATTCTCTCAATCTTAGCCATGGCCAAACGCCAAAGAGTTAGCGCCCCAGATGTGGTCGATCTCGATGCCTCCCACGCCCAAGAGGAAGAACTTTCCGTGGAGGAGCTCGCCGTCGTGGCTTTTGAAGAAGAGCCGGTGGTGGCCGGCGGCGACGACGCCGACGAAGCAGCGACAGGAGGAGGAGAAGATGAAGGTGGAGAAGAAGGAGAAGAAGATGGAGAAGAAGGAGATGGAGAAGAAGAAGGACCACCGCCCACGGCGGCGGTCGTTCCCCGGGGGCAACTCCGGCGGCCCAGACGGCCGCTACCCCGGCCACAACCCCAGAAGCACAAGAAGGTAGGCTCCCCCCCCCCCAATTCCATTTTTTTTATTTTATTTATATTTTTTCTTGATTTTTTCATAGCCCTCGGGCATTAAACCTGCAACTCAGAAAAGACACGCCTCCCACGGGGGCGTTACTTACAAACGCAACGCCCTAATCCAGGGCGTTAATTATTTTTAATTTCTGAAAATTAATTATCCTTTATGAAAAATGCCCCGAAGCATGTCGTTTCTTAAAACTTATGATTTTTCATGAATTCCATGCTCACTAAACAATTTCCAAAAATAATTTCATGAATTATTTCGCATGCTGTCAGTTATTTGATTTTCTGTTAAATTGAGAAACCCACGCCCTCCAGTAGGGCGTTAATTCAACAAGAGACGCCCAAACCAGAGGGCGTCGCTTCATTCATTAACGATTCAAAATCAACCACATTTAGGAAAACGCCCTACCACAGGGCGTTAATTCAACAAGAAACGCCCATCACCGAGGCGTGATTAGAAATATGTTTCAGAAATAGCAAAACAGCCACCAAAATACGCCTAAGACTATGGCGTGATAAACATAAAAAACGCCCTCATTAAGGGCGTTACATTAAAGTTCATTCTGAAAAACGCCCCCCACAGGGGCGTGAATTTATCAAGAAACGACCTGAGGGTGGCCGTGAATTCCAAAAATGCTAAAAATCAATATTTAACCCAAATCAAATGTAATTCCGCATGGATATTCAGATAATTAAGAAAAATAATTCTCTTTTAATACATGCAGGGGCTGATGAGGACCCGTATCTCATGGGTCATGGTCTGGGCAGCATACCAGGGTCTCCCCGACTTCTAGAGGGTTAGGGTAGAGGCCATGGGGTTTGGGGCTTTTCTATCCATCGAGCCTTTTAGACCTGACCTAGCACTGATCCAGGTTTTGAGGGAGGGATGGGATAGGGTTAGCCGGACTTTTCTGATGCCCTGGGGGCATATGGTTCCTAGTTTAGAGGATGTAGCCAGGATCACAGGTTTACGGGTAGATGGTGAGGCCGTGAGTGGGTTCACCTATTCTGACTATACGGAGATGGCCCAGAGGCTACTAGGGCTTGAGATGGTCTATGTGGGACCTAGCGAGTGCAGGACCATTTTCCGTACGGACCTGACTACAGTGATGGGTCTAGGAGATGCCAGGCATAGATCGGGGGAGACCTTAGGTGAGTTTGCACAGCGACTGACCGACGGGGTGAGAGCGGCATGCTGCCAGGACCCGACTGACCATGAGAGAGCGGACCGAGACCTGAGGAGGTTCCTGCTGCTGCTGCTCGGGAGATTATTGCTGGGGACGAAAGCCGATGTCATCAACTGCCGCTTCTTAGGCATCCTTGAGGATCTGGAGACGGTTGGCACATATGCCTGGGGAGCGGCCCTGCTGGCGCATTTGATGGCCGATCTGTCCACAGGGACAGGCCGTGAGACGACCGTCAGTGGCTTCTCACCTCTTCTTCAGGTATGCAATTTCTCATTTTTACATCTTTTCCTTCTTATTATGATGCGTGTGAATATAGTACTAATTGCAATGCATGGATGCAGGTGTGGAGCCACCTATACATGCCGATGGGGCGCGTTGACCCACGGCCAGGAGCTGAGGGATCCTTCCCTCTGGCGCGACGTTGGGTGCCTGTCATCTTTGGCGCCCCACTTGACTACGAGTTGTGGGTTCTACGGAGAGAGTTCCGCGACTTCCCTCCCTCGCTGGTATGTATGAATGAATGATATGCATTTCTTTTTGTTGTTTATTTGAATATGATGAAATGATAATGATGCGTGTTCATGAATGCAGGTGCAGTGGAGACCATATGAGGGGATGACCGATGAGGGCCAGCCTTGGGTCGTATCGGGGCGACCTCGCTTCGGACGTGAGCTGTGGCTACACTGCTTGAGCGAGATTGAGCCGTTACGGCTTCGGCTGGTGATGAGGACCCTGGGCCTGCCTCAGGAGTGGATCGAGGTCGGAGAGCCTCGAGGGATTGGCAAGAAGACCCGCGGTCGCACCAAGACGACCGACTGGAGGGTGCGATTCGAGGAGCAGTACGCCGACTGGCAGCGTGGCGGGACCACAGTCGTTTCCCACGCGACTGACAGCTCTGAGTACCTCCGGCGCTACTGGGAGGTTCACGCCGGCAGACCTCAGATGAGGGTCTTAGGGGTATGTATGAATGCAATGATTTCTAAATTGAATGCAAATGCTTATGTAACTATTATGCGACTAACATGTAATGAATGCAGGATGCGAGGGACATAGTGGCGATAGATGCCCAGGCTCACCTACACAGCCTGGAGGACCAGCTAGCTGCCACACGGGCAGACCTGGAGACCCTGGTGAGTGTTTAAATTATTCCTATATGCAAATGAATTTTTTTTGTGTTGAATTAATGATTAGCCACTGACGGTCTTAATGAATGCAGCGTGCCCAGCAGGGAGCAGCGAGGAGAGATCCAGGGGAGGCTTCCAGCTCGAGGGGGCCTAGTGCAGAGGTGACTGCACTGACAGAGCAGCTGGCTGGTGCGATAGCGCGAGCCGAGGCGGCGGAGCGTGACCTTGCCTCACGGGTAAATTCTGAACTCAAAACCTCATTCAAATAATGATTAGATATAAATTGTGCACTGATAAAAATTCATTTTTGCAGACTGAAGAGCATCGAGCCACTCTTATCTGTGTAGATGAGGGCTTCCGAGCGACGAGCTCACAGGTGCGTGATCTACCTTTAGTCACATGTTGTTATTTCATTTCATGAATTATTGAACTGTGGAACTGATGATTTGTTTACCTGTTTGTAGGCTGCTCAGCTGAAGGCTATACGTACCGAGTTGTCGATCCGCGATCAGCGGATCGCAGAGCTTCAGCGGACCCTGCAGCGACGCAGTGAGCTTCCTCAGGACGTAGCCGAGCTGCGAGTTGCCCTAGAGCTGGAGAGGAGGGAGCGTGCTCGGGAGCGCGAGGAGCGGGCTCGTGAGCGGGAGGAGCACCAGGCGGAGCGTGCCCGGTTCCAGGAGCAGTTGTCGGCACGAGAGCGTGAGCTGGCGGACTCGAGGACCCAGTTGATCCTTTCCCAGGAGCGGCTGCGAGTGTCCGAGGAGCGGTTGCAGCGAGGCCGCGAGCGAGCACGGGCCGCGGGGTACTCCTTCACCAGCTCCACCTTCGTGGCGGGTTCTTCCCTCCGAGAGAAGAGCGAGGTAGGGGGACACGTTCGGGTTCCGGCTTCTTCACGGGGGCCCATGCCTCCTCCACCAGCACCAGCTCGGGACGGCGAGGAGGAGGTTGAGAGTAGGAGAGAGGAGGGTGGAGGCGAGAGCTGAGAGTTTGGTACTTGTACTCCTCCACCTTCACACCTGTACATGATAAACATGATGATATATATATATATAGGAGATTTGAGCTTTTGTTACCTGAGCACTTGTATGGTTGTGGACTTGTGTTTGTGTACTTTTTCTTTCCACGTTCCATGTGTTTGCTTTATTTTGCCCTATATCTGCAGCTGCGGTTTTCACTTGAACAAACAGGTTAATTCATCTGTTCGACTTGGCCCCTTGCCCGATGAGCAAGGGGTGTCCATATTCTGACCTTAGTAATGGGTCAAGGGGCCAAGCCTTTAATAAGGCAAAATGGAATAATCAAAACTCGTGGATGCCTCATGCAATCACACATATGTATACAATAATTAAAAAAGATGTCCAGGCAAGAATGCAGCTCATGCAATATGAAGAATTTATTTTTTGTTCTTTTCAGTATATATATACATTTTTTTTAGGGATTTTCTGAAAAACACGCCTTAGATTAGGTCGTTACTCAAGTAAAAGACGCCCTCGGAGACGGCGTTACTGTGAAAAGATTTTTTTGAATTTTGTTGAAAACACGACCTTCCCAGAGGCGTTATTTTTAAAGAAACGACTTTAAGATAGGCGTGAATTAACATTAAAGCGCCTTGAACAAAGGCGTTAATTCTATTCCTCCCAAATTGAGCTGATAAAAAAATTAAGGTGGTGGGCCCTACTCGGTCATCATCTAAGATCCATTATCCTTTCTTGAATAATTAAAAGGGGAATTGGCGTGAATATTGTTAAACTTATACACAAGATTTCGTGCAGTGCATTCTCTTCAGTTTGTCTCGGCCATTCTGCTGGTTCATGACTTTTCCAAAAATAAAAAAGAAAGTATAAGGAAGTCCACAAAAGATTTAGAGATACCTGAGGCAAAGCTACCTCCCCTACTCTATGCCTGTTGGGGTTCGGTCTTTGGCGTAGGGACGCTTTGTTGCCTTTTGCCTCTTTTCGTATTGCATGCATACGCCCAAGGTTTTCCTTGCGGGGACTTTGCCCTCTTGACATGCTTTTCTTTTCACCATTTGACTTTCACTTTAGAATTGATTTGCATTGAATAGATTTGAACTGATGAACAACCTAATTGTACTTGGGCTTTTTGTGGCATTTGTTCCCTTTTGGGCCCTGACTTCCTCCTACTAGGGCGGTGGATAGGCTTGGCGTGTCTACCTCGAGACCTCCCTTCCTCCCTTGTGGGCCGAAGAAGAAAAAGAATGGATATCGTCTTTCGCCTTTAGTCTGGTTTCGACTTTCCATCAGATTTTGCACTGCTTGAGCTCAAGAGTAAAGTGTGTAGTGTGTGCGGGGTCAACTCCCATTTTAAATTAGCAAAACTGACAAATGGATTCTGAATTTTGACCTTTCGGACCGTGGACCTTCGCCTGTCATGTCAGCCCAAAAAGGAGAACCATGAAAGAAAAATCTCTTTTTTTTGTTTTTGATTTTGAAAATATTCGACTTTTTTTGATTATTTGATTATTTTGGGAGATTTCTATTTTCTTTGGATTTTTTGTGAAGTTTTGAAATTTTGTTTGGATTTTTGTTCAGGGGTAATATTTCTTGAGATACAAACCGTTCCAGGGGTGAGTTAATTCCTCTCCTTCAGCATTAACCAGTTTATAAGCATTGCCAGGATAAACGTCTTTTATGATGAACGGCCCTTCCCAATTTGGTTGGAGCTTTGAACGAGGGCCACCTGGTTTTACAAAAATTCTTTTGATTACCATTTCACCGACCTTAAATTTTCTCTCAATTACCTTCTTTTGATAAAAACGTGAGAGCCTGTTTTGATAAACGCGCGCATGCTCAGCGGCGACTAGACGCTTCTCATCAGGAGTTCCAATTGGGCAAGGAGTGAATCACGACGTTCATCGATAGAGAGCTCCTCATCCAATTGTACTCGCAGAGAGGGGATAAGAATCTCATACGGGACTACGGCCTCCATTCCATAAGTAAGGGCAAAAGGAGTTTGCCCAGTGGGGGTTCGAATAGAAGTGCGGTAGGCCCAAAGAGCTTCAACCAGCTTGTCTGGCCAGTCCGAGAATTTATTAGCCTCGCACGTCTTCTTAACAATCTTGATTAAGGTTTTATTAGTGGCCTCTGCTTGGCCATTGCCCTGCGGATAATAGGGAGAAGAATGATGCAATGCAATTTTATACCTGTTGCAGAGATCCTTGAGATCTTGAGAGATAAATTGAGGCCCATTGTCGGTGACGATGGTGCTCGGAATGCCGAACCTCGTGATGATGTTCTTCATGATAAATTTGCAGACGGTTGATGCTTTAATTTCCACGTAAGCTTCTGCTTCCGCCCACTTGGTGAAGTACTCCGTTGCCGTGAGAATGAATGATTTTTGCTTGGTCAGGAGGTTCGAATCACCAAGAGGTCCAATGATATCAAAAGCCCACATGGAAAAAGGCCATGGGGAGGACGTAGGATGGAGTGAAGAAGCAGGAGAATGAATCTTGTCGGCGTGCAGTTGGCACTTAACACACCTTCGAACATAGATAGAACAATCCTCTTCTAGAGTGGGCCAATAGAAACCTAGTCTAAGAATCTTCTTAGCTAGCATCTGGCTGTTCACATGACCACCACACACACCAGAATGCGCCTCTTCCACAACTTTCCAAGATTCATCATCATCGAGGCATCTCAATAAAACACCGGTGAGCCCTCTTCTGTAAAGCACACCTCCAACCAAAGTATAACGTTGAGCCACTCTTCTTATTGCTTTCTTCTCTTCTGTTGTGGCTTCCTCGGGATAAGACTGATCATCACAGTATCTGGCAATCTCATAATACCAAGGCTTTTCTTCGTCAGCCAATTCTTCTTGCCAATCCAATAGCATGACCTCTTTGCCTTCAAGAGCTTCCTTCCGTCTAACCTTCTCAAGCACCTGATCCCTAATATCGAGAAAAGCATGATCCCTAATGGCTGGAGTATCACGCTGATGAATCAGGGGGACATGAAAATCACGCTCAGGAGGGAAAACTAAAGCGGAAGCTAAGGAAGCAAGTGCGTCGGCCAAAATGTTCTGGCTACGCGGGACATGAACGAAAATCAATTTAGTGAAGAGTTTGGCGTAAGCTGAAGCGAGCTCCTAGTAGGGCTTGAGCTTAGGATGGATGGTGCGGCACTTGACCAACACTTGGCGTAGAATAAGCTGACTGTCACCGACAATTCACAAATGAGTGACACCATATTGATGAGCGGTTTTAAGACCAGCCAAAAGAGCTTCATACTCGGCTATGTTATTGGTGACGGGAAAAGTGAGCCGAGCAGCAAATGGAATGGTGACCCCTTCGGGTGTTAAAAGAACCATGCCGATCCCTCTTCCTTGAGAATTAAGAGCTCCGTCAAAATGTAACGTCCACATAGGATCATGGGATTGATTAATGGACATTAATTCTTCATCTGGGAACTCTGAATTGACAGGATCAAAGCGGGGGAGAGGGTGGTGAGCAAGATGCTCGGCAATGGCATAACCTTTGATAGCTTTTTGCTGAATGTAAGTGATGTCAAATTGAGAAAGGAAGCTTTGCCAGCGTGCCAATCGATCAGTGAGGACAGATTTTTCAAGGAGGAATTTGATTGGATTCATACGAGCAATGAGGTGAACCTCGTGAGCTAGGAAATAGTGTTTTAGCTTCTGAACTACCCAAACCAAAGCTGCACAAGTTTTCTCCATGGCTGAGTATCTCTGCTCACAGGGGTTAAGAAGCTTAGACAAGTAGTATGCTGCCCTCTCCCTACCTTCTTCATCCACTTGAGCTAAGACAGCACCTACGGAGTCATCCAAGACTGAAACATAGAGAATAAGTGGCTTACCTGGAATTGGCGGCCTCAGGACAGGAGGATTGACCAAATAATCCTTCAATCCGTCAAAGGCTGCCTGACATTTGTCATCCCAATTAAACTTGACTCCCGGCTTAGTAAGCTCGTAGAACGGCCTACACCTCTGTGAATGCTGGGAGACGAAGCGGCGAATAAATTGCAACCTCCCGATTAATCCTCGAACTTCCTTCAAATTCTTGGGAGGAGGCATATCTCTAATGGCTTTTGCCTTGTTGGGATCAACTTCAATTCCCCTCTTACTAACAATGAAACCGAGCAACTTCCCTGAAGAAACGCCAAATACGCACTTCTTGGGGTTCATTTTCAATTGAAATTCTCGTGATCTCTGCAAAACCTTAGCCAGAACCCCAGGATGCTCAATCCTTGTTCTTGATTTCACAACCAGGTCATCCACATACACCTCAATATAAATATGAATCATGTCATGAAAAATTGCCATCATAGCCCTTTGATAAGTGGCTCCAGCATTCTTAAGTCCAAAGGGCATGACCACATAACAATATGTGCCCCATGGTGTAGTGAATGAAGTTTTCTCTTGATCTTCTTCGGCCAGGCTAATCTGATTATAGCCTGAAAAGCCATCCATGAAAGAAAGAGTCTCAAATCCTGCCGTGTTGTCAATCAACACATCAATATGAGGGAGGGGGAAGTCATCTTTAGGGCACGCTCGGTTGAGGTCCCGAAAATCTATGCAAATTCAAACTTTTCCATCTTTCTTCATAATCGGGACAATGTTAGCCACCCAATTGGGATAGAGGACGACTCTAACGAATCTAGCCTTGTGGAGTTTATCGACCTCTTCTTTCATTTTCAAAGCCATGCTAGGGTGGAAACGCCTCAACCGTTGTTTTACCGGGACAGACCCTGGCTTAAGCGTAAGGCGATGTTCAACAAGCGCAGGGTCTAATCCAGGCATATCTTCATAACTCCATGCGAACGTGTCTTTGTATTCTTGAAGAACTAAGATGAGCGCCTCCTCTTCGGAAGGCGGCAAATTTTTGCTAATGAGGACAATCCTAGGGTCTTCCTCGGTACCCAAATTGATTTCTTTGGTAGGTTCTTCTACAGAGGCTGATGGTTCATCGAATCTTCTTATTCCACTAGCAAAAGCATCAGCCTCGTCCTCATATTCTTCATAACTCTCATCCCCCTCTTCAATAGGGTCTTCATCATTCATAATTTCATAAACGCCCAAACCCTCATAAGAAGCATCAGCATCCTCATATTCTAACTCCGGCAGGATAATTGGATCTTCCACAAACTCAGGGAGAGCTAAACAAGCTTGGCATCTAATGGCCAATTCCAACAAAAATCTGCGAGGAATCTGCTTACCCCTGACCTTCTTGTGTGAATTTACCCCATGATTTTTATTAGAAGAAGAGGAAGAAAGGGAGGAAGAGCAACTAGCTTGATTATAAGGGAAAGAAGGAGGTGATAAAGTGGATACATGAGGTGATACAGGGGAGGACCCCTCATCGGAGGGGGAGAAAAGACTTACCAAGGAATCTTGGAAGAGCGGCCCCTGGGTCGGGACGCGCTCGGGAGAAAAATAGGAGGTTTCCTCAACAGAAATGGAGGATTGGAAAGTTGGGAAATCGGCGTTTTTTTTTCGTTTTTATCTTTTTCTTCATTTTTACTTTCTTTTTCAAGTAAAAAGCAATGTGAAGGGAGAACAGTAGGTGGAGTGGAAATTGCAAATTTGGAGAAAGATTTAATCAAAGATGGCCCACGCGGGGGCGAGATGGAGTCTTCAGCAAATCGCTCGAGGAGCGAAGGAGCAATCGAGAGGGAAATCTGAATTGAATCGGGAGACAAGTTGATAGTAATCGGTGGTGGTCGCGGCACGTGACCAAACCAACGGGAATAGAGAGAAGCCAACACCAATGGATGCACAGAAGTGAGGGAGAAAAGTCCGGCCCACAGCCTATCCACGGAAAATCCTTCTTCAAAGGGGACATCTGGCTCCCCCGTATTTGTGTAGTCACTTAACATCTGCCTTTTGTCTGTGATTGCGGCAGGCATTTCAATCAGTTCTTGAATCAATGGCGGCCATTCTGGATCTGTCGGCATGAACAGGCGGCTTAAAGAGAAAGTGATGTCATTCATGTCAAACCATCTGTACCAGTCACATTCCGGATCACCCATTTTTCTTATTTTATCTGGCCTTAACGACTCCAGGGCTTTGTAAGTAGCCAATGGGGCAATGTGACGAGCAAACTGTCTAGCGTGCACATCCTGACAATCAAGCAATGATGTAATGATGGTAGTCTGTTCATTGTTCTGAACGCCACCGGTGACAAAATGTGTCTTTAAAGTCCAGGTGAGCGGCTGGCGATCTGGCTTGAAGGTGGACGTCATAACAGCCCACGGCTCTCCTTCATTCTTGCCCGGTGCTTTGTAGCCTAAGCCGCCTCGTGCAACCACTTTTTGAGGCTTAATGGGCCTAATCTTGCCCTGGAGTTTAGCGCCCAGGCCCTTGCCATCTTGATATCCCATTCTTATCAGAATGTTCCAGCCGGGGGTATTCATCATATTTTTCTTTTTCTTCTTCCCCTTAGAAGGCAGGGGTGTCATAGCAACCGTTGTAACAGTCTCAGACAGCCTCGGCTGAGAGTGGGGAATGTCCAGCACAGATAATAACGGCTTGTTGGCTGGCCATATAGAAGGAACTGATGAAGCTACATGAATGTCCTCCTCTGGTAAGATCGGCACGCTGGTCACCTTGATAATGCGGCCCTTGTGCGGAAACTTAAGGCATTGATGGTTTGTAGAGGGCACTGCATCAAGCTGCTGAATATAAGGGCGACCCAGGATGCCATTAAAGGTCGGGTCCATATCCAGAATATGGAAATCTGCCGTAATGGTGGCTGGACCTAAGCTGACTTTAAGAGTAATCATACCCAGAGGGGGTTTCTTTGTATTGTCATATGCAGTGACAGTAATGGTAGATGGCCGAATCTGGCTCTCATGGATACCGCATAACTTTAGAGTGCTTGGAGGCAACACATTGATAGATGCACCGGTGTCTACCAAACACTGCTTAACAGCCACCTTGTTGATATCAACCGTAATACACAGGGCATATTTTCTTGCCGGTAGGGGTGCTAGCTCATGTTCATGGAATGTGATTGCCGGCTGACTGCTGGTAGGGGTTAAGACTGTAATTATCTGTTCAACCGGGAGGTCCTCATTGACCATAACCTTCTGCAGGTATTCCTTCAAGGCCAGCTGATGACTGGTGGACCTCTTGATTAATTCAAGAATGGAGATTCTGGCTGGAGTGCGATCCAGGTGCTTTAACAGATCATACTGAGTTCCCGGCACTGAATCTTGTTCTTGTTCTTGCTCTTGCGTCCCCTGTACGGGCTCTAGCTCTCTCTGTGGGAAAACACGGTGGAACATCCGTCCACTACGGAGCGGCGCTACGCCTTGACGCGCCTCTGTCGGTGCAATATTAGGAGGAGGGTTGGAAGAGGAGGAAGGAATGTCGGTAGCAGAGACCCTGCTAGGGGATACCAAAGGGGAATTCAATAAAAGGGGCGCCCCCGTAGGAGGCGTAGTAGTGGTGGTGTTTAATAAAGATGCTCCCGCGGGAGGCATGGGAGGAGTATTTGAAGAAGGTACCCTCGCAGGAGGCGTGAGAGAAGAAAGGGATATCCGAATGCGAGGGGTATTGGCAGGTGGTGGAATAAGGAGAGATCGTGGCACAAAAGGTGGTTGTACTGATGGTGGAGGAACTCTTGCCGGTGTAGGAGTAGTAGAGGGGGTAGCGGGTGCTGGCGGTGAACTGAGTAGGAGTGGCCTGGAGGGCGCGGATGTAGGATTGGTGGTGGAAGGTGGAATGGCAGGTTGCTGTGGTGGTAAGCGGTTAAGAAGAGCGCGAGCCGGCAAGGCCGTGGAATTGGTGGTGGTAGGTGGGTTGACGGTGCGTAAAAGAGAACGTCCCGATAGGAGACTAGAAGGAGAAGGAGGAACGCGCAAAAGGCGCGGAGTTCGATTTTGGGTTGGATCATGGTGGAATGCCCCGACAGAGGCGTTTTCTTCGTGCCATCCCTGTCCTCTCTCCACCTCGTAGAGAGACGTGACAGGGTTCACGTGTTGATTAGGAGCGTGCTCCGGCAATGGATTACGGACAATCCCCATGTCCTGCTGGGGTGCTGGAGCTTGCTGTGGCTGAACTTGCTGCGGAGCTGGCTGTTGTTGTTGCTGATTTTGCTGTTGCCGATGCGGCCTTCTCTCTTTCATGGTGGCGATGACTTGCCTCATTTCATCCCAATTAATGCCACCCTGGTCATTCAAATCATAAATATGATCTCTGAAATGGAAACAACGATCAAGGTTGTGACCAGGGGCGCGGTGAAATGCACAGTAACGGGATGTGTCAACATTGTCGGGCCACACCGTTCTTTCTTTTGGTAGGACGAGCAGATTGGCGGCCATCAAAGCATTAAAAATGTCAGGGAGACTCTCTGGGAGTGGCGGATAATGGGCCCTCTTGGGGCCAAGCGGTGGTCTCCGTTGTTGTTGGCCATAGTTGGAAGGTGGGGGGACCTGATGGTATTGTGGTGGTGCTGGAGGGTCGGTGCGAGGCGCTTGGCTCGGTGATGGAGCGAAAGAAGGTTGGGGTGTGAAGTGGCGTTGTGGAGCAGAGGTAAAATGGGGGTTTTGCTGTGGAGGTGGCGGAGGTCGTGGGTTTGACTGGTGGTGGGGGTGACCAACTACGCCAACCTGCTCGTTTATGACAGTGCCCTCAGTCGTGGGCCCGCTGTTGACATTTATATTCTTTTTAAACAGCCGAGGCTTCGGCTCAAACATGCCCATGATGGGCGAATCCTTCATTTGTGTTTGTATATAACGAGCTCTTTCATAGAGCTCTTCCATAGTTGTCAGCCGATTCATGGCCAAAATGTGCCGGAATTGAGGAGTTGCATTAGAAATGACCATTTTTACTTGTTCTTGTTCCGACAATGTGTCCTTCAATTTCTCGGCCATAGACCGCCACCTGTCAGCAAATATAATGAAGTCTTCCTCGGGCTTCATCTTTTCAGCGACCAGATCTGTAACAAAAAGGGATGGTCCTACCCGGTCTCTGCACTTTTGCAAGAATTTCCTTTGGATAACATCAAAATCCCCGGCATCAGCTGGCTCCAGAGAATAAAACCATTCGAGGGCGGGTCCCTCAAGAGATCTCCTGAATAAATAGGCCAAAGAGGCTTTATTGTCTTGCCAGAAAGAAGTCTCATATCGGAAATCCTTTAAATGAATGAATGGGTTGCCTGTTCCATTATATCGCCGGAAATTCGGCATTTCAGAAGGTGGTAAATGGAACACTGGCAACGTAGGAAGAGAAATTTCCGGAGCATTCTTAGTTGCTGTAACCTTCTTGAGCTGCTCCTCCATGCTGGCCAGCTTCTGAAGCAAGAGAGTGTTGGTATCGGGCTCGACTGGGGCCTGATTCTGAACAAAAGAATGCGGTATAGGCGTTCGTAGAATCCGAGGAGGTTGGAAGGATTGATGCCTAACCGCCGAATAGCTCGCCTGCTGGGCCGGCATGGCCGCAGTAGGCGTTTGTGGACGAGAGGAAGGGGGATGCAAGACCGCCTGGTCATTAGCAATCTGATGGCCACTCACGGCCGGAGGGGGATTAGAGGAAGATGAAAGGACGGATTTCCCCTTTAAAGCGGCCTGAATGGCTTGCCGCTGGGAGTCATCCAACTGGGAGAGAGCTTGGATCAAATCTGTGACGTTGATGGATGAGGAAGGGTTCCCCGAAGTGTTGGAAGATGGAACTTGAGACGAAGGGTCCGCCTCATGGATGGTGGTATCGACCACATGGACTTGTGAGTAATGGGGGTGAGGAGGAAGGTAGTTCCCCTCATAATAAACAGAATCTTGGAGAGGGTCCTCATATTGACCAAATATGTTCTCATTCTCATCATCATAAGAGTACCCGTTGCCTGAAATGTTGATGGTTTTACCTGAACGGAGTTTCATTCTTAAGAGAGAGGATGTTTAATGAAGGAACTATCACAAAATATTCAATCCAAACAAAGCAATCAAATCACCCAACTATGTTTTATGCAAACAAGGTTGGCAAGAAACGCAAGATTTTAATGTTTGATGTTTGAATTTAGGGTGGATTATTTGTGAAGGTTCACTCTTTTGCCAAATGAGACCTAGTTTGATCCGAATGTAACCTCCGGGTCAACTAAGTTCTTCTCTCTTTTAACAACGTATAGGTTCTCTAAACTCCAGGTACTTCGAGGGTACAACCAGCCCGGCGTCCGTGAGGGAATCCACGGGTGCGGGGACTTACGGAGGTCTTGGAAAAGGGATTTCCGGTCCAAAGAGACGGAATGCTCAATGGAGGGTCGTCCCGATTCCAAGAAGGGTGTGTGGATCCTAGGATAGAGAGAGGAGGTCTCTCAACCAAGCCAGCAAATCAAGATAATCCAATCAGCAATGTAATATCAAGACAAATGCTCAGCAATGAATAATAGCCAATCTGTGAAAAGAACAGTAAAGACACGCCTTTGGAAAGGTCGTGTTTACAGCAAGAGGAAAGACACGCCCTACGGCAGGTCGTGATAAAATGAAAACACGGCAGCGTGGCTGTCGTGAACTCTGTGAGGGTCTCACAGACCGTAGAAAAAAAAATGCCTTAGGATGAGGCGTTATAAAGAAAGGACGCCTGCAACTGAGGACGTCAAAACTCAGAGACACGCCCTGATGGAAGGCGCTGATAATAAATGAAACGCCTCTGAGAGGGGCGTTAATTCACAGGTAATATGATAAGGATGCAGCGAACAGCAGTTATAATAAAGAGAAACGCCCTAATGACAGCCGTTGATAAGAAGTGAAACGCCTCGAAGAGGGGCGTTATTCCACAGACAGTATAATCAGCATGCAACAAACCGCAGTTATAGAAACAGACGCCCTGGAGATGGGCGTTAATCAATGAAACACGTCTCTGTAAGGGGCGCTAAATAGCAGACGAGAAAATAGCGGAGATCAGGCAAGCAGATGCAATAAAGACACGCCCTTGAGGGGGGCGTTAATTAATAAAAACACGTCCCTGTGAAGGGCGTTAAATCAAAAGACGCCTTTGTCGAAGGCGTTAATAAGCAGCAATTGACTGATCCGGGGAGTGTGCAGGGTGCACAATGGAGGGTGCCCGAGGGGCACAAAGGAAAGGGTACCGAGGGTACCGAGGGGAAAGGGCACGCGAGGGTGCCTAAGGGGAAAGGACACACAAGGGTGTCAAGGGGAAAGGGCACACGAGGGTGCCAATGGTGATGGTAATCAACAAAGAAAACAGTGGAAGTCCCACCGTGATCGCCAATTTGTAGATCGGATTAAAAATCCTCAAATACCAGGGAGTGAAAAATATATAACAATGATGATAACATGTATAAGATGTGATAAAGAATATAGCACGAGGTGCTAAAGGGGAGTTGTGATCGCCAGAGGGTTTACCTCAATAAGAAGAAATGAGATCGCGTGTACCTAGTGAAAAGTGGGATGCGAGATGAATGTGGGCCTCCTCCTCCAACTCCAATCGGCCGGCCGATGAAGTGGGTTTTCTCGATTGATTACCTTGTAAAAGAAGACAATGAAAAACAAGGAAAAGAGAAGGGGGTCAGCCAAAGTGCAATAGTATCAGTCAAGAGCCAATAAAAAATGATGAAAAGACATCAACATGCGCACCTTCTTTTTTTTTTGTTTTGTAAACCCCTAGCAGAGAACTAGGGAAGAATATGATATGCTAAATGCGGTAAAAGAACTAACGACAGGTAACAATAGTGATGATAAGAATGTGATGAACAACAGACAAGCTATATATATATATCGCCCTGCTCTCCCTGACAAGAGTAAAGGGAACCGGGAAGACGCTGAACGGATGTAGAGGGATGAAGAAAAATCAATGCTCGAAGGAGGAAGCTCTGCGTGCTTGCTTGGTAACTCACGTCTTAACCTCTAAATGCTCAGGGTGCCTGTTGAATACGTAAAATCTTCAACCTCTGTTACGAGCGAATGAAGTTTTCTTTTATAGTTTCAATCGGATGTGATCAAACAAGGAAGTGATAAGAATAGGTAATGAGGCAACCAAGGAAGGATTAAGATCGAGCAAGAGTCCAAGGATAGCAGGGAACTGTGGGGGAAAGATGGAGAAAAAAAGGACTCTGGAGTGAAAACACGCCTTGCGTCAGGGCGTCTTTTTATGAATTGACGACCTGCACAGAGGCGTTTATTGAAACACGACCTAGTAAAGGCCGTTTCTTCCTGGGTTTAATTTTGGAAATGAAAACTTCCTCCGTTTGGAAACTGAGATAACACGCCTGCGAAAACGGCGTTTCTTCAAAACACGCCCTGAGGAAAGGCGTTACTCAGAAAAAGCCTTTTATTTTGAAAATAGATAATTCCAGAAATTAAAGGATAATACCAGGAATTGACGCCCTTACATACGGTCGTCCTTTCTTTTAAAACGCCTTATCACAGGTCGTTACTTTATCAAGTAACGCCCTTAGTCAAGTCGTGATTCACAAAAATGCAGAAAAAAATGTAGAAAACTCATGAAAAATAGAAAAACTTTATATTGTAGGAATATTGAAGTCCACTTGGGGCGTTTACATAATAACATGAGATTTGATCAACAAAATGTCAATTTTGGCGTGTCTACACCGCGGAGCGAGTTGTGAGAGAGCCACTACATCCCACGCCCTTGGCGTGCTGGCCGCCCACGGAATTGGGGCATCCCAGGCCCTTAGGGGTTCAGCCCAAGCTAGTCAAATCCCCGGAAAGGTGAGGTCCATCCTCGGACCCTCACCACTATCGCCAGTCCACCTACGGACCCGGGTGTGCGCGACGCGGGTGAATCCGCTTGAGTGGGTCCGCCGTTCGGTTCGATTGCTTGCAAATTTAAGTCCGAGGGGTTGTGTCACATCACTTATGCCCCTGTTGCTAGACTCGAAGCCATCAGAATTTTACTTTCCTTTGCATGCTCCCTTAGTATAAAGCTGTATCAAATAGATGTCAAAAGTGCTTTCTTGAATGGCTTGATCAAAGAAAAAGTCTATGTTGAGCAGCCCCCTGGCTTTGAGAATTCTAACAATGCAGATTTTGTATACAAGCTAGACAGGGCGTTTTATGGACTTAAGCAAGCACCAAGAGCTTGGTATGAGAGACTAAGCTCGTTCCTCATTGAAAAAGGGTACACACGAGGTAAGGTAGATCAAACACTTTTTACCAAGAAGTAAGGTAAGAACATCTTGATTGTTCAAATTTATGTTGATGACATTGTATTTGGTTCTACAAAATCTGAAATGTGTGAGAAATTTGCTAACCTCATGACTAGCGAATTTGAGATGAGCCTAATGGGAGAACTTCAATTCTTTCTCAGTTTGCAGGTCAACCAAGGAGAAGATGGTTGCTTCATAAGCCAAGCCAAATACATCAAGGAGTTGCTAAAAAGATTTGACATGGCAAACAGCAAAATCATTGCAACTCCGATGAGCACCTCAACTTCACTAGATTTGGATGAAAATGGTAAATTGGTGGATGTCAAGGTCTATAGAGGTATGATTGATTCTTTGCTTTATTTGACTGCATCCCGACCAGATATCCAGTTTAGTGTATGTCTTTGTGCTAGATTTCAAGCTAGTCCTAGAGAATCTCATTTGACTGCCATCAAACGTATCCTTCGATATCTTGTCGGCACTCAAGATTTGGGATTGTGGTATCCGTCATCATGTGATTTATCTCTTATATCTTATTCTGATGCGGACTACACTGGATGCAAGCTGGATCGCAAGAGTACTAGTGGCTATTGCCAGTTTCTAGGCGGGTGTTTAGTTTCTTGGGCCTCCAAGAAATAACACTCGGTTGCCCTCTCAACCGCGGAGGCAGAATATGTTGCTGCGGGGAGTTGTGGCACCCAAGTGTTGTGGATTAAACACCAACTCCAAGACTACTTGGTGGATCTTGGTTGTGTCCCGATTCTGTGTGATAACACTAGTGCTATCAACCTTGCAAAAAATCCAGTCCAGCACTCTAGGACTAAGCATATTGAGATTAGGCATCACTTCATTAGAGACGAGGTCAGTATGAAAAATTTTGAACTGCATTTTGTTGATACTCTAAATCAAATTACTGATATTTTCACCAAGCCCTTGTGTAATGACAGGTTTTCAACACTCAGAAGGGAGCTTAGTCTTTGCCGACCTTAGGCCAATATGAATTTGAAATGATGATCATGCTCAATTAGTTGTGTGTTTTGCACATTGGCATTCATGCATTGTTTATATGTCAATATGTCATTTTGTATATGTGTCGCATTGCATGTAGATGCATAATAATGAAATGAGTTCATGATTCATAATGCACTGCATGGTTTGTGTAGCATCCTTCCTGCATGGCCATGGTATATCAAATGTTGATGTATGGAAAGACAGGTTATGCTTGTCTAGAAGTACTCAATATGCGTGAGATTTCACCTCCGCCAAGTACCATGCGTCATTGTCGCATATAGGCCATATAGTAAGGGAGAGTTGTCGTTTTGCAGTATTTATACATGAGTTTCATCTCCATTCTGTTGCATTTAATAAGTGTACAACCATATGTTGGATCATGCATTTCATGTCTACCAAATTCATGTCCACCCCTGCAAGTTTCAGGTCACTCTTCTCTTGACACTTCTCATTACACTTGCTTACACACATAACTCCTTGCGTGCATTCACTGCATATCCTTAGGGGGAGTCTTGCTACCTTTCTTAATCTCTTACAATCTGCACTTCTTGGCTTACAGTCTGAATTTGAGATCATGAGACTGACGAACATATGGTGTAAGAGCTTTCTATTATATGCCCTAATGATTGTCCATCCAATGAAAATGGTTCAGATTTAATGATTTCTTTGACGTTCTGAAATATCTGTTATGAAATCATCTATGTTCTGTGGTTTTAATAGACCTTAACTAGAGATTGCATATTGTGCTTTGAATGACTATCCTGATATCTGAAAATTCAAAGTTCATGACCATCTTGGTGATACACTCAGGCTTAGTATTATTTTTAAACATCTTGATGAGCTGGAATTCTTGAAAATCAATTTACCAGAGCAATGATATTGTTGCACGGAGAAACATGTCATGTCATCAAATCAAGTGACAAATGCATATGTCATGATGTGCCCTTGTTATCTCTGTCTTAAAACTTTTGGACTCTAGGTAGAGCAATGACATAATTGCTGAGAAATATATCCCCTCATCAAAGAATTGAGACATGATATGTCATGACGTGACTTTGCTATCTCTATTCATCTTGAAACATGACAGTCAGTCTTACCAAATTCCTAGGAATACTGGCGTCTAAACAACGTGTATTCTTACGGCTTGGAGGCATGCACTAGACTTGATTGTTCGTAAAATATGAGTCTTGTGCCTTCAAATGCAAATGATATTGATAATCAAACTTGTTGAATTCCTAAAAATTCTATGCTTTAGTAATGATTGTTTAGCCTCAATACATGCTTTTGTGTTATTGCCTTTGTCGTTATTGAATATGGATATATAAGACAAGGGAAGGTTAAACACTGCCATGATATGCACCTTTGGTTCATTTCTATTACATCTTGAATGTAGCTTCTCTTCGAACTCTGTTGATGAATTCGGATTTCATTAGATTTGAACCATATATGTTGCTCACGGTCTGTTTCAGGTTTGCATATAATGGCTTGCTCTTCACTCTTTTCAGCTCTGGTCTCACAGATATTTCACTTTATTACTCCTTTTTGCTGTTGGCAAAGGGGGAGAATTCTTTGTGTGAGTCCTTTATCGCATTAGCTATGCGTTATCGCGTTGTCTTTGGGGGTTGTGTGAATGGTGTACGGGGAGAGTCCAAGGGGAGAGAATCCATTGCTCCCTTTGCATCACATATGTGTATGTGATGGGGCATGGGGTTTGCATAATTACATAGCATTCATATCTGCATTCATAATTGCATTCACATGCTATTACTATCATGGATCTTGAGCTGCATATATTGCATTTGTTATAACTTGTGCCATGTTAGACATTCATATCATATAATGACTCACAGTGTTACCATCATCAAAAAGGGGGAGAATGTTGTGTCCCTGAAGTCATTTGAGTCATTCTGTGGTCACTTGGGTCATTCGACATAATTCTATGGTCATATGCATTCTGTGGTATTCTTGGTTTTGATAATGGCTAAACACTATTAGTCATTGATATTTCCCACTCTCATGTGACTGACATACGTGATGGTTCGATCATGACAGGTACACCATTACATGGACAAGAAAGCCAGTGGAGTCGGTAAAGTGAAAGCTCGTGGATCGCGCCCAAGCAAGGATGCGAAAATAAGCACAAGTCGACACGCGATATTCGGCTCGTCATCCATATAAGGTCAATGCACAAAGAAGCATAGCCAAGAGAATCCAAGGCCATAAACTCCGTTGATATCTTTTAGACTATCAAGGGAGATGCCACCGACATGCACAGGCTGCTAATGGAGTTGAACGACGGAGCTAGAACGGAAATTGGACCGACCCGGGATAAGCCGGGTTCTGCCCAGCTGGCGGTCGACTGCCAGCACAGGGGCGGTCGATCGCCCCAGCCAGCAACTGCCAGCCTGCACGAGTTTCAGTAGTGGTCGACCGCCAGCCAGTGGCGGTTGACCGAAATCCCAGGGGCCATTCGTCTACAGCATTTCACAGTAGCGGTCGACCGCCAGGAGCTACAGGTCGACCGCCAACCCCGAGCCTTCAATGTTGACTTTGTTTCCAACTTCGAAAAGGGCCATTCAACATGGATTTGTTTAATCCAAAAGTCACCTAAACACTCACAAATTGTGGATCTGGTCTGAGGCTTGTCTATAGACCATTCAAGGTCTATAAAACCAATACAAGAGGGTTGGAAACCCTAATGCTTCAAGGCTTCAAGGGAGATCAAGGGAGCTCATTTTCGAGGCACTGTAGCACCTCCGTGAACAGTGTTTCGGGAAGGAGTTCTTCATCCATTCCAAGGCATTCAAGTCCAGATCTGAAGCCATCTCAACCTCCAAAGAAGAAGAAGGAATCAAGGCTCTCAAGGGTGATCTAAGCTGCATCCTACATCTTCTACATCCTCTTCATCGACTCAAGAAGATCAAAAGGAAGATTGAAGCTACATCCATCGTCTTCTTCATCAACTAGAAGAGATTCAAGGAAGATCATCCCGTAAGAAAGAAGACACCGTCAAAGCATCCGATTCAAGCTTCTACAACTCAGACAAGATTCTTTTCTTTGAGCATAATCTATATCTTGTTTGAGTGATTTCATATTTGTTCTCTTTTTCATTTCATACAAACAATTGAATCTGAGAATCGTCCCTACCGGTGGTTAGTAGGAGGGCAATCGGAGGTTGTCCGATCTGCGTTGTTGACGTCCCTACCAGGTGGTTAGTAGGAAGACAATCGGTGGTCTTTCCGATTTGCGGTTCAGTGCGTGGCACTAGTGGAGCCTCACCGGATTTGGTGAGGGGTGGACGTAGGACTGGGGATTCAGTCCGAACCACCTTAAAATCTCATGTGTTGTGGTTTGTTCGTGTGATTGCTTCGTTCTAAATGCATGCTTAGGTTCGAATCGATATATTAGTAATCATCTTGCTAAGCAAATCGTTGTGTCCTTCGTTTAGCTAGTTATATTCCGCTGCAATTTATCTCATCTAGCTATAAAGATGGTTACATTGCGAAAAGAGGGGCAGATCTATTCACCCCTCCCCTCTAGATCCGCTGTCCACTACACAACAATAGATGATTCAAAATACTAATTACTTAAAGTGACATGGTAAAGAGATATAAGTCCTACTGAGCTTTCTAGCTCACCCTGTGTATTATTGTTAATTTTCAGAAAATCCTGAAGATGATGGGAATGGGCTGGAGTGATGAGAGTGATGATAGTTTTTAATAAATTTCTTTTCCCAATCTGTCTACCTAAAAATTAATGTATCGAGTTTGAATAGTATTGTAAGTCCTTGAATGATATTTGTTGAAAATGTCAGATTATGAAATAAAGATGTGATTTAGTCCATTTGTTGTTCATACTCATCATCTGAGTCTCTTGATCGACCTGCTCGTATAACTGTTCACGCCTTGATAATTCTATCTTGTTTGGGGCGTGACAGTTTAGTTGGTATCAGAGCCTATGGTTAAAAAGAGTCTAGAACATCAAGGCTTAGTTATTGAAGACCCTAGGTTCTTCACACTATAAGACAATGGATAGCTATACTTGACCCGTGAGATTGGGTAGAGACTTGGGCTATATATTAAGATATGTAGAGATAATACGTTGAATCCACATACCTTGTTTTGTAGAAATTCTTAGCTGTCAAAAATGGCCGATGAGCGTGCTCAATGGAGAGAATGCAAAGGACCGTCTAAGAGCTAACTCAAGCCCTACAACAAGTGGCTCAAGGAGGAGTTAATCTCCATGGTGCGGGAGACCTACACCGCAACTTTAAGAACATGAATCCCCCAAGATTCAACGGTTCCACTGACCCGGATGAAGCCGAACATTGGGTCAAAGAGATAGAAAGAATATTCTGAGTCATGCAATGCTCGGATCAAGATAGAGTTTTGCTTGTAACTTTCCATGTCACGTCCCGACGCGGAATATCGAGGGCGTGAGCGAGCCGTAATCAAGCGTGTCAATCAGAGCATGTACAAATTTAATTCTAAGACAAAGATTGATGAGAAAATGATACTTTTATTCCATCAAAATAAGGGTTTACATTGCTAATTCATAAGCCATAAAGGCACATTACAAACTTCCAAACCCAAAGTACATGATTCTTGAAAAACACTAATGATCTACATAAATCTTAGGGAAAAGAAAATCACTCTTTCACTCTTGTCCATTCCTTTGTTTAATGACATTTCTTGCAACAATTTAACCAAAACGTAGGGTGAGCAAAAAGCTCAATAGAATTTTATATCTCTAAAAACCAGGCAATCTTTAAGTGTTTAACAATTTAAGTAATCTTTTCAAGTTGCATCGAAAAGTGTATAACATGAGTGGAATTTCCAAGTAATTGAGTTAACAAGATATCAAGAGAAATTTTCAAGTAATAACTTTGAACAAGTAAAGAATTTCATGTAATTGGCCATTTCACGCAAGTCAAGTAATTCATGTAATTTTTAAGTAATCATGTAAACAAGTAACAAGTACGAATAGTGGAATGCCGTAACAATCTAACAAGTCATGCACTTCGGTGCAATGTCACACCGTGGTCAATCAACTCCCATGGGCACAAGTACTTTCGGGAGCTCCTCCTAGGATCAGACCGGGCCCCATTAATGCCAAGCATTTGGTCGGTGGATCATAAGATCCCAAATACGTTTAGACATCCACTTAACACTATGGCCAATGAATTTCAAGAATAAACTCATTTGTAAAAAGTACAGATCTGGCAAAAATCTCAAAAGTTGCAAGAGAGGTGAATAATAATATTAAGGTATCATGTTTAACGACATTAAGTCGTGGAATTCAAGAACGAACTGTTACTAGGAAGAAAATTCAAGTAAATAGAACTAATAGAATTATTTTAATTCTATTTTTTAATCTTATGTTCAATTGATTTAACAAGTGTTTAGGCATATTTTCAGGAAGGTTTTTATATCCTGGAGGTATTTTAGTTTAGCCAAAATGCGGATTTTATAGCCAATCGAAATCTTGTTATGAACGTGATGTATGTAAGCACCATATTCACGAAATCATTTGAGAATTCATTCGTAATTCTGTTAAAATTCAGAAATATTAAGTTTTAGATAAGATGCATATACTTTGAATTAAAATCATGATTTCACATATCATTGATATTTTTAATGATAATAAGATAAGATAAATGATAATAAGATAAAATAATAGATTTATCATGCAGAAAATAATTTAACATCCTAAAAAGTAATTTTTATACACAAATTTACTGATAACATGATAAAATAAATTTTTACATGTTGTAGGTAATTTTCATATATTTATTTTCTGATATTATGATAAATATAGATTTTCATGCTTAAGAAAATAGATTTATTATGTTACAAATAGTTTCATCATGCTGAAAATAATTCTAACATGTTAAAGTAATTTTAACATGCTAGAAATAATTTTATCATATTGAGAGTAATTTTATCATGCTGAAAATTAATATTTAACATGCTAAAATTAATACTTAACATGCTAAAATAATTCTCATACATTAACTTACTGATGACATGATAAAAAGAAGTTTACTATACTGATTACAGAAATTCTCTGATAACAAAATAAATTTTATCATGCTGAAATAAATTTTTTTACATTTTTTTACTAATTATTTAATTGAAAAATAGATTTATCATGCTAAAAAATAGTTTTTAAATAGATTTAATATGCTGACAATAGTTATAACAATTATACCATGCTGGAAATAATTTTATCAAGTTGGAAGTAATTTTAACATGTTGAAAATATTTTTCATGTATTCGTTTACTAATAATATGGTAAAAATAGATTTTTACATGCTAAAAATAATTTTTATTCTAAAAAAATAATTTTTAACATGCTGTAAAAATTCAAACATGGTAATATTACTTTTCCTTATTCTTGGTGCTGAATGCTTACAATTAATGTGGATTCCAAATGCTATAATTCCTATTGTATAATGACTAAACTTTAGTCCCACATTGGAAGTTAGAAATGTTGGGTTCGGTGCAGTATTCAGAGGGGGGGTGAATGAATATAACCCGTTTAAAAAAACCTTCACCCAATTAAAACTAGAATAATAACAAGACAGATTCGACAATCTGAAGCTCAACTGGAATTTCGCTCTCTTGACAGATTAAAATATTCTAAGAAAAACTAATCAACACTTCTGCTCAAACAACAGCCAAACGCTTAGAGCGCCCCTATGCAATCATCTAGCGGAAGCAAAAACAGATAAATCAAACCACAATGCACACGGGATTTTTTAGGTGGTTCGGTCCTCCAGACCTACATCCACCCCACACTCAACCGAGTGTGGCTTCACTAGCTCACGCTAGAAACAGCAGACTCAGTCTGCAACAGGTGCTGTCACACAGCTTGACCAGGGGAACAACCTCCCCTCTTCCTCCCAACCTAAGGGAACCACTAGTGACACCAGTCACTAGTAAACTAGAGACGCAAGTCTCTCTTCCTCCAGACCGGAGGGAACACCTAGTCTTGCAACCCACAAGACTAGAACCGGAGGACCAATCCTCCCTTCCTCCAAACCGGAGGGGAACCTAGAGACCCAAGTCTCTCTTCCTCTGAACACCAGAGGGAAGCACAACTGACACTACGTCACCTGCAAACCAGAGGTCTAAGACCTCTCTTCCTCCCAACCGGAGGGACCCCTGGACTTGAAATCTACAAGCCCAGAACCGGAGGACGAGCCTCCCTTCCTCTAACCAGAGGGAACCCACAAGTAGCACCCAGCTACTTGCAACCGGAGATAGCTATCTCCCTTCTCCTGAACCAACAGGAGGGACCCCAAGCTCTCTACAGAGAATCGGAAAAATAGCAAATGGATAGTTTAAAAGAAAAATGAAACCAGCAACAGAAAGCTGAAAAGATAAAAACAAATGTGGCTCTCGCAGGAGCTGGCTGGCCTGGATTTGATCCACGGTCCAGTAGGAAGAAATCTTCAGTTGAAGCTTCTATCACTCTAGCTCTCTCTTCTTCTCTATTCTTCTTCCTCTTCTTCTCTTCACACTCTGCTATCTCGATCTCTTACTCAATCTCTCTTTCTTTCTCTTTCTCACTCTCTTTCTCTTTCTCACTCTCTTTCTCCTCTTCTTTTCCTTTTCTTCTTCTCTATCTGGATCGTGGCTCTCTGTATGGACTTCACCTTTTACCCACACTATCTGCGATCTTTTGTGGAAGAAGGTTCATATATATATAGCAGGAGCAGCAGCAGCGGCAGCCCCGTCGTATGACCTCCACACTTTCAGCCCTAAATATTAAGACCACGTGGCAGTCTCTCAGTAGGCTTCATTCCACCCTCGGATCACGTGCTGCCAGTCACTGGGGAATATTTCTTCCTCGGACCTGCAAGGAGATGAAAACCATTAAAACTGAGGGCCACAATAACTAAAGCTGCACGAGGTATGTGGTAGCAATTCTAGATGCACTGAGAACGACACGAGATACACAAGGTGACTACAGCACGAAGTAAGGAGAGAACGACACGAGATACATACTGTAACAGAGATAACACTACAAAGAGAACGACATGAAGAAGATGAAAACAACACGAGGTAAAAAGAAGAACGACACGAGATACATATGATGACTACAGCACGAAGTAAAGAAAATGACACGACATAATAAACAGCAAAGAGAACGGCACGAGAACAACATGGACTGAACCCAACTCGAATACGAATACAAAAACTGACACGAAGTGTGGTCACAAGACAAGATAGACACGGGGTCTAGGAAAGACAACATGAGGACAGAAAAACAGACACGGCTATCACGACACGTGATGAAGCAGTGAAACCAGAAGAAAAAATGACTCGAGGAGACACGGAGACAATATGAAGACACAATAAGGAAACGACACGAAGTCATAAAAATAACTTGACGACACAAACACAGAAACAACAGAAACCGACACGAAGTGTGGTTACAAAACAAGAAGGACACGAGGTCTTAGGAAAAACAACACGAAGACATAATACGGAAACGACACGAAGTGAAACAACACTTGAAAACATAAGAGAAACAACTCGAGCATAAAATAGCTCGAATGAACGACTCGAAGACGAGGCGACACGGGCTGACCACGACACGAAGACACATAACAGAAACCGTCACGAGTTGAAAACAACACGAAGACGGTGAGAACAGCACGAGGTGAAACGACACGGGTTGACAACAACTCAAGGACAAAAAATAGAAACCGACATGAAGTAAGTGAGAACAGCACGAGGTGAAACGCGAATGACACGAAGTGTCACTATAGCAACACGGAGACACGAATGCAAAAACAACACGAAGACACGAAGACAGACCAACACGAAGACGTAAACACAACACGAAGACATAGACACTAAAACAACACGAAGACGATGGATGCTACAGTGCAATGTCTAGACTTGAAATTCAAAGCAAAGGGCTGTACAGACTTGAAGATGTGAAGCCAATGTATAGACTTTGAAAAACAGTCCAATGTATGGACTTTGAAATCGAAGACCAATGTGCAGACTTGACAGTGAAGACTAGTGTGCAGACTTCAAGGAGGTTGGCGTGTCAATGTACAGACTTGATGAAGACTGATACATGAACAGTAATGCATAGACTTAGGAGCATATGACACGGCTGTACAGACTTCACGCGTTGACGCTGTACACACTTCCAATGAAGTGCGTTGACACTGTATAGAGTTTGCCTAAGACGTTGTACACACTTAGCCTAAGATAATGCATGAACTGAGGAGTTGACCAATCAGCCAAGACTGAACATAATCTAATATGCAATGCCATATCAAAACTTATGAAAAACTGCATTATGATCAAAAGGTGAGTAATAGCATGATGACTCACACAGCAGGATGACTCACAGTAAATAACACACACACATCAAGGATCAACTGTCAAAATCACATCAAGGCCATCATCAAGATCCATCAAAGCCATCAGCAAAGCCACAATTGAAATCATCATCAAAACCATCAGCAAAGCCACAATTGCCATCATCAAAACCACAGGGCACAACAATCTCCCCCTTTTTGATGATGGCAACACTACACAGTGAGTCAGTCTGATGACTCAAACTATTCTCCCCCTTTGACTTCATCAAAAAGAAAATAATTTGAGAAAGATAATCCAGTGATGTCATATGAGACACACAAGGTAGTTCAGCAGATGAGGGTAACACCATATCAGACGCAATTAAAAACAAGTCTCCCCCTTAGTCAAACAACTTATGCAATCATGCATATGCAACAATACTCCCCCTTTGACATGGTAGATGATATAGAGCTAATGTAGACAAATAACATGATCAGACAATCAAGCACATTGTCCCCTTATGCATATAGTCTCTCAAACAGACCAGAGAATTCTACCCTTATGATCCATGAAGCAAGAGAAATCTACAAGGATGAACTCTGGTTATTCAAAGACAGCAACTCTCATATATGACAACCAGTCTGAATGAAATCACAGTGATAAAGGGCAATAGGATGAGCAGATTCAACGATTTGTGAAAAATTGAGATAATGAACTTTTCAGCAAGATACCAACTTCATAAAATCAAAGTCTTAAGTTCTGGATTCCTCCATCATAAAAGCTTATGAACCCTTGATTGTCAGATATGGTTTAAGAATGATGTAAACTGAAATTTTTCAAAAGAAATTGTACTCATATCTGAACCAACACTTAATAAAAAAGGAACTACAAGCTCATATAAGATTCTAGTTCAACCAACTTCTATCTTAATTAGTTTACTTTCCATGACAGCTTTAAGAGAAACATAAGTGAATGCTCCTGAATTTTACTTGTTCTTTCAGAATTTGATTTACACTTGTTCAAATCTTTCTTTAAAGAACAATTTTTGTTTATCAACACCTTTTGACGTGGAGAGACACCTTGATCAGAGGTCGGAGTCCCCAGTTACTCAGTGTGACAACCGTATTGTTTCTCCCATTTTAGAGAACAGAGGTAGCATTAAAAGTATCTTTGGCATGAGGATACACCTTGATCAGAGGCCAGAATCCCCAGTTACTCAATACAACTATGCCATTGCTCTGCCATATTTTCACAATAATTTCTAATCATCTCTTTAAACAGAGTTAACCATGGTACTTCATGACACAATCTTTTGGACAGGTTTCTCAGTAGCCACAGTCATTGCTCTGTCCATACTTTTTCTTAAAAAGGATTCAGAACTAGTTAGTTGTTTAGGAACAACCACATACACTATATATCTCAGTCAACGTAGACATGGATATCAACTTTTCAGATTTCAGAAAGTCTTACATGAATTTACATGAAGCAGACAGTTCAAGTTTATTAAGAGGTTGAAACAGATATTTTCAAGTTTCTTGTAACCAAACAAGAGTACATAAGACTTAAACCACTTCCAGTTAACAAATATTCTTAAGCATGTATAATGGAAGGTTCCTCATTAAAGATATTTTAACTTTTATGAAGTAGTATACAGGCTGAAGGTTTACTTCATATCTCAGCAGAGTAATTCAAGTGAGAATATTCACTAAACAGCATGATTCTGAAGAATTTTAGCAATTGAGCTGCTCTTGAGCAAAGAGGTTCAAAGTTGACTGAATAGAGAAAGAGCTCTCATTCAGCAGATTTAGGAGAGACAAACAGATACCAATAAGGTATGCATTCGGATTTTGAACAACTTCAGAAGTAGTCAAGAAATCATTTGATACCACTTTAAATGATGGAATCACTGACACTTTAGATATGACAAGATGAATCATATAGCTAGAGAAGAACGGATTAAGCAAGCTCCCTTTATCTATATGCAGTGATATTTCCCTTCCCCTTTTTTTTTGATTTTTCAAAGAAGTGATATGCTATGCAATGATTCCCTCTAACTAAAAACACTGAATCATCCTATATGTCATGCAGACAATGTAGGTGATGAATGACTATGCAAACAACAGATTTAACATGCTATGCAGTAAATCTAAAAACAGTTGAGTGATTTCAGATGTATGAATAATGCTCCCCCTAAATGTATGCATTCGAATTTATCTTTTTGACATTTTCAATGGAAAGAAATGCAATGCAATTAACTTCTTGTATGCAGGGGCATGAAGTAAAATATTCACATGAAAATGCAGACATTCTCTGAAATACAGATTTGACCCTTGGTACTTGGCGGAGAACTTGGCCTAAAAGACCATCTCACACATAGTAAGAACCTCTAGACAGATTTCCTCTGCCCTTTAGTAGCTTTCCATTTATATACCAAGTGGTCATGCATGATAATGCAATACAAACAGTCCTATATGCATCAGATTTTCAATGAATGTATGTCATGTGCATGTTTATGCCATTCTCATATATGCACACAGCTCACAGTACAAACAAGAAAGCCCACAAAGATCAATGCAAGAGTCAAACCAATTAAAATAAAACATGTATGCATGAAGCTATGACTTCTCAACTCAACCATAATTTTCATTTGAACAGATTTGAGAAATTTACCTGAATGGGGTTTTATCAACTTGGGTGCCTTGGTTTATTTCCCCCTTTTTATTCTTCAGCTTCCAAGGCACACCTGTAAGTTAGCACGCTATTTTGCATGGGCAGGTACCCAAACAGTCTTGGGTCCTGCATGGTTAATAGTGACACCTTTGGTAGGTGTTCTAAACAACCTCTTAGCATGTAGGTCATTAGATCTCATCAGATGGCAATTATTCATTGAATGACCTAATATACCACAGTAATAGCAAGAGACAGCAGATTTCATATTTAATTTATGCACACTCTGATTAGTATGAGTTCTATGTGCATATGCATGAAATTTTCTGTTAACAGAATTAAGATTCTGTTTACCAACATAAGCCAGCCAACAGTCAGAAGCTCTATGGCCTGGCTTCCCACATTCAAAATATGTAAGTGTTTTCTTTTCAAACACAAATTCATTTCTATCAGAAATATTTCTATTGACAGGGAATTTACCAGATTTATTGTTAAACTTCCTTCCCTGAGCATGCCAACATTGGGCTACAATGTGGCCCATCTTGCCACAGTGAAAGCATGAATTAGGATTTCTTCCACCAGCCCTCAGCCAGCATTCAATAGCCCTGTGGCCTGTCTTTCCACACTCAAAGCATGTAATGAGCTTATCTTAAAAATAAATTTATTCTTATTAGGAGCATGTTGGCTTGCAGGAGATTTATTATGATATGAATGAGATGTTTTCTTATCACTTGCAAACCAGCATTGTGCAATTGTGTGTCCTAATTTACCACAGTGAAAACATTCAATTTTCTCTTTCTGAAATGAAAGATTTCTATCATTAAGGTTCATAGCAGTCATATCATCCTTCTTCATCAATTTACATTCATGCATCAGATGACCAAATTTATGACAATAATGGCATGACACTTTCTTTTTAGATGCATATGAATGTGTGTGTGAGCTTTGATCAATATGCCCTAATGAACCCCTTTTATTTAATTTCTGTTTTCCAATCTTTTTCTGATTTTTGTTCTGTTCTTAAGTTTTCTGAACGATGGGCTGTTTATCTTTTGAAGTGGTGGCTACATTTGAAATTTTTACAAAAGATGTCATCAACTTGCTCTGAAGTTCTTTCTTATTACCATTATTGTAGCCCAGCCCTTCCTTCCTAGTGTTGATTGTTACGCCTAGTAGCTTGTCTAGATTTTTCTGCCCACTTACGAATTTTGACAAAGTATTGTTCAGATCATTTATTTCAGATTGAAGAGAAGAAATCTGATGTTCATAGTTGACTATATCTTCTTCACAGACCAGAATCTGTTGATGCATCACATCATTCAAAATTTTAAGAGTTTCAATCTCTTGTTTCAATTTGAGCTCATTTTGATTTTCATCAACAAATTTTCCTTTTTCAAATGTCAGCAATCTCTCTGACATGGTGGAGTTCAACTGTTTCAGTTTCTCAATTTCTTCCTTTAGACTAGTGTTTTCCTGCTCAAGTTTATCATCATCAAATATTGCATCAGTTAGGAAACTTGGATATTCTGATGTACAGTTTTCAAAGTTTTCCTAAAATTTTAAGTTTGCGACACTAACTGCCTTGAACTCTTCATTGATCAATCTGTTTTCTTTTTCAAGACTGATTAGTTTTTGGTCAGATTCCTGACATTGTTTTCTAAGTTTAGTGTTTTCAGATTTAACATGATCAAGTTCTGATTGGATTCCATCTAGTTTAGACACTTGTCTTCTGAGTATTTCATTTTCAGTTTTCAAAACTTCAGGATTTTCAAAATTTTCAGTCTCAGAAGCTGGATCCCCTAGATTTGTTATCTTCTTTATCAGACTTTTATTCTTCTTCCTCAGTTTTTCATGGGAGTGTAACAGATTAGCATATGCATCTTCCCAGTCATCTAAAGTGAAATTCTCAAAAGGGTTTACCTCCACAACATCTTCAAATTCATCTTGTTCACTGCTATGGTCACTCTTATCAGCCATCAGAAAGCTGTCCTCATTCATCCTCTGAACTAGTTTCAACTGATCCAGAATGTCCTTTGCAGACCTGCAGTCATAAAAACAAGAATGTAGAGCCTTGTCAGTAGCTTCTTTCATTAATCTCAAAACTTTCTGATTCTCTCCATTTCTTGATCTATCACTTTTAGTCCATTCGGACTCTTCCTTTGGCAGTCTATGAGGACCATGTGAAATTAACTTCCACAGATCCGGATCCATCAAATCCACATAATTGTGTAGACTGCTAACCCATGAATTAAAGTTAGAACCATTGTAAACCGGTGGAGAACCCATGGATTAGATTGGCAAGTAGATTTATGCAGCAAAGAGTAAAGTCAGAAAAGCACCAAGGGACAATAGGATCCTCTGCAGATCGTTGGATCTGATCAATCAGAGAACCGCTCTGATACCAATTGTTGGGTTCGGTGCAGTATTCAGAGGGGGGGTGAATGAATATAACCCGTTTAAAAAAACCTTCACCCAATTAAAACTAGAATAATAACAAGACAGATTCGACAATCTGAAGCTCAACTGGAATTTCGCTCTCTTGACAGATTAAAATATTCTAAGAAAAACTAATCAACACTTCTGCTCAAACAGCAGCCAAACGCTTAGAGCGCCCCTATGCAATCATCTAGCGGAAGCAAAAACAGATAAATCAAACCACAATGCACACGGGGTTTTTTAGGTGGTTCGGTCCTCCAGACCTACATCCACCCCACACTCAACCGAGTGTGGCTTCACTAGCTCACGCTAGAAACAGCAGACTCAGTCTGCAACAGGTGCTGCCACACAGCTTGACCAGGGGAACAACCTCCCTCTTCCTCCCAACCGAAGGGAACCACTAGTGACACCAGTCACTAGTAAACCAGAGACGCAAGTCTCTCTTCCTCCAGACCGGAGGGAACACCTAGTCTTGCAACCCACAAGACTAGAACCGGAGGACCAATCCTCCCTTCCTCCAAACCGGAGGGGAACCTAGAGACCCAAGTCTCTCTTCTTCTGAACACCAGAGGGAAGCACAAGTGACACTACGTCACCTGCAAACCAGAGGTCTAGGACCTCTCTTCCTCCCAACCGGAGGGACCCCTGGACTTGAAATCTACAAGCCCAGAACCGGAGGACGAGCCTCCCTTCCTCTAACCAGAGGGAACCCACAAGTAGCACCCAGCTACTTGCAACCGGAGATAGCGATCTCCCTTCTCCTGAACCAACAGGAGGGACCCCGACCTCTCTACAGAGAATCAGAAAAACAGCAAATGGACAGTTTAAAAGAAAAATGAAACCAGCAACAGAAAGCTGAAAAGATAAAAACAAATGTGGTTCTCGCAGGAGCTGGCTGGCCTGGATTTGATCCACGGTCCAGCAGGAACAAATCTTCAGCTGAAGCTTCTATCACTCTAGCTCTCTCTTCTTCTCTATTCTTCTTCCTCTTCTTCTCTTCACACTCTGCTATCTCGATCTCTTACTCAATCTCTCTTTCTTTCTCTTTCTCACTCTCTTTCTCTTTCTCACTCTCTTTCTCCTCTTCTTTTCCTTTTCTTCTTCTCTATCTGGATCGTGGCTCTCTATATGGACTTCACCTTTTGCCCACACTATCTGCGATCTTTTGTGGAAGAAGGTTCATATATATATAGCAGGAGCAGCAGCAGCGGCAGCCCCGTCGTGTGACCTCCACACTTTCAGCCCTAAATATTAAGACCACATGGCAGTCTCTCAGTAGGCTTCATTCCACCCTCGGATCACGTGCTGCCAGTCACTGGGGAATATTTCTTCCTCGGACCTGCAAGGAGATGAAAACCATTAAAACTGAGGGCCACAATAACTAAAGCTGCACGAGGTATGTGGTAGCAATTCTAGATGCACTGAGAACGACACGAGATACACAAGGTGACTACAGCACGAAGTAAGGAGAGAACGACACGAGATACATACTGTAACAGAGATAACACTACAAAGAGAACGACACGAAGAAGATGAAAACAACACGAGGTAAAAAGAAGAACGACACGAGATACATACGATGACTACAGCACGAAGTAAAGAAAATGACACGACATAATAAACAGCAAAGAGAACGGCACGAGAATAACATGGACTAAACCCAACTCGAATACGAATACAAAAACTGACACGAAGTGTGGTCACAAGACAAGACAGACATGGGGTCTAGGAAAGACAACACGAGGACAGAAAAACAGACACGGCTATCACGACACGTGATGAAGCAGTGAAACCAGAAGAAAAAATGACTCGAGGAGACACGGAGACAATACAAAGACACAATAAGGAAATGACACGAAGTCATAAAAACAACTTGACGACACAAACACAGAAACAACAGAAACCGACACGAAGTGTGGTTACAAAACAAGAAGGACACGAGGTCTTAGGAAAAACAATACGAAGACATAATACGGAAACGACACGAAGTGAAACAACACTTGAAAACATAAGAGAAACAACTCGAGCATAAAATAGCTCGAATGAACGACTCGAAGATGAGGCGACACGGGCTGACCACGACACGAAGACACATAACAGAAACCGTCACGAGTTGAAAACAACACGAAGACGGTGAGAACAGCACGAGGTGAAACGACACGGGTTGACAACAACTCAAGGACAAAAAATAGAAACCGACACGAAGTAAGTGAGAACAGCACGAGGTGAAACGAGAACGACATGAAGTGTCACTGTAGCAACACAGAGACACGAATGCAAAAATAACACGAAGACACGAAGACAGACCAACACGAAGACGTAAACACAACACGAAGACATAGACACTAAAACAACACGAAGACGATGGATGCTACAGTGCAATGTCTAGACTTGAAATTCAAAGCAAAGGGCTGTACAGACTTGAAGATGTGAAGCCAATGTACAGACTTTGAAGAACAGTCCAATGTATGGACTTTGAAATCGAAGACCAATGTGCATACTTGACAGTGAAGACTAGTGTGCAGACTTCAAGGAGGTTGGCGTGTCAATGTACAGACTTGATGAAGACTGATACATGAACAGTAATACATAGACTTAGGAGCATATGACACGGCTGTACAGACTTCATGCGTTGACGCTGTACACACTTCCAATGAAGTGCGTTGACGCTGTACAGACTTTGCCTAAGACGCTGTACACACTTAGCCTAAGACAATGCATGAACTGAGGAGTTGACCAATCAGCCAAGACTGAACATAATCTAATATGCAATGCCATATCAAAACTTATGAAGAACTGCATTATGATCAAAAGGTGAGTAATAGCATGATGACTCACACAGCAGGATGACTCACAGTGAATAACACACACACATCAAGGATCAACTATCAAAATCACATCAAGGCCATCATCAAGATCCATCAAAGCCATCAGCAAAGCCACAATTGAAATCATCATCAAAACCATCAGCAAAGCCACAATTGCCATCATCAAAACCACAGGGCACAACAAGAAAAACTTCCTTAGCTTTATATGTTGGAGAGTTCACCCTTGGGTCAGGACCCAAGGGGCATAAGATGTGGGCTCGAGTTGTGTGTGGATATGAAACTATTAATATATTTATTTATTTGTGCCGAGCCGAGCCGAGGTTGGTTGGTTGGTTGGTTGGTACTCTAGGTGCGTTCTCAAGAATTTTTTTTTAAATTGTTTTGTCTGACCCCCGAGCATTCCGGATATTTTTTTTTGAACGTGCTAGCCTCGACTAGCACGATCTTCGCGCTAGCCTTGGGTAGCGTGATCTGGATATATATATATATATTGAAAAGTGGACGGCGGGAAATAGGGTCTGTAGGAATGCGCCATGTCGGGATAGCGCGTTCATGAACGCGTCCCTGATGGACAGCGCGTTCTGGTCGCGTGTAAAAACGGGAATACCCCTCTAGTAAAATGACCATAACTTGCTCATTTCTTAACGAAATTTAGGGAGACATGTATCAATGGAAAGAGCACTAAAAAATACACAAGATATCATATTTTAATTGAGGTTTAGCCAGAGAGACGCCTACTTTTGAGCAGATCTAAGGAAGAGGTAGAAAAATAGCCCCAATAATAAGAAAGCCCTTTGATCTCCGAATCTTCCCTTCAAATCCCCTCCAATCTCCACAGCAGCATAGCCTAGGCCACCAAGGATGATTTGAGGGTCGAATAGGGTCCTATTTATAGTCAAAACTTGTCCAAATTTGTCAAGATTTCTTACCTAATTTTACCAAACCCATTAACTCCGAATTAGAAGAAAATTCTAACTTTTCCTCTTAATCTAGCCTTAATTTGGTGTGAAACCAATGTAAAAATGGCTGGTCTAAGGTGGCTGATAGGTAAGGGTTGATTCTGGAGTCAATCTTCTATAAATGAAGTTATTTTAATCCCTTAAATGCCATATTAAACACATGTTACGAATTTAAAGTTAATTTAACCTTTATTGAATCCTTTAACTATTAATTCAGCCCATTATGGATTATCCATTGTGACAATTGTAATCATAATTCATTATATGAACTTTTATTGGGCTCACTATGATTTTTTCTAAGGGTTAGAGTATTTAATTTCTATTTACCTTAAGTAAATTCAAGTAAATGCATTTATCTAGTTTTTTTCATATAGTAAAAATATAATTTAATTATTTCATGAAAATTTTAATTATATAATTCATTAAAAAAAATTATTTGTCATTTTAATTTATCAGGTTTCTACATCCTCCCCCACTTAAAAGAAGTTGGTCCTCTAAATTCACATTATATAACTAAAATTCAAAAATTCGAATAGAGAAGTCGAATTTCTAACCTGAGATTAAGTCCGGATACTTCTTCTTGATGGAATGTTCCAATTCTCAGGTGGCTTCCTCGAATCCACGCTTGCTCCATTGAACTTTTATCATCGGAATGGCCCGATTCCTCAGTTGGTGTAATTTCTGATCCAATATCTTGATCGGTCTTTCTTCATATGATAAGTCCTTTTGTAGCTTCAAATCTTCAAACTATATCACATACGAAGGATCGTACTCGTACTTCCTCAACATTGATACATGGAAGACATCATGTACACCGGTCAGTTGAGGAGGCAAAGTCAGCTTGTACGCCACCTCGCCGATTCTCTCCAGAATCTCGAAAGGGCCGATAAATCTTGGACTCAACTTTCCTTTGATGCCATTTCCACGAGTGGGTGAGATCTTTAAGAAGACGTGCTCCCCCACTTGGAACTCGAGGTCTCTCCTCCTATTGTTGGCATAACTCTTTTGCCGTGATTGAGCTACCTTCAATCTTTCTTGAATCAACTGGATTTTGTCAGTTGTATCTTGGACAATATCGGGACCAAGCAATCTCTTCTCTCCAACCTCGCTCTAGCATAGAGGCGATCTATAGCTTCGACCATAAAGAGCTTTGAATGGTGCCATTTGTATACTTGACTGATAGCTATTGTTATAAGCGAACTCAGTCAATGGTAAATGTTCATGCCAACTTCCGCCAAAGTCTATCATGCATGCTCTCAACATATCTTCAATAATCTGATTCATCCTCTCGGTTTGTCCATCAGTCTGAGGGTGAAAAGCAGTGCTAAATCTTTGCATAGTACCCATAGATGATTGCAAACCTTTCCAGAAGTGAGAGGTGAATCTCAGATCTCGATCCGAAATAATAGAACTTGGAATATCATGTAGTCTTACGATCTCTTTGATATATAAGGTGGCTAGAACATCCACGGTCCATTTAGTCTTGATAGGTAAAAAGTGAGCGGACTTGGTTAACCGGTCCACAATTAACCATATAGCATCAAAATCACTTCGGGTCTTCGGCAATCCAACTATGAAGTCCATACCGATACTATCCCATTTCCATTCTGGTATTTCGAGAGGCTTGAGTTTACTAGCCGATTTGAGGTGCTCGGCTTTAACTTGTTGACATACCAAGCATCGACTTACGAACTCGGCTACCTCTCTTTTCATGTTAGGCCACCAGAAAGTTCTCTTGAGGTCTTGGTACATTTTTGTAGCACCGGGGTGAATAGTGTACATTGACCGATGTGCTTCCTCCAAGATTTTACCTTTGATGATAGAACAATCAGGTATGCAAGTTCTTCCTTTGAATAATAACCTTCCATCATCAGCCAGAAAGAAATCCGGTCGTTGATCTAGTTTCTCTTTAATTTCAACGATCATCGGATCATCATGTTGCCGTTCCTTGATTTCCGAGAGTAACTCGGGTTGGAGTCGAATATTTCTAATAAACACTCCGTCTTTCTTATCCTCCACATTGAGGTTTAAATTTGCCATTTCTTCAAGTAGATGCCATTCTTTAACCATCAAATTTGATAATAAGGCCATTGGCTTCCGTCTAAGAGCATCAACTATGGCATTGCCTTTCCCAGGGTAGTATTATATAGAGAAATCAAAATCTATTAAGTATTCCAACCACCGTCTTTGTCTCATGTTAAGCTCCTTTTGAGAGAATAAATATTCGAGACTCTTGTGATCGGAATACATAATAAAGGCTTCACCATAGAGATAATATCATCAGATCATCAAAGCAAAGACCACAACTGCCAGCTCTAGGTCATGCACGGGGTAATTTTTCTCGTGTTTCTTTAATTACCTTGAAGAATAGGCTATAACCTTACCATGTTGCATTAATACGCAACCTAGGCCAATTCCGGATGCCTCAGCATACACTTCGAATCCTCCTCCTTCCGTAGGTAATGTGAGAATAGGGGCAGTCGTCAGGCAATCCTTTAAAGTTTAAAAGCTCTTCTCGCATTCCCCAGACCATATAAAAGGATTCTCTTTTCTTGTCAATCTTGTCAAAGATACCGCAATCTTGGAGATGTCCTTGATAAATATTCGATAATATCCAGCCAATCCCAAGAAGCTTCGGATTTCCATCACTCTAGTAGGTCTTTCCTAGTTCTTTATGGCCTCGACCTTTGAAGGACCGACAGCAATACCGTTTCAGGAAATTATGTGACCCAGAAAAGAAACTTCCTCCAACCAGAAATCACACTTGCTTAATTTGGCATAAAGCTCGTGATCTCTTAATAATTGAAGGGCCTTCTTGATATGTTCTTCATGTTCTTCCTTTAACTTAGAGTAGATCAAAATGTCGTCAATGAAGACAACCACAAATTGATCGAGGTATGGCCTGAATACGATGTTCATTAATTGCATAAATGCGGCATGCGCATTTGTTAGGCCAAAAGGCATAACGGTGAACTCGTAATGCCCATACCTACTTCTAAAGGTAGTCTTGTGAATATCCCCTTCCTTGATCTTTAATTGATGATAACCAGATCGAAAATCGATCTTTGAGAAATATCGAGCTCCAGAAATCTGGTCGAATAATTTATCAATCCTCAACAATGGATATTTATTCTTGATGGTGAGTTGATTCAATTATCGATAATCAACACATAGTCTTATTGAACCATCCTTCTTTTTAACAAAGAGGACCAGGGCTCCCCAAGGTGAAGTACTTGGTCGGATAAACCCCTTTTCCAATAACTCCAATAGTTGTTCCTTTAACTCCTTCATTTCAACGGCAGACATCCGATATGAAGTTTTAGAATCTGGTGTAGCTCCCGGAATTAAATCAATAGAGAAGATAACTTCTCTCTCTGGAGGAATACCATGTAACTCATCCGGAAATATATCAGAATGATCCCAAACGATAGGAATGTCCTTTAGAACGGGTTCCGTGTGCTCGGTCATAGTGATAGAAACTAAGAAACCGGCACAACCCTTCCTTAATAATTTCATGGCTTTGAGGGCCGAAATAAGAGATATGTGTCTAGAATGCCTGATACCAGAAAATAAGAGGTTGGGGTAACCCATAAAAGTTACCGTACCTAACTTGCAGTTGACACTAGCACCATGTGCAGATAGCCAATCGGCACCCAATATGACATCATATCCGTCCATCTCCATGCATACCAAATCAGCGGGTAAGTTATAACCGCTAATTAGAACTTCACTAGTAGGATAGAAATGTTTAATCTCCGTTCCCATTCCAGTAGGGGTAGTAATAGTGAGTGTAGAATCTAATGGAAAAGGCTTCATAGGTAAAAGACCAGTAAATCTTCTAGATATAAATGAATGCGTAGCTCAGGTGTCAAATAAGACAAAGACATGTCTTGAGTACACAGAAAGAGTACCTTCCACGACGCCTCCTTCTTCGGTAGGTTCCGCATCCATAAGAGCTTGAAGTCTTCCTTGCCTTTTGACAATAGGTGGAAGCTTCTCTGGTGGAGCTTGCTCGTTGAGAAGAGGACAATTCGAGATCCTATGCTCCCGACTCCCACATCGAAGACATGCGCCGAGCTTTCTCCAACATTCCTCGGCTTTGTGTCCGGGTTTCTCGCAGAATTTGCATAATTCCTTTGTTGACGTAGAGAAAGGAACAATTTGCTTGTCAAAGGTTCTTGGCTTATTGTCCCCTTGAAAGTTACGTCCACCCTTGTTGAAATTTCACCCATCCTTGTTGAAGTTACGCCCGTCATTGGGCCTTTTCTTCCCGAAGGAAGGTTTGAAACTTCCGGATCCAGTAACTTGCTCTCTCTTGGCTTCCCTTCCTCGGATGCGATCCGATAGCTCCGTTGCATCTTCTAGGAGTTGTGCTCTCCGTATCGCATTAGAATAAATTTGGATATCCATCGGGACGAGTTGAGTAATATATTGAGGCCTTAAGCCATTTAAGAACCTCCTTGCCTTCATTTTGTCGGTACCCACGATATGTGGAGCGTACCGAGATAATATTGAGAATTGAGCTTCATATTCGGCTACCGATAAACCCCTTTGCTTCAAAGTAGCAAATTCGGTGGCCTTCCTTTCTTGCACTCGTTCAAAAAAATATTTACTATTGAAGTGTTCCACGAACTCTTCCCATAGAATTTGGTCGTGCGGTAAAGTAGCTTCGACCGATTCCCACTAGGCACGGGCATCTCTTTCTAGTTGGAAAGTAACGAGTATGACCTTTTCCTCGTCAGCACATTGCGTAACTCGAAATATCCTCTCGATCTCCTTAATCTAGTGTTCGACTTCATCTGGATCCGTAGATCCAGTGAACTTGGGAGGGTTCATGCTTCAGAAATTCTTATGCAAATCACCAGGTCCTTGGTTTGCTCCTCCCTGAGCAACCTGTTGGAGGGCTTGGGTTAAGGCTTGAATGGTGCGCTGCATCTCGCACCATTGAGCTCTCTCGGTGGCCATTTGCGAGAATTAGCCTGAAACCATAATTCTAAGGTTTATTATTTTTATTTTATTATTTTTTTCTGATAATTCCTTTTTTATAAAAAAAACTTAACCCGTGTTTCTACCCAATCTTACCGGGAAGGTTTTAAGACCGATCCAATTTCTAGATATTGATCTAAAACCTAACCTAAGTTTAAGAATCCTAGGTTTTATGTAACATAGGCTCTGATACCACAAAGACTGTCACGTCCCGATGCGGAATATCGAGTGCGTGAGCAAGTCGTAATCAAGCATGTCGATCAGAGCATGTACAAATTTAATTCTAAGACAAAGATTGATGAGAAAATGATACTTTTATTCCATCAAAATATAGGTTTACATTGCTAATTCATAAGTCATAAAGGTAAATTACAAACTTCCAAACCCTAAGTACATGATTCTTGTAAAACACTAATGATCCACATAAATCCTAGGGAAAAGAAAATCACTCTTTCACTCTTGTCCATTCCTTTGTTCAATGTCATTTCCTGTAATAATTTAACCAAAACGTAGGGTGAGCAAAAAGCTCAGTAAGATTTTATATCTCTAAAAATCAGGCAATCTTTAAGTGTTTAACAATTTAAGTAATCTTTCCAAGTTGCATCGAAAAGTGTATAACATGAGTGAAATTTTCAAGTAATTGAGTTAACAAGATATCAAGAGAAATTTTCAAGTAATGACTTTGAACAAGTAAAGAATTTCATGTAATTGGCCATTTCACGTAAGTCAAGTAATTCATGTAATTTTTAAGTAATCATGTAAACAAGTAACAAGTACGAATAGTGGAATGCCGTAATAATCTAACAAGTCATTCACTTCAGTGCAATGCCACACTATGGTTAATCAACTCCCATGGGCACAAGTACTTTCGGACGCTCCTCCCAGGACCAGATCGGGCCCCATTAATGCCAGGCATTGGGTTAGTGGATCATAAGATCCCAGGTACGTTTAGACATCCACTTAACACTATGGCCAATGAATTTCAAGAATAAGCTTATTTGTAAAAAGTACATATCTGGCAAAAATCTCAGAAGTTGTAAGAGAAGTGAATAATAATTTTAAGGCATCATGTTTAACGACATTAAGTCGTGGAATTTAAGAACGAACGGTAACTAGGAAGAAAATTCAAGTAAATAGAACTAATAGAATTATTTTAATTCCATTTTTTAATCTTGTGTTCAATTGATTTAACAAGTGTTTATGCATATTTTCATGAAATTTTTTATATCTCGGAGGTATTTTAGTTTAGCCAAAACGCGGATTTTATAGTCAATCGGAATTCTGTTATGAACGTGGTGTAGGTAAGCACCATGTTCACGAAATCATTTGAGAAATCATTCTTAATTCTGTTAAAATTCAGAAATATTAAGTTTTAGATAAGATGCATATACTTTGAATTAAAATCGTGATTTCACATATCATTGATATTTTTAATGATAATAAGATAGGATAAATGATACTAAGATAGAATAATAGATTTATCATGCATAAAATAATTTAACATGTTAAAAAGTAATTTTTATACACCAATTTGCTGATAACATGATAAAAAATTTTTTACATGCTGTAGGTAATTTATATATCTTTATTTTCTAATATTATGATAAATATAGATTTTCATGCTTAAGAAAATAGATTTATTATGTTAAAAATAGTTTCGTCATGCTGAAAATAATTCTAACATGTTAAAGTAATTTTAACATGCTAGAAATAATTTTATCATACTGAGAGTAATTTTATCATGCTGAAAATTAATATTTAACATGCTAAAATTAATACTTAACATGCTAAAATAATTCTCATACATTAACTTACTGATGAGATGATAAAAAGAAATTTACTATGCTGATTACAGAAATTCTCTGATAACAAAATAAATTTTATCATGCTAAAATATTTTTTTTACATTTATTTACTAATTATTTGTTGTGAAAATAGATTTATCATGCTGAAAAATAGTTTTTAAATAACTTTAATATGCTAACAATAGTTCTAACAATTCTACCATGCTGGAAATAATTTTATCATGCTGGAAGTAATTTTAATATGTTGAAAATATTTTTCATGTATTAGTTTACTAATATTATGGTAAAAATAGATTTTTACATGCTAAAAATAATTTTTATTCTACAAAAATAATTTTTAACATGTTGTAAAAATTCAAACATGGTAATATTGCTTTTCCTTATTTTTAGTGACTGAATGCTTACAATTAATGTGGATTCTAAATGCTATAATTCCTATGGTATAATGACAAAATTTTAGTCCCACATTGGAAGTTAGAAAAACTTCATTGGCTTTATATGTTGGAGAGTTCACCCTTGGGTCAGGACCCAAGGGGCATAAGATGTGGGCTCGAGTTGTATGTGGATACGAAACTATTAATATATTTATTTATTTATTTGTGCGGTGCCGTGTGCCGTGTCGTGCCGTACTCTGGGCGCGTTCTCAAGAATTATTTTTTTGAAATTGTTTTGTTTGACCCCCGGGCATTCCGAGATTTTTTTTTTGAATGCGCTAGCCTCGACTAGCGTGATCTTCAGATCGCGCCAGCCTTGGGTAGCGCGATCTGGATATATATATATATATATATATATATATATTTATATATATATTGAAAAGTGGACGACGGGAAATAGGGTATGTAGGAACGCGCCATCTTGGGGCAGCGCGTTCATGAACGCGCCCCTGACGGGCAGCGCGTTCTGGTCCCGCGAAAAAATGGGAATACCCCTCTAGTAAAATGACCATAACTTGTTCGTTTCTTAACGAAATTTAGGGAAACAAGTATCAATGGAAAGAGCACTGAAAAATACATAAGATAGCATGTTTTAATTGAGGTTTAGCCTGAGAGACACCTACTTTTGTGTAGATCTAAGGAAGAGGTAGAAAAATAGCCCCGATAATAAGAAAGCCCTTTGATCTCCGAATCTTCCCTTCAAATCCCCTCCAATCTCCGTAGCAGCATAGCCTAGGCCACCAATGATGATTTGAGGGTCGAATAGGGTCTTATTTATAGCCAACACTTATCCAAATTTGTCAAGATTTCTTACCTAATTTTACCAAACCCATTAACTATGAATTAAAAGAAAATTCCAACTTCTCCTCTTAATCTAGCCTTAATTTGGTGTGAAACTAATGTAAAAACGACTGGTCTAAGGTGGCTGGTAGGTAAGGGTTGATTCTTGAGTCAATCTTCTAGAAATGGAGTTATTTTAATCCCTTAAATGCCATATTCAACACATGTTACGAATTTAAGATTAATTTAACCTTTATTGAATCCTTTAACCATTAATTCAGCCCATTATGAATTATGCAATGGGCCAATTATAATTCTAATCTATTATATGGACGTTTATTAGGCTTACTATGATTTTTTCTAAGGGTTAGAGTATTTAATTTCTTTTTACCTTAAGTAAATTCAAGTAAATGTATTTATCTAGTTTATAACATATAGTAAAAATATAATTTAATCATTTCGTGAAGATTTTAATTATATAATTCATTAAAAAATTATTTGTCATATTAATTTATCGGGTTTCTACATTCCAACTGGAAAGGGATGCAAGAACTTGGTGGGAATTCGTGGAGGTGACCTTGCCCGATCCCCATATCACTTGGGAGAAATTTCTAGAATATTTCAACGGCAAGTATTTCTCGGAGAGAGTCTAAGAAAAGAAGGCAACATAATTTCCCACCCTTAAACAAAGAAGTCTCTCTGAAGCTGAATACGCGGCCCAGTTTTCTCGACTGGCCCGTTATGCTCCACACCTCATTAATACAGAGAGAATGAAGGCCAAGCGATTCATGATTGGGCTAAGGCCCCAATACATTCTTGAACTGGCGCCTATGGACATCCAAACATATGCTGAGATGGTTCGGAAGGTCCAACTTCTAGAAGATGTCATGGAGATGGCAGATAGAATCAAGGGAAGAGTCGTGAAAGAATAAGTCGTTAGCACCGGAAACTTTAAACCAACATTTGGAAAGAAGAGGCTAAATGAAGAAAGAACCCCTCAACAAGATAAAAAGCCTTGAGATGGAAATAGGCAAGCCATCCCTTATACATCTTCAAAAGATATCTGCAAGTATTGTGATAAGGCTGGCCACAAGACTGAAGAGTGTTGGAGAAAGAAGGGAGCATGCTTGCACCGTGGAAGTGGGGATCATCGCATTTTCGATTGTCCCCTTATGAAGGAATCTCTATCGGAGAAGAAAACTCAAGAAGGACCAAGGCGTCAAGGAAGACTCCAAGCTCTGATAGAACCTACACCTGTTGAAGAAGGGGGAGTGGTGGAAGGTACTCTCACCATCAATTCTAGAACTGCTTTTGTTCTATTTGATACTAGAGCTACCCATTCATTCATATCCCAGAATTTTGCTACCACCTTACATGAAAAACCTATTCATTTGAAAACTAAACTTGTTATTTACACACCTTTAAGAGCAAGCACCGAGCTTAAACATTATTTTCCCTCTAGTGAAGTGTTGATTAGTGGTCATAACTTAGTCACTGATTTGATATGTATGAACATGAAGGGTTATGATGTAATATTAGGTGCTGATTGGTTGGCCAAATATAATGCTAAGGTGGATTGCAGGTGAGGAAGTGTAACCTTTGGTGAACCAGGATACCCTGAACTATCTTTCTCTAGAAATAGCCATCATAGACACCCTCTTCTCATCTCTACCCTTCAAGATCAAAAAATGATGAAGAAATGATGTGTTGCATTTTTGGCTTCTGTCCTTATAACTGAACCAAAGAAACTCGTTCTGGAGGAAATATCTATTGTTAAGGAATATCCTGATGTATTTCCTGAGGAATTACCTGGCATACCACCCGAGAGAGAAGTTTCATTCTCAATCGATTTGATACCAGGAGCAGCCCCTGTCTCCAAAACTCCTTATAGAATGTCACCTACTGAGCTGAAGGAACTAAAAGAGCAATTGATGGAATTATTAGAGAAGGGATTCATCATACCTAGTATATCACCTTGGGGAGCACCTGTTCTTTTTGTAAAGAAGCAAGATTGATCTATGAGGTTATGCATTGATTATAGGCAGTTGAACCAATTGACTATCAAGAAAAAGTACCCTCTGCCAAGAATTGATGAACTATTTGATCAAATCTTTGGAGCTCATTATTTCTCTAAGATTGACCGCAGGTCGGGTTATCATCAACTGAGAATCAAGGAAGAAGATATTTATAAGACAGCATTCAGGAGTAGATATGGACACTATGAATTTGTTGTCATACCTTTTGGGCTGACTAATACACTTGCAGCCTTTATGCAACTCATGAATAGTGTGTTTCGACCCCATTTAGATCAATTTATGGTGGTATTTATTGATGATATATTGATCTACTCCAAAACCAAAGAAGAATATGAAGCACATTTGAGGATTACCTTACAGATATTAAAAAAGAATCAATTATATGCTAAATTGAGCAAATGCGAGTTCTGGTTAGAAGAAGTTTCATTTCTCGGTCATGTGATATCTAAGGAATGTATTTCTGTTGACCCTTCAAAGGTAGAAGCTGTCAATAACTGGGAAAGGCCTACAAATGTGACCGAAATCTGAAGTTTTCTAGGATTGGCCAGTTACTATAGGAGATTTATCAAAGACTTCTCTAAATTGCCGTGCCATTGACTAGACTAACAAGGAAGGAAAATTCTTATGTATGGGTTGAGGAATGTGAGAAGAGTTTTCAAACTCTAAAGGAGCGCTTGACAACTGCACCTGTTCTTACTCTGCCTATTACGGGAGGAGGATTCGAGGTATATGCTGATGTGTCGGGAATTGGCCTAGGTTGTGTATTAATGCAACAAGGTAAGGTGATAGCCTATGCATCTAGGCAACTGAAGACCCACGAAGTTAATTACCATGTGCATGATCTAGAATTAGCCGCAGTAGTCCTTGCTCTTAAGATATGGAAGTATTATTTATATGGTGAGCAGTTCATTATCTATTATGACCATAATAGTTTAAAATATCTATTTTCTCAGAAGGAGCTCAACATGAGACAAAGAAGATGGTTAGAATATTTGAAAGATTTTGACTTTTCTATTCAATACCATCATGGAAAAGGTAATGCTGTGGCTGATGTTCTTAGTAGAAAGCCGAGAGCTCTATTATCAAGTTTGATGATTAATGAATAGCGATTGCTAGAGCAATTTACAAGATTAAATTTAAATGTGGAATCAAAGGAGGAACGAGTCTTGATTGCCAGTATAAGGGTACAACCTAATATGTTCTCTGAAATAAAAGAGCAACAAGGTAACGATCCTTTATTAGTTAAAATTATTGAAAATTTGAGCCAAAGGCCTGATTTTCAATTGGCTAATGATGGGAGATTATTATTTCGAGGAAGAACTTGTGTGCCTAATAGTGACAAAATCAAGAAGAAGATAATTGAAGAAGCGCACCAATCCAGGTATACTATTCATCCAGGAGCAACTAAAATGTACCAAGATTTGAAAAGAAACTTTTGGTGGCCAAATATGAAAAGAGAAGTGGCTGAGTTTGTGAGCCGTTGCTTGACATGTCAACAAGTAAAGGCAGAACATCTCAGACCTGCTGGTAAATTGAAACATCTGAAAATACCAGAGTGGAAGTGGGAAAGCATTGGTATGGATTTCATTATGGGATTGTCTAAAACTAGAGGAGGACTTGATGCAATCTGGGTAATAGTGGACAGATTAACTAAGTCTTCTCACTTCCTACCCATCAAAAGTAAGTGGACGGTGGATATACTGGCACCTTTATACATCAAGGAAGTGGTAAGATTGCATGGCATTCCTTCATCTATAATTTCTGATAGCGATCCTAGATTTACTTCTCACTTTTGGAAGGAATTACAATCTTCACTGGGAACGAGATTAAATTTTAGTATAGCTTTTCACCCTAGACAGATGGTCAGATAGAAAGAACTAATCAAATCATACAGGACATGCTTAGAGCGTGCATGATAGATTTTGGTGGTACTTGGCATGAACATTTACCATTGATTGAGTTCTCCTACAATAATAGCTACCAATCAAGTATTCAAATGGCACCTTTTGAAGCTTTATATGGTAGAAGTTGTAGATCACCCATATGTTGGGATGAGATTGGCGAGAAGCAGTTAGTAGGTCCTGACATGATTCAAGATACTACTCAAAATATCCAGATGATTAGGGACCGACTAAAAAATGTGCAATCCCGACAAAAGAGTTATGCTGATAATAGAAGAAGAGATTTGTAATTTCAAATCGGTGACCATGTCTTCTTGAAGGTATCACCTACTCGAGGAATCCAAAGATTCGGAGTCAAAGGAAAGTTAAGTCCGATATTTATTGGTCCTTTTAAGATCTTTGATAGAGTTGGAGAAGTAGCATACAGACTGACTCTACCTCAGAAGTTGACAGGAGTGCATGATGTTTTTCTTGTGTCAATGCTGAGGAGGTATGTCTATGATCCTTCACATGTGATCCAACATGATGATCTGGTACTATAAAATGATTTAACTTATGAAGAGAAACCCATCAAGATACTAGATAAAAAATTACATCAACTAAGGAATAGAGCAATACCAATGGTTAAAATCCAATGGAGCCGTCGTGGACAAGAGTAAGCCACTTGGGAATTGGAGGATGTGATTAAGAAGAAGTATCCAGAATTATTTTCAGGTTAGTATTGTTAGAACTTCTATTATTTTGTAATGAATCATGTGAATTTGGAGGACCAAATTCTTTTTAAGTGGGGGAGGATGTAGCAACTTGAAAATTTTATATGCATTCATATGCAAAAAGAAATAATGAAAGATGGAAATAAAATAAATTATAAATATTTTTCCGTCATAGATTACATAAACATGAACACTATCCCACTTGTTAACATGAACGCCGAGATTCACGGCACGATTCTGAGAAGGCAAAGACGTCAGTACTATAGTAGTACTATAGCATCCGATTTAAGAGAGAATTATTAGCTTTAATCTAATCCTAATTAATGGATGATGTCATTCTTACATCATTGAATAAATGAGGTCATTGATTATGGCATTCACATGTTAGAATTAAGTTGGTGTAATAGTAACAAGGTTGGTGGAATAAGAAAATTAGGTGGGGTATTTTGGCCTATAAATAGGGCTGGGCTCTTCCTACTCAAAGCACAAATCTATTGGGAGGAATTGATAGTTGGAGAGAGGGAGAAAGCTCGAAGTTAGAGGAGTGTTCGAAAGCATTCTTCGTTCTTAAACTTCTTCTTCTTTGATCTTCAACTAGGTAGATTTTCTCTCAGGTGAAAACTTAATTAGATCTCCATATATGTTTCTTTGCATGAGTATTTTGATTCTATGTAAATTTTTCATGATCATGTATTTATAGCTTATTTTAAGATTTAAAGTTCAAAATGAGAGTTTTTATTATCATAATGTGTTTGAATAACGTGGATCACATATGGACCATGATTTGAATACAGTAACCACGCTCGATTTACCTCGTTTATGTGCGTTATTTCAAAACTTCAAATTTAAATTTTAAAATCATGTTCTTGCCTTAAGAATACTATTAACAAATAAATGACTAGGTGAATGAACTCGTAAAACTATCGCTAATCGTTCAAACAACTATGCTTTAATTTCTGTAGAATTTATATACATGATTGACCCTATCTATTTGATCTAAGCTCTATCTGAAAGATTGACATCTTCTTTCAAAATTTCTTCATACATGAACATATTATGCAATTAGAAGCTTGACATCTTTTTTCAATGTCTTTTCCTTCATTGAAATTCTTTCACAAATGAATATGTTAGAATATACAAGAATGATTTCTGTTCGATTTACGTGTTTTCGTGTCTCCAAAAAATCGTGTAGCTAGCAAGTTTACCAAGAAAGACCGGTGTCTAAGACTAGAGGTCCACGGGCAAACGATTTAAGTGGATAAGTGGTTATTTAATTAGGACCTCGTAAATACGAGGGGAGCCTCCCACTGTCCCATCTCTTACCTGGCAGCATTTTCTTTGATTTTCTGCTAATTACCCGACTCAGAAAAACTTGATCTAAACTTATTTTACAAGATTTTTTGCAAGAGTTGATCGCGCCTTGACCGAAAATTCATTCTCTTTATTGTCTTAATGTCGTTAAACATGCTGTCTTAAATCATTCTTGAACTTCTCTTATAAACTTCATTTATTCTTCATACTACATGCCCTTTCTTCATACTACATGTCCTTGGAAAGAAAATTTTGCTAGATCTGTACTTTAGCCATAAACTACTATTTGGGAGTGTAAGAGCTAAGTGCCATGCAGGACCAAGTGCTACGTTATGGGAGCTACCTCTTAAGGCCAGAATGACGTAAAGTGCTACATAATGGGAGCCACCTCTTGAGCCTATAGGGGCCACCTCTAGAGTCCTCCATAACTAAATGACTAGTTATGCGCTATACTACGCTTCTTAAGCTTTTCTTGAAACTCGAATTGGCCATAAATATAAATGAATTAATTTGAAAATTATATGGGACTTTGGTCCACCTGATAATCAATGCCTGGCAAATATGAGGGCCCTAATCTGATCCTAGGCGAGTAAAGCCTGAAAGTGCTTGTGCCCGAGGGAGTTTAATGATCAGGTGTGGCATTGCACCAATTGACATGCAAGATTGAACTAGGCAATTCACTTATTACATGCTTGACTCGTTACGTGCTTAACTTCTTATACATAACTTGTTTGACCAGAATGGTCAATCTCTTTGTTACATGGCCATATTTACAATTCTATACTTGTTATTGACCTTCATGTTTACACTTGAGTTCTACAATATCTACTCTTGAAATTCTTGACTCCTGATCTTGTTCTCTAATTGTTATTTGTTTTATGACTTATTTTATTCGAGAGCATATAGATGATCCAAAATGCTAATTACTTAAAGTGACATGGTAAAGAGATATAAGTCCTATTGAGCTTTCTAGCTCACCCTGTGTATTATTGTTAATTTTCAGGAAATCCTGAAGATGACGGGAATGGGCTAGAGTGATGAGAGTGATGATAGTTTTTAATAAATTTCTTTTCCCAGTCTGTCTACTTGTAAATGAATGTATCGAGTTTGAATAGTATTGTAAGTCCTTGAAGGATATTTATTGGAAATGTCAGATTATGAAATAAAGATATGATTTTATCCATTTGTTATTCCTACTCATCATTTGAGTCTCTTGATCGACCTGTCCGTATAACTTTTCACGCCTTGATAATTCTGCCGTGTTTGGGACGTGACAAAACAGATCTAAACCCAACCTGAATTTGACCCATTGACAGCGTTAGTCTCGAGTAACAGGGTGTAGATCCATTTTATTATTATTATTATTATTATTTAATCTCTATATCAAGTGCGAGTCTTGTGACTAATGCACTGGTCTGATTGTTGTCTCTATTTTTTAATGGGAAAATATGTACTTTCATGAGTAAAAGATGAAGGTCTATTTACGTACACTACATAAAATTTTAGGGATTTTTACATATTAATGTTTACAAATTTAGTGAATTATCCATTAGTCTCTCAAATCTGACTATTATTTTAATAGTCCTTACGATCATCAATATTTTACAAATGAATCCCTGTAGTTTGTTGCCATCCTAAAAAAGAATATTTTGTAGAATATTCTATCAAATATATGGAAAAAGTTGAAAATAACCCTGTTGACCATGGACTCTCTCTCTCTCTTTCTCAATGCGAGAGGGTCGGAGGTCAAGGGGACTGGAGGGGGGGCAGTCCACCAGAGGGGGAGGGGATCGGAGGCGGAGGGGGACTTGGGATGGGGAGGGGAAGACTGTCGGAGGGGGAGGGGGACCGGAGGGGGGTCAGAGGTGTTGGGGGGGCGCCTACCAGAGGTGGAGGGGGGATCGGAGAGGATGGAGGGGGATCGGAGGGGGGTCAGAGGTGTTGGGGGGGCGCCTACCAGAGGTGGAGGGGGGATCGGAGAGGATGGAGGGGGACCAGAGGGGGGTCGAAGGTGGAGGGGGAGCATTCAAGGTGGAGGGGGATCGGAGGGGGGGTCAGAGGTGGGGGGGGAGGGGTATCGGAGGCGGCGGAGGGGGACGGGGGGTGTCCACCGAAGGTGGAGTGGGATAGGCGGAGGCCAGAGGGGGAGGGGGAGGTGAACCGGAGGGGGGTTGGAGGGGGAGAGGGATCAGACGAGGCCAGAGGTGGGGGTAGGTGAACCAGAGGGGGGTCGGAGGGGGAAAGGGATCAGAGGAGGCCGGAGGGGGAGGGAGGAGGTGAACCGGAGGGGTGTCGAAGTGGGAGGGGGAGGGGGGAGGTGAACCAGAGGAGGAGGGGGTATTTGGATGAAGTTGCTCCGTGTGGGAGTGACTTCATCTTATGAAGTCACTCCCACAAGAAACGACTTTCACATATCTCTCTCCCCCCGTCTCTCCACCTCTTTGTCACATTATCTCTCTCTCTCCACCGTCTCTCCCTCTCTCCCTCCCTCGCCCTCCCTCTCCCTCCCTCTCCCCTCCCTCCTCCTCCCTCTCCCTCTCTCTCTCCCTCCCTCCTCCTCCCTTGCTTTCTCTCCACCATCTCACTCCCTCCCTCTCCCTCTCTGTGTCACCGATTCAAAGGGATGCCTCCCTACACTCTCTCTCTCCCTCCCCCTCCCTCTCTCTGTCACCATCTCTCTCTCTCCCTCCCTCCCCCTCCCTCTCTATCTCTCCATTGTCTCTGTCCCTCCCTCTCCCTCTCTGTCACCGTCAGAGGAGGCGCCCCCCCTTCCTGTACACTCTCCTCACTCCGTTCCTACCCTCTCTCTCTCCCTCTCCCACTCCCTCCCTCTGTCTATCACCGTCGGAGCGTCCCCCCTCCAGGAGCGCTACCCACCGTCACTGTAGTGCTCCCTCTCTCTATATCTCTCTCTCTCTCTCACACATTCACACTTAAGCCAGGGTAAGTTGCCGTTTTACTTTACTTGAGTATAAGTTAACTATAGTTTAGTTAACTTTGATAGGACAGAATGAACGGCAGGGACTTAGACGTGTAACGACGGAGATTTTAGACAGTATTAAAATAATAGTCAGATTTGAGAGACTAATATGTAATTCAGTAAATTTGTAGGAACAAATATATAAAAATCTCAAAATTTTATCAACAAATAATTTGAGATTCTTTAGAGTCTTTATTTTCATTTTTTGAGACATCAACCTTCTGTGTCCATTTGAAAGCGGATCTCCCGCCTCATGGGGCAAATCTGGCTTGCCCATAAAAACATATTTATTTTTTAAAAAATCTGATGTGGGATGGACACCCGACCTGGGACTCTAGCTCACGATCGCCCCTAAGCGAGGGAAGACGTGGGACCGTGCGCGGTTAAGAAATCGGTAGTGAGTCTCGGGTATCAGCTTTCCGCGTGCACTTAGATCGAGTCACGGGACGGGTCACTCACTCTCGCTCTCTCGCAGTGGTGATAACAATATATTGGGCTAAGAATCCTAACACTCGCAGCGGCATATACAAATAGATACGAGTAAAGCAAATGCGAAAGAGAGAGGGAGCGAATTTACCTCCACGCTCCGGGCGTGGGGAAGACGATCCTGGTCAAGTACGTTAACTACCGGTATAGTAAATATTTAAATTACAGCAATGAATTTTGATGCCCACTCCACGTAGGGAGGTAACGGGTTACAAGTGGGCCCGGGAGGATCGATCTTGGGTTGACGGGCAGCACTTGGATCCGCTCGTCGGTGCGGTTCGGACGGCGCAAGCTGCTGGTTGTGGGGCCCACGTGCTGGTCGACGGGTCCGAGTGGACGCGGAGTGGTACTGCTGTGACGGTGGCTCCTGGAGAGGCACTCCTTGGAACGGCGGCACGCTGGTTTGCCTTGTGGAAGGCGAGTTGGCTCCGGTCTTCACTTGTTGACCTTGCTACCCACGGATCTGAAGTTCTATTTTTGTAGTGTGCGACCCAGCGAGATCAGCTGCTGCGATCATTCCCGACATCGGATCGACGCGAAAGTGGTACCATTGGAAAGCTGATCCAAAATACTTTGACCATGGACTATGGAAAGAATTTATGTGGATCTGGATTTTTCGTGGTGGATTTTTCAATGGACTGACTGACAGACTCAGAAAACTCTGGACAGAAATAGAGTTTCCTGATAACTTGCGTTGACCGCGACTCAAACCTCATATCTGGAACTTGGACTCTTCATGAAAGCTGTAGAGGAAGAAACAAGGAAGACGGGGATAATTTTTGTGGATTTTCTAGAGAAGGTTTGACATGGGAAAACGATTTTATACTGGACAAGGGTTGGATTTGAACTGCACAGGACAGAATAGTTTTGGGACAAGACAATGATTTTTAAAAATTGTAAAAGGACTCCAGAAATTCCAAGAAAATTCTTGAATGATGGGTGTGGTGGACAGAACTTCCAATAAAACTTGTGACTCAAACAAATAAAGGAAAAGGGGTCGAACTGAGAAAACACAGGGTTGTTGTGACACAAAACTGAGTATAGATAGAATTGGAAGGCTGAAGAACACGAAAATGAAAAAATAGAAAATGAAGGCTAGAAAATTTGACAATTTTTTTGGGGGAGGGTATTGGCGTGGTGAACCTACGCTCAAAATTTGGACTCCAAAAGATCAGTAAATATGGAGGTCAAAATCGAACATGGGACCTGTGTCCTGATTTGGATAGAGCTCCGGTGATGGTGGCGGCAGCGCGATGGCGGTGCGATGGCGGCGGCGGAAGAAACAAAAATCAGAGGGACTGAGGAGAAGATAGAAGGGCATCACACCCTAAGAATGGCAGAAATCTATCTACAAGAGGGGGAGGAGAGAGGAACAAGGGGCGCACCCTTCTTGGCCCTTGGGCAATTCACAAAATTTTTTATCATTAATTCCTTGTAAATGTGAATTACATGATATATATATGAAATACAAAATGACATAAACTAACCTCAGATCTAGGGTTAGGGAGGGGTACATAAGGGGTAGAACTAATTAATTACCCCATGTGATTTGGAACACAATAAAAAACCATTAAGAGGGGGGCGCCCCTTTGACAAATGGGTATGGCATCTTGGACATTTTAAGCCCATTGTCCCCTTTGAATGTCAAACCATTTAGAAGCCCACCTAGGACTTTGACCAGCCCCACATGGGTCCCTAGGGCTTAGGTGGACCAATGGGAAAGTGTGTGGGGGCCCCTTGCTGGTCCTACTGAACTTTTGCACAAAAACCCACTAAAACCTAAAGACTCACATTTTGGCTTATAAAGCCTTACAATTGCACACATGTTTTCCTAAGGATATAAAAATAAACTAAAAGGACACATATGTAAAATAAAAGTTAGTGCCCGGTGTTGATTCCCATCAATTCTCCCCGGGTGGGAAGAACTCGACCCCGTCGAGGAAGCGATGCGGCTGCTCGTGACGCCGGCGGATCCGTCATCGTACCAGGAAGCGTGGAGTACACTCCACTCCAAGTAATCGACACCTGCTCATCCCGTATAGATTCGATATGCACACGCTACTGGGGAGGAGGCTAGAGGTGGACACTCCGGGGTGGAGTCACTCTCAAATGAAGGGAGGCGGCTCAAAGACTCACTAGGAATCACCGCTGGGTCCCTTATGTGACTAGTAGAACCGATCCCAAAGTCCAACAAGTCTTGCACTCGACAAGGACTAACAACGCGAGCGTACATAAGACCGACTCGACTCGATGTATGCATATGCACTTGACAGACAAACGGTATGAAACAAAGACTGACACATGACCCTAAACAAACCTATGCTTAGTCCGACTCATGCATATGCAAAGGTGGACTAGGACACCCGAATATGTGCCATGCATGCGTTTGACATAACCGGTGGTTGGCGGAATGGAGAACACCTAGACGTCCAAGTATGACCCAGTCAAGCATGGATGGCCCTTTGGATTTGGGAGACTTGAGAGGGTTAGGAGAACTGGGTGTAGGTGTATCAAGAACGGGCTTGGTGGGTATAGATGACCCGGCCCGTGGGGTAGGGGTGTGGTAGTGGACTCCCTCGAAGAAGTGAAGTATATATGGTGGGTCAAGGGGCCCACTAGGGAATGGGTCAAAGGGATCAAAGAAGGTATGACCCCTTGTGGTGGGTTCCCACAAGTCACGGTCCCATGTGTGGTAGTCTTGAAGGTGTGGATGGTCACCTTCATGCATTGTGGTAGGTGGGACGGTGATCATGTGTAGAAAATAAGATTCCTCCCTTGGGCAAAAGGGAATGAAGTCGGGCTCGGCCGGCATGGGGAGGAATAAGAGGATCTCCGTGGTGACACAACCCACGGTGCATACAGAGGTAATGGATCCGAAGGTCGGATGGGTGAAGCTACGACTAGTGGGTTGGTCGAAGCCTCGTGCCAATAAGCGTGTCAACTTCTATTGTGAGTCTAATCCCATAACAAGGTCATCCAAGGTATCAACATGGTGACTAGACCGGAATGTAGTGTGGAAGGAGTTGATGGGCACCAGTGGTAGAGTGGGGTCCATGGATGGGTGGAAAGGCGGCCTAGGGACCAAGCCTATCTTGAGCCAACTAAGTAGTGGCTCGGCGATGAAAAGTGTTCCCGTTAGAAACACGGGTGGCTCGGGCTGCGGTGGGTGAGGCCATGGGGAAAGCTCTCGTACCGGCTCGGGAATCGGCTAAGAGGTAGATGCTCATCGAAGGGCGGCATCTGCTCGTCGAATGGCGGCATCAAACCTTGCCTCGAAAGGCTCAACCTCGAGAGCGACCTCATATGACTGCGCCAGAGAGAACGCGTCGCAGATAAGACATTCATACCGGAAATGAAGTCGAAAACCTCTCCGGAACTGAGAGGCAATCGTGGTGCTCTCCTCTCCAAATCTGTTTCCAAACTAGTACACTTCGAAGTCCCTAATGTACTCGGACACGGACTTGTCGCCTTGGACGGGTCGGCATGGGTTGGCCATAGTTGCCAAAAGATGGGAACGGATCCCTAGGAATGGGTATGTAATGGCATTTTTTTGTTTTTATAAGTAAAATTTTGTGCAAACTAATGCAAGCACGTAGACACGACTCTAAATGCGATACAAAGTTGGAATGCAGACTCGACTACCAACCGAGACACAACCAAGATTCGGTACCTGGCGGAGTCCGGGGATCCAAAGATCCTCTCACGCGAGTGAATCACCTCTCTGATAGGCGTAACCTAACGGTCGGGTGACACCTTTTTTTATATCGAACAATGTTATGCAAATGTAACCTAGACCGACTTAGACTCTCTTATACTTAAATGACTCTTTTTTTTTGTTCCGTACTTAGACACAAAGACTACCCTAGACTCAACTGGCGCTCTGATACCAAATTGATGCGGGACGGACACGCGACCTGGGACTCTAGCTCGCGATCGCCCCTAAGCGAGGGAAGACGTGGGACCGTGCGCAGTTAAGAAACCGGTAGTGAGTCTCGGGTATCGACTTTCCGCGTGTACTCGGATCGAGTCACGGGATGGGTCACTCACTCTCGCTCTCTCGCAGCGGTGATAACAATATATCGGGCTAAGAATTCTAACACTCGCAGCGGCATATACAAATAGATACGAGTAAAGCAAATGCGAAAGAGAGAGGGAGCGAATTTACCTCCACTCTCTAAGCGTGGGGAAGACGATCCCGGCCAAGTACGGTAACTCCCGGTACAGTAAATATTTAAATTACCGCATTGAATTTTGATGCCCACTCCACATAGAGAGGTAACGGGCTACAAGTGGGCTCGGGAGGACCAATCTTGGGTTGACGGGCAGCACTTGGATCCGCTCGTTGGTGCGGTTCGGACGGCGCAAGCTGCTGGTTGTGGGGCCCACGTGCTAGTCGGTGGGTCCGAGTGGGCCCGAAGTGGTACCGCTGTGACGGTGGCTCCTAGAGAGGCGCTCCCTGGAACGGCGGCATGCTGGTTCGCCTTGTGGATGGCGAGTCGGCTCCGGTCTTCACTTGTTGACCTTGCTGCCCACGGATCTGAAGTTCTATTTTTACAGCGCGCGACCCGGCGAGATCACCTGCTGTGATCACTCCTGACGTCCGATCGATGCAAAAGTGGTACCGTTGGAAAGCTGATCCAAAATACTTTGACCATGGACTATGGAAAGAATTTCTGTGGATCTGGATTTTTCGTGGTGAATTTTTCAATGGACTGACTGACAGACTCAGAAAACTTAGGACAGAAATAGAGTTTCTTGATAACTTGTGTTGACTGCGACTCAAACCTTAGATCTGGAACTTGGACTCTTCATGAAAGTTGTAGAGGAAGAAACTAGAAGAGGGAGATAATTTTTGTGGATTTTCTAGAGGAGGTTTGACAGGGGAAAACGATTTTATACTGGACAAGGGTTGGATTTGAACTGCACAGGACAGAATAGTTTTGGGACAAGACAGTGATTTTTAAAAATAGTAAAAGGACTCCAGAAATTCCAAGAAAATTCGTGAATGATGGGTATGGTGGACAAAACTTCCAATAAAATTGGTGACACAAACAAATAAAGGAAAAGGGGTTGAACTGAAGAAACATAGGGTTACTGTGACACACAATTGAGTACAGATAGAACTGGAAGGCTGAAGAATACGAAAATGGAAAAATAGAAAATGAAGGCTAGAAAATAGGAAATTTTTTTGGGAGAGGGTATTGGCATGGTAAACCTACCCTCAAAATTTGGACTCCAAAAGATCAGTAGATCTGGAGCTAAAAATCGAACATGGGACCTCTATCTTGATTTGGACAGAACTCTGGCGATGGTGGCGGTGGCACGATGGCGGCGACGGCGGCGGCAGAAACAGAAATCAGAGGGGCTGAGGAGAAGATAGAAGGGCATCACACCCTAATAATGGTAGAAATCTATCTACAAGAGGGGGAGGAGAGAGGAACAAGGGGTGCACCCTTCTTGGCCCTTGGGCAATTCACATATTTTTCTATCATTAATTCCTTGTAAATGGGAAATACATGATATATATATGAAATACAAAATGACCTAAACTAACCTCAGATCTAGGGTTGGGGAGGGGTACATAAGGGATAGAACTAATTAATTACCCCATGTGATTTGGAACACAATAAAAAACCATTAAGAGGGGGGCGCCCCTTTGACAAATGGGTATGGCATCTTGGACATTTTAAGCCCATTGTCCCCTTTGAATGTCAAACCATCTAGAAGCCCACCTAGGACTTTGACCAGCCCCACACAGGTCCCTAGGGCATAGGTGGACCAATGGGAAAGAGTGTGGGGGCCCCTTGCTGGTTGTACTGAACTTTTGCACAAAAACCCACTAAAACCTAGAGACTCACATTTTGGCTTATAAAGCCTTACAATTGCACACATGTTTTCCCAAGGATATAAAAATAAACTAAAAGGACACATATGTAAAAATAAAAGTTAGTGCCCGGTGTTGATTCTCATCAAAATCTTGTAAGTTTCAATCTCCTCTCATCTATGTTATAACTGTTGCATTTGACAACTGTTCCATCCGTTCCCTAGAGGGGCACCTTTGACCGTAGTGGAATAAATGCACTAAGTTATAGTGATGTGTTCAACAAATATCCAGTTTCCAGACCTTTTTAATTCATAGCTCCTTCTACGGTGGTCCTCATCTTTGTTTCTTTGGCCATGGCTTGTCACAGTGTTCTGGATCGATGCAATATGATAGACACATATTGAATTAGAGCCAATTGCAACGCTGATATGGGTTGTATTGGCTAAATCATCCTTTGGTATATTATAGGTTTATTAATTATTTAATTAATCATAAATTATTTTTTAGAAAAGGTAAAATTAAAATGGGATTTTTAGTTCTTAACTCTAAAGATTTTGAAATTTGAAAAAAGTAACCATAATCCACCTATTTAATCAAAAGCCCCCAAAATAATCTATGTTTTATGAAAAAGCCCTTACTGTCTCCATGAGATAAGGTCTAATTAGGTTAACCTAATCATGTGTTGAACCCCCTCCTTGAGTGAATGTCTATTTTGATAGCTTTTGATGATGACCAAACATGATATGTATATATATATATTATCTTTGAAATGTTCTAGCATCTAAAGTCTTGCAAAGCTTAACTTCCAATTGAGGACTTGAAGCTAAGAAGGTTAAAGAACAATCTCAACGGGTAAGCTTCTTAAACTCAAATTACAAGGCTACATCTAATTTCCAATTATGTCTTTGCAGGGCAAAGAACGTGCCTAAACACTTGAGGAGCTCAAGGACGGTCGGTGAGATCCACTTCAACTTATTGGCCCTTGAACTTATGGTTTGATGTTCATTATTTTTGATCTCAAGGATCATATTGGTTTGGATACCTATCCATGTCTTAACAACATTCCCTTTGATGTTTTAAAACCCAACATGGACCCCCTAGCTTGTTACTTAGACTTAGAGTATTTTTGTTCTACTTGTTAGAAGTCCAGGGACAAGGGTCGACCCCACGGGTCGACCCCTGGTAGCTTGTTTTTATCTCCCGTCGGGTCCTTTCACCATAACTGCAAGGGTCGACCCCAAGGGTCGACCCATTCACGCGAGGGTCGACCCCAAGGGTCGACCCCTATGAGTTGTATTTTTTAACCTGCATGGAAGGGGCACGAGGGTCGACCCCAAGGGTTGCCCCATTGAATCTGGCTCTTGAAAACCCCATGAGGGTCGACCCTTTCCGCTCCGGGGCGGTGTCGTCAAATACGACCTTCGTGTAGGCGCGCCAAAAGTCTTCCAAGTCCGATCCAATTGCCCCAAATCACTCCAGGATATGTGGGTCTGGTCCCTAGGCTATCTTTTGACCATCCAAATCATATAAAACATCTTATTGGGTTGTAAACCTAGGGGATTTTTGGAGAGATCAAAAGTGTGTTATTGTTCTAACCTTTGTAAGTGCAGGTTCGCAGCAGCAGCTCTAGGGACTTCATCCACCTTGTTCTGAACCTGAAAGTGAAGGGAAGAAGCTTGAATCAAGCCTCTACATCATCCCCAACAGCAAGCTGCGTGGGATATCAAAGCTGCAACCGTATTTGTGCGTCATAGCCTCATTCTTCCTCAAGGATCGATCTTCCTCCTGCTGAAGCACCAAACTACGTTCGGAGAAGTAAAAGGGGGAGCTCCAACCACAATAAATCATTCTTCACTCTTTATTTTCAGAATCATTTAGTTTGAACTTGAGCATTTGTTGTATAAACTTGAATCAGATACTTGTGCGTGGTGTTCGTGTTCGGAAACACGAACATGTGCGTATTTATGTGTGGCAGCCCAAATCGGGTGCCGTGTGTGTGTGTTTGCTGTTTTACACAGCGTGTGTGTGTGGCTCACTTCATGGTGAAGTCTTAATCCTCATTGTGAGGGGTGGACGTAGGGGACACTTCGGTGTACCCGAACCACCTAAAAACTCCGTGTGTTGCTTGTGGTTTATTTTTCTAGGTTCACTATCGAGTGGGCTTCACGGTGAGTTGAGCATACACCACTTTCTTAATCAAACACATACCCTTATTTACACGCATTCACAAGTGTGATCATGTTCATGTGAGACCAAGTGCTTGTGTGCTTAATTAACATTATTTTCACTTGGAAGAAATTTTTAATTGGCCAATCAATTCACCCCTCCCCTCTTGATTGTCCCCGTTTGGGACTAAACAATTGGTATCAGAGCTTTGATCTCTGTCTCACTCGACCACACGGTCGTAGAGTAGATCCCTTTATATGGCAAACAAGGGGATGATGCCCGAAGGGTATTCGATCCAAAGACCCCCGTTCTTTGATGGATCAAATTACCCTTATTGGAAAAATAGAATATATGTCTTTCTACGTGCCCAAGACTATGACATGTTTCGCGTCATTAGCAAGGGTCCGTATAGTCTGTCTCAAAATGAGGATGAGTGAGATGATGAGGATATAAAGAAGTGTTCAGCAAACTTTAAAGCCATGAATATAATACAGTGTGCCATTCATCCTAATGAATAATCACATATTTCCATGTGTTCTTATGCGCAGGAGATGTGGAACAAGCTGCGGTTGATCTATGAAGGAACATCGGAAGTAAAGGAAACCAAGGTGAATCTGTTAGTCCTGGATTATGAATTGTTTATGATAAAACCAGAGGAGTCCATTTCTGATATGTTTGCAAGATCGACGAAAATAACAAATGGACTAAAGGGTCTAGGTAAGGAATATTCAGATAAGGAACTCGTGAGAAAAGTTTTGAGATCCATGTCATCACAATGGCACACAAAGGCCACTGTAATTGAGGACTCAAAGGATCTCAGCACCTTGAAATTGGACGAGTTAATTGGCTCCTTGATGACTTACGAAATCAACATCAAAAGGAGCGAGGACGATCACAAGAAGAAGAAGACAGTCACACCGTTGGCCATAAAGGTGAACCTACAAGAATCAGAGGGCAGTGACAATGATTCCACCGGCAACACGGAAGATGAGGAGCTGGTTGCCATGATCACAAGAAGAGCAAGAAGATTCGTCAAAGGAACAAGAAAGTTCGGTGGCCAATTTAGAAAAGGACCACGGAAGCAAGGTCCTAACAGAGGTGAAAGTAGCAAGAAGGAAGAAGTTATTTACTACGAATGCAAGAAACCCGGTCATATGCGTGGTGAGTGCCCCGATCTGATGAAAAAGTTCAAGAAAGGAAAGTTCAAGAAGCCAAAGGCCATGGTGGCCACATGGAGTAATGAAGATGAGGAAGAGTCGACTAATGAAGATGAACTGGATGAGCTGGTTCAAAATTTATGTTTCATGGCAAATGAAGACGACGCCAATGAGGTAAATTCTGAAACCGAATCTCTTACATGTGAACAATGGCAGATTGCTTATGAGTCTTTGTATGAAAAATGCAAAAAATTCAGATCTGAAAATATAAATCTGAAAAAGAAAATTGATCATTTTGTGCATGCTGCGAAGTCTTGTGAGAATTGTCATGTTTTAAAATCTGAGTCTGAAAAGTTGAAACATGAAAATGAAATTCTTGTGTCTAAGGTTGAGCTATTTGAAGAGAGAGTTCATGCATGCGAGAGGACCAAGCCACCTTTACCAAAATGCATGAAGACTTAAAAAGAGATTTAGAACAAGAAATGTTGGAAAGAAATGCATGCATTCAAGCCAAAGAAATGGCTGAAAACATGATTCAATCACTAAAGCATGAAGTCAATGAGTTAAGGGATGCTATTGCCATCCTTGAAAAAGGAAAAACATTACAATCTGAAACACATTCAACTCATGTGTCTCCCAGAAGTTCATCTCCATCCTCGTCAAAAACACATGTGCATAATTCATTCTTGAATGAAGGTAGGAGAAGGAACAGGGATAGAGCCATTACATGTTTTTATTGTGGAAGGTTAGGCCATGACATGTATGATTGCAGAATTCTGAAATTTGATAATGACAGCTTTGCTAGAATGAGAAATAGATCATACACATCTCATGTCTCTAACCATCGTGGACCCAAGCTTGCTTGGGTACCAAAATCCGCATAAGTACTTGTGTTGTGCTTGTAGGTCTGCTTGAGAGCCCAAAGGAATAGATGGTACTTGGACAGCGGATGCTCTCGGCACATGACAAGAAACAAAGATTTGTTTGTGGACCTGCATGAAAAGAATGGTGGGACAGTAGCATTTGGTAGTAAGGATAAAGACAAAATTGTCGGAGAAGGTAAGATAGGTAAGAATCAAAATCATGCCATTGAGAATGTCCTGCTAGTGAAAGGGTTGCATCAGAATCTTCTAAGCATAAGTCAATTGTGTGACAAAGGATGCAAAGTGATTTTTGATTCTAACCACTGCACTATTGTAAATAAAAATACTCATGAGATAAAATTCATTGGTTTTAGGCATAACAATGTATATATGATAGATTTGGATGATGCCTCTCATGAGAACTTGTGTTTGGTTGCAGGGAAGAATGATGATGCTTGGTTTTGGCATCGCCGACTTGGGCATGCTAGTTTTACTGTTTTGCTAAAATTGTCTCGAACTGATTTGGTAGTGGGTTTGTCTAAGTTGAAGGTTATTGGTGAAGGAGTCTATGGGGTATGCAGCATGGGTAAGTAAACAAGGACATCATTCAAGTGCAAGAATGATGTAACCACATCGAGGCCCCTTGAGTTAATCCACATTGACCTCTTTGGACCAAGCAGAACACATAGCTTGGGTGGTAAACTATATGGATTTGTAATTGTGGATGACTACTCAAGATTTTGCTGGGTATATTTCCTTTCCCATAAAAATGATGCCCTGATGGAGTTTGAAGCATTTTGCAGGGTTGTTCAAAATGAAAAAGGGTGCTGCATCAAAGCCGTGCGGAGCGATCATGGTAGGGAATTTGATAATAATGAGTTCAACAATTTTTGCAGGACTCAAGACTATATGCACGACTTCTCCGCACCAAGAACCCCTTAACAGAACGGAGTTGTTGAAAGGAAAAATAGGACACTGATTGAGATGGCAAGAACCATGCTAAATGAGAACAACTTACCGAGGTACTTTTGGGCTGAAGCAGTGAACACTGCCTGCTACATAGTCAATCATGCCATGGTAAGATCATTATTAAAGAAAACCCCGTATGAGCTGTATCGAGGTAAGAAGCCAAACATCTCTTATCTTAGACATTTTGGCACTGTTTGCTACATTCATAACAATGGTAAAGTAGACATGGCAAAATTTGATCCCAAAAGTGATAAAGGTATATTTCTTGGGTACTCTCTTAGCTCAAGAGCTTATCGAGTGTATAACTTGAGAACTCTTGTAGTTGAGGAAAGCCCCCATGTCATTGTTGATGAATCATCTTCCAAAAGCACTAATGAAGAATCTATTTTGCAGGACGATGAATTGAATGACGGTGATATCGGGATGATGGAAGGAAAAAATGAAAAACAAGAAGTAAAAGAACCACAAGAAGATGATGCAAATCCAAAAAATTAGTTGGAACAGCAGTTACCAAGGTAATGGACATTTGCTAAGGACCATCCGCCGGAGAATGTGATGGGCAATATTGATGAAGGAATAATAACACGAGCCTCTTTCAGGGAAGTTGAAAATGTAGATTACATAGCCTTACTTTCTCAGTTTGAACATCACTCCATAGAAGAGGCCTTGAAAGATGAGTCATGGATCATGGCTATGCAAGAAGAACTACATCAGTTCCAAAAGAACAAAGTGTGGTTCCTCGTGCCATGTCTTAGAAACCACTCGGTGATCGGAACAAAGTGGATCTCACCGACCGTCCTTGAGCTCCTCAAGTGTTTAGGCACGTTCCTTGCCCTGCAAAGACATAATTGGAAATTAGATGTAGCCTTACAATTTGAGTTTAAGAAGCTTACCCGTTGAGATTGTTCTTTAACCTTCTTAGCTTCAAGTCCTCAATTGGAAGTTAAGCTTTACAAGACTTTAGATACTAGAACATTTCAAAGATAATATATATATATATATATATATATATATCGTGTTTGGTCATCATCAAAAGCTATCAAAATAGACATTCACTCAAGGAGGGGGTTCAACAATCTTGGTATCAGAGCTTTCAGGTCTTTCACAAAAAAACAAACGATCAAGGAGTGGTAACTAGGAACAAGGCCAGGCTAGTAGCTAAAGGCTATAGCCAAGAGCTTGGGATTGACTTTGATGAGTCTTTTGCTCCCGTAGCAAGACTCGAGGCAGTGAGAGTTTTATTAGCATTTGTGATGGGGCATCAAAAGCTATACGGGTGGAACGTATTTGTGTGTTATGGCTTGTATGGGATTGTACTTGTGTATTTATTTTATTTCTTTCATTTGGGCTCCTTATAAGGCTTATAACAAGTCAATGGGCCACTTGTAATGTAGAGTCCATGACTAGGTTGCCATTAGTAGAGTCCATTAGGAGCCTAGTTCATATTGGACCTTAATAACCACTTAAGGCCCAAGTGGGCTTTCCCCCTCTCATGGACCACCAAGATGTGAAAGGCCCAAGTCTAGACATGGACTATTAGACTTGAATGGATGGCCTTGGACCAGCCTTGGCCCAAGAAAGGCCCAAGTAGGGGGCGCCCTCTTCTTTTGGCCTTATTAGGCTTGGTTGGTGAAAATTAGGTAAGTTTGAATGGAAATGGTCCAAGTTTGATTAGAATAAGGGTTAAATTTTTGACCACATGGGAGAAATCATTAGGAACTCCCTAATATGCCCTTCCAACCCCTAGATCTATGGGCATTTAGTGTCTTTTTACATTTATTATATATAGCTTGTAATTTCCATTTGTTTGAATTAATGAAAGAGAGAAAAAGCATTGTGCAAGAGCCCCCTTGTGAGAATTTTGACCCCCCCCTCTCTCTCCCTCTGGTTTTCTTCATCCTCAACCCCATTTCTAGAGTGGTAACCCTTTTATAATCTCCTCTTCACCTCCGGTAATCATCGGTGCCGCCGCCGCCGCCGTTCGTGCCGCCGTTGCGCCGCCGTTCAGCCGCCTCTGCAGTTCTATCTTCAGCCAACAACAGCCCCTCCCACGAATTACTGCTCTCAGATCCGAGATCTTCTTGAGCTGGGATTTTGAGGGAGTGTTCCAGAGGCCCTCCCCATGTTCTAAAAAAACCGGTTTGGCATTTAGATCCCGAAATCTAATTTTCCATTTTCGTTTCCCATTTCATTTCAGATCTGGCTGCTTTCTGTCCAGATCCACTTCCTCCATGAATTTCTAGTCTTCGGACCTCATTTTGATTTTTTCAGGGGCTCCCAAATTTACTGGGAGTTCTGTCTACCCTCCTATCAAAATCTAATTTTTATTGGAATTTCAAAAGCTCATTTAATATTTTTAGAAATTCTCTTTCCGGACCATCTACAGTTCTGTCAGCCTGTTTCCAGATCCGACCACCAGTAAGTGTTAAAATCATAACAAATCATAGCCTCCACCAACCCCTCCGCAAAAAATATTTCCGGTTTCCTCTCTTTCCCCTCCACAGAATTCATGAAGATGTCTAAGTCTGATTCGGAAGTTTGATTCATGGCCAAAGGCAGTTCTCAGGAAACTATCCTGTTGTTCTGAGAGTTCGGGCACTGTACTACAGCAGCTTGGAAATTCGGTCATGGTCAGATCTGGAGCACTCCATTTTTTCTGTCTGATTCTCGATTGAAGTATGTCGAGTTAGCTTTCCAACGCCACCAGTTTTGTGTCGATCCGACATCGGGGCTGATCGCAGCGTCCGTTCTCGCTGGAGCACGCGTCTGAAAACAGAAGTTGCAGATCAGTGGGAAGTTTTTCCGACGGGTGTCGATCGGAGCCGCCCGGCCTCCGACCGGCATTCCAACACGCCGCCATCCCAGGGAGCATTCCTCAGGGCGTCCCCCACTACAGAGGTGCCACAGGGTCCCACACGGCCCCTCCGACCTATACGTGGGCCCCACAGTCGCAAGTACGTGTGCAGCCGAAGCTACGCGTGAAGCCGCGCATCAACCCGAAAACGGTCCTCCCGAACCCACTTGTTTAGCCCTTTACCTCCCTGCGTGGAGTGAGCAATGATTCATTGCTGTAACAATCGTGTATTATTGTTCCGGGAGTACGCGTTTCGGCCGGGTCCATCTTCCCCATGCCGAGCGCGTGGAGGTATCGTATTCGCTCCTACACTTGGCATTTTGCTTTATTTCATATATGCTTTATATGCCGCTGCTAGAGAGCATGTTTTAGGATCTAACTCGCTATATTTTTTTATATCACCGCTATTGCGAGAGAGAGTGTGACCGTCCCGTGACCCGATCCGGGCACAAGAGAGAGCCGACCACCCTAGCTCACTGCCGGTTTCTCAACCGCGCACGTCCGACGCTTCCCTCGTTAAGGGGACAACACGAGCTTGTTTAGAGTCTGAGGATCGCATTCTCAATTCGAGTCGAGTCTGTGGTCCGTCCCGCATCAATTTGGTATCAGAGCATGGTTGAGTCCAGGGTGTCAAAAAAAGTGTCATTTACGTCTAGCCATTAGTCATTGTCTAAGTCATGTTTAGGGTAATCATTGTTTTAAAACAAAAAAAAAGTGTCTTTTTGCATTGTATCCCAATAACCCGGTATATTAAAAGGTGTTGTCCGAACGTTAGGCTACGCCTATCGGGAAGGCCGCACACTTGCGCGAGTGATCTTCGGATCGATTAACTCCGCCCCGTACCGAGTCTTGGTGTCTTGTCCTTAGTGTACATGCATCCCAGCCTTGCATAGTCGGTCTAGTGTCTTGTCCGAATGGCCTTGCATATCCATTCTTAGGAATCCATTCCCATATTTTGGCAACTATGGCCAACCCATGTCGACCCGTCCAAGGCGATAGGTCCGTGTCCGAGTACATTCGGGCATATCATACGTATTGGTTGGAATATGGCTTGGGAGAGGAGAGCACCACGGCCGCATTTCAGTTCCGGAGAGGTTCATGCCTTCACTTCCAGTTGGAGTGTCTTATCCGCGATGCATTCTCTCTAGCGCAATCCTATACGGTCGCTCTATTGGTCGAACCATTTGAGTCTCACTTTTCTCGGTATGGTAGCTTTCGGCAAGCATCTACCTCCCAGCCGCCTATACCATGGCCTTCACTACTCGAGAGAGCTCCAATGTCATCCCCCTCTATTTTCGAATTTGATTCGGAATCCTCTCATTTGGAACCACCAAGGCCGGAGCCACCCGTGTTTCTAACGGGTACGCTTTTCATAGCCGAGCCACTTCTTAGATGGCTCAAGGAAGGCTTGGTCTCACCTCCCTTTCCACTCATGGACCCCACCCTACCTTTAGTGCCGGTTAACTCCTTCCATACCACATTTCGATCTAGTCACCATGTTGACACGTTGGATGATCTTGTCATGGGATTAGATTCACAATGGAAGTTGATGCACCTACTGGCCCAAGGCTTTGACCAACCCGCTAGTCTTAGCTTCACCCATCTGGCCTTAGGGTCCATTACCTCCGAGTGCACCGTGGGTTGTGTTACCACGGAGGTTCTTCTACTTCTCCTGCTACCGGACGAGCCTGACTTCCTTACATTTATTCCGAGGGAGGAACCAAATCTTCTATACACGGTCCCATCTACCACGATGGATGGTGGTTGCCATCACCTTCATGAATTTCAAACATGGGACTATGTAACGGAGGAACCGAGGGGTCACACATTCTTTGACCCATTCGACCCCTACTCTAGTGGGCCCCGTGACCCATCACTTCCTTCATACATTATCGGGGAAGTCCACTTTCACACCCCTTTCCCACAGGTCGGGCCATCTATACCCACCAAACCCATCCTCGATACACCCACACCCGGCTCTTCCACATCCGGGTCTTCTAGCCCTCTCAAGTTCCCCAAATCCAAAGGACCGTCCATACATGACTGGGTCATACTTGGACGTTTGGATGTTCCCCATGCCACCCATCTCCGGTTATATAACATGCATGCATGGTACACATTCGGGTGTCCTGGTCCGCCGTCACCCATGTACGGGTCGGACTAACACTAGGTTTGTCTCGAGTCATGCATGAGTCCGTTTCTTATTTGTGTGGTTTGCATATGTGTGTTAGTGTATGGTGAGTCTGCATGTGTCTTGTGTAAGCTCGTTGGCGATCTCTTATGAGTAAGAGGCGAGTGGACTCGCTCGATGAGTACGGGATCGGTTCTACCCGGATCTAGTCACCTATAGGGACTCAGCGGTGATTCCTAGTGAGTCTTCGAGCCGCCTCCTCCCCTTTTGAGAGTGCCCCACTCGGAGTGTCCACCTCTAGCCCATAGCAGCTTGTGCATATCGAGTATATCTGGAATGAGCAGGTGACGATCACTTGGAGTGGAGCATAACCGCGCTTCTTGGCACGGTGACGGATCCGCCGGAGTACTCGAGCAGCCGCACCCCTTACTCGACGGGGTCGAGTTCCTCCCACCCGGGGAGAATTGATGGGGCATCAAAAGCTATACGGGTGGAACGTATTTCTGTGTTATGGCTTGTATGGGATTGTACTTGTGTATTTGTTTCATTTCTTTCATTTGGGCTCCTTGTAAGGCTTATAACAAGCCAATGGGCCACTTGTAATGTAGAGTCCATGGCTAGGTTGCCATTAGTAGAGTCCATTAGGAGCCTAGTTCATATTGGACCTTAATAACCACTTAAGGCCCAAGTGGGCTTTCCCCCTCTCATGGACCACCAAGATGTGAAAGGCCCAAGTCTAGACATGGACTATTAGACTTGAATGGATGGCCTTGGACCAGCCTTGGCCCAAGAAAGGCCCAAGTAGGGGGCGCCCTCTTCTTTTGGCCTTATTAGGCTTGGTTGGTGAAAATTAGGTAAGTTTGAATGGAAATGGTCCAAGTTTGATTAGAATAAGGGTTAAATTTTTGACCACATGGGAGAAATCATTAGGAACTCCCTAATATGCCCTTCCAACCCCTAGATCTATGGGCATTTAGTGTCTTTTTACATTTATTATATATAGCTTGTAATTTCCATTTGTTTGAATTAATGAAAGAGAGAAAAAGCATTGTGCAAGAGCCCCCTTGTGAGAATTTCGACCCCCCCCTCTCTCTCCCTCTGGTTTTCTTCATCCTCAACCCCATTTCTAGAGTGGTAACCCTTTTATAATCTCCTCTTCACCTCCGGTAATCATCGGTGCCGCCGCCGTTCGTGCCGCCGTTGCGCCGCCGTTCAGCCGCCTCTGCAGTTCTATCTTCAGCCAACAACAGCCCCTCCCACGAATTACTGCTCTCAAATCCGAGATCTTCTTGAGCTGGGATTTTGAGGGAGTGTTCCAGAGGCCCTCCCCATGTTCTAAAAAAACCGGTTTGGCATTTAGATCCCGAAATCTAATTTTCCATTTTCGTTTCCCATTTCATTTCAGATCTGGCTGCTTTCTGTCCAGATCCACTTCCTCCCTGAGTTTCTAGTCTTCGGATCTCATTTTTATTTTTTTGGGGGTTCCCAAATTTACTGGGAGTTCTGTCTATCTTCCTCTCCACCTCTAATTTTTATTGGAATTTTGAAAGCTCATTTAATATTTTTAGAAATTCTCTTTCCGGACCATCTACAGTTCTGTCAGCCTGTTTCCAGATCCGACCACCAGTAAGTGTTAAAATCATAACAAATCATAGCCTCCACCAACCCCTCCGCAAAAAATTCTTCCGGTTTCCTCTCTTTCCCCTCCACAGAATTCATGAAGATGTCTAAGTCTGATTCGGAAGTTTGATTCATGGCCAAAGGCAGTTCTCAGGAAACTATCCTGTTGTTATGAGAGCTCGGGCACTATACTACAGCAGCTTGGAAATTCGGTCATGGTCAGATCTGGAGCACTCCATTTTTTCTGTCTGATTCTCGATTGAAGTATGTCGAGTTAGCTTTCCAACGCCACCAGTTTTGTGTCGATCCGACATCGGGGCTGATCGCAGCGTCCGTTCTCGCTGGAGCACGCGTCTGAAAATAGAAGTTGCAGATCAGTGGGAAGTTTTTCCGACGGGTGTCGATCGGAGCCGCCCGGCCTCCGACCGGCGTTCCAGCGCGCCGCCATCCCAGGGAGCGTTCCTCAGGGCGTCCCCCACTACAGAGGTGCCACAGGGTCCCACACGGCCCCTCCGACCTACACGTGGGCCCCACAGTCGCAAGTACATGTGCAGCCGAAGCTACGCGTGAAGCCGCGCATCAACCCAAAAACGGTCCTCCCGGACCCACTTGTGTAGCCCTTTACCTCCCTGCGTGGAGTGAGCAGTGATTCATTGCTGTAACAATCGTGTATTATTGTTCTGGGAGTACGCGTTTCGGCCGGGTCCATCTTCCCCACGCCGAGCGCGTGGAGGTATCGTATTCGCTACTACACTTGGCATTTTGCTTTATTTCATATATGCTTTATATGCCGCTGCTAGAGAGCATGTTTTAGGATCTAACTCGCTATATTTTTTTATATCACCGCTGTTGCGAGAGAGAGCGTGACCGTCCCGTGACCCGATCCGGGCACAAGAGAGAGCCGACCACCCTAGCTCCCTACCGGTTTCTCAACCGCGCACGTCCGACGCTTCCCTCGTTAAGGGGACAACACGAGCTTGTTTAGAGTCTGAGGATCGCATTCTCAGTTCGAGTCGAGTCTGTGGTCCGTCTCGCATCAATTTTGATGGGAATCAAGCCAGCTGTCGAGCCGAAGCAATTCGAGCAAGTTGCCAGGCCAAAGATGAAGGCGCTATAGGTGCCTAGCGCGACCTGGCAGAAGGCGCTAGGGTCCCCTAGCGCGACATGAAGAACGTGCCAGTCAACCCTAGTGCGATCTCAGACAGAAACTCGGCTGCAGAAGGTCCAACTTCCCGGCGCCTAACTCTTCAAAGTCTTCGATGTCTGCTGTCTTCCATGGTTGTAAATCGACGTGTTAGCGTCATTTTGTCTTCCCATTTCCCTATATATGTATCCCATCTCGTTTGATTAAGCAATCGAAGCATGAATCTATGAGTGTTCTTGAGTGTAGCCCCATGGCTATCTTCCCCAATCTTTGGAAACCCCCTTCATCCATCCCTCTATGGGTGTGAGGCCCAATTCTATTCCCCTGACCCTCTTCCTTTCCCCTTCAACGGAGGACGATCGAAGCCACGGATGCATCGGCTCTGGGACGGTGTCGAGTATGAGGCTCCATTCGGAGCTTCGTTCTTCTTCCACCAACGATTCCACCACCCCCACCTCTGCCAACGATGCTGTTAAGGTCAGGATGGGGCTCGGCTGCACCGTACTTGCGAAGGGTTCGGGTGAGAGGCCCCAGCCAAGCCTCCTCACGGCCCTAACATCATCTACGTCCACCCTCCTTCCCTTGCCGCTCACCCCCACATCCACCTTCCCAAAAATTATCCTAGATAGCATTAGGTTGGTTTGATTTCAATTTTAGCATTCCCCGTGTGTTCTCCGCCGTCCTGTGTGTTTTCCCTTGTGGTTTGAACCCCCAGAGTCGTCCACGGGAGCCCCAACGTCAAGGTTCTTCGTTCTGCTGCTGTCTGAGAACGCGCGTAAACGATATAGCGCGTTCTTCAGAACGCGCGTAAAGGGTATAGCGCGACTATGATCAGAAGGAAGAAGGAGACCCCCACTTTCGTCCCGCATCAAATTGCATGTTGCAACAACATTAAACTTTTTCAAATGGATGTTAAGAGTGCATTTTTGAATGGCTATATCCAGGAGGACGTGTATGTGGAGCAACCACTGGGGTTTGAAGACACAAAGCATCCAGACCATGTGTACAAGCTAGACAAAGCACTCTACGGTCTGAAACAAGCACCTCGAGCGTGGTATGAATGGTTAAGTGATTTCCTTGTTCAAAATGGATTCAAACGAGGTAATGTTGATCAAACTCTTTTCATAAAATTGGATGGTAAGGAAATCTTAATCGTTCAAGTGTATGTAGATGATATCATTTTTGGCTCCACTAAAGATGCCTTAAGCAAAGACTTTGCAAAGTTGATGCAAAGTGAATTTGAAATGAGTCTTATGGGAGAGCTAACATTCTTCTTGGGATTGTAGGTCACACAAATAGTTGATGGTTTGTTTATACACCAAAAGAAGTATGCTATGGAGTTGCTGAAGAAATTCAATTTGACATCAACCAAACCACAACCAACTCCCATGTCCACTTCAATAAAGATTGATCAAGATGAAAAAGGTAATACCATGGATCAAAAACTTTTCAGAAGCATGATAGGTTCATTATTGTACTTAACTACTAGCCGGCCCGACATACAATTTGCCGTTTGCTTATGTGCGAGATTTCAGTCCAATCCGAAAGAATCACACATGTCGGCCGTGAAACGGATTTTTAGATATATTGCTGGTTCAGTTAATTTGGGATTATGGTTTCCGTGTAAATCAAGCCTTGAAATAGTTTAGTGGAGCCAAAAATGATATCATCTACATACACTTGAACGATTAGGATTTCCTTACCATCCAATTTTATGAAAAGAGTTTGATCAACATTACCTCGTTTGAATCCATTTTGAACAAGGAAATCACTTAACCATTCATACCACGCTCGAGGTGCTTGTTTCAGACCGTAGAGTGCTTTGTCTAGCTTGTACACATGGTCTGGATACTTTGTGTCTTCAAACCCCGGTGGTTGCTCCACATACACGTCCTCCTGGATATAGCCATTCAAAAATGCACTCTTAACATCCATTTGAAAAAGTTTAATGTTGTTGCAACATGCAATTTGATGCGGGACGAAAGTGGGGGTCTACTTCTTCCTTCTGATCATAGTCGCGCTATACCCTTTACGCGCGTTCTGAAGAACGCGCTATATCATTTACGTGCGTTCTCAGATAGCAGCAGAACGAAGAACCTTGACGTTGGGGCTCCTGTGGACGACTCTGGGGGTTCAAACCACAAGGGAAAACACACAGGACGACGAAGAACACACGGGGAATGTTAAAATTGAAATCAAACCAACCTAATGCTATCTAGGATAACTTTTGGGAAGGTGGATGTGGGGGTGAGCGGCAAGGGAAGGAGGGTGGACGTAGATGATGTTAGGGCCGTGAGGAGGCTTGGCTGGGGCCTCTCACCCGAACCCTTCGCAGGTACGGTGCAGCCGAGCCCCATCCTGACCTTAATAGCATCGTTGGCGGAGGTGGGGGTGGTGGAATCGTTGGTGGAAGAAGAACGAAGCTCCGAATGGAGCCTCACACTCGACCCCGTCCCAGAGCCGATGCATCCGTGGCTTCGATCGTCCACCGTTGAAGGGGAAATGGAGAGGGTCAGGGGAATAGAATTGGGCCTCGCACCCATAGAGGGACGGACGAAGGGGGTTTCCAAAGATTGGGGAAGATAGCCATGGGGCTACACTCAAGAACACTCATAGATTCATGCTTCGATTGCTTAATCAAACGAGATGGGATACATATATAGGGAAAGGGGAGGACAAAACAACGCTAACACGTCGATTTACAACCATGGAAGACAGCAGACATCGAAGACTTTGAAGAGTTAGGCGCCGGGAAGTTGGACCTTCTGCAGCAGAGTTTCTGTCTGAGATCACGCTAGGGTTGACTGGCACGTTCTTCATGTCACGCTAGGGGACCCTAGCGCCTTCTGCCAGGTCGCGCTAGGCACCTATAGCGCCTTCATCTTTGGCCTGGCAACTTGCTCGATTTGCTTTGGCTCGACAGCTGGCTTGATTCCCATCAAAACCCCTCCACTTGGGAAGGTTCGTCCTCGAACCTCGTAGCTTAAGATCCCAGTCTGTGAGAACAGCCTGGTTCCCTAAGCTCTGATACCAATTTTATGCGGGACGAAAGTGGGGGTCTCCTTCTTCCTTCTGATCATAGTCATTCTATACCCTTTACGCGCGTTCTGAAGAATGCGCTATATCGTTTACGCGCGTTCTCAGACAGCAGCAGAACGAAGAACCTCGACGTTGGGACTCCCGTGGAGGACTCTGGGGGTTCAAACCGCAAGGGAAAACACACATGACGACGGAGAACACACGGGGAATGTTAAAATTGAAATCAAACCAACCTAATGCTATCTAGGATAACTTTTGGGAAGGTGGATGTGGGGGTGAGCGGCAAGGGAAGGAGGGTGGACGTAGATGATGTTAGGGCCGTGAGGAGGCTTGGCTGGGGCCTCTCAGCCGAACCCTTCGCAGGTACGGTGCAGCCGAGCCCCATCTTGACCTTAACATCATCGTTGGCGGAGGTGGGGGTGGTGGAATCGTTGGTGGAAGAAGAACGAAGCTCCGAAAGGAGCCTCACACTCGACCCCGTCTCAGAGCCGATGCATCCGTGGCTTCGATCGTCCTCCGTTGAAGGGGAAAGGGAGAGGGTCCGGGGAATAGAATTGGGCCTCGCACCCATAGAGGGACGGATGAAGGGGGTTTCCAAAGATTGGGGAAGATAGCCATGGGGCTACACTCAAGAACACTCATAGATTCATGCTTCGATTGCTTAATCAAACGAGATGGGATACGTATATAGGGAAAGGGGAAGAAAAAACGACGCTAACACGTCGATTTACAACCATGGAAGACAGCAGACATCGAAGACTTTGAAGAGTTAGGCGCCGGGAAGTTGGACCTTCTGCAGTCGAGTTTCTGTCTGAGATCGCGCTAGGGTTGACTGGCGCATTCTTCATGTCGCGCTAGGGGACCCTAGTGCCTTCTACCAGGTCACGCTAGGCACCTATAGCGCCTTCATTTTTGGCCTGGCAACTTGCTCGATTTGCTTCGGCTTGACAGCTGGCTTGATTCCCATCAAAACCCCTCCACTTGGGAAGGTTCATCCTCAAACCTCGTAGCTCAAGATCCCAGTCTGTGAGAACTGCCTGGTTCCCTAAGCTATGATACCAATTTGATGCGGGATGAAAGTGGGGGTCTCCTTCTTCCTTCTGATCATAGTCGCGCTATACCCTTTACGCGCGTTCTGAAGAACACGCTATATCATTTACGCGCGTTCTCAGACAGCAGCAGAATGAAGAACCTCGACGTTGGGGCTCCCGTGGACGACTCTGGGGGTTCAAACCACAAGGGAAAACACACAGGACGATGGAGAACACACGGGGATTGCTAAAATTGAAGTCAAACCAACCTAATGCTATCTAGGATAACTTTTGGGAAGGTGGATGTGGGGGTTAGCGGCAAGGGAAGGAGGGTGGACGTAGATGATGTTAGGGCCGTGAGGAGGCTTGGCTGGGGCCTCTCACCCGAACCCTTCGCAGGTACGGTGCAGCCGAGCCCCATCCTGACCTTAACAGCTTCGTTGGCGCAGGTGGGGGTGGTGGAATCATTGGTGGAAGAAGAACGAAGCTCCGAATGGAGCCTCACACTCGACCCCGTCTCAGAGCCGATGTATCCGTGGCTTCGATCGTCCTCCGTTGAAGGGGAAAGGGAGAGGGTCAGGGGAATAGAATTGGGCCTCGCACCCATAGAGGGATGGATGAAGGGGTTTCTAAAGATTGGGGAAGATAGGCATGGGGCTACACTCAAGAACACTCATAGATTCATGCTTCGATTGCTTAATCAAACGAGATGGGATACATATATAGGGAAAGGCGAAGACAAAATGATGCTAACACGTCAATTTACAACCATGGAAGACAGCAGACATCGAAGACTTTGAAGAGTTAGGCGCCGGGAAGTTGGACCTTCGGCAGCCGAGTTTCTATCTGAGATCGCGCTAGGGTTGACTGGCGCGTTCTTCATGTCGCGCTAGGGGACCCTAGCGCCTTCTGCCAGGTCACGCTAGGCACCTATAGCGCCTTCATCTTTGTCCTGGCAACTTGCTCGATTTTCTTTGGCTCGACAGCTGGCTTGATTCCCATTAGATTTGGTAGCTTATTCCGAAGCCGATTATGCGGGCTGTAAAGTGGATCGAAAAAGCACCAGCAGGTATTGCCAATTTCTTGGGGGATGCGTGGTCTCATGGGCCTCCATGAAACAAAACTCAGTGGCATTATCAACGACCGAAGCCGAGTATGTGGCTGTAGGTAGTTGCGTTGCCCAGGTGCTATGGATCCAACAATAATTGATTGACTATGGCATTTCTTTCAAAAACACCTCAACTCTTTGTGATAACACTTCAGCCATAAATCTATCAAAGAACCCTGTCCATCACTCTCACACAAAGCATATTGAAATTGGGCATCATTTTCTTAGGGATCATGTGAGCAAGGGTGATGTACAAATCAAGTTCATTGAAATAGACCAACAAATTGCCGACATATTCACCAAACCTGTACGTGAAGATAAGTTCACAACATTCAGGAGAGAATTAGGGGTTTGTAGGATAGACAGGTCTGAATCATGATCATTTGCACAACTGTGTGTATATGTCATTGCATTGCATGCATTTGCATTAGTAAGGTGCATAATTATTTTTCTTTGACATGCATGTGCATTATGTTGCCTAAAAAACAAAAAGAAAAAATTGTGTGAAAAACCTTGTGGTGTGTATTGCATTACTTCTATTTATAATTACACACACATTTATTGTTAGTTCTATGGCCGATATTACCTTGAATACACTCATATGCCAACAAGGGAGTAAAAATTGTTCAAAATCTGAAATCCGGAGTATTGGATGAGAAACATCAAGTATGATTATCAATTTTCTCAAACAACTCCCCAATCGATTTCAACCCTTAAACAAATCAAATTTCCTTGATTCCAACATGAATTTATCATTGGGGACTAGAGTCGAACCTCTTTGATCTTCCATTACACTTCAGTCACATTTTTTGGTGGAATACAATGGAAGGGTCGACCCACTCGGACCTGAACTAAAGGGTCGACCCCAAGGGTCGACCCTCGCGGATCCAAAATCTTCTGGGGCCGGGGTTGCGGGGGTCGACCCATTGGGTCAACCCGTTACAGTCGGGCGGCTCTAGCCACGTCCGAACCACCCTACAAGTGGGGGAAACCCTATGTTTCCCCCTTCCCATCTCCTAAAACCCCTCAAGCCCTCTTCTAAACCTAGCCACCATCTCTTGCAAGCCCACAAATCACCTCTTGGCACCCAAAAATGCTCCAAGCCCTAGCCGCGGATTCCTCCGGTGGCATCCCGCGGATTCATCCTTGCAACGGTTCAAGGCATCGTTCTTGCTTCCAATCCGTCTTAGGTATGTTCTTGGTGTGTAGAGGATCTTTTATTCCATGCATTAGCCTTCCATCCTTGTTAAACCATAAAAATCTACAACCTCATCAAGCGGTTCTTTCGATTTATGATCTTGATGGCCCCAAGGAGGCATCCTTCTCAAAGAGGAGAAGCATCGGGCTCGGCAAGAAAGCGTCGATCTAAACGGGCAGCACAAAGCGTCGCTCTTAGAGGAAACCCATCATCAAGCAAGGTTTTGGACAGAAAAGTGCTCCGTCCGAGGGGGGTCGACTTCGGTAATCTTAACCGCCATATCCCAAGTCTTGTGGATCTAATATGCAGTCAACCAAATCTAGACATTTTCATGTCCGCACATCACCGCAGTTATCCAAACTTGGTGCATCAATTTTATAGTAGTTTGTCCATGTCGGGTTACACACCAATCACTGTGGTAAATGGAGTTCAGATTATACTTACACCACAGCTTTTAGGCGCAGCATTTAATTTATCTCCTGAAGGTTATGCATTTGGCGATATTGTGGTTCCGGATGAAACAGTGTATCTATACATGACATCCGAAGAAAAAGGAGATAGATCACTCGCTGGTTTGAATGCCAACCATTTTCCTCCTATACAGCATATATTGCACAAAATGATCACTACTATCTTGCTACCGAGAGGAGGAGGCCATTATAAAGTTACTGAGATCCATATGTTTCTATTTTATTGCTTCTTGGGTGGCATTCCTATAAGTTTTCCCACACTTATTTTGGACCACATTTGTTCAAGCATAAAGCACAAGAACATGACATTACCTTATGCTGCCGCATTATCTACTGTCTTTGAGTACATGGACATTGATCTCTCAAAAGAGCCATCCCAAACAATACGAGATGCTGACATTTACTCAATTCAAACTATTTGTCACAACATGGGTTATGAAATGAGGGGTGGAGAATTGGTTCGCCAACTGAAACGTCTTGCCCAAGTGGTCAGTTCTGAGGAGGATGACGATGATGATGATGGAGAGCCGGCTCGAGAGCAACACCAACATGTTCCTAATGAAGGGATGCCCTCCGAGGAGGTTCAACTACTCATGGATCGTTTGGACACAATTGATGACCATTTAGACAGGTATGGGGAGACAATGGAGGCTATTGAAAAAGAATTATCTGATCTGAAGCTATCTCACCAAGAATCCACTCAGTCCTTCGCTGATGCCTTGACACATCAAGCCCACATGTTTGAGGAGATTTTGGACTATGGTCGACGTCCACCACCTCCACCCACTCCGGATGATGACTAGATGGTTGCACTCCCACATAATGGCACACTTCTTATCCCACATTCCCCCCTCCTTTTTGATGATGCCAAAGGGGGAGAAATTTTGTACTCTATGTGTGCCCGGCAATCGGCTACCTATACATTATGTGTGTTGTGTGCTTTCATGCATGTGTGACTTTATCATATTTCTGTCTATTAGTTGTGTTGCATTTCCGTTGCATCTCATGCATTGCATCTTGTAATTTGCCTTTAAACTCAGACCTTGTTCCCTTTAACTTCTATTGTCAGCAGAAATGTTTGAAACATGCCTTCTATGGTCAATCTTATATGTTTGGATCGGTATGGTCTATATCCAAATGCTTCTTGAATGATCCATGTGAAGGATGAAAGTTTTATTCTTAGTATGGAGGTTGAAGATTGAATTTCGTATGAATGCTAAATCATTTTTGAAGTCACATGTTTATGCTAGGCATATAGTATTTTGTCATCATCAAAAAGGGGGAGATTGTTGAACCCCCTCCTCGAGTGAATGTCTATTTTGATAGCTTTTGATGATGACCAAACACGATATGTATATATATATATATATATATATATATATATATATATATATATATATTATCTTTGAAATGTTCTAGCATCTAAAGTCTTGTAAAGCTTATCTTCCAATTGAGGACTTGAAGCTAAGAAGGTTAAAGAACAATCTCAACGGGTAAGCTTCTTAAACTCAAATTGCAAGGCTACATCTAATTTCCAATTATGTCTTTACAGGGCAAGGAACGTGCCTAAACACTTGAGGAGCTCAAGACGGTCGGTGAGATCCACTTCAACTTATTGGCCCTTGAACTTATGGTTTGATGTTCATTATTTTTGATCTCAAGGATCATATTGGTTTGGATACCTATCCATGTCTTAACAACATTCCCTTTGATGTTTTAAAACCCAACATGGACCCCCTAGCTTGTTACTTGGACTTAGAGTATTTTGTTCTACTTGTTAGAAGTCCAGGGACAAGGGTCGACCCCATGGGTCGACCCCTGGGAGCTTATTTTTATCTCCCACCGGGTCCTTTCACCATAACTACAAGGGTCGACCCATTCACGCGAGGGTCGACCCCTGTGAGTTGTATTGTTTAACCCGCACGGAAGGGGCACGAGGGTCGACCCATTGAATCTGGCTCTTGAAAACCCCACGAGGGTCGACCCTTTCCGGTCCGGGGCTGCGCCGTCAAATACAACCTTCGTGTAGGCGCGCCAAAAGTCTTCCAAGTCCAATCCAATTGCCCCAAATCACTCCAGGATATGTAGATCTGGTCCCTAGGCTGTCTTTTGACCATCCAAATCATATAAAACATCTTATTGGGTTGTAAACCTAGGGGATTTTTGGAGAGATCAAAAGTGTGTTATTATTCTAACCTTTGTAAGTGCAGGTTCGTAGCAGCAGCTCCAGGGACTTCTTCCACCTTGTTCTGAACCTGAAAGTGAAGGGAAGAAGCTTGAATCAAGCCTCTACATCATCCCCAACAGCAAGCTATGTGGGATATCAAAGCTGCAACCGTATTTGTGCGTCATAGCCTCATTCTTTCTCAAGGATCGATCTTCCTCCTACTGAAGCACCAAACTACGTTCGGAGAAGCAAAAGGGGGAGCTCCAACCACAATAAATCATTCTTCACTCTTTATTTTCAGAATCATGTAGTTCGAACTTGAGCATCTATTGTATAAACTTGAATCAGATACTTGTGTGTGGTGTTCGTGTTCGGAAACACGAACGTGTGTGTATTTGTGTGTGGCAGCCCAAATCGGGTGCCATGTGTGTGATTGCTATTTTACACAGCGTGTGTGTGTGGCTCACTTCATAGTGAAGTCTTAATCCTCACTGTGAGGGGTGGACGTAGGGGACACTTCGGTGTACCCGAACCACCTAAAAACTCCGTGTGTTGCTTGTGGTTTGTTTTTCCGGATTCACTGTCGAGTGGGCTTCACGGTGAGTTGAGCATACACCACTTTCTTAATCAAACACATACCCTTATTTACACGCATTCACAAGTGTGATCATGTTCGTGTGACACCAAGTGCTTGTGTGCTTAATTAACATTATTTTCACTTGGAAGAAATTTTTAATTGGCCAATCAATTCAACCCTCCCCTCTTGATTGCCCCCGTTCGGGACTCAACATCATGATCTAACCTAACCTGGACAGTGGAAAGGACCATAGTGTCCTTGTATTAATTGAGTGTCCAGACAGAGAGAAGAGAGAGAGAGAGAGAGAGAGAGAGAGAGGAGTGGAGGGCACTGGCTGGTGTCTCCCCCACCAGCGTTGGCACCCCTAGAGAGGGGAGAGAGAGAGAGAGAGAGAGAGAGAGAAAGGCGGCCGTCGAAGATGAAGAGGTCAAGTACTCGGCCTTTGAGATCGCCGAGAACGTAGACGAGTGCCGACTCTCACTGGCCATTCATCGGCGCAATCTCAAGGACCTCTCGGCCCTTTGATCCTCCTCCCACACTAAGCTCTCAATTCCTCCTCTCCTTCTCCACGGCCCTAACCCCGCTATTCGACACTACCAAGAGGACCATCTCCATTGAGCGAACAATCTGATTCATCTCAACCTTCGGCGCCAACGGGGATGAGAAGCCCCGTGATGCCGCCTGCGATGCCCTTCCTGGAGGGGTTCCTCTAGTTCTTGCTTCAAGCATGCCAGATTATATCAGAGGTGAGAGAGGGGGGATGGGGGCCGTGAGAGGGGGTACCAAGTATCAGATGGGGGATAGGAAAGGGGGGAGGGAGAATGAGAGAGGGGGAGACAGGGGATGCTGGAGGTTAGAGAGAGAGTGTGTGGGGCACCAGGCATCTAATGGGAGAGAGACAAAGAGGGGAAGAGAGAACGAGAGATCAAGGGGGAGGTGGGGGCTGTCAGAGGGAGGTCAGAACTCTAGGGGGAGAGAGAGATAAAGAGAGAGAGTGGGAGGAAGAGCTAGGGATGGGGAGACGGGGCCCACCGGAGGGGGTGCCAGGCATCTGATAGAGGAGAGACAACGGGGGGAGGGAGAACAAGAGAGGGGGAGATGAGGGCCGCCAGAGGGGGTGGCAGGCATTTGATGGGGGAGACACAGAGGGGGGTGGGAGAACGAGAGAGGGAGAGATGGGGGCAACTGGGGGGATGCCAAAAGTTTGACATGGGGAGAGGGGGAGGGAGAACCAGATGGAGAGGGAGAGATGGAGGCCACCAAAGAGGGGCACTGGGTGTCTGATGGGGGAGAGAGAGAGAGAGGGGTGAAAGGAGAATGAGAGAGGGTAAGATGGGGGCCGCTAGAGGGGGGCAAGTCGGGAGAGAGACAGAGAGGTGGGGAGGATAAAATCGGAAAGAAGATATTAATGGGAGTGGAGAGATGGAATATTCCTGAAAATGGGACGTCATTTAACTCAAGAGATTTTTTACCAAGTGAAGAGGCAAGATCTCGTGCTAGGCTGTGAGCCGTCCGATCTAGGGTGTTCATAAGGTGTAGCCACTCCAGCACAGAATTCTGCAAAGAGGGAAGAAAGTAATCAGGGGGCCCGGGGTTACGAACCTTGGGAAAACCCTCCGGCACATAAGTCAACGAGTGATAAGAGCAAGGTGCGAGAGGGGGCACGAGAGGAGGGGGCACGAGATAGATCTCCACCAGTTGAAGTGGTTAAGAATTGACTTACCTTTCTGGAGCGGTTCTCTGGGTTTATATAGCTGCTGGCTCCCTTCCCGGGGTAGAGGAGGCGTGAGGGCATGGGGGACGTTACATCCATTGGAAGGACTCTTACCGTTCAAGGACTCTCACCCTCTTCTTATCCCCTTGAGCTTCCACCTCGGTGTAATATTCGCTAAGATAAGTGCCCAGCAACAAGGACTTTGCCCTAGCTTATCAAGGAGTCTCACCGACGAGCTGACCCTCAAAGGATAAGGGGCATCCCTTACCATCACCGAGGGACCAAGAGTGTGGGCACCCCAAGGGGAGCATTCCTTAGCCTTGTGAAGGCTTGGTACGATCGCCGCTTGGCTTTTCTTGAGCGTTGGGGAGGCCGCTCGATTGCGCAACCGGCCTAAGGCTCAATGGGCTATGAAAGCCATAGGCAAATGAGGTCTCATAGTAAGTGGGCCTTGCTGGGGCTGTCACTTATTGGGGCTTGGCATGCCTATATGGGCTATTTGGGCCAGGTATTTGGTGGGCCGTGAATATTCCCCTCTCCACCTACCCCCTACTCCCGACCCAAGGGTAGGCTCGGAGAGTAGAGATAATATACTGGGGTTCTCGGCAAGGGTGGGAAGTTGGCCATCATGAGTTGTCCCGGCTTTACTTCTCGGGTCCAAAAATGCGGTTTCCCTATCTCGTGAAGGCTCGAGTGCAATGATCACATCTTTTTTACGCCGGTTCGAATGCGTAGCCTCGGGGTTTGCAAGGCGGTGAGAAGTCACGACGGTTCTCCCAGGGTCACCTGGGGTTATAAGTGCCCATTGGCTCCGGTCCTCCCCGCCTTCTCATTAGGGTTTGTCTGTCTTTGCCCGCTTTCGTGAGTTCTGAGGGAGATATATGTTACAGGAGAGGAACCAAAGAGAGTGGGAGATCGCTAGAACTTTTGAGGAGCTTGTAGAGATTACTACGGAGGCGATTCGACAGCTTTCTTCCCCTACGATTTCCTCGGATTCGGGCGTCTCTCTGTCATCCCCCACATCCTCCATGGCGGAGCGTAGAGAGGACTAGGAGGTGGAGCAAGGGGCTAGAAGTTTCGCCCCGACGTCGTGCTGCCAACTTCACAGTGAGCTCATGGAGGAAGACGTGAAGGAGCTCAAAATTCGCTTCCAACTGCCCTGACGGTATTCCTTCTTCCCATGCCAACCACATGAGTCGTGCGTGAGCACTCGTAGGGGCTCCTTCTGCTGCTACCTTCCAGCCTGGATGATGTGACACAACCTAGGACTCAACAAGCAAGCACAATTAAGCATTCAAAAACGGACCGATAATAGCAACCGCTCACCCGATGCTCACTAAGACCCGGGGTAACTTGGCAATGCCAAGGGGAGGTTGTGTGGGCTAGGCCCTTGCTGGTAGAGGGCCAGCAAGGCCAAGGTTTGATTCCCCAAGGGTACGGCTACCCAAATCAAGGGTCCGACGAAGTGCCAAAGGGCACGGGTTCCACTCTCTTCCCACGATGATCACTTATAGCAAATGAGCTTAAGGATCGGGCTCTCGTCACGGCCAGCGGAGTTTATGAACTAATATTGGAAGAACAAGTATGAATTAGAGCAAAGTTTTGGAGCACTCACTCGACCAGTTTGAAGAAACCGGTCCCGCTCGGAGACGAGGGCGAGCGGGGAAGCGTGGGTTCCCACACGCCGCGTCGGGGTAGCTTGACCTGCCCAAACAAGTTACACCACTACACCTCTCGCAGGAGGGGGATCTTGGGGTAGGGGTTAATGAGATTACAAACAATACTACCTCCACGCAGGGAGGGGCCTTCAGCCGGCCAAGCGGGGCGGGGAAATTAGACTAAAGAGGGATGACTAAGTAACGGCACCGAATCTGCTTGCTGTCTGCGAACAGGGACAGATAGTCGGGGTTGCTGCTGTAGAACCCGCTCAAGAATTTTGCTGGTGGCGAGACCGGTGGGAAAATCTTTGTAGCTGAGAAGAGAATGCCTCAGAATTTCTTTAATTTCTTCTGGAGTCGCTGCTGGCCGGGATGGAGGTTTGAACAGAGCCTCAGATTCTCGGACCGGCAGCTGCAGACTTCTAACAGCAGATTACATAGAATGCCCTGGCAGCTCCCGACCTCGGAATCAAGTGCCGTCAGAGTCGTTGGAATTGTGGACAAGTCCTCTTCGTAGCAAAACTGACGGGGAAGCCAGCCGATGTCGGAGAAGACTATGGGATTTAGAACAATGGCGACTAGTCAGTGCAGACTGTGGGTAGCAGATCTGCGTAGCTGAGGGATAAAAATGAGAACTCTGAATCACAAATGCCGAATGAAGTTCTGTTTCTTGATTCTAGAAGTAGACTGGGCGATGAAGAATTTTGAAGAAGAACGCGTGGGCTGATTCCTCCGGGGTTCGTCGTGGAAGAGCTTCTCATCTGGCTCAGGTTCTCAGCCGAGGCAGAACTGTGCAGTTGTGGGAGAATGGACCTCCTGGATGGCTCGGAGATCGGAAGAAGATGAAACTACTTCTGTTGCGAAGGAGACTGGTAGACACTTCCGACGATGGCTCTTGGGTCTTCAAACTCGTCCGGAGGAAGTCGTGGTGGCCGCTGCAAGTTGCTGGTTCATCTGCAACCTCTGGACAGCAAATTGCAACTTCGAAGTAGCTTCCAATGACCAAGAAAGAAGAAGGAGAAGGGGGTAGATGAGTGTGGGAGTGACCCCTGGTTGTAAGGGGGTCTTGGAGGGGGTGTTCTAAGGTGTGGGAGGTGGAGAATAAGGTCTGGAAGAGGGTCCAACAGATGGTGGTAGTGGGGGCTGCGAATTTGGGAAGGTGGGTGAGAGGGAAAGGGTATTTGAAAATGGGTTTAAGGGTGGGGTTAATTTGTTTGTCTTGGGAATGGGGGGGTTGTGTTGGGGAAGGGAATGGGTGCTTGGGAAAGTGGGAAGGGTGCTTGGGAAAGTGGGAGGGGTAGTTGGGGGTTGGATGGTGAGGAGAGGATTGGTGGAGGGGGTCTTGGGAAGGGATGGAGTATTGATGAGGGTTGTGGGGAATGGGAAGAGGCTTAAATGGGGTAGGTGGGGAGTGGAGGTGGTTGGGAAGGGAGGAGAGAGAAGAAAATTCGAATTTGGGTGTTGAGGAGAGAGAAAGTGGAGTGAAAAAGAGAGATTAAGAGAGGGAAGGGTGGGGAATCTCTCCCCTAGGGTTTCTCACCCAAAAAAATGAAATCTCTCCACTAGATAAGAAGTGTAAACTCTCAAAATGGTAAGTTTTTCATTCATTGATTCATTAAGTTGAAATGGGGGGGAATGGGGTCCTATATATAGGAAACCCACATTTCTACAAAAGTCCCTGACAATTGACTCAATGACAAATAACCGAGGGGGTAGGGGAGAGCCCTTGGGCCAAGCCCAATGAATTGGGCCCAATAGCTAACTAGACAACCTAATGACACTCAAACTTAAGGAAATGAACACAAGACCTAGGAACATGACTCAAATAAAAATTACATAGGACTCAAAATTATATGACTACACCATGCCGGATGCAACCGGGGCGAGGAGACGAGCTGTGAATGTGGGCATGGGAGGTGATGTCCCCATCATACTCCCGGGGTGCGGAGAACTCGACTCCGTCGAGTAAGTGTCCTTCCCTCCTTGGAGGGTGTAGAAGTGGTACTGCCCTCAAGTCTTCCGAACGAGACCGATCCATCCACCTGCCGAGATCGCGCTCGTATACCTTGCTCCTGGTGGTAGTGGCATGTTCATCCAATATTCGTTCAATGCGCTCACGCTGGGCTCTCTTGGCTGGTGGACTCTCCTCACGGGTGGGTGCTCTCTCAACGGAGGGAATAGGCTCAATATCCTCACTTGGTACCACCGTGGGTCCCTTGTATGGCACTAGGTCAGCGACACTGAATGTGGGACTTATCCCATATTCCTCGGGGAGATCTAACTCATAGGCATTTGCACCAATGCGCCTCAGGACCAGGAAGGGACCAGCCCCACGTGGCCTCAATTTGGAGATGGCTCCCGGGGAGAGCCTCTCCGTCCTTACCATCACAAAGTCACCCTCATGGAATTCTTGGTGACGTCGATGAGAGTCGGCTCGCCTTTTATAAGTCACATTCTTCTTGCTAATGTGCTTGCGAATCTCTTTATGCAATGTTGTGAATGCAGACATTCTAGGGGTGATGGGTGGACCTGGGCAACCAAAAGTAGACCTATCGTGTAATGATGCAGTGTAGACTTTGGTTAGCCTAGGTGGGCCGGGGCACCCGTAGGTGGCCTTATCATGCAAATTGGTGATAAATATTGGGGGACCCGGACATCCGTAGATGCCTTTGACATGCTTAAGACCCATGATGAATGAAGGTGGACCATGACATCCGAATATGGACCACTCATACTTTCTACTTGACATGTGGGTGATATGAATGAATGGACCCAACATAGTGTTCATGCCAAGGGGTATGGTAAGCCTAGACACATGCATACTTTTCCCAAAGGTGACTTCCCTGTGTATAGGTGTGGGACAACCTTTGAACTCCCATTGGAAAGGATCGAATGGATCTAAGAAGGTGGTCATCATGGGGTGGGGCACAACCTTATTACCTAGGGATATGTGGCTCAAGGTCATGACTCCCAAGGTGTAACCCGGGTCTAGGATGGGGTGGATTGGGTCAAACATGGTGGGTTGGGATAGGGAAAGGTAGGTGGTGGTTAAGGTAGTTGGGTCACCCGGGTTCCTTGACTCCCATTGTAATGGATCATAGGGATCATAAAATGGGTTACTAAGGGGAAGGAGCTCCATGTCCTCAAGGTCCTCAAAAGGTGCTAAGTCATCCCTCTCAATGATAATTGGGTCAATGTTCTTGGTGAGTGGGTTGGCCATGAGGGGAGGGCTTGGCTCTCTACCCGATATAAAAAGCTCCAATTGGAGGAGAAGGTCGGGTTCATCGGGTGTGGGGAGGAATAGAAGGAGGTCGCTAGTGTAGCAACCAATGGTGCAAATCGAGGTGATAGACCCGATGCATAGGTGTAGAAGGCCAAGGCTCCTAGGTTGTTCGGCCATAGGGGTCAACATGCTAGTGAACTCAATTTGCCATGCTAGGCCCTTAAGAAGATCCCCTAAAGTTTCCACTTGGTAGGATGATTGGATGGTGGTGTGATAGGTGGAGAAGGGTACTATGGGGAGGTTTAGCTCCATGAGAGGGTAGACATTGGACGTGATGGGGTGAATTGGTTTCTCCTTTAGCCATCTAGCTAGGGGCCCATCTATGATTATGGTGCCATTTGTGAAGGTTTGTGGCTCTTGAAGACTCGGACAATTTGAAGTGGTAAAGGGTTGAAGCTCTTCCTCACCATTGGTGTGAACTTGGGTTTCCTCATGGGTGGGGAGAGGGTCTGGGCTAGCAACTATTCCTATGTGAGTGGTTGTGGCCTCTTTTCTTAAGGGAATGGGAGGGTCTTTTGGAGATGGGGTGATGATGGTTGGGGCATGGTGCACCCGGGGTGGTGAGTGAGGTCGAACTTGGGTTGGGAGTGGAAGTAGTGGTGGTTTAGGTTGGGGTAGGGTTGGGGTTGGAAGTGGAAGGTGGGTTGGTTCAGTTTGGGTTGATTGGGGGGGTGTACCCTTTTTAGGGGAAGATGGAGGGATAGTGGTGTGGACCAAGGGGAATTGTGGAGAGGTGGATGCTTGGTTTATTTGGGTCTTAAGGGAGAGGACTTGGTTGCGAAGTGTAGTTATGATGGTTGAGAGGTGATTTGTTGGGGTTGGTGGGGGTGGAGACCAAAGGTCGGTCTCAAGTTGGCCGGGTGGGGATGGAGGAGTGGTAGTGCTCCTCGGGTTAGGGGTGCTTGAGTAGGAGGGGTGGGAATGTTTGGGGATGTAGATCTTTCTAAGTGCTACTTTCATATCATCCCATGAGGAAATGGGCTCTTGCATCCTAACCCTTCTTAATCCCTCTATGTGTTCCCACTTACTCTTGGCTTGACCCCGAAACCGTCCCTTGGCTCGTCGGACTCTCGCGGATCCATATACCCAAGTCTTTTCAAAGTACTTTTCTATGGTAGCCTCCCACCTAAGATAGTCACTAGAACGTGATCCGTCAAAGGTAATATCCCTATCTAGGATGAAGTCCATGGGTGGTGAGTAGGCTAAGTAGGAGGTGGCCATGATGATCGGGGGGGGATCAATGCAAGGGTTGGATTGATGATGACTCCAATGCAAGCATGCCCTAGGACTTGACTTGTAGAGACAAGTTAATAACTTGCTCTGATACCAATTGATGTGACACAACCTAGGACTCAACAAGCAAGCACAATTAAGCATTCAAAAACGGACCGATAATAGCAACCGCTCACCCGATGCTCACTAAGACCCGGGGTAACTTGGCAATGCCAAGGGGAGGTTGTGTGGGCTAGGCCCTTGCTGGTAGAGGGCTAGCAAGGCCAAGGTTTGATTCCCCAAGGGTACGGCTACCCAAATCAAGGGTTCGACGAAGTGCCAAAGGGCACGGGTTCCACTCTCTTCCCACGATGATCACTTATAGCAAATGAGCTTAAGGATCGGGCTCTCGTCACGGCCAGCGGAGTTTATGAACTAATATTGAAAGAACAAGTATGAATTAGAGCAAAGTTTTGGAGCACTCACTCGACCAGTTTGAAGAAACCGGTCCCGCTCGGAGACGAGGACGAGCGGGGAAGCGTGGGTTCCCACACGCCGCGTCGGGGTAGCTTGACCTGCCCAAACAAGTTACACCACTACACCTCTCGCAGGAGGGGGATCTTGGGGTGGGGGTTAATGAGATTACAAACAATACTACCTCCACACAGGGAGGGGCCTTCAGCCGGCCAAGCGGGGCGAGGAAATTAGACTAAAGAGGGATGACTAAGTAACGGCACCGAATCTGCTTGCTGTCTGCGAACAGGGATAGATAGTCGGGGTTGCTGCTGTAGAACCCGCTCAGAATTTTGCTGGTGGCGAGACCGGTGGGAAAATCTTTGTAGCTGAGAAGGGAATGCCTCAGAATTTCTTTAATTTCTTCTGGAGTCGCTGCTGGCCGGGATGGAGGTTTGAACAGAGCCTCAGATTCGTGGACCGGCAGCTGCAGATTTCTAACAGCAGATTGCAGAGAATGCCCCGGCAGCTCCCGACCTCGGAATCAAGTGCCGTCAGAGTCGTTGGAATTGTGGACAAGTCCTCTTCGCATAAAAACTGACGGGGAAGCCAACCGATGTCGGAGAAGACTATGGGATGTAGAACAATGGCGACTGGTCGGTGCAGACTGTGGGTAGCAGATCTGCGTAGCTGAGGGATAAAAATGAGAACTCTGGATCACGAATGCCGAATGAAGTTCTGTTTCTTGATTCTGGAAGTAGACTGGGCGATGAAGAATTTTGAAGAAGAACTCATGGGCTGATTCCTCCAGGGTTCGTCGTGGAAGAGCTTCTCATCTGGCTCAGGTTCTCAGCCGAGGTAGAACTGTGCAGTTGTGGAGAATGGACCTCCTGGACGGCTCGGAGATCGGAAGAAGATGAAACTACTTCTGTTGCGAAGGAGACTGGTAGACGCTTCCGACGATGGCTCTTGGGTCTTCAACCTCATCTGGAGGAAGTCGTGGTGGCCGCTGCAAGTTGCTGGTTCATCTGCAACCTCTGGACAGCAAACTGCAACTTCGAAGTAGCTTCCAATGACCAAGAAAGAAGAAGGAGAAGGGGGTAGATGAGTGTGGGAGTGACCCCTGGTTGTAAGGGGGTCTTGGAGGGGGTGTTCTAAGGTGTGGGAGGTGGATAATAAGGTCTGGAAGAGGGTCCAACAGATGGTGGTAGTGGGGGCTGCGAATTTGGGAAGGTGGGTGAGAGGGAAAGGGTATTTGAAAATGGGTTTAAGGGTGGGGTTAATTTGTTTGTCTTGGGAATGGGGGGGTTGTATTGGGGAAGGGAATGGGTGCTTGGGAAAGTGGGAAGGGTGCTTGGGAAAGTGGGAGGGGTAGTTGGGGGTTGGATGGTGAGGAGAGGATTGGTGGAGGGGGTCTTGGGAAGGGATGGAGTATTGATGAGGGTTGTGGGGAATGGGAAGAGGTTTAAATGGGGTAGGTGGGGAGTGGAGGTGGTTGGGAAGGGAGGAGAGAGAAGAAAATTCGAATTTGGGTGTTGAGGAGAGAGAAAGTGGAGTGAAAAAGAGAGATTAAGAGAGGGAAGGGTGGGGAATCTCTCCCCTAGGGTTTCTCACCCAAAAAAATGAAATCTCTCCACTAGATAAGAAGTGTAAACTCTCAAAATGGTAAGTTTTTCATTCATTGATTCATTAAGTTGAAATGGGGGGGAATGGGGTCCTATATATAGGAAACTCACATTTCTACAAAAGTCCCTAACAATTGACTCAATGACAAATAACCGAGGGGGTAGGGGAGAGCCCTTGGGCCAAGCCCAATGAATTGGGCCCAATAGCTAACTAGACAACCTAATGACACTCAAACTTAGGGAAATGAACACAAGACCTAGGAACATGACTCAAATAAAAGGGAAAATACATCAAATGACTCAAATAAAAATTACATAGGACTCAAAATTATATGACTAGACCATGCCGGATGCAACCGGGGCGAGGAGACGAGCTGTGAACGTGGGCATGGGAGGCGATTCGACAGCTTTCTTCCCCTACGATTTCCTCGGATTCGGGCGTCTCTCTGTCATCCCCCACATCCTCCATGGCGGAGCGTAGAGAGGACTAGGAGGTGGAGCAAGGGGCGAGAAGTTTCGCCCCGACGTCGTGCTGCCAACTTCACAGTGAGCTCATGGAGGAAGACGTGAAGGAGCTCAAAATTCGCTTCCAACTGCCCTGACGGTATTCCTTCTTCCCATGCCAACCACATGAGTCGTGCGTGAGCACTCGTAGGGGCTCCTTCTGCAGCTACCTTCCAGCCTGGAAGTGTGGCTTCTGCCTCCCCCTCCACCCTTTTGTCGTCCAGTTGCTGGCCTCCTACAAACTGGCTCCTGTACAGTTGGTTTCCAACTCTTATACTTTAATTTTTTCATTCATCGTCCTTTTTCGCGAGTGTGCCCTCTCTCCATCCCTTGACCTCTTTCAGACTTTCTACGAGCTGAAAGAGCATCCGTAGGCTGGGAAGGGCTTCTTCTTCCTTCAGGCCAGGAGGGGGATGGGCTGTGTTACCCTCTCCCCCCGGGATTCCTATCACAAAGGGTGGAAGACCCAATACTTCTAGGTAACATTCACCAAGGGCTCCTCCTAGAATTTCTTGGTCCAGCCGAACTTCTATCTGGCACTTCCTTTGAGGCCCCCGGTGATATCCCAAGAGGTTGAAGATGGCATTAAAATTCTTCAAAGCCGCAAGTAGTCGGCCGTGGAGCTTATGTCCAAGGCCAATCTTTAGCGCTATACTCGCGCTCCCTTACTTTCCGGAGGTGAGAGTTTCAAGAAGCTCGATTCTGCTAACTGATCTCGTTAGCCTTCCCTTAACAAATTCTTTACCGGATTGCAGATGCTCTTCGTGGTGCTCGGGAAGATTGTCCGACCTAGACTATTTTCAGAGAGGGGGACGGGGGGGGGGGGGGAATGGCTGCCGTTGCATGGGATTCCCCTAGGGAAGCTCGGGAGATCGAGGTCCCCTCTACTACCCGAGACAAGGGCAAGTAGGACCCCATCGGGGAGGAGCTAGAATGACGGGGGTCCAAACGGAAAGACCTTGAGCAAAGACTGATGTTGGCCTCCATGAAGGCCATGGCCGCCGAGGAAAGCAGGCAGAAAAAGATGAAGGTTCCGCACTCGTCAAGGACCCCTCCATCCGAGGCTCCACCACCGAGTTCTCTGATTCTTCATTCCGCCGCTGAGGACCCAGTCACTGAACCTCCGACTGAGCATGCCCCAATCGAGGGGGCCATCATTGAGCCTCACGGAGGGGAGGCTGGTGAAGTCCCTTCGACTAAATCGGGCGCCGACGCCCCTGGCTCGAGGAGTCCTAGAGGGGTCCCATCATCACAATGGTAGACAGAGGGTAGTTCTGGCCCACAGTAGAGGCGATTTGCCATCCGGGCATCCCTCTACGACTGTTATCGGTCGCTGGAGACTCCGCCCGTACGGGATGAGTTCCAACGCTGCTCCTCCAAGATACTCCTCGATCGAGTCATGGAGGGGGGGCTCTTCATGGCCCAGTTGAGGGCCGAGGTCATGGACCTCCTAGAAGGGGCAAAGAAAGGTGAGGCAGCAGAAGCTAAGGCACGTGCCGAGCTAGAACAGAAGGTCTGCCTTCTCACTTCCGAGCATGAAGCACTTCACTCGGAGGTGGCGTCACTCCACTCTTAGGCCTTAGCTAAGTAGGAGGAAATGTGGTCCCTGAAGAAGCAGCTATCCCAGACCTGGTAATCAGTCGAGCTCAAGAGTGGGCTCTTAGAGAAGGAGCGCCAAACTCATGAGGCGAGTTTGAGGCAATGGGAGGCCGAGCGAGAAGAGCTCAAGGGCCACCTCCTGACATCGGAGTAGGGGAGAGCAGAGGTCGGGCTAGATTGGCAGAGACCGAGATGAAGATAGCAGAGATCGAGGCCAGAGAGACAGAGGCTGGGGTGAAGGCGGTGGAGTGATACCTTGCCTCAGAAGAATATCAAGAGGCTCTGAATAAAATCGCTTTCACTTACTACGTGCTGGGCTATAAGGGTGGGCAGAGGAAGGGCTTCGTGCAGGGATTTAAGTGAGCTGTGTGCCTGGCCCAGAGCCAGGCCGCCGGCAAGCTTATCTTTAACTTCAAGCAGTGATATGACTCGAACGAAGAGAGCTCGACCCCTCCGTCCACACCCGAGTCCGGTGCCTCGGATGAAGAGATCAAGGGTGACCCCGACCCTGTGGAAGAAGAACAGCCGGCCCCAGTCACCTCAGGGGAGCACTCGGTCGAGGCAGTTCCCACACAGGTGGGGTCAGTGCCCGAGCGAAGGGCTCCGAAGGGGACCGAGCGCATGCGGCCTTTGATCATCGCGGTAGCACCGGACACCGAGTACCGTCAAGCTTCTAGAAGGTGATCGACCCCCGTCCCTCTTCTCTGATCTCATTAGACTTAGATTGGCTTGTACTTTCCCATTGACCTTTCTCGCTTTACCGTATGTAGTCCTTTTTGTACTTTCTTTCTTATGCTTTATATATAAAGGAAACCATTCCATTGAAAAGTAACGAATGATTCACGAAATCTTTGACTTGGTGTTTCCCATCATATCCACGAATGTTAGCGGATAACGCCTCCATACAATTCTCCAGTCGAAAAATCTAGTCACGCACCGGGTGCTTGCTTTGCCTGTACGCTTCCTAGGCGCTGCGCTAGCGCCCATTCATCTCCCCTAGCATTGAGGGTGCATACCTTTCGCGTATTCCCCATGGCGGACTCATGAAATCAGGAGTAACTACGCCTTGGAGAATTTGCATGCGTCTTTTCGAAGTCCGCTCATGTTTCTTCGGGAGAGGGGGCAGCTAAGGCAGGGGCGTCGACATATGGGCGGGGCGTCGCCTCATCTTCGGCCTATAAAAGGCTTTGAAGCGTGGCTTGGGCTTGCACATCCTTATATCACGCTAACCCGCCGTCTTCCCTGCCCCCCTCTGATTTTGTCTTCGTCTCCTTTGATTTCGACGGCGGAGGAGCGATGAAGTCTGTTGATGAAGATGAAGACCCGAGAGTTCGACGGAGCAGGGAGGTCAACTCGGCATAGCAGAATGGAAGATGACTGGGTGGACGGCATAGCATAAGGGAAGACACGCAATGGGTCTTTCCCTGTAGCTAGGCTGCTGCCCACGTAGGTGTAGACACACCATTTTGACATTTTTGCGAGTATATCTCATATTACACCATGATGTTTCGAAGTGACTTGCACATTTGACTTATTTAAGTGATTTCCATAATTTCGATTGCATAAAAAATAAAAAAAATTGAGAAAATGTTAAAAACAAAAAAAGAGAAACAAATACAAAACCCATATATATATATATATATATATATATATATATATATAAGATTATGTTTACACAAAAAAATAATATAATTAGTTTTTTTAATAATCATATTTTCACATAAAATACAAAAAAATATATAAGAGGTTAATATATATATAAAACAAACATATATAACAAACATCTAAAAAATAAAAAAATAAAAAAAGACAAATCAACACATTATTACCTACCCCACCCCCCTAATTTTGTGGATCTGGTCTTCCTACCCTATGATTAAGTTCTATCTCCCTATCTATTTATACCCAATCCGAAGCCACCCAAACCCAATATTAAGCGACCTTACCCCCATTTCTTTCTTTCTTTCTCTATCTCCCTCACTCATTTCTCTCTCTCTCTCTCTTTCTCTCATGCGTTTCTCTCTCTCCCTCCTCACCTCCCCTCTTCTCCCAGCCAATACACCTCCCCCTCTCGCCATTTTTTATTATTTTTTCTCTGCACCCTCCTCTCCCTCAACTCCACTCTCTTCCCTCTCCCTCTCTCCCTTTCTCCACGCCGCAGACCCCTCATCTCTCCCTCTAACCCACACACACATGCTCCCGTCGGCCTTCCTCACCCTCTCCCCACGTGACTCTCTCTCTCTCTCTCTCACAACTCTTCGCCCCTCTCTCCTCACTCTCTCCCTCTCCCTCACGCATTTCGAAGAGAGAGATAATAAAGATTACAGCTTTCTTGGAACCCTTCAGGATGAGGCCTCACCATAGGCAATGCTACCAATTTTTTTGGACAAAACACGTGTGTATGTGCATGTTGCCTTCCTTTTAGTGTGCATAGGCCGACGTGGCCGGACAACGATCTCCACGGTTCTGGCAAACCAAGACCCGAGACCTACCAAGTCTTAATGGGCCCTGTCCTAGGATCAATGCAGTGACTTGACTCCGTGATGATCATGGGGCATTGGCATTTTTTTGTTTTGTTTTCTTTTGACATTTTTGACATTGATTTAAATAAAACTTGGGACTGACTACTAGATTACCACTCTCAATCGTGTGAAGAAGCACTTCGTGTCAAACCAATGTAAGCAACGATTTGAAGTGGCTTACAAAAATGAGTGGTGATAAGACCAGAATCAGGCGGAAGATGCCTAGAAGGATTTAAAAAATGAGAAAGGAATCAAAGAAAAAGGTGAGTGTGACGACCCAGAGCGCCGGATACCAATATATCGATAACATCGATACACCGATACCTGGAACTTGGGAAGCCACCCAAGAGGCTGATGAGGCCCCTGAAGGGTTAGTGAAGATTGTCGAGGGGATGTATTACGAATTACAATCACAAGCGCGCATATTAGATTAAACAATAAAATTTAGCAGGAGAGCAGAAGCAATTTCAAAAATAAACAGAGTGCTAAATATATAACTAGTCCAGCGGCACGAGAGTGCAGTCCAAAAGTACAACTACTCGGGGCATACCCCGGCAAAAGTACACAAGAAAGCCCAACAAGGCAACCCGTCAACTGCTGGCAGCTAAACACGGTCTCCGAGCACACGGGAATCACCGGGAGACGACGGATGCGGCTCACCTGAAAAGGGAAAGGTGAGTCACAGCCAGACTCAGTAGGGGTCACGCGGATCCCTACCTCAAGCTAAACAAGCATACATGCAAAAATAAAGGCAATTAGAGCATGCATTTAATTAAATAACAGGCAATGACATGAATAAACTAATCACAATAAAGCTATAAAATCTAACTACACAGATATAACAGCTAATACATGCCAATAGCAAGTAAGTCTAAACGACTGAAACTAAATCTACTAGTAGAATATGCCTCAACCAATCCAAGTAGCAACGAACAAGACCACCACTGGGAACAGAAACCAGATGCGTCCACTGACGGCTTACACTGTGTCTCAAGCACTCACAGTCGGTAACGCGACAAGCTGAGCGCGTAAACAGTACCAAACCAAGTGACCAGTCAGAGTGACACTCGTCAGTGTCAGTCCACAGCCTCCGACCACGTGTGCACACACTGACTCTCGCTTGAGCCAGGCCTTCTAGCTAGTTTTCTCCCTCGGTAGGACGCTACCGTTGGCCGGGAGCCCACGGTACTAGCTTAAAAACCGTGTGACGGGAACACCCCTCCGCTATCCCCAAGCGGGTCGGTACTCAAAGACCTTAGGGCTACAACAGTGGTTCCATTGCAAGGAAAGTAAAGCTACTCTATTGGGATTTAAAAATATGCCATTATAATATAAAATATCTCATACATGGCATATAAACATTATTGAACGCATTAAAGAATAGGCCGGCAACATTTTGAAACTGACAGGCGTGTGGCGGTCTGCTGCCACCGCGTCACAGGCATGTGACGGTCGGGGACTGGCGCGTTACATCGACTGTGATGCGTCCGCCCTTGGCCGTCACAGCCACCGAAGCTGAACGAATCCACAACGATCAAACAGGGTGTAACGGTCGGCGACCACGCCGTCACAGAGCCTGACGGTCTGGTGTGGGCGCGTTACATCAATCGTGACGCGTCCGCCCCTGGCCGTTAGAACCACCCGAGGCCAAATCGACTAACAGTTTTTCAAACCGTTCACAGGCGGTGTAACGCGCTCGCGCCGGCGCGTTAGAGCGCCCTGATGGCCGGCCGACTGGCCGTCAGGTCAATCACCATACCGGGTCAACGGAAATCAACGGAAGTGTAACGGTCGGGAGCCTGACCGTTACACACACTGTGACGCCCCTTCAAAGGGCCGTTACAGTTCTGTAACGCGTCCCCTATGGACCGTTACGGGTGTGACGGTTCCTGGAAGGACCGTCACACCGTCTGGGTTACAGACGGGTTATGTTTGAAAACGGGTTCCCTCTCGGGCGACCGGAATCACCAGGTAACGACGAAAACCTGTAAAACATGTTAAACCACACGTCCTAAACAACATAATACCAACAGAAATAACCACATGCAATGCCCATAATGGATTAAACATGAAGAACAAAGCTTAAAACCCTAAACATGGGAAATAACCAATATACATGCCACATGGGTCTAAACAAGAAACCAAGCTATAGGAAATGATCCTAACGAGATCGAGATTCCATCCCCCTACCTCGTTCAAGCCGAAACGGCCGATTAAGCCGCATGCACCGAAGAGGGTTCACCGAGCCTTCTCTCTCCGTCTCGCTCCCATGAGCCACTAATCATGCCGTAGTGGGTATCAATGCATTCCTCTCGACGCAAGGAATCCATCGGCACCTTCCACGTCTCGAACCGTCGCCGAATCGCCTGGATCCCAAGGAGAGGGGAGATGGGCGATCGGACGAGAGAGAGAGAGAGCGTGAGGGTGAGTGAGAGATCGACGAGGGGAGAGAGAGGGGGGTGAGGGATTAAAGGAAAAAAAATAAAGTTAATATATATAATATATTTATTATATATAAAAACCTTATTATATCCATAAAATACTCAATCAAATTCAATTAAATCCTGAAAAATGCCAGAAAAATTCCTAAAAATCCAAGAAAATAGCCAAAAATTCCAGAACGAGTTCTACATCCGAACCACTAAGGATCCATTAAGGCACGGGCCTCACAGTCCCTCCCTCCTAATAAAAATTTTTCCCTCAAAATTTACAACAAAGGATAAGGAGGAAACTGAGAAAAGAATTATACCTCACTGGAATAAGAAAGGAAAAAGCTGACGCATCTCATCTTCACGTTCCCAAGTAGACTCATTACCGGAGTGGCGCTGCCAAGCAACTCATACCAGAGGGATAACCTTATTTCTCAACCGCTGCTCACGACGGTCTTCAATTCTGATAGGAAACTCTGGCATAGACAAATTAGCAGTCACTTCGGGCCAAACTGAATCATCGAGAACATGGGATACATCAGGCACATATTTCTTCAATTGAGAGACGTGGAACACATCATGAATAGTTTGCATAGCCGCTGGTAGTTGCAATCGATAAGCCACCTGACCCACAGCTTCAACAATAGGAAACATGCCAACATAACGCGAACTAAGCTTTCCACGCTTCCCAAATCTAGAAACACCTTTCATCGGAGATACCTTGACAAAAACCATATCTCCAGGCTCAAATTGTAGTGGATGTCTGCGTTGATCTGCATAACTTTTCTGTCGACTTTGAGTCGTCAACAATCTCTGCCTGATCAGACGAACCACATCAGAACACTGCTGCACCATGTCGGATCCCGTCAAAAGTCTATCCCCAACATCAAACCAGTTCAAGGGAGTGCGACAAGGATGACCATATAGTGCCTCATAAGGAGCCATGCCAATACTGGAATGAAAACTGTTATTATAAGCAAATTCAACAAGTGGCAAATGTTGACTCCACGAACCTTGCCAGTCAAGGCAACACGATCTCAGCATATCTTCCAGAGTCTGAATAGTCCTCTCCGACTGTCCATCTGACTGTGGGTGATACTCCGAACTGAAGGCTAACTCAGTGCCCAAAGCTTTCTGAAAACTGCGCCAGAAGCCGGAGGTAAAACGTGGATCACGATCTGACACAAGTGAAATTGGAATTCCATGCAGTGGCACAATCTTTTGCACATAAAGCTCGGCCAACCTCTGCACATTCCAAGAAACCTTTATTGGCAACAATCTGGCAGTCTTAGTCAATCTGTCGACAAGCAACCAGATACCATCTGAAGAGGCAAAATCTCGCGCTGCGTCCTGAGCGGGCCGTGGATCACCAGAAGATGAAACTGCAAGAAAGGAAAACGTATCAGAGGGCCCAGGGGATCTCCCTGGGGCAAAACCCTCCGATGGCTAAGTCAGTAGAGCTGCGGTGGAAGTAATGAGGGGTGGAGGAAAGCTGGTGCGCGAGACTCCTCTCCACCAAAAAGGGGGGTGAAGCCGATTGCTCAGGAGTTTTTCCTTCTTCTTCTTACCGGAGGGTAGCCCTGGCTTAAGTAGTATACCGCCTTCAAGAGTTCTGTAAGCTGAGGGGTCTCCGGCGGGAGTTACGTCCTCAACGTGGGCTTTCATGGCCTTTATCGTGGGGACATTATCGCCTTGAAGCCCGGCGGCTTCTTGATTCCCCTGTCCGTTGGGGACTCTTAACGGCAGCACGAACGGTTAGTGTCTGGTCCGGCCGAGCTACTGAAACGCCAGCCCTGTCCGGGCGATGAGCATAGCTCGAAAAAAGAGGGGGGGGGGTCGGATAGGTCGGCTGGCGCCTGTCTCTCCCGAGCGGGGAGACGGCTTAGACCGGACCCTCCTTGTGACCTGACCATCACTCGGGCCCTCCGAGCCTAGGGGCCGCCGGGGAGAGTTGGTTCCTCGAGTGTTTGTTCATTGGGCTTTTCTTTCCTGAGTGGGCCCTGTGGGCTATCACTCAGGTGAGCTTGCCTCGTTGGACCCTGTTGGGTCTTGTTGGGCTGCTCTTTGGGTGGGCTACAGAAATCCCCCTCTCCACTTGTCCCCCTCCTACTCCCGAGCCATGGAGGCTCGGTTGAGTAGTTTTTGAGGCTTTAGACCGGCGTGGCTCAGGTGGGTGGAATTCTATTGGCGTTTATGAAGCCACGTGTAGTGGTCGCCGTGGCCCGTAATGATGATCCAGAGGGATTTGAAATGAAGGGGCCCCCCTTTTCTCGGAGCACGGAACGACGCGCCGCCTCCCTCCAGGGTGTTATAGGCGTTGGGCGCTGTTCGTCGTTCTAGGCTTCCAGGATTTCGGGCTTTCCTTAGTCTCTTAGCTTTTGGGGCTCCTTGATGCACCGTGAGGGCACAGTGGAGGCGCAAAGTCTTGCGACGGCGTTCGAGGAGTTGGCGAGGATAACCGCGGAGGCGGTCCGGCAACTTCCTCCCCCCCCGGAGTCCTCGAGCTCGTACGAGGGATCATCTTCCGGCTCGATGGCTGGCTCACCTCTGGAAATCAGGCAGGTGAGGCGGGAGCCCGTCCCCAACCGTAGTGAGTTGGGGGAGGCCGAGGTGAGGAAGCTGGAGCATCGCTTTCGTTTGCCTCTCAGGTATAGCTTTGCTGCCGCCGCCCCGTACGAGACGAGTCTGGACGACCGAACGGGGCACATTTACACGTTCCTTCTGGCTTGGAAAAGTGGGTTCCGCCTTCCCTTCGAGCCCCTTGTACTCAGATTCTTGAATTTTTTCGGTTGGTGCCCATTCAGTTGGTGGCCAACTCGTACCTCCTCCTTTCCGCCTTTCGGATCCTCTATCGTCAGCACGACATTTTTCCTTCCTTGGACCTCTTTCATTATTTTTTCGAGTTGAAGGCGCACCCGTCGGCGGGGAAGGGCTTCTACTTTATCCAGGCGAGGAGGAACAGGAGTTGCATCTCCCTCGCGGCGAAGGACTCTTCGCACAAGGGGTGGAAAACCCAATTCTTCTGGGTGAAGGCGGAGGCGACGAATGAGTTTTGGAGATTCCGGATCTCGCCCAATTTCCATCCGAACATTCCTCCTCGCCGGGAGGAGTTCCCTCCCCACGTGGAGCGGCAGGCCGCCCATCTGCTGGATAACCGCCAATCGACCGAGGAGCTGGTGACGCCGGAGAATATCGAACGGTGTCTGCTTACGCGGTTGAAGTCGACAGGTACCGCCCTCTAGGTTGTTCCCCTGGGGTGGTAGTTACTTTTCCTCTCCTGACCGGGTCTTCTTTCTTTGCTGTAGATGTGAGGCGGGAACCTCTGGAGGAAACTGCTGAGGTCATCGATCTGGGAGAAGATGACTCGGCGGCCGACGAGCTGGAGGCTCCTGTGGGTCACGCCCAAGCCCGGGATAAGGGCAAGGGGGTGGCCCCCGGGGGGTCTTCACGGCCAGCTGGCACAAAGCGCAAGGATCCCATGGCGGGAAAGTTGCGGGAGGCCGCGAAGGCCAAGAAACGGGCCAAGAAGGCAGGTCTCCCTCCTACCGCCGGGGGTGACTCTGGCTCGGCGGCGCTCCCCTCTCGGGGGCAAGATGGGGCCGACCCCTCGGGGCCAGCTCCCCCATCTGCCAGGCGAGAGGGGGCCGAGGAGACCGGGGGCCCTTCGGAGGACGGCGATAGGTCGGCTCCCCCCCCCACGGGGGTAGAGGGGGCCGATGTTGAAGTAGCTGACACCGAGGGCCGGGGGTCGGCCGGTGGCGGTGACGTCCCGGTCGCCAAGGTGCGGGCCGAGACAGGCGGGGCTGGGGGATCGCCCGCGAGGGCGTTGCAGCCCCAGGTGCTTGGAGCTCCCGGTGCGGTTGGTCCCGCGGCACCGGTCGAGGTTGGGGGTTCGCCCAGGGAGGCGTCGCAACCCGAACCGACCGTGGCGCGCGAGGTGGCCGGTCCCGTCGCTCGAGCAGAGCCCTCTGGTGGAGTGCCCCCGGCGGAGCGGTCTCCTTTGCCGGAGCCCTTGGAAAGGCTCGGCATTACGGGCGACCTGTATCGGGTCTGCTGATCGATTGCCGCGAGGACGAAGGGGGGAGAAAGGCGCAGTACCCCCCCCCCCCCCCCCGGGCTCCTCGATGTTCTGATGGAGGGCGGCCTGGTCATAGCTCGGTCGGCGGCTTTGATGGCGGAGGCGCACGCACGGACGGAGGCGGAGCGGTCGAACCTTGCCCGGACCCTAGGGGGATGCGAGAGGAAGCTGGCCCGACTTAAGGGGGAGCATGAGGGGCTCCGGCAGGAGTTCTCCGGGTTCCGAGATGTGGCGCGGGCGAGCCAACTGGAAGCCGGGGTGCTGACCGAACAGCTCGCCAAGACCCGAGAGTCTCTTGATAGGGCAAGCCGATCCTTGGAGGAGGAGCGTCTGCGTCGCCTCGAGCTGGACAATCGCTGGGAGCTCGAGCGCGCCGAGCTGCTAGATCGGGCGGAGATGGCGGAGCATCTCCGAGCTGAGGCTGAGGTGGACCGGGCCCGGGCAGAGGAACGTGCGGCTGAGGCGGAGCGGGCTCGGGTCGAGCTCGTCGGAAGGGCGGGACAGATCGAGGCGGAGGCAATCGAGCGTTACAGGAGCTCGGATGCTTACTCGGCCGACCTGTTGGAAGCCGCCCTACCTTACTACGAGGTAGCGCTACGTCGAGGTGCTCGAAAGGGGTTCAAGCAGGGCTATCGCCAGGCGGTAGACTGCGCCAATGAACAAAACTCCGCGGTCGAGTTCCCCTTTGGCCAGTGTTATGACTCGGATGAGTCAGTTTCCAGCTCTTCTTCGTCGGTCGGGGAAGATTCGGAGGGGTCGCCTCCGTCGGGGTCACCGGCTCCGGGCGTCTCGGGAGGGCTTACGACTGAGACAGTTCTCGCACAGGCGAGGTCAGTGTCCGAGCCGGCCGTCACCGAAGGCGCCGGGGGTGACCTGTCTCCTTCCGCCGGTCTCGAGCGTCAAAGTGGGCCCGAGGCCTGATGTATTTTGCCTCTTTCCCTTTTTGTATGTCTTTCCTCTTTTTAGAGGGTTTCCTTTTGGTACGATAATAAATGACTTGCTCTGTTTGAGTACTATCCTTGCCGTGATTTGGTTGACGAATCTTGAGTGGTTGAGAGGTGCCGATATGTCCTGCACGGTTTTCGCACGTTGTTTTGGTAGGTTTCTGACGGGGCGTCCCTCCGTCCCCTCACGCTTTGAATGTCAGGCCGCTTCGTGAATCCCGCGAGGGCGGGAAACGAGGAGTTGGAGGTGACTGTTCAGGGGAGAAATCCTTCGGCGTGTTTCCGATGGGGGCATTTAAGGCGTGTAGCCTCCTTTGGCCTATAAGAAGGACCGAAAGGTGCCCTTTCCTCTCCATCGCTTGGGATTTTCTCTAACAGTCTTTCCTCGTTCCTTCCTCTTCACTCTGCGTTGTGCCCTTGTATTCGGAGCATGGAGGATCCTTCGGAGGGCGACGCCGCCGATGATGGGGAGTGGCTGGCTCCTGCTGTCCTGTGATGTTGAACGGATCCCATGGTCGCCGCGCGTGCACGAGACGGGTCCGACGGTCGCCGCGCGGATCTGGGGAGGACTTCGGCGTGTAGACGCACACCGTTGGCCTCTTCTTAGCTCCGGCGAGGCTTCCGGGTGGACGCCGAGGCGGAGGACGGATGGGGGCATCAGGGGAGTCTACCGTCACTTCCCTCCGTGTGAGGGGAGGAGGCGTATCCGGCTCCCTCCTCACCGAGGCCTTCCTCCGTCTGCAGCCTCTTTCTCCCTCTTCTGCTCTTCATTTCTTTCACTCTTCGGGGGCTGCTTGCTCTCTCCTTCCTTCCAAAGAGTTTGCAGATTGGAAGAGGGGAGGCCTTCACAGCGCTCCTTTTTCCTGGTTGTTGCCAACTTGGGAGGTGGCCTTCCTCAATGTTTAAAGGTGGCCTTCCTCCTGAAGTCCTTCTGTCACCTTTGTCACGGGCCATCCGAGCCAACTGGCTCGACCACCTTTTGTCCGAGCCAGTTTTCGCACGAGGCAGAGTCAGTGGCTGGATGCGAGGAGATCAAGACCGAGTCAGTCGAGCGATGACCCCTTGAAACGATGTTGGACGGACTTTTGCTTTGTTTTTGCTATGTGATGTACTGACATTTGCCTACCTGATGTACCAATGGTTTGGAATGAAAAGAAACAGGGATTCTATTCTGTCCATCTTGCTGTACAATTTCAAAAGTAGAATCTGCGTAGTGCGGCTGCGTTCCACGTCCGAGGAATAGGCTCCCCTTCCATTGTCGCTAACATGTACGCACCTTTCCCGAGCGTCTCGACCACTCGATAGGGACCTTCCCAGTTGGGGGATAGCTTGCCCGCCGCCTCCAGTGGTCGAGAGGCTTCGGCCTTCCTGAGGATGAAGTTCCCTGGTTGGAAACGTCTGTCTCGGACTTTGGCGTTGTAGTATCGAGTGAGGCGGCGCTGGTACTCCGTTGCCCGGACGTTCGCGATCTCTCGGAGTTCGCTTGTCAGGTCGAGGTTCTCGAGCAATTTTTGCCCGTTGGCCTCGGGTGAGAAGCTGATCACTCGGAGAGACGGATTGGCGATCTCCAACGGAACGACGGCTTCGGTGCCATATACCAACTGAAAGGGGCTTTCACCGGTTGCTGTCCTGGGGGTTGTTCGGTGTGACCACAGTACGCTAGGCAATTCCTCGAGCCAGCTACCCTTAGCCTTGCCGAGTCTGGTTTTTATGCCTTTCAAGATAGTCTTGTTGGTATTTTCAACCAGCCCGTTGGCCCGAGGGTGGGCGACCGAAGTGAAGTGGTTGCGGATATTTAGGTCGGCGCATCTATCTCGGAAGTACCGAGAGTCGAATTGCCGACCGTTATCGCTTACTATCACTCGGGGGATGCCAAAGCGACAAATGATCGATTTCCAAACGAAGCCCCGAACGACTGTCTCGGTGATCCTTGCCGTAGCCTCGGCCTCGATCCACTTGGTGAAGTAGTCAATGGCGACGATGATGAACTTCTTCTGAGACTGGGCCGTTGGGAATGGCCCAAGGATATCGATTCCCCACCGAGCGAAAGGGTAAGGCTCGGCTAGGGTGACAAGTTCCGTAGCCGGCTGATGGACCAAGTGGTCGAACCGCTGGCATCGGTCGCACTGTTGAACATAGGCTGAGCAGTCGCGATGCAGGGTGGGCCACCAGTACCCCTGTTGTAACAGGATTCTGGCCAGCGACCGTGCCCCTGAGTGCGCTCCGCACAGGCCTTCATGAATCTCTTGGATGGCTCGGCCTGCCTCGTCGGGACCGAGGCACTTCAGGAGGGGACCGGAGAACGATCTTCGGTAGAGGGCATTGTCGAGGACGACGAAGTGCCGAGCTTGATACTTCATTCGGCGGGCTTCTCGAGGGTCGGAGGGCTCTTGGGAGTCTTGTAGCCAGGACAGGTAGGGGGAGCGCCAGTCACTTGGGGTGGCCGAGTCAACAGCGAGGAGCTCCGTGTCGATGCTCGGGCGCTCTAGCTCTTCTAGGAGGACCGATCGTGTACCTTCCGGGTCTAGGGAGGAGGCCAATCGAGAGAGGGCGTCCGCCCGGGAGTTTTGCTCCCGAGCTATCCGGACTACCTCAAATCCCTCGAACTGTCGGGCCAAGCTCCGGACCAACTGAAGGTATTTGATCATGGGTACCTCCCGAGCCTCATACTCACCGTTGACCTGACCTGCGACTAGTTGAGAGTCGGTGTGGATCCTGACTCGCTCGACCCCCAGTCATCGGGCCATGCGTGCTCCCGAGATAAGGGCCTCGTACTCGAAAGCGTTGTTGGACGCCTGAAAGTTGAATCTTAAGGCGTACTGTAGCTCTATCCCTTCGGGGGACGTTAGGAGGATCCCCGCACCACTGCCTGCCGAATTGGACGATCCATCGACGAACAGTTCCCAGGCTGGCCCGGTTGTGGTCGGAGGCCTGTCCTCGGCAGGGATGGTGCTTTCGGTAATGAAGTCGGCGAGCGCTTGGCCTTTTATTGCTGATCGCGGCCGGTACGAGATGTCGTAGGCCCCAAGTATGATGGCCCATTTGACGAGTCGCCCCGAGGCCTCGGGGTGGGCCAGAATCTTCTTCAGCGGCTCGCCGGTTAGCACGGTGATGGGGTGCCTCTGGAAGTAGGGGAGGAGGCGCCTCGCGGAGGTGACCAACGCTAGCACGAGTTTCTCGGTTGCGGGGTACCTCCGTTCGGCCCCACTGAGCACCTTGCTGGTGTAGTATACCGGTCTTTTGATTCCCGAGTCATTTCTGACTAGGACCGAGCTGACCGTGGATGGCGTCGCCGAGAGGTAGAGCAGCAAGACCTCGCCTAGGACGGGCTTGGAGAGCACCGGTGGCGAGGCCAAGAATTCCTTAAGCTCGGCGAATGCTGTCTGGCATTCCTCATCCCATGCGAACGTAGCAGATGCTAGCTTGGGCCCCCTCATCAATTTGAAGAAGGGCAAGCATCGTTCAGCCGTATGGGATAGGAAACGGCTGAGAGCGGCGACACGCCCCGTCAGACGCTGGACGTCTTTAAGGCACGTGGGCGGGCGCATGTCCAGGATGGCCTGGACTTTGCCAGGGTTGGCCTCGATCCCACGATGAGTGACTAGGAACCCCAGGAACTTCCCGGATTTTACTCCAAAGGCGCACTTGGCGGGGTTGAGCTTCATGTTGTACTTCAGGAGGGTGCCGAAGGTTTCAGCAAGGTCGGCAAAGTGGTCTTGGGCCTTGGGGGTCTTGACGAGCATGTCATCGATGTAAGCCTCGACGTTCCGGCCTAGCTGTCCCTCGAACACGTGGTTTACCAGCCGCTGATATGTGGCTCCGGCGTTCTTTAACCTGAAGGGCATCCGGGTGTAGCAGTACACGCCGCAATCAGTGATGAAGGCTATCTTCTCGACGTCTTCTGGATTCATTCTGATCTGGTGATAACCTGAATAGGCATCCAGGAAACTGAGTATCTCGTTGCCCGAGGTTGAATCAACCAATTGGTCGATGCTCGGTAGCGGATAGCAGTCCTTGGGGGTAGCCTTATTCAGATGGGTGAAGTCCACGCACATTCGCCACTTGCCTGTGGTTTTTGGCACCAGGACGCCATTGGCTAGCCACGTAGGGTACAGGACTGGCCTGAAGAGGCCTGTCTCTTGTCCCTTGGTGACCTACGCCTTGATGACCGCTTGCTTCTCAGGTGCATGCTTTCTTCTCCGTTGCTGTACGGGCCTGACGGTGGGGTCGAGGCTGAGCTTGTGCATCACGGTCTCCCCTGGTATGCTAGGGAGTTGATCATCGGCCCAAGCGAAGACTTGAGCGTACTCAAAAAGAAATTTTTTGTATTGCTGCTGTTCCTTGGATGATAGGTCGGCTCCGATCCTTACTCCGAGGGCCGGGTCATCGTTTAGGAATACCGTTAGCAATTCGCCACCGGGCTCGGCGGTTACGGTCTTCCCTTCGATTCCCTTAGGGCCCTTATCCCCTCCGTCCGGCCTTGAGGCTTCCATCGAGATGTTGTAGCACCTTCTAGCCGTGGCCTGGTTACCTCGGACTTCCCCCAACCCGTTTTTGGTGGGAAACTTTATTTTTTGGTGATAGGTAGATAGTACGGCCTTTATTCGGCTGAGAATTTTCCGACCGAAAATGGCGTTGTACGCTATCATACCCTTGATCACTATGAAGTCCACCATGACCGTAACGGTTTTGGGCGGGGTGCCGATGGTGACCGGCAGGCTTAGGGCTCCCTCGGGGTAGGTGGCCAGGCCGTTAAACCTACAAAGGGGGGTTCGGATCGGGCGGAGCTTGGATGGGTCTTCCCCCATCTTAAGGAAACAGTCATAAGATAATACATCGGGGGCGCTTCCATTGTCAATCAGAATCCTATCGACGTTACAATGGTTTATTGTGGCCGAGATGACGAGGGCATCATCATGCGGGGTGCTTAGCCCTTCCAGGTCTTGGTCAGAGAAGACTATGACCTGGGGCTCCCTCGGCGGGCCCCCTGAGGGCTCTGAGACCCGGCTGGCCCGCTCGGCATGGCGCTTCCTTCCTCGGCTGGTGTCGCCGCCCGATGTCGTTCCTCCGGAGATGATGTTGATGTGGACCCCTCGGGGGGCGTTGTCGATCTCCTCGGGGGCGTCTTTGTCTTCTTTGTGCCCAGCTGCGAACCGGGCCAGGTGCCCCTGACGGATGAGGCGTTCGATCTCGTCCTGGAGCTGGTGACTGTCGCCGGTGTGGTGCCCGTGGTCGCCGTGGAACAGGCAATGTCTGTCGCGCTTGCGGTTCTTCGACCTCATCGGTTCGGGCTGGCGGAGGAGTCCCGAGTCTTTGATGTCTTCATAGATCTCGTAGACTGGCGTGGTCAACGGGGTGTACCGCTCATACCTCCGTTTGTGCTCTCCTTCCCGATCACGCTTCTTGCCCGAGCCAGGGTTTGACTCGGGGGCCCGCTTCTTGTCCCCCTCCCGACCCGAGCCGGTTGTGTCTCGGCAGGTGCTGAGTACTTCTTCGCACTCGGCGTGGCGCAGTGCCAGAGTCACTAGCTCGGCAAGGGTCGAGGGAGGGTGGAGGACCAGTTCACGGCGGAGATTTTCATCCCGGGTGCCCCTAGTCAGAGCGGTCGTGACTGAGGCCACATCCAGGCGGGGAATCCTGAGGGCTTCTGACTTAAATCGGTGGACGTAAGCCCGGAGCCTTTCCCCTTGTGCCTGTTTGAGGGCCAGGAGCCCCGCTACTGACCTCGGGGGGGCGCTTCCGACGAAGCTCTCCTTGAAGACTCGCTCGAATTACCTGAAGTCCCGGATGGACCCAGGGGCGAGGGCCCGGAACCACGCCTGAGCGCCTTGGACCAGGGTGGCCGCAAAGGCTCGGCATTTAATAGGATCCGGTGTTCCATGCAGAGTCACCAGGGCGTCGAAGCTGTCGTAGTGGTCGGCTGGGTCGCCCTGGCCATCATAGAGCTTGAAGGTAGGAATGGAGGTTCTGGGAGATATCTCTGCCTTCAAGATGTGCTCGGAGAAAGGGGATTTCTCCTCATCCTCTGGGAGAGAGGTCTTCTGCAGGGCGCGGAGGGCGCGCTCTTGCTCTGCGAAGCGTCTTTCGAAATCCCTCAGCCGAAGGGATAGTTCCGGCTGCGGTCGCGTCGTGGGGCTGGGGGGAGCGTCGTGGCGATCCTCAGGAACGTCGGCGCTAGGGCGTGGAGGCCTCGCCCCCTGTTTCCCTCTCCTGGGCGTGGAGGAAGCCTCTTGCTCCGGGGGTGGAGCTTGCGAGGGTCCTCCCGCGTTGTTGCGGATGAGCTGCTGACCGCGGAGGGTGAAGCGACCTCCAGCGGTATGCTGGGACGCACTTCGACGGGGGGGGGGCTCCCGGACGGGGCGCGAGACCTGGCATCCCTTGCCGCCTGGGCCCTCATGAGCTCCACGAGAACGTCAAGCTTCTTATTGAGGGCCTGGAAGATCTCATCGCCGTCGTTGGGGGCTACCCCCGTCGCCGTCGGAGGGGGCGGTGGCCCGTTGGTGGGGACGCTGGTGTTGGAGGGAGGGTTCTGTGAGGCCCCAGAGGGGTCATCTCCCGCTGCCACCACGGCCTTACCCTTCTCGACGGCGGATCTCCTCCCTGAGCTTCTTCTCACCATCTTGGCTCCTCGTGCGTTTCCCACAGACGGCGCCAGATGAAGAGGTGAAATCTCGCGCTGCATCCTGAGCGGGCCGTGGATCACCAAAAGATGAAACTGCAAGACAGGAAAACGTATCAGAGGGCCCAGGGGATCTCCCTGGGGCAAAACCTCCGATGGCTAAGTCAGTAGAGCTGCGGTGGAAGTAATGAGGGGAGGAGGAAAGCTGGTGCGCGAGACTCCTCTCCACCAAAAAGGGGGGTGAAGCCGATTGCTCAGGAGTTTTTCCTTCTTCTTCTTACCGGAGGGTAGCCCTGGCTTAAGTAGTATATCGCCTTCAAGAGTCTTGTAAGCTGAGGGGTCTGCGGCGGGAGTTACGTCCTCAACGTGGGCTTTCATGGCCTTTATCGTGGGGACGTTATCGCCTTGAAGCCCGGCGGCTTCTTGATTCCCCTGTCCGTTGGGGACTCTTAACGGCAGCACGAACGGCTAGTGTCTGGTCCGGCCGAGCTACTGAAACGCCAGCCCTGTCCGGGCGATGAGCATAGCTCGGAAAAAGGGGGGGTCGGATAGGTCGGCTGGCGCCTGTCTCTCCCGAGCGGGGAGACGGCTTAGACCGGACCCTCCTTGTGACCTGACCATCACTCGGGCCCTCTGATGCGGGACGGACACGGGAGACGACACTATTAGGTGCCACCCTCGGACTCTAGATGAAGACGCGACTAGCAGCACACACCAGGGAGACACTAAGCCCGACACTACGAGCTCCTAGTGGCCAAACGTCACTAACAGAAGTGGAAGCTCACTCGTCGTCCCAAGCGAGGGAAAGCGCGGACCGTGCGCGGTTAAGGAACCGGCGGAGGTCAAGGGTAGTCAGACTCAACTTCCGGACTCGGATCGAGTCACAGGACGGGTCACTCTCACTCTCACAGCGGTGACATGGACACACGGGCTAGTACCTACACTCTCGATAGCGGCCTAAGACCGTATATTAGCTAAGCAATGTAACACCAAAGAGTTAAGACTTTACCTCCACGCACCCGGCGTGGCGAAGACAACCCCGGCCAATCACGGACTCCCGGTTAACACAATTTTCAGAAATACAATAATTTGACCCACTCCACGCAGGGAGGTAATAGGTCACATGCGGGGCCCGGGAATCACGCTAATTGGGTTGACGGGCAGCATCTTGATGTCGCCCGGCGGTGCCGAACTCCGCGTTTTCGTGCTTTCCGAACGGTGGGTTCTGCGGGCCCGTGGGGCCCACGGGTGGCGCTGGCCTCCGGATCTGTAGGAGTGGGTCCCACTGTGATGGGGACCCCTGGTGGCACGCCTCCACGGAAGACGGTCGGCCGGGAACACCGATCGGTGGCCGAACAACTCCGATCTCCAAGCTTGTGGAATGCTGCCCACGGATTTTTGCTTGCTGTTTTCAGGCGCGCGCTCCGGCGAAATCAACCGCTGCGATCAGCCCCGTCGCCGGAATGCGACGAAACCAGCGCCTTTGGAAAGAGGACTCCAAATCCTCCAACCTAGAGCCAGTGGATTCCTCTGAACCTGGGCGGACCTGGACCTTAACGAATTTTCAATTCTCTGCTACATAGTTCCAGAACTCTCAGTTCAGCACATCAGTTCCCTATAAACGGCCGTTGACCGCCTACTTACAGTGGGATTCAGACTTCGAGCTCTTCTTCAAAGTTGTAGATAATAAAACCACGAAGCTGAGACAATTTTTAGAATTGAATTTGGAGGTGGTGGTGATTTGATAGGGTTTTTGGAGTGTCTGGTGGTCGGATCTAGGAACGGGTGGACAGAACTTCAAGTGCATCTAAGAACGATTTGTGGAAAATATGAAATGGATGAACTAGAAATTTAGAAAAATTGTGGATGAAGGGGTTGGTGGAAGGAAGATCCAGCAAAATTGGGCGAACAAAAAAAAATCAAAAAGTGGAGCTAAGACCTAAAACGCAGGGCGGAGATGAATCTAGACAGGCTGCTGGCAGAACTGAAATGGAAGAGTGGACGAAAATCTAAAAATATGGAACGGGATCTGAATGACAAACCAACTTTTTTGGGACATCCTTGACACCTATGGAACCTCCAGTAAAATCACCAGGTCGATCAGAGCTCGTGGCTGAGTTGGAAATTTCGTGGAAGTTGCTGTGGTACTGTGCGGGCAGAACTTCGTTGAAGGCGATGGCGATGCGGTGGCAGCTCGTGGCGGCGGCGGCGATCGTCGGAACTGATACAAGAGGCTTCACACCTCAGAATGGAAGCCTTCACAGAAAACAAGGGGGAGAGGGAGGAGAGAGGAGGGGGGCGCACCAGCCCTTGCTCTTCAATTTTGTTGGATTCAAATGGCATTAATTCACTAAAAGGAGAAAATACAACTTATATATGTTACATATCACATCTCTTATCCACCATTGGATCTAGGGGAAGGGGATGGAGGGTGGGGATGAGATGTGAACATCACACACAAAAAATACATAAAAAAACAAAAGGGGGGGCGGCCCTTGGACTTTGAATGGCAAGATGTGGAAGGTTGAAATGGTAGGTGGGGTAGGTGGCCTCCATATGGACTTTTTAAGCCATTTGTCCCCCATGTATTTTTTACCATTCAAACTTCTAGATATTCCCATGTGGCATGTTGACTGGCCCCACGTGGGACCCTAGACTGAGGTGGCCCAATGTGGTGGGGCCCAGGGGGCCCGTGGGGCCCACGGGGTCCGAAATGCTCATAAGCCCCTATTACACTCAAAATGGCAAACCGAATGCAACGAAATAAATACAAATTACACACACATAAAGTCTAGCTAAATATAATAAATGGGGAGGCTCAAGGTGGAGTCTCCAGGCTGTCTCCGAGCCAGATGGACGCTGAGGTGGCTCGTGTCGTGCTCCGTGTGCGGTACCAGTGGCTCGGCGTATCGTGCCGATCAACTGCTCGGGTGTCCGCACCAATTCTCCCCGGGTGGGAGAAACTCGACCCTGTCGAGTAAGGGTCTGCATCGCTCCTGTATCGCTCCAAAAGGTCCGAATCGATCCGCTGCAACTCGCCATGTGTGATCCAAGTGTCCTCAGTAGCGGGCCATCCTCTCCATCGCACTAGGTAGCGCGGGTAAGATCCACTCCTGGTAACTGTCACTTGCTCGTCCAGTATACGATCTATATGCTCACACTGCCGTGAAAAAGGGGCTGGAGGTGGAAGTGGGCACTCAGGTGTGGGATCACTCTCAAGGGGAGGAGATGGCTCAAAAGGCTCACTAGGGATCACCGCTGGGTCCCTATATGCAACAAGATCCGATACATTGAAGGTAGAGCTTATACCATATTCCTCGGGCAGGTCCATAACATACGCATTGGATCCAACGCGTTTCAACACTCTAAAGGGACCGGCTCCGCGAGCTTGCAACTTCTTAACGGCTCCAGAGGGAAACCGTTCAGGTCTTACCTTGATCATGACGTACTCGCCCTCATGGAACTCTCGGTGGTGTCGGTGGGCATCGGCTAACTCCTTGTACCGTGCATTGCTGGCCTCAATGTGACGACGGATGTCGTCATGCAAACTCCTAACATGCCTAGCAAACGACTCGGCCGACTCTGACACTCTAGCATGGATAGGCATGGGGACAAGGTCAACGGGTTTCCTAGGCCTACGACCTGTGACAATCTCGAATGGACTCATGCCGGTAGACCTATTCACCGAATCATTGTATGCAAACTCAGCCATGGGTAGAATGAGATCCCAATCCCTAATGCGATCCCTAACAAGACACCTCAAAAGATCTCCCAGACTCCTATTGACCACCTCGGTTTGACCATCTGTCTGGGGATGATATGCAGTGGAAAACTTGAGGTGAGTACCCATCATATGCCATAGTGTCTTCCAAAAATAGGAAGTGAATCTAACATCACGGTCAGACACTATAGTGCGAGGCAACCCGAACTTGCACACCACATGAGTAAGGAATAGGCGGGCTACCCTAGAAGCATCCGAAGTCTTCGAGCAGGGGATAAAGAGGGCCATCTTAGAGAAACGGTCAACCACCACATAGACCGAGTCATGCTTCCTAGAGGTACGTGGCAATCCCAAAACAAAATCCATACTAACATCCTGCCACGGGGCATCAGGCACGGGGAGAGGCGTATAAAGACCCGAGCTTTGCTTCTTCATCTTGGCCGTAGCACAAGTACGGCACTGAGCCACGATGTTAGCAACATCGTGCTTCAAGCTCGGCCAATAAAATCGATGCTCCACTGCCTCAATAGTCTTGTTCCGACCAAAGTGGCCGGCTAGACCTCCCGCATGTAGTTCCCACACTAAGAAATCTCGAACCGAAGTTCGGGGAACACATAGCCTGCTACCTCGAAAGAGGTAACCCTCCTGAAGCACATACTCATCAAGGTCTCTCGAGGGTCCGGCCTGGAGGGTGGTAAAAATCTGACCGAAGTCAGGACAATCAACATAGGCCTCCTTCATCTTCTCTAACCCTATGACCTCGGCACTCATGGTGGTAAGCAAACATGCTCGCCGACTCAAGGCATCAGCCACCTTGTTCTCCACTCCAGCCTTATGTTTAAGCACAAAGGTGAACTGCTGGAGATACTCGACCCAACGACTATGACGCGAGTTAAGCTTGTTTTGCGAATGGAGGTACCGCAATGCCTCGTGGTCGGAGTATAGGACAAACTCCTGATGTAAAAGATAGTGCCTCCAATGCCTAAGAGCCTGAACAACTGCGTAGAATTCTTTATCATACGTGGAATATCGCAGTTTCGCGTCATTCAGCTTCTCGCTGAAATATGCGATCGGGTGGGACTCCTGACTCAAAACTCCTCCAATCCCAACACCCGACGCATCACAACAGACCTCAAACACCTTCGAGAAATCAGGCAGTCGAAGGATAGGTGTCTGGGTCATACGCTCCTTGATGTCCCTGAAGGCAGCAGATGCGGCCTTCGTCCATACAAATGTGCCCTTCCGGATGCAATCCATGATCGGGGCGGTGACGGAGCTAAATCCGCGGATGAAGCGATGGTAGAACGTCGCAAGGCCATGAAAGCTGCGGACATCATGAACCGTACGGGGTTCCGGCCACTCAACAATGGCCCGGACCTTCTCCAGATCGGTGGAGACCCCAATACTAGACACAATGAAACCCAAGAAGGTAAGCTGAGGTGTCATGAAGGCACACTTCTGTGGGTTAGCAAACAACTGCTCTCGCCGAAGAAGTAGACAGACCTGCCGACGGTGGTCCAAGTGGTCCCTTGTGGTGCGGCTATAGATAAGGATATCATCAAAATACACCACTACAAAGACTCCAATGAAAGGTCGAAGGACCTGAGTCATGAGCCGCATGAAAGTGCTAGGGGCATTGGTCAACCCAAAAGGCATGACCAACCACTCATATGGACCGTCCTTGATCTTAAATGCGGTCTTCCACTCATCACCTGGCCTAATCCTCACCTGATGGTAGCCACTCTTAAGATCGATCTTCGAAAAGATAGTGGCACCTGCCATCATGTCTAGCATGTCATTCAGGCAGGGAATAGGGAACCTGTACTTCACGGTGATCTTGTTGATGGCACGACTATCAATACACATTCTCCACGTGCCATCCTTCTTCGGGGCGAGTAATGCGGGTACAGCACATGGACTCATGCTGTCCCGGACAGATCCTCTCTGCACAAGCTCATCGACCTGCCGTTTAAGCTCGGCATGCTCCGTGGGGCTCATTCGATAATGAGGAAGGTTGGGCAAAGAAGAGCCCGGAACAAGGTCGATGGCATGCTGAATATCCCGCATAGGTGGGAGTCCCTCGGGAAGCTCATCGGGAAAGACATCAGCATACTCCTGCAGAATGGGAACAACCTCGGGTGGGAGCTCACCCTCGGAGTCCCGCTCCACCTCTCGGACCGTAATGGCAAACACCGGACAGCCCTGACTAAGCTCCTGCTCCATCTCCCGGGACCTAATCATCATCAATCTCCTCGTCGAGGGCTCTCCTGGGCCAGAGGTAACGGTCATAGCCCGAGCTGGGGATGGGGTACTAGGCCCGGGGACGGAAGGCTTCGGAGTACTAGGGCCAGTAGGACCCCTGACTGATGGGCTCCTGGGCCGAACGGGTTGGAGGGTGACCCGCTGGCCAGCGTGGTCGAAGGTACAGGTGTTCGACCGGCCATGGAGCGTGGCATCCCGGTCAAATAACCACGGCCTACCAAGAATGATACTGCCCACTTCCATGGGGAGGACATCACACCAGATCTCGTCATGGTAGGAGTGGAGCTGCAGCGGGACCAAGCACCGCAGCCTGATCGAAATGGAAGTGGTGTCCACCCATGATACCTGATAGGGACAAGGATGGTCTACGGGTGTGAGTCCAAGATTAGCGACAGCGTTCGTGGAGATTGCATTGATACAACTCCCACTATCGATAACCACCTTGCAAATTTGCTTTCCCAGCCTACAGAATACCTGAAGGATAGTGGTCCGACGCCAGTCATCACTGACCTGTGGCTGGGTGAGGATACATCTGACGACCCCCACGTGGGTACCGTCCGACTACTGGACTTCCTGGGCCTCACCTCCCATCTCATAGTACTCGTCAGCTAACTCTTCATCTGCCTCATAGCTGACTAACTCGAGGCCCGTAGGGGTGGTATCCTCAGCCTGTGTGTCCCCAATGTGAAGAGATGGGCGGGTGGGACACTGGTTGGCGAAATGGCCAAACCCATTGCAGCGATAACACTGCTGCCGTGATCCACTAGGCTCCCCAATCATAGGTCCTTTACCTTTATCCTCCCGATGGATAGGAGGCGTAGGCAACAAAGGACGTGCAGGAGGTGCGGGTGCCGGTGGACGGGCTATGGGTGGGGCCGTAAGATGCTGGGGACGAGGAAGGTCCCTCGGGGGTGGAGGACGAGGCCTAGGGGCAAAGGGCTCGGGGCGAGCGGGCTCCTGAGGTCGTGCCATGGGGGCCCTCGGATACGTGCCAGATGAGCCACGGGACTCGACACTACGAAGGGGAAAGGAGCCCAACCGATGGGGTGACTCAAACTCGGCCTCGAACTGCTCCAATTCGAGAGCAATCTGATATGCCTGCTCCAAAGTGGTGGCATTGCGGTGAAAGAGTTCATATTGATAATTAGGCCGCAAACCTCTCCGAAAGCGGGATATCGTCATGGTGCTCTCTTCCGTGACCCCGCACCGTAAATAATACTCATCGAACTCGACGGTGTACTCGGTCACGGATCGATTCCCTTGGGAGATGCTTTGCCACTTGTCTATGAGACGTTGGCGATATGAGGCGGGAAGGTACTTCTCCCTCAACTTGGTTTTCATATCATCCCAAGTACCGATCTGGGGTTGACGTCGCTGGTTGAGCAGGCTCTCCACATTGATCCAATAAGTTTGGGCCTGCCCTTGCAGCTTCATCTTTGTGTATCGGACTCTTCGATGGTCCATCATCTCAAACCACTCGAAGTACCGGTCCATGCCGGCCTCCCAATCTAAATACACCCTAGAGTCCAAGGACCCGCTAAAAGTGGGAGGGTCCGCACGCACACCCCTAAGAATGCGGTCGTCATCCTCGTCATCACGATTCCGTCGTTGATGACGACGACCATTACCCCCATGATCATTATCAGATGCATAATCATCCACCACATGCACCTGTTGAACCCCAACATTCTCCACTTGAGCCCTTGGCACAGCGGGTTGCTGCACCGGCTCTTGTTGGCCATTCGTCGGCGCGGGTTGCGCCGCTACTGGGCCCCTCTCTAGGATGGCAATCCTCCCAACTAAGCCCTGGATGGACTGATTCGAACTCTCGGCCCGATCCTCGAGGGCCTTCATCCGCCCTTCTAGACGCGTCCCTATGCCATCCATACGCGTAATAAGACCATCCATACGCGTGTCTAAACGATCCATGATGGCCCGGAACATCTCGGCCGTGGAAGACTCATCGGAACTACGGGCTCGGGACTCCGCCATAGGTGGTGGTGGCGAGTACTGGGTACCTCGACGGGTGGGCATGCAACTGACACACGACCTAGAAGACACCGACTAATGCAAACACACACTAAATGATGCACTTAGACCTAAACCAATATCCGGTACGGGGCGGAGTTAATCGATCCGAAGATCACTCCCGCAAGTGTGCGACCTCCCGGTAGGCGTAGCCTAACGTTCAGACAACACCTTTTAAGATACCGAATAAAGGGTGCAAATGTAATTTAAAACACACTTTTTTTTTGTTTTGAAAATAATGATGGTCCTAGACTCGACTTAGACCATGATGCATGCAAGACATATGCAAAGACTACCCTAGACTCGACTTGCTCTGATACCAAACTGATGCGGGACGGACACGGGAGACGACACTATTAGGTGCCACCCTCGGACTCTAGATGAAGACGCGACCAGCAGCACACACCAGGGAGACACTAAGCCCGACACTACGAGCTCCTAGTGGCCAAACATCGCTAATAGAAGTGGAAGCTCACTCGTCGTCCCAAGCGAGGGAAAGCGCGGACCGTGCGCGGTTAAGGAACCGGCGGAGGTCAAGGGTAGTCAGACTCAACTTCCGGACTCGGATCGAGTCACGGGATGGGTCACTCTCACTCTCACAGCGGTGACATGGACACACGGGCTAGTACCTACACTCTCGACAGCGGCCTAAGACCGTATACTAGCTAAGCAATGTAACACCAAGGAGTTAAGACTGTACCTCCACGCACCCGGCGTGGCGAAGACAACTCCGGCCAATCACGGACTCCCGGTTAACATAATTTTTCAGAAATATAATAATTTGACCCACTCCACGCAGGGAGGTAATAAGTCATATGCGGGGCCCGGGAATCACGCTAATTGGGTTGACGGGCAGCATCTTGATGTCGCCCGGCGGTGCCGAACTCCGCGTTTTCGTGCTTTCCGAACGGCAGGTTCTGCGGGCCCGTGGGGCCCACGGGTGGCGCTGGCCTCCGGATCTGCAGGAGTGGGTCCCACTGTGATGGGGACCCCTGGTGGCACGCCTCCACAGAAGGCGATCGGCCGGGAACACCGATCGGTGGCCGAACAACTCCGATCTCCAAGCTTGTGGAATGCTGCCCACGGATTTTTGCTTGCTGTTTTCAGGCACGCGCTCCGGCGAAATCAACCGCTGCGATCAGCCCCGTCGCCGGAATGCGACAAAACTAGTGCCGTTGGAAAGAGGACTCCAAATCCTCCAACCTAGGGCCAGTGGATTCCTCTGAACCTACGCGGACCTGGACCTTAACTAATTTTCAATTCTCTGCTACACAGTTCCAGAACTCTCAGTTCAGCACATCAGTTCCCTGTAAATGGCCGTTGACTGCCTACTTACACTGGGATTCAGACTTAGAGCTATTCTTCAAAGTTGTAGATAATCAAACCACGAAGCTGGGACAATTTTTGGAATTGTGTGTGGAGGTGGTGGTGATTTGATAGGATTTTTGGAGTGTCTGGTGGTCGGATCTGGGAACGGGTGGACAGAACTTCAGGTGGATCTGAGAACGATTTGTGAAAAATATGAAATGGATGAACTAGAAATTTAGAAAAATTTTGGATGAAGGGGTTGGTGGAAGGAAGATCCAGTAAAATTGGGCGAACAAAAAAAAATCAAAAAGTGGATCTAAGACCTAAAACTCATGGCGGAGATGAATCTGGACAGGCTGCTGGCAGAACTGAAATGGAAGAGTGGAAAAAAATCTAAAAATATGGAACGGGATCTGAATGACAAACAAATTGTTTTGGGACATCCTTGACACCTATGGAACCTCCAGTAAAATCCCCAGGTCGATCAGAGCTCGTGGCTGAGTTGGAAATTTCGTGGAAGTTGCTGTGGTACTGTGCGGGCAGAACTTCGTTGAAGGCGATGGCGGTGCGGTGGCGGCTCGTGGCGGCGGCGGCGATCGTCGGAACTGATACAAGAGGCTTCACACCTCAGAATGGAAGCCTTCACAGAAACCAAGGGGGAGAGGGAGGAGAGAGGAGGGGGGCGCACCAGCCCTTGCTCTTCAATTTTGTTGGATTCAAATGGCATTAATTCACTAAAAGGAGAAAATACAACTTATATATGTTACATATCACATCTCTTATCCACCATTGGATCTAGGGGAAGGGGATGGAGGGTGGGGATGAGATGTGAACATCACACACAAAAAATACATAAAAAAACAAAAGGGGGGGGGGGGCGGCCCTTGGACTTTGAATGGCAAGATGTGGAAGGTTGAAATGGTAGGTGGGGTAGGTGGCTTCCATATGGACTTTTTAAGCCATTTGTCCCCCATGTGTTTTTTACCATTCAAACTTCTAGATATTCCAATGTGGCATGTTGACTGGCCCCACGTGGGACACTAGGCTGAGGTGGCCCAATGTGGTGGGGTCCGGGGGGCCCGTGGGGCCCACGGGGTCCGAAATGCTCATAAGCCCCTATTACACTCAAAATGGCAAACCGAATGCAACGAAATAAATACAAATTACACACACATAAAGTCTAGCTAAATATAATAAATGGGGAGGCTCAAGGCGGAGTCTCCAGGCTATCTCCGAGCCAGATGGACGCTGAGGTGGCTCATGTCGTGCTCCGTGTGCGGTACCGGTGGCTCGACGTATCGTGCCGATCAACTGCTCGGGTGTCCGCACCACCCTCCGAGCCTAGGGGCCGCCGGGGAGAGTTGGTTCCTCGAGTGTTTGTTCATTGGGCTTTCCTTTCCTGAGTGGGCCCTGTGGGCTATCACTCGGGTGAGCTTGCCTCGTTGGACCCTGTTGGGTCTTGTTGGGCTGCTCTTTGGGTGGGCTACAGAAATCCCCCTCTCCACCATCAAAACCTTGAGAAGTCCGAGGTAAACCCACCACAAAATCTGTAGTAACATGGTCCCATTTCCACATTGGAATCTCTAACGGCTGAAGCAATCCACCTGGCTTTTGATGTTCGGCTTTAACCTGCTGACAAGTCAAGCACTTGGAAACAAACATAGCCACATCTCTCTTCATACCTGGCCACCAGAACTGCTTTTTCAAATTCTGATACATCTTGGTGACACCTGGGTTGTTGAACCCCCTCCTCATGTATTATGTCTTATGGATTTTGATGATGACCAAATGAATTTATATGAACTGAAAATGAGCTTTGGAAGTGATCACATCACATAAGGATTTGGCGTCTAGAAGGCTCAAGAACATCATCTCTAGGGTAAGTGTTTTGATTTGAATTTGGACGGAGAATCTAATTCAGAAGTTGTTTTGACAGGACAATCTATATGGCCAAAGATTACCAACGTTCAAGGACGGTTAGTGAGATCAATTTCAACATATTGCCTTTTGAATGTGTGGTTTGAAGTTCTTTATTTTGATCTCAAGGATTAAATTGATTTAGGAGTCATCTAAGTTTAAATGGTTTGAATTTCATTCCCTCTCATGCTTTAAAAACCATCTTGAACCCCTAGACTTGTTCTTGGACTTAGTGGGTCTTTCACCAATCTTTTGGATGTTCTAAAGTAGGCCTTTCATCTCCAGCTGAAAGGGTCGACCCATTGGGTCAACCCCCAGCTGCAAGGGTCGACCCCAAGGGTCGCCCCCTGGTGATTTATTTTGTGAACCCGGCGGGCTCCTTCACAAGACCTACAAGGGTCGACCCCAAGGGTCGACCCATTCACTCGAGGGTCGACCCCAAGGGTTGACCCCAAGGGTCGACCCCTGAAAACTCCAGTTGCCAGATTTGTGAAACCAGCAAGGGTTCCTGAGAGGGTCTACCCCAAGGGTCGACCCATGCCGTCTGGCCCTTCTGGCCCCTCACGAGGGTCGACCCCAAGGGTCGACCCTTTCTGGTCTGGGCGGTGCCGTGATTGTGGACTCTTGTCCATGCGAGCTTAATGTCAAACCACACTTGTGTGGCTGTCCCTAAACCACTCCTTGATGAGTGGATCTTGTCCCCTAGACATCCCTTGACCGCCCTTAGCCTATATATCATCCCATTGAGATGAAAACCCTAAGAGATATTCGCATCCTCTGATTTTGGGTTTTTGCTCTAACTCTTGTGAGTGCAGGTCGCAACCAGCAGCCACAACTCTTCTTCTACCTTGTTGTGTGCGTGAAAGTGAAGGAAAGAAGAGGGATTCAAGCCTCCAAATTGACATCCTGCTGGTTGGCTGTGTGGAGTACAAGATCGTACCACATCCGAGCACAATCATCAAGAACGATCATCGGGCTGCACCAAGTGTTCGACGAAATTCGCTGAAGTGATAGAGGGAGCACCGATAAGGATAAATCACTTTCTAAACTTCTCATTCTGAATCATTTTGCTTGATCTTGAATATTTGTGTAATCATAACTTTCGATTCTTGTGTGTAGTGTTCATCTTCGGAAACATGAATGCGCGTGTGTATATGTGCGCATGTGCGCATTTGGCTACCAGATCGGAAGCCGTGTGTGTGTGTGTGTGTGTGTGTGTGTGTGTGTGTGTGTGTGTGTGTGTGTGTGTGTGTGTGTGTGTGTGTGTGTGTGTGTGTGTGTGTGTGCTTGCTGTTCTACACAGCGTGTGTGTGTGATTCACTACATAGTGTAGCGTTAATCCTCTGTGTGAGGGGTGGACGTAGGGGTCACGACAGTGTACCCGAACCACCTAAAAATTCCGTGTGTCATTTGTGGTTTGCTACTTCATTTACTTGTCGAGTGGGCTTCACGGTGAGGTGAGCATTCACCATTTTCTCTATCAATCACACCCACTTCACATGCATCCACGAGTGTGATCTTGTTCGTGTAAGGCTAGAGCTTGTATGCATAATTAGTATAGAATTCACGCAAGTAGTTTATTTTAATTGGCCATCAATTCACCCCTCCCCTCTTGATTGCCAACCTCCGGGACTCAACAATTGGTATCAGAGCCTTGGTCTCTGTTTAATATCGACCACACGGTCGTCAGAGCTAGATCCCATTAAATGGCAAACAAGGGGATGATGCCCGAAGGGCATTCTATTCAAAGACCTCCGTTCTTTGATGGATCAAACTACCCCTACTGGAAAAATAGAATGTATGTTTTCCTACGTGCCCAGGACTACGATGTTTGGCGTGTCATAAGTAGGGGTCCATATGTATTATCTAAAAATGAGAATGAGTGGGATGAAGAAGATATTAGGAAGTGTTCAGCGAATTTTAAAGCTATGAATTTAATTCAATGTGCTGTTCATCCTAATGAATACTCACATATATCTATGTGTTCCTCTGCACAGGAGATGTGGAACAAGCTACGGCTTATCTATGATGGAACGTCGGAAGTAAAGGAAATCAAAGCCAATCTTTTAGTCTGGGACTACGAGCTGTTCGCAATGAAGCAAGATGAGTCCATTTCTGACATGTTTGCTAGATTGACAGAAATTACAAATAGACTAAAGGGACTTGACAAGGAGTATTCTAACAAGGAGCTTGTCAGAAAAGTTCTAAGATCCCTCTCTCCACAGTGGCATACAAAAGCCACTGTAATTGAAGACTCCAAGGATCTCAACACTCTAACTCTGGATGAGTTGATCGGCTCGCTGATGACATATGAAATAAACATCAAAAGGAGTGAGGAGGATCACAAGAAAAAGAAAATTGTCACACCATTGGCCCTAAGGGTGAATCCACAAGATTCAGAGGGCAGTGACAATGATTCCATTGGCAACACTGAAGATGAGGAACTGGTTGCCATGATCACACAAAGAGCAAGAAGGCTCGTCAAAAGAACAAGAAACGTTGGTGGTCAGTTCAGGAAGGGACCAAGAAGGCAAGGACCAAACAGAGGAGAAAGTAGCAAGAAAGAAGAAGTGATTTGCTATGAATGCAAGAAACCCGGCCATATGCGGGGTGAGTGCCCCGATCTCATCAAGAAGGTAAAGAAAGGCAAGTTCAGGAAGCCCAAGGCCATGATGGCCACATGGAGTGATGAAGATCAGGAGGAATCCGGAAATGAAGATGGACTAGATGAGCTAGTCCAGAATCTCTGTCTCATGGCCAATGACGACGAAGGAAATAAGGTAGATTCTGAAACTGAAACTCTTACTTGTGAACAATGGCAAATTGCATATGAATCTTTATATGAAAAATGTAAAAGATTCAAATCTGAAAATAGAAATTTTAAAAAGAAAATTGATCATTTTGTGCATACTAAAAAATCATGTGAAGAGTGTCATGCTTTAAAATCAGAAAATGAAAACATGAAGCATGAAAATGAAATTCTTGCATCCAAAACTGAACTGTTTGAAGAAGAGATTTCATGCATGAGAGAAGAACAATCCACATTTCTGAAAATGCATGAAGAATTGAAAAATGATATGGAACAAGAAAAGCTTGAAAGCATTACTTGCAATGAAGCCAAAGTAAAGGCTGAAGAACAAAGCCAATCTCAAATGGCTCAAATAAAAGAGCTAAAGGATGCTCTTGCCATCTTTGAAAAATCAAAAGTTCAAACAACCCATTGGGCCCCCATAAGTTCAGCATCCTCCAAACCAAAGAAACACATGCATAATTCCTTTTCAAATGTTGAAAGAAGGAGAAAAAGAAATAGAGCCACCACTTGTTTCTATTGTGGACAAATGGGTCATGACATGTATGATTGTAGAATTCTGAAATATGATGAAGAAAATTCTGCTAGATTCAGAAATAGATCATATATGCATCATGCCTCTAACCATCATGGACCCAAGCTTGCTTGGGTACCAAAATCTCTATAAGCACTTTGGTTGAATTACAGGTCTACTCGAGAGCTCAAGGGAACAAATGGTATTTGGACAGTGGTTGCTCTCGGCATATGACGGGAAACAAGGAATGGTTTGTGGACCTGCATAAAAAGGATGATGGGACGGTAGCATTCGGTGGTAAGGACAAAGGTAAAATCATCGAAGAAGGTAAGTTAGGTAAGAATCAAAATCATACCATTGAAAATGTATTGCTTGTGAAAGGTTTGCATCATAATCTCTTAAGCATAAGCCAACTTTGTGATAAAGGATGCAATGTGATTTTTGATTCTAACCATTGCACTGTTTTGAATAGAAATACTCATGAGATAAAGTTCATTGGTTTCAGGAATAACAATGTCTATATGATAGACTTGAATGATGCCTTTCATGAGAATTTATGTTTAGTTGCAAGGAACAATGATGATGCTTGGCTCTGGCATCACCGGCTTGGGCATGCTAGTTTCAATGTTTTGCTGAAATTATCCAGGAATGATTTGGTAATTGGACTGCCCAAGTTGAAGGTCGTCGATAATGAAGTGTGTGGGGCGTGTAGCATGGGGAAACAAACAAGGACATTATTCAAGAGCAAGAATGATGTGACCACATCGAGACCTCTTGAAATCATCCACATTGATCTCTTTGGACCAAGCAGAACACACAGCTTGGGTGGTAAATTATATAGTTTTGTAATTGTGGATGATTACTCAAGATTCTGTTGGGTTTACTTCCTTTCTCATAAAAATGATGCCCTGACGGAATTTGAAGCATTTTGCAGGGTGGTTCAAAATGAAAAGGGGTTTTGCATCAAAACCGTGCGGAGTGATCACGGCAGGGAATTTGATAACCATGAGTTCAGCAATTTTTACAGGGCTCAAGGCTACACTCACGACTTCTCCGCACCAAGAACCCCCGAATAAAATGGCGTTGTTGAAAGGAAGAATAGAACACTGATCGAAATGGCAAGAACCATGCTAAATGAGAATAATCTGCCGAGGTACTTTTGGGCTGAAGCAGTGAACACAGCATGCTACATAATCAACCGTGCCATGGTAAGACCATTGTTGAAGAAAACCCCCTATGAGCTGTACCAAGGTAAGAAGCCAAACATTTCATATGTTAGACCATTTGGCTCAACCTGTTACATTCATAACAATGGTAAGATAGACCTGGCAAAATTTGATCCCAGAAGTGACAAAGGTATACTTCTTGGGTACTCACTTAGCTCAAGAGCATATCGAGTGTACAACTTGAGAACTCTTGTAGTTGAGGAAAGCCCCCATGTCATTATTGATGAATCATCTCAAAATAGAACTAATGAAAAATCTGTCTTGCAGGATGATGAGTTGGATGTTGGAGATATCGAGAAGAAAGAAAGAAAAACTGAGAAACAAGAAGAAGAAGAACCACAAGAAGATGATGCTAATCAGGAAATTCAAGTTGAACAGCAACTACCAATGTAATGGACCTTTCCAAAGGACCATCCGCCGGACAATGTGATGGGCAATGTAGAAGAAGGAATACGGACACGAGCCTCTTTCAGGGAAGTTGAAAATCAAGATTACATAGCCTTGCTTTCTCAATTTGAACCTCACTCCATAGAAGAAGCCTTGAATGATGAGTCATGGATCATGGCCATGCAAGAGGAACTACATCAGTTCCAAAGGAACAAAGTATGGTTCCTTGTTCCATACCCTAAGAATCACTCCGTGATCGGAATGAAATGGGTTTTCCGAAACAAAACAAACGATCAAGGAGTGGTAACTAGGAACAAGGCCAGGCTAGTAGCCAAAGGCTATAGCCAAGAGTTAGGAATTGACTTTGATGAGTCTTTTGCTCCAGTAGCAAGACTTGAGGCAGTGAGGGTTCTCTTAGCATTTACATGTTGTCACAATATCAAATTATTTCAAATGGATGTTAAGAGTGCATTTTTGAATGGCTATATCCAAGAGGACGTGTATGTGGAGCAACCACCGGGGTTTGAAGACACAGAGCATACAGACCATGTGTACAAGCTGGACAAGGCACTTTACGGTCTGAAACAAGCACCCCGTGCATGGTATGAATGGTTAAGTGATTTCCTCATTCAAAATGAATTCAAACGAGGTAATGTTGATCAAACCCTCTTTACAAAATTGAATGGTAAGGAAATCTTAATTGTTCAAGTTTATGTTGATGATATTATTTTTGGCTCCACTAATGATGCTCTCAGTAAAGACTTTGTAAAATTAATGCAAAGTGAGTTTGAAATGAGTCTTATGGGAGAGCTAACATTTTTCTTGGGATTACAGGTAAATCAAACGGTAGATGGGCTATTCATACATCAAAAGAAGTATGCAATGGAGTTGCTGAAAAAGTTTAATTTGACATCAACAAAACCACAACCAACTCCTATGTCCACCTCAATAAAAATTGATCAAGATGAGACAGGTAAATCAGTGGACCAAAAACTTTTTAGAAGCATGATAGGTTCACTATTGTATTTAACTGCCAGCAGGCCCGACATTCAGTTTGCTGTTTGCCTTTGTGCAAGATTTCAGTCAAATCCAAAGGAATCACATATGTCGGCTGTAAAACGGATTTTTAGATATATTGCTGGTTCAGTTAACTTAGGATTGTGGTTTCCACATAATTCGTGTTTTGAACTAGTTGCTTATTCTGACGCCGATTAAGCGGGCTGTAAGATGGATCGGAAAAGCACCAGCGGGTATTGCCAGTTTCTTGGAGGATGCGTGGTTTCATGGGCCTCCAAGAAACAAAATGCAGTGGCATTATCAACAGTCGAAGCCAAGTATGTGGCTGTCGGTAGTTGTGTTGCCCAGGTGTTATGGATCCAACAGTAAATGATTGATTATGGCATATCCTTTAAAAACACCTCAATTCTTTGTGACAACACATCAGCCATAAACATGTCCAAAAATCCAGTTCATCACTCTTGCACCAAGCATATTGAAATTAGACATCATTTCATTAGAGATCATGTAAGCAAGGGTGATATTAATATCAGCTTTATTGAGACAGATCGTCAAATTGCCGACATTTTCACCAAACCTCTTAGTGAAGACAAGTTCACATCATTCAGGAGAGAACTAGGGGTTTGTAGGATAGACAAGTCTGAATAATAGTCATGTGCATCAATGTATAAATAGGTCACTGCATTCCATGTAATTGCATCAAGTTCCATGCATATAGAACATCTCTTGTCATGCATGTGCATTATTATTGCTTGAAAAACAAACAAAAAATATTGTATGAAAAATCATTTTTGTGTGTTACCGCATTTCTTCTATGTATACTGTATACACACAATGCTCTTTGTAATTTCTATGGCCGAAATCATTCTTGAATTATTAAACTGCCCACAAAGGAGCTAAATAGTTCAAAGTCAGAAATCCGGATCAAAAGGACCTTACTCGTCTCATATATTCCAAAATTTCGACTAACACTACCCCAATTGCTTACACCCCAAATTATATCCAAAATTCCTTGATTTCATAAATTTTTACAATTGGGGACTCGAGCCGGACATTCCTTGACATTCTTTTCGAGTAATACTTGCATATTGCTGAAAACCAGTGAACAGGTCGACCCATAGGGTCGACCCTCGCAAACCGCGACCCTCGCAAACCTAGCAAATGGGTCGACCCCAAGGGTCGATCCTCGCGAACCCGGTTCTGCCCGGGGGTAAGAGAACCAGGGGACGACCCATTGGGTCGACCCAAACCGGCGGGGCGGCTCACCCGCACCCAAGCCGTTCCGACACCGGTTCCAACCCTAAGTTGGGACCCTCCCATGGCTATATAATATCTCTTGCCCCCCTCCTAGCCTAGCCACCACCCTTTGCAAGCCCTAAAAACCCTTCCTTGGCATCAAAGACATCAAGCCCTAGCCGCGGTTCTCCGGGTGGCATCCACGCGCACTCTTCTCGTTGTGGCTTAAAGCGTCATCCTTTGATCATCATTCCCTTGAGGTAAGCTTCTGATGTCTGTGGAGGATCATAGATTCACACTTTTCGCATTCCTCTTTGGTTGAACCATCAAGATATATACCCCATCGGTGGGTTCTTTCGGTTTGTGTTTTAGATGGCCCCGAAGAGGCGTTCTTCTCGTAGCATGGGGGAGTCTAGTGCGGCCATGGCACGTCGTGGTAGGGCGGCCGTACATGGTAGAGAATTCGCGCCTTCAAGCAAGGTTTTGGACAGAAAGGTACTCCGACCTCGAGCGGTATCATTTGTCAATCTTAACCGCCATCTTCCGAGTTTAGTGGATGTTCTCTGCAGTCAGCAAAATTTGGATTTCTTCATGTCTGAACATCGACGTATTTATCCGAGTTTGGTGCATCAATTTTATAGCAACCTCACCATGTCCGGGGAACATCCGATTACTATGGTTAATGGCCAACGGGTTATACTCTCCACAGAATTTTTGGGAATGGCATTTAATCTCCCTCATGAAGGCTTTACATTTGGAGATATTGTGGTTCCTGAAGAGACTGTTTATCAAATGATGACATCTGAAGAAAAAGGTGCACATTCACTTGCTGGGTTAAACGCCAATCATTTTCCTCCAATGCAGCATATATTACACAGGATGATCACTACTATCCTGCTCCCAAGAGGAGGAGGCCATGACAAAGTGACCGAGATCCATATGTTCTTATTTTACTGTCTCTTGGGTGATATTCCGGTTAATTTCCTCGCTATGTTTTTAGCTCATATGTGTAACATCATGAAGCACAAGAACAAAACTCTTCCTTATGCCGCCGCACTTTCTGCTATATTTGCACACCTGGACATCAACCTCTCAAAAGAATCTTCTCAGGACATTAGAAAGGCTGATATATTTACTGTTCATTCTATTTATCATAATATGGGCTATGAACTGCGAGATGGTAACTTGGTCTGAACATTGAAAAGTGCTGCACATGAAATCAGTTCTAAGGAGGAGGGTGACGATGATGCACAGGCCGGTTTGCAACAGCCACATATTCCTGTTGAGGACATGCCTTCCGAGGTGGTTCAGCTAATCATGGATCGATTGGATACTATTGATGATCGGTTAGACGAGTATGGGGAGACCATGGCAGCTATGTAACTTGAACTATCAGATCTGAAACTCTCTCACCAGGAGCACTCTCAATACGTCACTGACGCTTTGGCCGACCAAACCCACATGATGGAAGAACTCTCGGCATATATTAGGCGTCAACATAGTCCCTCCACTCCGAATGATAATGATGATTAGACTCTGATGCTCCTTCCATTTGGCACAGTTGTTATGCTTATTTCACCCCCTCCTTTTTGATGCTGCCAAAGGGGGAGAAAAGACTATTTGGCTACTTATATGTATTGTGTGATGTATGCTTGCCTGCATGTATGCTTTCCTCATTTTCCTAGTTCATTAGCCACGTTGCATTTTAGTCTTGTTGCATTTTAGTTTGCATTTGAGTCTCATACATTGCATCTTGCTATTTGCATTTCTGACTTTGCTCCCCTTACAACTTGTTGTCGGCAAGACCTTGTGGAACTATGCAATGTTAATCAATCTTACATATTGTGTTGTTTTATATTGTGTTGTCTTTTATCGATCCAATATGTGAGATGGAATGATTCATGCTAATGTGGTTTCAACTGTTCATGGAATGAAGTTTTTATATAGAATTTTGTCATCATCAAAAAGGGGGAGATTGTTGAACACCCTCCTCATGTATTATGTCTTATGAATTTTGATGATGACCAAATGAATTTATATGAACTGAAAATGAGCTTTGGAAGTGATCACATCACATAAGGATTTGGCGTCTAGAAGGCTCAAGAACATCATCTCTAGGGTAAGTGTTTTGATTTGAATTTGGACGAAGAATCTAATTCAGAAGTTGTTTTGACAGGACAATCTATATGGCCAAAGATTACCAACATTCAAGGACGGTTGGTGAGATCAACTTCAACATATTGCCTTTTGAATGTGTGGTTTGAAGTTCTTTATTTTGATCTCAAGGATTAAATTGATTTAGGACTCATCTAAGTTTAAATGGTTTGAATTTCATTCCCTCTCATGCTTTAAAAACCATCTTGAACCCCTAGACTTGTTCTTGGACTTAGTGGGTCTTTCACCAATCTTTTGGATGTTCTAAAGTAGGCCTTGCATCTCCAGCTGAAAGGGTCGACCCATTGGGTCGACCCCCAGCTGCAAGGGTCGACCCCAAGGGTCGCCTCCTGGTGATTTATTTTGTGAACCCGGCGGGCTCCTTCACAAGACCTGCAAGGGTCGACCCATTCACTCGAGGGTCGACCCCAAGGGTCGACCCCTGAAAACTCCAGTTGCCAGATTTATAAAACCAGCAAGGGTTCCTGAGAGGGTCGACCTCAAGGGTCGACCCATGCCGTCTGGCCCTTCTGGCCCCTCACGAGGGTCGACCCCAAGGGTCGACCCTTTCTGGTCTGGGCGGCACCGTAATTGTGGACTCTTGTCCATGCGAGCTTAATGTCAAACCACACTTGTGTGGCTGTCCCTAAACCACTCCTTGATCAGTGGATCTTGTCCCCTAGACATCCCTTGACCACCCTTAGCCTATATATCATCCTATTGAGATGAAAATCCTAAGAAATATTCGCATCCTCTGATTTTGGGTTTTTGCTCTAACCCTTGTGAGTGCAGGTCGCAACCAGCAGCCACAACTCTTCTTCCACCTTGTTGTGTGCGTGAAAGTGAAGGAAAGAAGAGGGATTCAAGCCTCCAAATCGACATCCTGCTGGTTGGCTGCGTGGAGTACAAGATCGTACCACATCCGAGCACAATCGTCAAGAACGATCATCGGGCTGCACCAAGTGTTCGATGAAATTCGCTGAAGTGATAGGGGGAGCACCGATCAGGATAAATCACTTTCTAAACTTCTCATTCTGAATCATTTTGCTTGATCTTGAATATTTGTGTAATCATAACTTTTGATTCTTGTGTGTAGTGTTCATGTTCGGAAACACGAACGCGCGTGTGTGTATGTGCGCATGTGCGCGTTTGGCTACCAGATCGGAAGCCGTGTATGTGTGTGTGTGTGTGTGTGTGTGTGTGTGTGTGTGTGTGTGTGTGTGTGTGTGTGTGTGTGTGTGTGTGTGTGTGTGTGTGTGTGTGTGTGTGTGTGTGTGTGTGCTGTTCTACACAGCGTGTGTGTGTGATTCACTACATAGTGTAGCCTTAATCCTCCGTGTGAGGGGTGGACGTAGGGGACACGGCAGTGTAGCCGAACCACCTAAAAATTCCGTGTGTCATTTGTGGTTTGCTACTTCATTTACTTGTCGAGTGGGCTTCGCGGTGAGGTGAGCATTCACCATTTTCTCTATCAATCACACCCACTTCACACGCATCCACGAGTGTGATCTTGTTCATGTAAGGCTAGAGCTTGTATGCATAATTAGTATAGAATTCACGCAAGTAGTTTATTTTAATTGGCCATCAATTCACCCCTCCCCTCTTGATTGCCACCCTCCGGGACTCAACATGGGTGAATAGAAAAGCGGGATCTATGGGCTTCACTCAGAATTGTGAATCTCAATGCATCCTCTACAGGGACATACAATCTGCCATGGAAACTGACAACCATCTCTTCATCAAATTCCACATCATACCTTGATACAACGCGGGCCAAATCAGGGTCAGCTTGCTGAGCTTCTCTAATCTGCTGATATAAAGCTGAACCCAAAGCCAAACTTGCACAAACTGCCATCCTCAGATCGGCATGAATCTCTACACTGAATGCCTCGCTCGGAAGCCGTTCCCAAAGTTTCCATTCATGAAGCAACAGATGACCGACTTGTACTTTCCTGCTCAGAGCATCAGGCACAACATTCATTTTACCCGGCTGATAAGAGAGTGTAAAGTCATAATCTTTCATGAATTCCATCCAACGACGCTGCCTGAGATTCAGATCTTTCTGGGAGAATATATATTGTAAACTCTGATGATCAGTGAAAATCTGAAACTTCTCACCATATAGATAATGTCTCCAGATCTTTAAAGCAAAAATAACTACAGCTAGCTCTAAATCATGCGTGGGATAATTTTCTTCATGCTATTTCAATTGCCGAGATGCATATGCGATAACTTTACCATATTGCATCAGCACTACACCCAAACCCACTCGAGAAGCATCTGTGCATACAACAAATCCATCAATCATACGGAAAACATCCTAAGCCAGCAATAGACAACTCAAAAGGACTAACTCTGGACAAGTGCAAATTCCAATTCCTTATACAAATCCTCAACTTCTGCTCTGATACCAGCTGTGACGACCCAGAGCGCCGGATACCGATATATCGATAACATCGATACACCGATACCAGGAACTGGGGAAGCCACCCAAGAGGCTGATGAGGCCCCTGAAGGGTTAGTGAAGATTGTCGAGGGGATGTATAACGAATTGCAATCACAAGCGCGCATATTAGATTAAACAATAAAATTTAGCAGGAGAGCGGAAGCAATTTCAAAAATAAACAGAGTTTATATATAACTAGTCCAGAGGCACGAGAGTGCAGTCCAAAAGTACAACTACTCGGGGCATACCCCGGCAAAAGTACACAAGAAAGCCAACAAGGCAACCCGTCAACTGCTGGCAGCTAAACACGGTCTCCGAGCACACGGGAAACACCGGGAGACGAGGGACGCGGCTCACCTGAAAAGGGAAGGGTGAGTCACAGCCAGACTCAGTAGGGGTCACGCGGATCCCTACCTCAAGCTAAACAAGCATACATGCAAAAATAAAGGCAATTAGAGCATGCATTTAATTAAATAACAGGCAATGACATGAATAAACTAATCACAATAAAGCTGTAAAATCTAACTACACAGATATAATAGCTAATACATGCCAATAGCAAGTAAGTCTAAACGACTGAAACTAAATCTACCAATAGAATATGCCTCAACCAATCCAAGTAGCAAGGAACAAGACCACCACTGGGAACAGAAACCAGATGCGTCCACTGACGGCTTACACTGCGTCTCAAGCACTCACAGTCGGTAACACGACAAGCTGAGCGCGTAAACAGTACCAAACCAAGTGACCAGTCAGAGTGACACTCGTCAGTGTCAGTCCACAGCCTCCGACCATGTGTGCACACACTGACTCTCGCTTGAGCCAGGCATTCTAGCTAGTTTTCTCCCTCGGTAGGACGCTACCGTTGGCCGGGAGCCCACGGTACTAGCTTAAAAACTGTGTGACGGGAACACCCCTCCGCTATCCCCAAGCGGGTCGGTACTCAAAGACCTTAGGGCTACAACAGTGGTTCCATTGCAAGGAAAGTAAAGCTACTCTATTGGAGTTTAAAAATATGCCATTATAATATAAAATATCTCATACATGGCATATAAACATTATTGAACGCATTAAAGAATAGGCCGGCAACTATTTGAAACTGACAGGCGTGTGGCGGTCTGCTGCCACCGCGTCACAGGCATGTCACGGTTGGGGACTGGCGCGTTACATTGACTGTGACGCGTCCGCCCTTGGCCGTCACAGCCACCGAAGCTAAACGAATCCACAACGATCAAACAGGGTGTAACGGTCGGCGACCACGCCGTCACAGAGCCTGACGGTCTAGTGTGGGCGCGTTACATCAATCGTGACGCGTCCGCCCCTGGCCGTTAGAACCACCCGAGGCCAAATCGACTAACAGTTTTTCAAACCGTTCACAGGCGGTGTAACGCGCTCGCGCCGGCGCGTTAGAGCGCCCTGACGGCCGGCCGACTGGCCGTCAGGTCAACCGCCATACCGGGTCAACGGAAATCAACGGAAGTGTAACGGTCGGGAGCCTGACTGTTACACACACTGTGACGCCCCTTCAAAGGGCCGTTACAGTTCTGTAACGCGTCCCCGATGGACCGTTACGGGTGTGACGGTTCCTGGAAGGACCGTCACACCGTCTGGGTTACGGACGGGTTATGTTTGAAAACGGGTTCCCTCTCGGGCGACCGGAATCACCGGGTAACGACGAAAACCTATAAAACCTGTTAAACCACACGTCCTAAACAACATAATACCAACAGAAATAACCACATGCAATGCCCATAATGGATTAAACATGAAGAACAAAGCTTAAAACCCTAAACATGGAAAATAACCAATATACATGCCATATGGGTCTAAACAAGAAACCAAGCTATTGGAAATGATCCTAACGAGATCGAGATTCCATCCCCCTACCTCGTTCAAGCCGAAACGGCCGATTAAGCCGCATGCACCGAAGAGGGTTCACCGAGCCTTCTCGCTCCATCTCGCTCCCACGAGCCACTAATCACGCCGTAGTGGGTATCAACGCGTTCCTCTCGACGCGAGGAATCCACCGACACCTTCCACGCCTCGAACCGTCGCCGAATCGCCTGGATCCCAAGGAGAGGGGAGATGGGCGATCGGACGAGAGAGAGAGAGACAGCGTGAGGGTGAGTGAGAGATCGACGAGGGGAGAGAGAGGGGGGTGAGGGATTAAAGGAAAAAAATAAAGTTAATATATATAATATATTTATTATATATAAAAACCTTATTATTTCCATAAAATACTCAATCAAATCCAATTAAATCCTGAAAAATGCCGGAAAAATTCCTAAAAATCTAGGAAAATAGCCAGAAATTCCAGAACGAGTTCTAGATCCGAACCACTAAGGATCCATTAAGGCACGGGCCTCACAGTGAGGGCTAAAGCCTTGAAAGTAGTGTGATACCGGGCAGATGTCCGAGATAGTTGATGTGGAGGGAATCGGGTCAGACTCAGGATCAGGAGGAAGTAGAAGAAGAAATTGATAGATAGAGAAAGGCGGATCCAGAGGGTTCGAAAATTAAGCAGAAAAATCATGGGGGAAAGAATCCGCAGGTTTCGGAGGAAGAGGATGACAAGGGATGGATAATGATAAGGAATTAAACAAAGGAGAATCTGGAGGCTCCGGACGAGGACGATGATGAGGGATAAATGAAGACAAGGAACTAAACGGAGAGGGGTCCAGAGGCTCCGGACGAAAAGGAATGTGAGGGTCCAGGGACCCTGGAGTAGAGGAGGAGCTTGATGGCGTAGATTTAGATGATGGAAAGTGTCCCCTCAGCCAATGGACTGCACATAAAAAGAAGCTGAATAACAACGTGAGCAGTGATGGATTTGGATAGGAAGTGGATGAACTAACGTGGCCCCTTCCAACAAGGGATTTCTTATCCTTAAGCTTCACTTTATGCCTTCCCTTCTTCTTGGTAGATACTCTCTTACAATGCAGCCCTTCAACCTTCAACATAACTTCTTGGCCTCTTGGCTTCGCAGGCCGCTCCCAATGATGTTCCCAGACAGACGACCTCGTCTTTCTCTGACCAACCGGCTCAATCGATGCGGTTAGGGCCCATACGCTCTCATTTGATGGACTTTTAATAAGACCCTTTAGACATTTAAAAGTGAATGGTAACTCTCTTGGCAAATGATCATAGCAAAAACATGAGAGTTTCACTTGTGAAGTAGGGATCTTGACATGGAATGATCCTTTTGGAAATAGCTCCCTTGATAGATGAATTGTATCTATCATTGGAAGTTTGACCTTAGACATAAGGAGCTTCATGTTTGGGGCACTGCTCAAGGCCATTGGAATATCACGCGTGAATATGCTGGGTAACATAGGCATTCGTCCCTTGCATGGAAGTTGGTGGGGAGCAGACATGATCTCAAAAGCTTCCAACAAGGAGTGCCCTGACCCGCCCTTGAGCATAGAGTTCATCATCTCCTCTGCAGTGGAATGTGTCATCACTATGCTTGAGGAGAACCTCTTCTTTTGATTAGCCATTTGAACTATGACTGAACAAGGGTTAATAAGAGCCTTGAAAGCATGTTGGCCCATGAATAATGTGACCTCTATTGTTTTGGACCCCTATTTGCTCAGAACCAATTTGTGAGAGTCCTTCTTGATGGACATTGGTGCAGATGGAGATTCGGGCTTCTCAAAGGTGCCCGGCAGAAGAACCTGAATCGGCATTCGGCAAATGAAATCTTGGATTTTGAATGGCATAGCCGTGACCAAATTCTTCTTGTCCGGTTCTTGAACATCATCTTTGGCGCATGTATTTATAGAAAGACACCCACTCCGGGAGGTGGTGAAAGGAGGTGAGACGGAGGTGGCATGCTCAGCGGGTAATGGAGGTTCAATGGAAGGGGTTGTAGGAAGGGTAGGTGGAGGTTGAAACACGGTGAGCTTCTCCCCTTGCTCAAAAGTAGATGAGGTTGGCTCGGGTGCAAGAATAGATGGACCCTGCTCAGGATTAGTCACGGGTTTGGGTAAGGGGTCAAGTGGAGGAGTAAGAGTGGTTGGGTTTGAAGTTATAGGGATGGTGGAGGCCTTAAGTGGCGGCGATTGAGAGTTACTTGATTGGGGACAAGGGCTAATGGGAGGCTCAGTGGAGTCTGATGGTGTGGAGGTTATTTGTGTAGTTGGAGGGGTAACAATAGGAGGCTTGGTACATAGGAAGTGTCAGGTTTTGGTGGTACGTGAGGGGTTTAGGGTGGGGGGCGATTCATGGTGCATTGACACAGGCTGCTGGAGTATGGATCCATCATCGTAACACCATTTGATTTCATAGATAGAGGTAGGGATAGTGTCTAATTCATGGTGCATTGATGTGGGTTGCTGGAGTATTGACCCATCATCGTAACACCATAATGTCTCATAGATAGGGGTAGGGATAATGGCTTCGTCCTGAGCAAGGGGTTCTTGTGGAAGCGGTGAAAGGGGGAAACGAAGAAAAGTCAGAGTAGGTGCATCTCCATAATCTTCATAAATTTCATCACGTGCCGTTTCCAATTCTTTATAATCATCAAGTTCAAATGGGCGCCATAGTGGAGGCGTGTTGATGAGTGGAGATGGTGTATATTGACATGAAAGATTTTATGGATGTGAATGCGGAGGCGGAGGGCCATATGAATGAGTGTAATGAATGAATGGTGGGTGGATGGCATCCACTTGATCGTTAATACTTGGAAGAACTTCTTGCTCACTCATATTCTCAATGCCATACTCTTCTCTTATCTCCTTCCAATCCTTCTCCATTTTAGTGATTTTATCCATGAAAGCATGAAGGGGATTGACTTGAGGAGGAGGAGGAGGCGGTCGCAGACTTGTGACCCTCTTTATTTGTTTCTCTATTTGATCAATTTTGTCAATGCGAGCTTGTTGGAGGGGTGTAACTTGTGATGTAGAGAGTTGGCCTTAAGACCTTAGAGAGACTGCTTGACATGTAGGCCGTGAAGAAGAAAGGGAGTGAGGTTGGCCCATGGGATGACTCGATCGAGCCATGGTACGAGGTACAACGAGATTTTGGGGCTATGAGGGATACTGAAATGAGGGCGGTGGTTGGCCCACGTGGTCCCTAAAAGGAAAAGCATGAGGGCCAGCTATGGCCCCTCTTAATGGTAGCCTGGATGGCCTTAATTTGTTGAGAGCTGAAAGAGTCGATGTGAGAAGCCAGGAAATCCAAGACATAGGGAATACTAGTGGAGGGGGAAGCTCCGCTAGCAATGACCTACACTTCATATGAGTACTCATAAGATGGACCAACGTCCATGGCACGGAACTGTGGCTCACCCTGGTAGCCCCAGTTCAAGTTATACTCTCCATAAGAGTGATGACCTGGTGTTGTGTCCCTTGTGCTCTAATGATGGTGTGATGTTTTGATGATAGCAACATAATGAGTCACCACATTGTTTTGATGAGAGCAACATAATGACTCACCACATAAGAATGCATGAGTGATCTAGTGCTTGTTCTGCATATGCTCTCGGGGGTGCACGTTTTCATCCCGCATAGGTCAGTGCATAATCTTGCTACTGCATGCATACATATACTCAGTGCAAACCGTGTCTTGTTACATGATGTGTATTGCCTTGTGATATATAAGGTCAGTACAGAGTTTTGCTTAGACTGCATGTCTTCCTGGTGCATACTCTCATCCTGAACAAGCTAAGTCCATGCATATGTTTGCTGCATGAACCTTAAGTCAGTGCAGGGTTAATTGTCTAGGCCTGTGCATATCATAATTGTGGTTCATGGTGGCCATTAGTCGGTGCATGTTCTTCCTTTCGCTCATGCCAAGTCAGTGCAAGTCTGCATTTCACTTAGTGTCTTGTTTGTGTCTAAGGCATACACACTCGGTGCATACTTTGTTTAAGCCAAACCATACTCGGTGCATGTTTTTGGGCTGCGCTGCAAACATACATAGTTGGTGCAGGTTTTACATAAGCATACATACTCGGTGCATGTTTTCTTGCATGAATAAAGTCGATGCATGTTTTCTGTCACATGCAAAGAGAAAAGTCGGTGCACATTTGGCCTGTGTGAAATCGAACTTGGTGCAACTTGCATATCATGCAATCTCATAGTCGGTGCAAGTTTACCTTGTACTAACCAGGTCTTTGCAACTTTTGTTGCTGCGAGCATATAAGTCTATATATGCATACTTTGCATATATTCCACATCAAGTCGGTGCAACTTTTGTACCATGCACACAAAGTTGGTACATTCTTCGGTGGCATGTCTGTGCGTCTTTTTGTACCGTGCATACCCAAAGTTCGTGCACATCTTACATATGCAAAATGATTGCAGTGCATGATTGCATAAAGTCTGTGCAAGATAGGTTTTGGCATTTTACGTCTATGAAGTGTCTGCACTTTGCACACACCAAGTCGGTGCATTCATTGCTTATGCACACACGTAGTCTGTGCATCTCTTAGCTCTATACTCATATCAAGTCCGTGCATGATTCATCAAAGTCAGTGCATTACTCTATTTGGACATTCATTCTCGGTGTAGATTCCTGCTTATGAAATACAATGTTTGTGCTATCGTGTGTTTGACTGCATTAAAGTCAATGCTAGTTGCGTTGCATGCATACTTGAGTCGATGCCTGTTTGTCCCTGCTAGCCAGCCTAAGTTTATACTTGTTTCTGTTCAAGTATATGCATGCTTAGCCTAATGCATCCCAGGTCCATACATGGTGCTATGGTAAGGTCTGTGCATCTTTTATACTTAACTAAAAGTCACCTATGCAACAGGTCAGCAACTCGTGTTCCTTAAGAAGGACACGTGATCCAATGATAATCCTCATTCATAGATGCTACCACGTGGATCCTTATTCATCCAAATTCTGACAAGTGGAAAGAGTCCCTGAAGCTTCCAAGCGGGAGTGTTATCTCCACACGCCTAGGGCATGAGCGCGCATCTTCAGTCTGAGGAAGTATATAAGCCACCCTTCTGCAAGTCAAGAAGCCCTCTCCCTGGAAAGATCAAGAAGAATTATCGGAGAGAGAAGAAGAGAGAGTTCAACAAAGAAAAAGAGAGAGAGAGTAGCAGAGAAGAAAAGAAACGAAGAAGAAGAAGAAAGTAAGAGAGAGAGAGAGAGAGAGAGAGAGAGAGAGAGTAGCAGAGAAGAAAAGAAATGAAGAAGAAGAAGAAAGAGAGAGAGAGAGAGAGAGATCGAAGAGAAGAAGAAGCTCACTGAAGATTTGCTCTACTGGACCGTGGATCAAATCCAGGCCAGTCAGCTCCTTGAGAGCCACATCTGCACTTCATTGTTTACAGCTTTCAGTCGCTATTACTTCTTGTCTTATGTTTTCATTTTACTTTTCTTTCAAGCTGTTTGTTAGTAGAGCAAGCTGTGATGCTCAGCGGGGAGAGGAGGATTCCTCTGGACGGGTTAAACTGTAAGCCCCAACGGTTGCAGAGGTGTGGTATCCTCTGGTTGGCTAAGCTGTAACACCTAGCGGGTCAAGCTGTGAGTCAGCGGTTGGCGAAGCTGTAATGCCCAGCTGTTCAAGCTGTTTGTCAACGGATGTAGGCAAGCTGTGAATCCCAGCCGTTAAGCTGTGTATCAGCGGTAGCCACACTCTAGTTGGAGTGTGGGGTGGGCGTAGGTCTGCGGGTTGCAGACTGAACCACCTTAAAATTGCCTTGTACATTGTGGTTTGATTGTCTCATCTGCTCTCGCTAGATGTATGTTTAGGACGATTAATTTATTCTTCCAATCTAGCGAGTGTTCCATTTGCATACCGCACGTTTGATATAGGTCTCGTGTGAGTTTCGTGAAATATGTTCTTATTATCAGTCTATTCTATAGAGTTCTAAAATTTTGTTTATCTGTCATCTTCTCGTCCTTCATAGAGAGCATGAAGAGACAAGATAATATCTTTTATTTTCCATTTAGGGCTAAAGAGATGCATGAATGTATAAAACTATTAAAACATGAAATTTCTAGTCTATAATGCATGAAATCAAGCACAATCAGAGGGCTTTTATCCCTAACAAGATGTTTTTACCAATCATGAGATAACCTACCTTTTAATCTGGGCTTTAAACTTCTAATTTGAGCTTTCAAGGACCGCCCTAGTTCCTCTCTTTTTGTGACTTTTCAGCAACTTCACACTGCTCTAGCTCCTCAGCCTCTTGACCTAAGGACATGAAATTTTGAGGGTAGGAAGCTGAAACTAAGGTGAACAAAAAGTTATAAAGGATTGAACTCTAATTACCTCGTTTAGACATCCTAATCTCTTGATCTTCAGTGGTCTTTTGCTCTGAATTCTGGGCTGCTATGACTGAATCTACGACTTTAGAAGCCCCTATCTTCTTGGTTACTTGATCTCCTAGCACGAAATTTGGAGAGCTATTAGACCTTAGTATTATAAACAAAATCTTCTAAAGAACTTATCCGAAATTGTGACTCCTTACCTTGTTTCTTCACGAGCAAAAGTAAGGGTTGCTCAGGTCAAAACTAGGTCCTATTTATAGGGTTTTGGCTAGGGTTTGAGGATTAGATCGATTCTAGAGTCCTTAATTTATCAGAACCTGATCCCTAAGAGTCCCTAGTAACCTTACAAGTTCTCCCAATTAGGTCTCTTGTAGATAGGATCCCAAAGATCCAATCTTTCTACTCGTTCTTCCATTCACGGAACTAGCAGGGTGTAACGCATCAGTCTAGGTGCGTTAGGTGCATGTGGCGGTCGCACGATAGACTGTTACATCCAACGTGTGCAGAGTTTCAAATTAATAAAACTCTTTTATTCATTTATCTAATATAATTATCTATAAAAATAGTATTTATCCTTAAAATACGTGACTAGACTAAATAACCTTCTAGAATGTGGGCTAAACTAAATGGGCTTGGTCTTCAAACCTTTTGGGTCTTAATTAAATGGGTTAGATTAATTATTTAACACAATTGGGCCTTATAATGACTTATTTAATCCATTATTTATTTATTGATCCATTTTGGGTCTTTAAAATTCTCAGATAATAATTAAATATACCAAAAATAATTTATAAAAATTCTGGGGCCTTACACCCTCCCCCACTTAAGAGAATTTGGTCCCCAAATTCAATATATATGAGTTTTTATGGAGAGTGTATGTATTTGAAGGTATTAAAATTTAACGTAAGGCGAATGGGTTAAGAGAGTACCTTTTATCATCTCACCTCCCTCGTCTAGAATGGCATTTAATCGACCTCACTTCCTGCATCCGTTGATATCCCTTGAAGATTGTTCATTTATGAGAGGACACAGGGGCAAGCGATGTTCCCGGCTTTCACATTTGAGGCAAGCGCCGAGACGCTTCCAACATTCTTCTGCCGAGTGCCCAAATTTTTCACAAAATGAGAAAGGTGCCACGACTTGCTCCTTCTCTTCTTTAACTTTCTTGTTCTTTCCATTTCCATTTCCATTTCTTTTTCCATTACTGTTCCCATTATGGGACCTCTTAATGTGACGATTTTCACCCTCATCCACTTCTTGTTCTTCTTGCCTATCATGTTTTCGGCTTGACCTCTCTCCTCGAAGCCTTTCCACCTTCTCCATGGTTCTTTCACATAGGTGCGCTCTTTGAACCATCTCAGTATAGGTGCGGATATTCTGCGTTCCAAGTTGTTGGATAAATCTGGGTCTTAAACCATCCATAAATCGGTTGGCTTTCAATAAATCTATGCTTACCAAGTGAGGAGCATAAGGTGCTAGTCGAGAGAATTGTAATTCATATTCTGCCACGGACATCGTGCCTTGTTTTAAGGAGGCAAATTCCAAAGCCTTCCTCTCTTTTACATGCTCGGAGAAGTACTTGGCTCGAAAAAGTGTAGGAAAACCCTCCCATGTATGAGGTGCATCCGCAGGTGGCGTTGGAATGGATTTCCACCATGTACGAGCATCCTTGTTGAGTTGGAACGTGGCAAGTCGAACTTTCTCCTAGTCGGTGCATTGCATGACATCGAATATTCAATTAATCTCTTCGATCCAGTTTTCCGCTTCATCTGGGTTAGAAGATCCAGAGAATCGTGGGGGATTTAAACTTCAAAAATTACCGTGCAAGTTACCCGCGCCAGCCCTTCCACCAGCTTGGGCCACTGTTTGTAGGGCTTGAGTAAGTCCTGCAACAGTTTGCTGCATCTCGTCCCAGTTTATACGACGAGCCATTGAGAATCATGGACATTTTAGTTATTTAGAGTCGGGAAGATTTATCCTAAGATAATTTCTATATAACTATCTCATCCCGGCTCTACCCAATCCTCACATGGGTAAGAAAATTTCTTCCTTAGTTTATAGGTAGAGGTCCTTAAACCTTGGACTTATCCTAGGACATGACTCTTTTCCCTAAGTCCTAAGACTTAGGCTCTGATACCAACTTAACTGTCACGCCCCGAGCCTTTATGACAGCGGAAGACTCACTCCAGAAACATGAACAGCCGGCATGGTAAGCCTCTTGCAAGTAAGAATGATCAGAGCGCAAGATAATCACACACATAAATACAATTGTACAATATTTTTAATCAAACTCCAACTTATTTCATTGATAATCAATATTCAAATATAATAACTTTCAACTTCTTTCAATCTATTAGACTCAAGAAATAGGAAAATTACATAGACTCAATCTAAAAAATATAGACTTTCCTAAGTCTTCACTCTCATCTTGACAACACTTTCATTCGCTCTCGGACCCGCTACTTGTATAACCCGAATCCAAATTCGAATCACTTCCATCTCTTGAAAAGATTGGAAATAGGTAATGAGCACACTTGTCCAGTAGGTATCTTCGCATCAATATGATTAACACTATTAAAGTAATTAGTATTTTAGCTCTAAAGAATAAGGTATAATCATGCGAAATGTGATAAATCATGCGATCAAATCAAAGTAACAAGACAATCATGTAAGATAGGATGAGAGCAAGTATGAACTAGCAAGAATGTAATAAGTATGAACAAGAATGTATCATGGCCTTTCATGAACAAGAATGTACTTTCACTTTTCACTTTCATAACCATAAAGGTTACGTACGAGAATGTCAATCATGTAGCAATTCACTAGATTTTCACGAGTGCTCATGGATTTCACTTATTTATAAAGAAAGTACTCCCAGCTCAATGCGATGCCAGTAGCATCATACCCCATGGTTTATAATAGTATGTTTCCGATAATCAACCGAGGGGACTAGCATAGAGCCCTTGGACACAATCAGCGCCCGAACTGCATCTTCACGTATAAATCAAGCTACTTCCATGAGTGTAACAATAAAGTATGGCCAAGAATGTAATAAGTCCAATCAATAAGCTCTTGACAACAATTATCAAAGAACAAATGCTTTAATTACGAATATGAGAGATCAAGAGTGAATTAAGATAATGGTATGCTTATGGAAACAAATCGACAGCATAACGGTACATTTCTTTAACTTCCATTCATTATATTAAGTTTCTTGATCAATATGATAAGTCCTAGACCATTATCAAGCCATCTAGGAACTTTAGAATACCAACCCTTGGGTCAAACCTCGGGTTAACTAGCTCAAGCATTGTGACGGTCAAAAACTGGGCCGTTACATTCATGTGACGCTCCAGTGTTGGGCCGTTACAATGGTCTGAATCCCGAACAAAGAAAGTAGACTCAGTTCAATGTGATAGTCTTGTACTGGGCCGTTACGTTCACGTGACGATCGATCCTTGATCCGTTAGAATGACTGATTCCAGAAACAATAATTGGACTCAGTTAAATGTGACGGTTGTATATTGGGCCGTTACATGGGCCTGACGGTCCAATATAGGTCCGTTACATTGCTAGAACCAGAAAACATCGATAGTGATTTCTAATCAATTGGGTTTTAATTAATACAACCAACTCTGCGTCCTAGTGGGAATCCCAGGCTCGCAGAGAATTACAGAGGCCTTGAAACAAGATTTTCTTGTCCATTGGAAGGAATATCTAATAGAGAGGTCCTCAAGTCCAAGAATAATGTTCCTATAGTGCAAAGTGTGAACTAATGGATAACATACCGGAATATGTGTCATGTACTTAAAGAAAATGACTATATTGATAGAGAGAATGTGTAACAATATGAAATCATGATAAAACTCCGTCAATACATCATTTAAAATCATGATTTCGATACAAAACTATAGAATTTTGGCACATGAAATTAACATAAGTTAAAATAACTTAAGACACCTTAATTATGTAATTTCGATTATGAATCGATAACTAAACTTAAAGTCATGATAACAGGTCCAAACTTAGCTATCTAAGCTTATTTATATGTAAACTTTAACTGGTTATCATTCTGCCTCAGGTTGACAGAACACCGTGTTTGACGGTCTAGGATAGGCACGTTATAATCTTGTGACGGTTTATCGAAGGGCCGTTACAGTAGTATAACGCTCCTGTTATGGTGCGTCCGAGACAACAGAGTAATTCAAATGCAACAGAGGGTGTGACGACTTATCGTAAGGCCGTTAGATGACTGTGACGGTCTTACATTGATGCGTCATGTCGTCTGTTGGCAGTAAAATAAAGTAAAGGTTTATGAAAACATAACATGCCTGGAAATTAAAATACTACAACTGTTCTAGACATGATAAAAAAAGTATAGGCCAACTACATGCATACGTTTTAGTGAATAGACAAGATAATATCTTTTATTTTCCATTTAGGGCTAAAGAGATGCATGAATGTATATAACTATTAAAACATGAAATCTCTAGTCTATAATGCATGAAATCAAGCACAATCAGAGGGCTTTTATCTCTAACAAGATGTTTTTGCCAATCATGAGTTAATCTACCTTTTAATCTGGGCTTTAAACTTCTAATTTGAGCTTTCAAGGACTGCCCTAGTTCCTCTCTTTTTATGACTTTTCAGCAACTTCACGCTGCTCTAGCTCCTCAGCCTCTTGACCTAAGGACGTGAAATTTTGAGGGTAAGAAGTTGAAACTAAGGTGAACAAAAAGTTCTAAAGGATTGAACTCTAATTACCATATTTAGATGTCCTAATCTCTTGATCTTCAGTGGTCTTTTGCTCTAAATTCTGGGCTGCTATGATTGAATCAGCGACTTTAGAAGCCCCTATCTTCTTGGTTACTTGATCTCCTAGCACGAAATTTGGAGAGCTATTAGACCTTAGTATTATAAACAAAATCTTCTAAAGAACTTACCCGAAATTGTCACTCCTTATCTTATTTCTTTACGAGCAAAAGCAAGGGTTGCTCAGGTCAAAACTAGGTCCTATTTATAGGGTTTTGGCTAGGGTTTGAGGATTATATCGATTCTAGAGTCCTTAATTTGCCAGAACCTGATCCCTAAGAGTCCCTAGTAACCTTACAAGTTCTCCCAATTAGGTCACTTATAGATAGGATCCCAAAGATCTAATCTTTCTACTCGTTCTTCCATTCACGGAACTAGCATGGTGTAACGCATCAGTCTAGGTGCGTTAGGTGCATATGGCGGTCACACGATAGACCGCTACATCAAACGAGTGCAGAGTTTCAAATTAATAAAACTCTTTTATTCGTTTATCTAATATAATTATCTATAAAAATAGTATTTATCCTTAAAATACGTGACTAGACTAAATAACTTTCTAGAATATGGGCTAAACTAAATGGGCTTGGTCTTCAAACCTTTTGGGTCTTAATTAAATGGGTTAGATTAATTAGTTAACACAATTGGGCCTTATAATGACTTATTTAATCCATTATTTGTTTATTAATCCATTTTGGGTCTTTAAAATTCCTAGAAAATAATTAAATATACCAAAAATAATTTATAAAAATTCTGGGGCCTTATAATTAGTCTATTCTGCAGAGTTCTGAAATTTTGTTTGTCTGTCGTCTTCTCGTCCTTCGTAGAGAGCATCCAGTTCGTGCTAATTACTTGCCCATATTGCTTCCGCGTCTTTGCCTTTCCACAAGTTTTAACTGGGCGTAATTAGTAGTTTTAATTGATTGAAATTTTTATAAGAGGGATTCATTCACCCCCTCTGAATCCGGGCCTAGCTCACCTATCACCTGGGTCATGCATTTGGGGCTCATAGCAGAAGGCCTTGGCCTCGAAAGCATTTTAATTGTATTCAGCCATCCTTAACGCTTTTCGAGACCATAATAACATACACGAGCAAATAAATAGCAGAGATTAACACAAAAGTGAATGCTTTATGTCCCTTTTTTGTAGTTGTTTTTTTTTTTGTCTTAAAAGATTTGTTTTTTTAACAAACCTAAATTTTACATAAAATAGGAAGGACCCTAGTTATAACTTTGGTCACTATCGTGCCAACAAAGGACACTCGTCTCACCACGAATGGGTAAACTAGCTCCAGAGAACTTCAATGGTACAAACAGCCCAGTGATCGAAGAGGGAATCCTTCGCTGTCGGGGACTTACAGAGGTCCTGATGTAGGAGATCCTAATCCGTCGAGAGGAATTCCTGAACGGAGAGTCCTTCCTTCACCGAGAGAGGGTGATCCTTAGAAAAATGAAAAGAAAGGGGGGATGCATGAAATGCAGTGCTGAACAAATATATAAGAACACACAAATAGAACAGAGATAACGGAGATATGCCACACCAAGCAGTCAAAACAAGATATTACCACTCTCCTTTCCGCAATAACGTAAACCTCTCGAGGAATCACAAGGGACTATAAGGAAGTGCATGTGGTGCACGAGGGATGAAAATTAAAAGTGCTACTGTGAGCACAACTGTAGCGCACGTAGGCGCAATAGGGAGGGGCACACGTTGGTGCCGAGCGGAGGGGGTACATGTGGGTGCCAAGTGGAGGGGCACACGTGGGTGCCAAAGACTCACGGGTAACCAAGGAAAGTAAAAAGATGTCCCACCGTGATCGCCAAGATGTGAACGACGTCACGTGGTAGAAGAACGGTGACTGGACTGTGTTACGGGGAAATGTGGGAGAGGTGGAGCTGGAGGCAATTTGAACGAGGCACGTAATGCAGAGTAAAGACCTTAGACCTAACTAATATCCGATACGCGACAGAGATAGGGATCCAAAGATCCTCTCACGCAAGTGTGGTCCTTCCCAATAGGCGTAGCCTATCGTTCCGGAAGCAACTTTTGATATATCGAGTACTGGGATGAAAGGCGCACCTAAGTCAATACTACACCAGACTCAACCATTGATACCGAACTGATGGAAGATGAGATGAGGCTCGAGACCAAGTGGACACAGAACTGGGACTCTAGGCGACGACATAATGAAACATGACGACACAAACAACAACAAAGACGTGAACAACATCACGGGTGGAGCGATTATGAGCGCGAATGAAGCCACCGCGAGATGTTACTCTCCGCGGGATTTTATAAAAAATAAAAAAGGTAATAACTGTACATAAACCACCACGAGATATTACTCTCCGAGGGATTTAACAAACATAAGATGACGTAATATATATAGGGGATGAAACAAATCGCATTGAGATGTTACTCTCCGCGGGATTTTGACAAGAGGATGAGGGGTGTACTGAAATTGAAAGTGCTAAAATCAAAGATGTTGAATTGAAACGGCTATGGCGGGAAATAACTCACCGCGGACCTTATTGGGTTAGAGTTAGAGTTAGAGTTAGAATTAGAGTTAGAGTCAGAGTTAGAGTCAGAGTCAGAGTCAGAATTAGAGTCAGAGTTAGAGTTAGAGTCAGAATTAGAGTCAGAGTCAGAGTCAGAGTTAGAATTAGAGTTAGTATTAGTGTACATAAATCAAATTGCTGAAATTAAATAGAGGAGGGGAACCGCCGCGGGGAATGATCCTCCGCGCAGGTGTAAGATGTAAATGTAATCTAATCTCCCGCCCCAAGTACTATGAACATATGAACATAAACATAAACATGAGGTATAGACAATGAAGAACAAAGGGGCGATGAAGAAAAGGAACCTGACCGTGATCGCCACCAAGGTCCTACAGCACCAAAGAGATGGAGAAGGGATGAAGACGGTGCCATGTACCTTGGAAAGTATGGAAGAAGATGCGGATCGAAGGGAAGCCGCTACAACATGATCACGCTTGAAGTGGGACGCGGGGAACCGATGTGGGTGGCACCTCCTTGCCTTCCAGCTGGCTAGAAAGCAAGGGCCTCACGTTCTATCAACTATCTCCTGCAAAACAAAATCACAAAAAAGATAAAACCCATTAGAAAATGCTAAGTGTAGCATATGTCCTGAAATGATAAAGTAACATGAGAGAAAGCGGGAGAACGCACTGGGGGAGGGTTTTTAACCCTTATAAACGGGTGCAAATGAAAGGTGGGAGTGTTGTGCATGCATACGATTTGAAATCATGAAATTTGATGGAGAGATTAGAGAGAAAAGTGCTGTGCAAAATGGAGAAAAATGCAGAAACGTGCAGAAATAGTGTAATTTGTGACGATTTTGAAAAAGATGGAGAGAAGAACTAAGGTATGGAGCAATAAAACTGAGCCCAAAGAGATGGAAATTAAAGATGGTACTTCCCTCTTTGAAGTGGGGTCGAAGGTGTGAGTCGACGATCCGGCATGGCTTCGCCCCGAGTCGAAGAAGAGCCCCCCGTCGCGCAGGCGAACTGGGTAGGTTTATATAGAAATCTACTGGAACCCAGAACTTTTTTCTACGATTGTGGAGGATAGAGTCCACCAAATCTTGAGATCTCTGGATCAATCTCGAGATAATAGTGAAGATAAGACGTAGAAGAAAATGGGACTCTATTTGGTGGAAGGATATGGAAGATATGGCTCATGGAAGAAGGCCATAGAACTTAATCTGGCAGAGTTTGTGTTATACGAAATGCATAAAACCCAATATTGTGACCAAGATTCCAGGAGGTATAGCCCATGAAAATTCATGTTCTATAGACCAAACTTGAGATAATCCAAAGGACAAGAGATAGAAACAAACGGGGCTCAATTTGGACTTGGTTTCTAGAAGTTACGGCCGCCAAAAGATAGACATATCGTCCAGATTTCAGGATAGAGTCCAACGGCGAAGAAGACGGAGTTCAGGGTCATCTGAACTCTCTATGATAGAAACGGTCTATTGAGTGGCCATTTTTGGTAAGAAACAGTCATGACTAGACCGCATATATCTTTAAGAACAGAGTCATTGGCGAACACGGCACTTCGGGCAAAACTGGCTAAAAACGGTCTAACAACTGACCACTTCTCAGAGCTGGGCGGTCTAGCAAATGACCTCCTTCTGAAAATGGTCCTCTAGGTGACCTCCTTCTTGTTAAAAATGGTCCAGTGGGTGACCTTCTGAAAACGGTCCTCTGGGTGACCTCCTTCTGGGTAAAGGCAATAGAGTATGAAAATCAGAGAATATCTCAAAAACGGTGTAGAATTAGCGAAAGTGGTAGAAGAAGAAATTATAGATAACTGAAGAATGAACAACGTTTTTGAAGAGAGCAAGATGAAAAGATGATCATAGGAGAGAGAAAATGGGGTGAGAACAGAGAAAAATACTAGGACTTGAAAACGGTGGACAACTGGCTAATGGAGTAGAAGAAGGGATTGTAGGGCTTTACAAAGCGAACAAGTTTGGTGAAGGACACTTAATGAATAGAGGAATGAAAGGGGATGAAAAAGGACCATTTTTTAAGACTGCGCAGCGAAAGGGGCCGAATGCTTGAGGGAAGCCGACTTAACTGGGCTGTAACTCGACTTGGTAAGTCGGAAGTTGATACAATAAGCTCTAGGGCTCTAAGAAATCATGATCTCCAAGGCTCAAAGGGAATGGAGCAATAAAATGGGCTCGAAATCCATCCAAGGAAGGCTCCAAAATAATGGTTAATTCGGGACATCAAAAATGATGAATAAGAGAAATGATAACTTGTGGGCTAAAAACGGGTGTCAACAGATGCCCCTCCTTGATGTTCACCTTGCAAGGGAATAAGCGAAAGCGGCGCGGAGGCAAAATGGAAAGGAGATGGAGCGAAAGCGATAGCGACATGAAATGGAGATGACGCAGAGAAGAAGCGGAGAAAACTGAAAAGCGGGCATTAAGGCAAAAGACACCCGTCACAACCAACAAGCGACATGAATTCTCCCGAAAATGCCGAACTAACCACATGGAATGGATGACAAGGATGAAACATGTTTGGAGAACTAAACTAACAGGAAAAAAAGGAAACACGATCATCCTTATCGGGGACACAATCCATAGACAATGAGGGGGTCGGAAAGAGCACAACGTAAAAAGTAAGAGAAATATAACTGAGATAAAATCCAGACAAGAATCACGCTGGCCAATCAGACCAAGCGGGCAGATAAGAGAAGACGATCAAATTCAGAGTGAAATGAAGATCTCTTATCCAAGAGAATTGAAGTGTAATTAACCATTACTGAGGAAAAACCTTGAAAGATCACGAGGCGTGAGTGCTCAAAAAATGACATGATGCATGCTGGGCTAAAATAAAGAAATTATCAAAACGAATGCAAAGAAAGATAAAATAGAAAGTACTCAATGATAATATTACTACACTGAGCCAAGACGGGGTCAAGAGTCTTCTTGCAACCACAGCGTGCGAGACAGAGTCCATCGTCCCCCACCTGACTCAACTGAGCGGCCTATCCAACGATTAACCGTATGCTCCTAGATCATCATCGTTCTTGTTAAAGGGGAACATCAGATCCTAGAACACACCGGCAACCAGTCGGTCCTTGAGAGGCTATAATAATGTAGATACCATATAGTAATGCAACAATGAGAAGGGATAGAGAGCCATACCTGACTTACCTGCCAAACGAAATGGCATTTTTTTAGATTTTCTGATTTTATATGACACAAACACACAAAGAGATAAGCAAAACATAGTAATAACATAACCATAAAATGAACGAAGAATAAGACAACATAGCATAACAACATAACGAAGGATGAACTAACATACGAACATATGCAAAACACCACATGAATAAACAACAAGCATGAGAACGGAGAAAATGGTGGGGCATGACAACACGTGGCGGGACAACATACACAGTTGGGACAAGAACATAGCGGGACAACACACCATGCGGAACGAAAGCACATGTAGTGGGACAGAGATATGTACGACAAGGACATCTTAAGACGACATAACACATGTGAAACAACCACAAGTGGGACAAGGACACCTGCAACACATGAGGGAACGAGACAACACGTGGAACTAGAATATGCATGAGATGACCATAGGTAGGACAAGGACACCTGGACGACGACCACATGGGGACAACATGGGACATGACAAATATGTTCTTCAATCAAGCCCAAAATCTGACGAAGCAGAACCACCGGGTTCACAATCGTGAGGCAAAGCCCTCTCATAGAGATACGAAGCGAAAGCTGAGCATAAACTGAGCAAAAGGTTGAGAAGGACATAAGCTTCAGACAAGATCGAGAGACAAGATTGAAGAAGAGAATAAATCGAAAGATAAGTGTGAACAGGAGACATAGCGAAAGATAAGTATCCAGGAGGAGCTTGAACACCTGCGACCTGCACACTTAGCAAACAAATCATACATGTCCTTAAAATAATAAATAAAAAAGAACAGAAGACAAATATTTTTTAATTTTTGATAATTTTTTTTATTTTTTTAGATTTTGAATAATATTTGACTTTTTTGGATTTTGGCAATATTTGATTTTTTATTTTGAACAATATTTCATTTTTTAAAATTTTGAACAATATTTGATTTTTTTGTACTTTGAACAATATTTGATTTTTTTTGTATTTTGAAAACATTGCTATCTGCAGCATCCAAGGACGGGCTCAAGCTACTGGCCAAGGGGTCATCATACCACCCCCCTCTTGTTAAGAACTCCCCTTGAGCAAGGTGTGCATTTGAGAGTGGTTCACCATAACCAACCGCCCCTAAAGAATGGTGCCCCTACTAAGGCCATAGCCGGGATACAACCCAGCCTAAGAGGGAGGAAGAAGAAAATTGAGATAAACTTCGTGCAGGATGGGAGATATCAAGATTAGAATTCCTTCTAGGGCACTACCCCTCAAAGAGTAGGTCTGTTGAGCCGGGGCTTTGTGTCTTTAATTTTTTCGGACCCATATTTACTAGGCACGCATGCGACCGGGCTCATGACGTCCCGCGGGGCTTTGCCACTCTTGCCATGCCTTTGATTCATAATTTTCTTTTGATTTCCAAATTCTGTGATATTTGATGGCCCTTACTGGCTGGATTTCTCATGGAAGCTCACTAGTAAGGGTCAAGACTGTCCCTATTTGAGACCTCTCTCGTATTAGGGAGTGCCCAGGTCGGTCATCTCATCCATCCATCTCTTGCCCCTGCACTTGGACGAGCAGGGAAGAGAAAAGACTCGTGCATACCCATGGTATGGCCAAAGCAGCAACAGTGTGCCTCAGAGAGATCGACTATGGCTTGACGTGAAGTGTGTGAAAAACCCATACTCAAAGGTCACCCTCAATGATGGGGGAAAGAAATCCAGTTTCCTAGTGCGGAGCTATCACCAGCCTAAGAATGTTACAGAAGCGAACCCATTTGACTAAACTTAACCTTACTAAGCCACTCAAACGTGTGAAGGAACCGATATTATGACCATGTGTACGAATAATAAGAGTGATAATGATGATAACATATTCTTGCACAATATAAAGAATACCTTGTAAACATGGAGCGAAAATCAGTGTCCTGAAGTAATTTTGACCAGCGAACTTCGCGTAACGTAACCTTCATATTCCTTGATTGATCGGACAGAAAATGGAGGATAGCAAGGACTTGAAGATTCTTCTACACGGAGGAGTGGCAGACATCAAACTGGATGAAGAGGAATAAAAGGAAGAGAGATGAGGGCTAGAGCTCTCTCGTTAAGGTATAGAGACCCTGATAACAAGGAACCTGATACAGAATAAGTAAAGATCAGTTGGGATCAAGGCGGACTAAAGCCTCGAAAATAGCAAGAAAAAGGGTGAGAACCCCGAAAGGGTGAAGCGGAGGGAATAGACAAATCATGAGAAGATTGTGGCAAATATTAGGGGGAAGAGGAGTGATCATCCGATGTGGTCAGAGAAAAAGAATAGGAGTCGTCCGACGAAGTCGGAGAAGGAGAATGAGAATCACCTGACAGGGTCGGGGAAAGAAAATGATAGACACCCGACAGGGTCGGGGAAAGAAAAGGGTAATTATTGTATAAGCCTTGTATGTGTTTTTGATGATAACTAAACTTTATGTTTGCTTACTGATGGGGATATCACCTCCCATGCCCACGTTCACAGCTCGTCTCTTCACCCCGGTTGCATCCGGCATGGTCTAGTTATTTAATTTTGAGTCCTATGTTATTTTTATTTGAGTCATTTGATGTATTTTCCCTTTTATTTGAGTCATGTACCTAGGTTAATGAGTCATCTACCTAGGTTAAGTGTCATTAGATTGTTTAGAATGGTTATTGGGCTCAATTCTTTGGGTTAGGCCCAAGGGCGCCCCTACCCCCTTGGTCTTTGGTCATTGTAGTAAGAGTCAGGGACTTTTGTAGAAATGTGGGTTGCCTATATATAGGACCCCATTTCCTCCATTTGAACTAATGAATCAATGAATGAAAATTACCATTTGAGAGTTCAAATTTCCTATTGAAGAGATTCCATTAGTTGAGTGAGAAACCCTTGGGAGTGATTCCCACCTACCCCTCTCTCTCTCTCTCTCTCTCTCTCTCTCTCTCTCTCTCTCTCTCTCTCTCTCTCTCTCTCTCTCACCACACAAGGGAGGGCTGCACCCTACCCTCTCTCTCCTCCCCTCCCAACCACCTCCACTCCCCACCTACCCCATTAAAGCCTCTCCCCATTCCCCACAACCCTCTTCAATACTCCACCCCTTCCCATGACCCCTTCACCAATCCTCATCTCACCTTCCAACCCCCAACTACCCCTCCCACTTTCCCAAGCACCCTTCCCACTACCCCAAGAACCCCTCCACCTCCCTAGGCCATTTGAATTCAAATTTCCCCTTCCCTCCATAGCTTTGGCCGCCCCTCTCCCCTCCCCTTTGGTTAGGGTCGCCCCCCCTCTCATCCCCTCCATCTTCCCTTGTTCACCTCCATCACCCCACCCTCTACCATCTAGAGTAAGAGAACCTGCAGAAGACCTGAAGCTTGCAGCAGAGACCCTGACCTCATCCGGACGTTCCTAGAAGCCCAAGAGCCATTGATGGAAGCGTCTCTCCGTCCTCTTCGCAACGGCGGTGGTCCCGTCCCGTTCTGAGTTCGTGATCGCCCAGGGGAGCCATTCTTCCCCGATTGCGCAAAGCCTCCCTGGCAGGAGTTCAGAGCCAGAGTGGAAGCTAGACTGCGACAATCCTGTTGGGAATCTGATCGAGAGTTCTTCTTCAAAAGTCTTCTACTCTGAGTTTTCTTTCATCCTCAGAAAGCAGAGCTCAGTTTGGCATCCGGATCTGGAAGTTATCAATTTTCTTCCTCGGGTGTACGGTTCTGCCTCCACTCAGTCTGCACCGACCCCTCCTCAGTGTTCAGAGCCTACCGGTCTGCTCCGACAACATTTAGCATCTCTGTCAAGCTCATGTCGAAGAGGACTCACAGAAGGTTCCGACGACTCTGGCGGCGCCTCATTCTGAGTCCGGGAGCGCTGGTGGCAACAACTTCTTCCTGCTGTTGTGATCCTGAATCTGTCAGAACTGAAGATCTACATCCCTGTTCGAGGCTCTGCTCCGGCCAACAGCGACCTCCCGAAATTCCGGAAAAATTTGGACGACTTCCCCATCCACCTACGAAGAATTTCCAGGTGGTTTCGTCCCCAAAAAAATTCGGGAGCAGTCACAGCAACTACTTCTTCGATCTTCTGTCAGCACTCATAGAAAGCGGGCAGAGTCGACATCGGTCTCCTTATTGGTTGCAAGTTCGGTTCCACCCATCCCCGCTTGGCCGGCTGAAGGCCCCTCCCTGTGTGGAGGTAGTTTTAGATGTAATATCAGTTAACCCCCACCCCAAGATCCCCCTCCTGCGAGAGGTGTAGTGTTGTAATCGTTTGAGCAGGTCAAGCTTCTCCGACGCGGCGTGTGGGGAACACTCGCCTCCCCGCTCGCCCTCGTCTCCGAGCGGGACCGGTTTCTTCAAACTGGTCAAGTAAGTGCTCCAATCTAGTTCCATTTTGTGCTTGTTCTTTCCAATATTAGTTCATAAATTCCGCTGGCCGTGAGAGTGAGAGCCCGATCCTTGAGCTCCTTGCTTCAAGAGATCACCGTGGGGTGAGGAGTGTAACCCGTGCCTTGGCACCTCGTCGGCTCCCTTGAATTGGGCAGCCATACCCTTGGGGAAACAAACCTTGGCCTTGCTGGCCCTCTACCAGCAAGGGCCCAGCCCAAACAACCTCCACTTGGCATTGCCAAGTTACCCCGGGTCTTGGTGAGCATCGGGTGAGCGGTCGCCAATATCGGTCCGTTTGATTACAAATTGTGCTTGTTCATTTTGGTCCAAGGTTGTGTCACATCAAATTGGTATCAGAGCAAGTCATTGACTTGTCTCTACAAGTCAAGTCCTAGGGCATGCTTGCATTGGAGTCATCATCAATCCGACCCTTGCATTGATCCCCCCAATCATCATGGCCACCTCCTACTTAGCCTACTCACCACCCATGGACTTCATCCTAGATAGGGATATTACCTTTGACGGATCACGTTTTAGTGACTATCTTAGGTGGGAGGCTACCATAGAAAAGTACTTTGAAAAGACTTGGGTATATGGATCCGCGAGAGTCCGAAAGGCCAAGGGACGGTTTCGGGGTCAAGCCAAGAGTAAGTGGGAACACATAGAGGGATTAAGAAGGGTTAGGAGGCAAGAGCCCATTTCCTCATGGGATGATATGAAACTAGAACTTAGAAAGATCTACATCCCCAAACATTCCCACCCCTCCTACTCAAGCACCCCTAACCCGAGGAGCACTACCACTCCTCCATCCCCACCCGGCCAACTTGAGACCGACCTTTGGTCTCCACCCCCACCAACCCCAACAAATCACCTCTCAACCATCATAGCTACACTTCGCAACCAGGTCCTCTCCCTTAAGACCCAAATAAACCAAGCATCCACCTCTCCACAATTCCCCTTGGTCCCCACCACTATCCCTCCATCGTCCCCTAAAAAGGGTACACTCCCCCAATCAAGCCAAACTGAACCAACCCGCCTTCCACTTCCAACCCCAACCTAGACCACCACTACTTCTACTCCCAACCCAAGTTCAACCTCACTCACCACCCCGGGTGCACCATGCCCCAACCAGCATCACCCCATCTCTAAAAGACCTTCCCATTCCCTAGAGAAAGGTGGCCACACCCACTCACATAGGAATAATTGCTAGCCCAGACCCTCTCTCCGCCCATAAGGAAGCCCGAGTTCACACCAATGGTGAGGAAGAGCCTCAACCCTTCACCACTTCAAATAATCTGGATCTTCAAGAGCCACAAACCTTCACATTAGGCACTATAATCATAGATGGGCCCCTAGCTAGATGGCTAAAGGAGAGACCAATTCACCCCATCAAGTCCTATGTTTGTCCTCCCATAGAGCAAAACCTGCCCATTATACCCTTCTCATCCTATCACACCATAATCCAAACATCCTACCAAGTGGAAACCTTAGAGGATCTTCTCAAGGGTTTAGCATGGCAATTAGAGTTGACTGGCATGTTGACTCTCATGACCCAACAACCTAGGAGCCTAGACCTCCTACACCTATGTATTGGGTCCATCACCTCAGTGTGCACCATGGGTTGCTACACTAGTGACCTCCTATTATTCCTCCCTATACCTGATGAGCCCGATGCTATCCACGAATTAGAGTTACTTATCTCGGGTAGAACGTCAAGCCCTACACTCATGGCCGACCCACTCACAAAGAACTTCGGCCCAATTGTCTCATTAGAGGAGGATGACCCACCACCACTTAAGGATCTTGTGGACATAGGGCCCCTTCCCCTCGATAACCCTTTTTATGATCCCTTTGATCTCTTCCAATGGGGGTCAAAGAACCCATAGGACCCAAACACCTTATCCACCACCCACCTTTCCCTATCCCAACCCACCATGTTTGACCCAATCCACCCCATCCTAGACCCGGGTTACACCTTGGGAGCCATGACCTTGGGCCACATATCCCTAGGTAATAAGGTTGTGCCCCACCCCATGATGACCACCTTCTTAGATCCATTCGATCCTTTCCAATGGGTGTTCAAAGGTTGTCCCACACCTATACACATGGATGTCACTTTTGGGAAAAGTATGCATGCGTCTAGGCTTTCCACACCCCTTGGCATGAACACTATGTTGGGTCCATTCATTCATATCACCCACATGTCAAGTAGAAAGCATGAGTGGTCCAAATTCGGATGTAGTGGTCCACCTTCACTCATCATGAGTCATAGGCATGATAGGAGTATTCATGGATGTCCGGGTCCCCCAGCATTTGTCACCCCCATGCATGACCGGATCACCTATGGATGCCCCGGTCCTCCCCATTCCATCAAAGTCTTCTTGGCGTCAAAGCATGATTGGTCTACTTTTGGTTGCCCAGGTCCACCCATCACGCCTAGAATGTCAACATTCACAAAATTACATGAAAGCCTTTGCAAGCACATAAGCAAGGAAAATGAGATCTATAAGAGGCATGCTGACTCCCTTCGGCGTCACCAAGAATTCCACGTGGGTGACTTTGTGATGGTGAGAATGGAGAGGCTCTCCCCGGGAGTCATCTCACAATTGAGGCCACGTGGGGCTGGTCCCTTCCAGGTCCTGAGGCGCATTGGCGCTAATGCCTATGAGTTAGATCTCCCCGAGGAGTATGGAGTGAGTCCCACATTCAATGTAGCCGACCTAGTGCCATATAAGGGACCCACGGTGGTACCCAGTGAGGATATTGAGCCTATTCCCTCCGTTGAGAGAGCACCCACCCGTGAGGAGAGACCACTAGCCAAGAGAGCCCAGCGTGAGCGCATTGAACGAATATTGGATGAACATGTCACTACCACCAGGAGCAAGGTATACGAGCGCTATCTCGGCAGGTGGATGGATCGGTCTCGTTCGGAAGACTTGTGGGCAGTACCACTCTACACCCTCCGAGGAGGGAAGGACACTTACTCTACGGAGTCGAGTTCTCCGCACCCCGGGAGTATGATGGGGACATCACCTCCCATGCCCACGTTCACAGCTCGTCTCCTCGCCCCGGTTGCATCCGGCATGGTCTAGTTATTTAATTTTGAGTCCTATGTAATTTTTATTTGAGTCATTTGATGTATTTTCCCTTTTATTTGAGTCATGTACCTAGGTTAATGAGTCATCTACCTAGGTTAAGTGTCATTAGATTGTTTAGAATGGTTATTGGGCCCAATTCTTTGGGCTAGGCCCAGGGGTGCCCCTACCCCCTTGGTCTTTGGTCATTGTAGTAAGAGTCAGGGACTTTTGTAGAAATGTGGGTTGCCTATATATAGGACCCCATTTCCTCTATTTGAACTAATGAATCAATGAATGAAAATTACCATTTGAGAGTTCAAATTTCCTATTGGAGAGATTCCATTAGTTGGGTGAGAAACCCTTGGGAGTGATTCCCACCTCTCTCTCTCTCTCTCTCTCTCTCTCTCTCACCACACAAGGGAGGGCTGCGCCCTACCCTCTCTCTCCTCCCCTCCCAACCACCTCCATTCCCCACATACCCCATTAAAGCCTCTCCCCATTCCCCACAACCCTCTTCAATACTCCACCCCTTCCCAAGACCCCTTCACCAATCCTCATCTAACCTCCCAACCCCCAACTACCCCTCCCACTTTCCAATGCACCCTTCCCACTACCCCAAGAACCCCTCCACCTCCCTAGGCCATTTGAATTCAAATTTTACCTTCCCTCCATAGCTTTGGCCGCCCCTCTCCCCTCCACTTTGGTTAGGGTCGCCCCCCCTCTCATCCCCTCCATCTTCCCTTGTTCACCTCCATCACCCCACCCTCTACCATCTAGAGTAAGAGAACCTACAGAAGACCTGAAGGTTGCAGCAGTGACCCCGACCTCCTCCGGATGTTCCTAGAAGCCCAAGAGCCATCGTTAGAAGCGTCTCTCCGTCCTCTTCGCAACGGCGGTGGTCCCGTCCCGTTCTGAGTTTGTGATCGCCTAGGGGAGTCATTCTTCCCCGACTGCGCAAATCCTCCCTGGCAGGAGTTCAGAGCCGCAGTGGAAGCTTGACTGCGACGATCCTGTTGGGAATCTGATCAAGAGTTCTTCTTCAAAAGTCTTTTACTCTGAGTTTTCTTTCATCCTCAGAAAGCAGAGCTCAGTTTGGCGTCCGGATCTGGAAGTTATCAATTTTCTCCCCCGGGTGTGCGGTTCTGCCTCCACTCAGTCTGCACCGACCCCTCCTCAGTGTTTAGAGCCTACCGGTCTGCTCCGATAACATTTGGCATCACCGTCAAGCTCGTGTCGAAGAGGACTCACAGACGGTTCCGAAGACTCTGGAAGAGCCTCATTCTGAGTCCGGGAGTGCTTGTGGCAACAACTTATTCCTGCTGTTGTGATCCTGAAACTGTCAGAACTGAAGATCTACCTCCCTGTTCGAGGCTCTGCTCCGGCCAACAGCGACCATTCGAAATTCCGGAAAAATTTGGACGACTTCCCCATCCTCCTACGAAGAACTTCAAGGTGGTTTCGTCCCCAAAAAAATTCGGGAGCAGTCACAGAAACTACTTCTTCGACCTTCTGTCAGCACTCATAGAAAGCGAGTAGAGTCGACATCGGTCTCCTTATTGGTTGCAAGTTCGGTTCCACCCCTCCCCGCTTGGCCGGCTGAAGGCCCCTCCCTGTGTGGAGGTAGTTTTAGATGTAATATCAGTTAACCCCCACCCCAAGATCCCCCTCCTGCGAGAGGTGTAGTGTTGTAATCGTTTGAGTAGGTCAAGCTTCTCCGACGCGGCGTGTGGGGAACACTCGCCTCCCCGCTCGCCCTCGTCTCCGAGCGAGACCGGTTTCTTCAAACCGATCGAGTAAGTGCTCCAACCTAGTTCTACTTTGTGCTTGTTATTTCCAATATTAGTTCATAAACTCTGCTGGCCGTGAGAGTGAGAGCCCGATCCTTGATCTCCTTGCTTCAAGAGATCAACGTGGGGTGAGGAGTGTAACCTGTGCCTTGGCACCTCGTCGGCTCCCTTGAATTGGGCAGCCATACCCTTGGGGAAATAAACCTTGGCCTTGCTGGCCCTCTACCAGCAAGGGCCCAGCCCACACAACCTCCACTTGGCATTGCCAACTTACCCCGGGTCTTGGTGAGCATCGGGTGAGCAGTCGCCAATATCGGTCCGTTTGATTGCAAATTGTACTTGTTCATTTTGGTCCAAGGGTGTGTCACATCACTTACACATGTTCTTGCTTGCACGCACATGTTCTTGCTTGCACATGTTCTTGATGTCAGTGTGCACTCATGTTGTTGTTCAAATATGGTTGAGATGACAAATGACTTTTGAGGCAGACTCAAACATGTTGGTTAAATACATTGTTATATGGTCTTGATTCTTGGTTGAAATTGTTGATTTTCCAAGAGGTTTCATAGCTTTTAACTGTGAACAAAGTCTTTATGCATCTCATGATGTATTAACCTTGACTATCTTGAATTGTAGGATCAAACCTCATGGTGGTCGCTTGGAAGGTAAAAACGTGTGGATAAGCACCTTGCTATCTACAACTAAAACAGGTGGTAAACCATGGATACATTCTTCAAGAACCTTTGGTAAGGCTATGGAAGTCTCAAATCTGATAAAGAAAGTAAAGTCAACTTGCCTTCATGAGAAGTTGACTTGACCTGATGTGAAATGATTCTTATATGCCTGAAAATGTGGATTTGATTGTTGGTGGATCTATTGACTTAACCTTGATCAATAGATTTGAAGCTATGATACTCAGGCTTTCAAAGGTTTCTTATGCATATCTTTTCATGTGCTCTTAATGGGTTAAACTTGTTCCTTGCTTTTCCACAAAGAATCATTTTGAAATGGGATTTCATGAGTCTTTTGCATAATGATTGGATGCATTCCGTGCATAATCAAAGCCAGATTTAAACTAAAATGCATGAATTGAATGAGGATATGAACCTCAAAAGGATCGTGTTTCAAAAGTCTAGAATGAGTTCAAACTAACTCAAATTGAATGGAATAAAGTGTGGTCTTACAATATATTCTATAATGATATGATCCATGGACTGAACTATGTTGTTTTTTAGGATTTCCGGAGTTCGGTCGACCTGGAAGACAGGTCCAGTCGACCTGATTTACCAGCACCTAGAAATCTGAACTTTTCCAGATTTCGGTCGACCGCCAACCCAGGGCCGGTCGACCGGTTTTTCCAACGCTGAAAAGTTCAAACTCTGTAAATTTCTAGTCGACCGTCCCCTCCTACCGGTCGACCGCCAGCCCTGAGGTAGCTTTTGTTGACTTTGTTTCTTGAGCATGTTCAAAGCCTTCCTCTTGGACTTTTTGGTCTAAAAGCCTCCCAACTTGCCTAAATCGTGGATCTGGTTTCTGGATTGTCCCTTGACCATCCTAGGTCTTATAAAAACAACTCTTGGGCCAAGAAACCCTAATGAAGCTAAGGGATCAAAGGGAGCCTATCAAAAGGAGAAAAAGAGCTGCAGGAACAACTCCGTGAACAGTGATCCGTCCAGAAGTTCTTCATCAAATCTCAAGCTTTTCATGATCTAGAAGAAGCCAATCAATTGGGAATCAAGTGGAGAAGCAAGCTTCATTCAAAATCTGCATCATCTACTTAGGGGGAGCCTAAATCAGAAGTTTTTCATTTGTGTTTCTTCTGCTAAATTTCTTGAGCTTCAGGTGTGTAATCTTCTAAATCTGTGAACATTAGTGTGTGTGTGTGTGGATCGTTTCAGATCTACACTTGTGTGTATGTGTGTGGATTGTTTCAAGATCTACACTTGTGTGTGTGTGGATTTACCAAGATCCGTATGTTTGTGTGTGTGTGACCGTCTATGTAAGGTCGTGTGGTTTATTATGCTGCAGTTGTTGCACCATGTGTGCATGTGTTTATGATCCGGTCGTCGGATCGTGTGGGAGACTTCTTCTCCGTGTGTGTGTGTGTTGGGGGGTGTCCCTGTGTGTGTGTGTGTGTGTGTTGGGATTTGTTCCATGTGTGTTTGCAGGCGTCGTCCTTCGTGTGTATTGGAGCTCGACAATGTGTTGGGGATTTATCCTTGTGCTGGTTTATAGCAGTGAAGCCTCACTGAGTTTTGGTGAAGGGTGGACATAGGTTGCCGTTGTTGCATCCGAACCACCTTAAAAATCAGCGTGCATTGTGGTTTGAATTGTGTGGTTTGGCTTATTTCTTCTACCTCCATTCCGTGTGATTGTTAGTGCATATTGTTGTTTCAGGTTTGATTTTCCAGATTTAGCATAATCGGTCTTTTATCTAAATAGATCTTTGGTATATCAAAAGGTATTTTTGAATCGACAAGATCACTCTTGTCAGGACAATTGCACCTTGCGTGAGTAGAATCCCTGGATTCACACCTCCGCCTTGTACCAAAGAACTATCGTGGAGATAGATTTTTATAAATCTAGCTTGTGGTTAAACAGATTTGAATTCCTAGTTGATGCTTCATCATACTCCTTTAAATTGGGTAAAAAAATGTTAAAAGTTGTAATCACCCAATTCACCCCCCCTCTTGGGTGTCATTGATCGCGGGACTTCAGTAATCACCCGACATGGTCGGGGAAGGAAAATAGGAGACACCCGGGTGTTGGATTAGGTGGAAGGTCAAACTAGAGGAGAGGGGTGAATAGGTTGACCCTTTAAAAATTAATGCAAGATCACACTTGCTTTAGAAAGCAGAATGCTAATTAGAAGTTCAGTAAACAAACAGTATGAAGATCGAGCCTAATCAAACATCTAACGATAGGTGGATAAAATGAGAAAGCAAACCACAAGAGGAACACAGATTTTCATGGTGGTTCGGTCTCCCTGTGGAGACCTACGTCCACCCCTCACTAAACCAGTGAGGATCCCTACTGAGCTTTACAGCTTAGCTACACCGAGGAACTACCTCCTCAAACAATGCTGAGCAGTACAGCTTGGCTTAACCAGAGGAACAGATCCTCTAAACCGCTGACGAACAGCTTGCAGGCAACACGCCCAATCGCCCTTGATCCAAGCACAATCTGCTGGATCAAGCCCCTCCCTCTACTCAAACCAGTACGAGGGAGACACAATGTAACAGTGTTATAATTGAAAAATAGAAGCAATAAACGAAATCACTCAAAGATGGAGGGACATCTCCAGATTTGTGATACTGCTGGATCTCAAGCTCGAACTCAGATGCTGGAGGAAGATGTTTCAACGATCATCTGGCCTTCTCGTTCTGAAGGGTAGATGGACTCGCACTTATCCATTGCCACTGGATCTCTTCTAATCGTCAGTGTATGCAGCAAGGTACCAGTAGGAAGATGATGAACTCCACGATTCTCCTCAAGGGCTTCACTCTCTCTCTGGTTCGACTACACTCTCTGAAAACCTTCTTCAATGTTTTTCATTACCGCGCTCACTTCCAGATCCATGTAATATATACATCTAGTGGGCCCCAACCAGATTTTCTGGTTAGCCCAATGATCGCTCTGCATAGAGCCTTCTAGAATCACGAGGGAAAACCAGATCGCAAGCGCTTTTGGCTGATGTGGCCTTTGACGTCACTTACGATTGGGGTCCACCCAACTAATCTCGTAAGTAGTTCAGATGGCATCAACCCATTGAGTTCATGAGGTTGACGTAGCCTTGAAATCCCTCACATGGCTTTGAATGTAATGCTGGATGAGTTGATGCATGGGGTCACTGCGTCAACCCAATGAACTGTCCCAGAGCCAATTTCATATTCAGAGTGAACTGCTGCATCGACGATGCCATGCTGTAGCGTTGACGCACTGGGTTATTCCAGTGAACCATAACTCTACCTTTTTAACTGCTGCGTCGACGCTGCTCTACTATGGCGTTAACGTAGTGAAGTAGATCTATGAGTGCCTCTGCTTCTTAAGCTGATGCGTCGACTCTGCAATAGTGTGGCGTTGACGCACTGAGATTATATCAGTGACTTATGATTTTGCCTCTTCAACTGATGCGTGGACGCCTTGAACTCCCAGCGTCGACCCTATTACTTTCGTGCATCAAAGATGAACCAAATGGAAGCGTTACTGAATCAAGATTTAATTCAACATTTTGAGTTGAATTCAACATTCACATCTCATGGTTGTCATCATCAAAACCAGGGGCACAACAATCTCCCCCTTTTTGATGATGGCAACTATGAGGTGAATGCCATTGCATCTAAATAAGAATGTATCATTCAGATCAAACAAGAAAGTTCAGATAAAACAAAGAGTTCGCTTCAGAGGCTAAAACATCAATTTTTGTTATTCAGTTAAGCTCAAGGTTATACATCAAACAAAAGGACAGAAAAGGGAAACTACAGTCAGTCAACACATTTGATGCAGATGCAATGCAGTTCTAGACTAGACTACAACTTGAGTTCATTGCTCTCCCCCTTTGACATCATCAGGAAAGGGAGTAGATGAGGAAGACTGAAGTATAGTTGCAGACACAATATCCAACTATTGCTGAAGCTGAGCCATGGATGCTGCCATAGTGTCCATCAGTTCAGAAAGCAGTTGATCTCTGTGCACCACAAACTTGTGGTATTCTTTGACCTTGGTAGAAATACCATCAAACCAGTTGTGTAATATATCAAACAAATAGTCCACCTGAGCTTTCTGCTGAGATCCCCATTCAGGTGCAGAGGAGGATGCTTCTGTTGGTGGAGGGTAGTACACATCACGCTGATCTTCAATTGTGGGTGGGAAGTTTTCTTTTAGAATATGCAACACATCCACAACCTCATCACCGACTAGAGTGGTTCGTTCAAACAGTTTAGCAATGTCCTGACCAAAAGATGTAATCTTTTCAAACAAGGTTTGAACCTTTTCACTGAACTCATTGTTATTGTCAATCAGGGTGGAATATTTCAAGTTCAACTTGGATTGGTTTTCCCTGACATCATAGTTGTATGTCTGTACACTCTGTATCCTGTTCAAACATTGTTGATGCAAGCTTTGTAAGTTACGCATGACTGAACCAGCTTTCTGACAAGCTTGAAGAAGAGATTCCATAAATTCATGAAGCTTCTTGTCTGACTTGAATTTATCACGTGTAAACTTTTTCCATCTTCTGTCTAATTTCTGTTCAAGGTGTGACAGCCTCATATCCGTTGTTGAACTTAGGTGCATTATGGAAGAGTCAATGCTCTTGAATTTCATTTCCAAAAATTGAATGAGTGTAGGATTGATGCTAGAAAAATCATTCTGAGAGTTAGCTGGAATCTCCTCAGAAGTAGATGCAGGTCCCCTTGGTGGAGAGGGTTCTGGAAGAGGACCTTGTACTATGACAAGCTCTCTGGAAGCAACAGGAAACACAAGAGTATCATCTTGTACATTGTAATCATCCTGGATATTGCTGAAGTCTTGGTAGTCCATTATGGCTGAACTAGCTTCAGGTCTATCTTCCCTAGCCTCTGGTCTTTCCATTCTGTGTAGACTGGCCTCTTGCTGATTTTGTGTGTCAGTTCTTACTTCTTGACCAGTTTCCACTGAGGCAGATACATGTTTCTGACTTGGAATAACCCTGACTGGCTATCCATTTATGACTTTAAATCCAATGAATTTCTGAATGTAGGAAAGGGAGTATATGTTCCCTTTAGGAATATTCAGTTTCTTCTCATCTCCAAAATCTACTCCAACTTTTTGAAATATGGCAGTCAATGGAGCAGCGTATGGGAGTGTCCTAGATTGTGTTAAGCAAGTTCCCATAGTCTGAATGATGACATCTGACAATGAAATGTTTATCTTTTTCAGCATGCAATACAGTAAAAATATATGCATCTTATTGACCCGTTCCCTACCACTACTCTGAGGTGTTATCATCGATGTGCAAATATGGTGGAGCAGTCTATTGAATGGAGGGAACCTATTTGCTTTAAGACTAGATAAAAAAGTCTCCCGGACGTCTGTAGGATCACTGGGTTTGTCAGTCAGAAGAGCATAAGCTGCATGTTCATCAAACTGAAAACGGTGTAGCTGAACCCCATTCATTGGTATTTTCCAAGCTCTGGCAAACAATTTGTTTGTCAATTCGAAACTAACATTCCTAACAGTTGAAGAAATTTTGGGGATCTGAGGTTCATACTTCAAATTGTGGTAAAATTCCCAAACTAGGGTAGGGTAATACATCTTATGATTTGTAACGAAAGACCACCAACCCTGATAATCCAAAGTAGGGAATAGTTGCGGAAAAACTTCAAGCATCTCAACGTCGGTAGCAAGAATATACCGTGGAATAAGGACTTTCAGAGGTTCTTTCACATTGATGGTGAGAGAGGGATCAGAAGACCTTGCATGTGAACTGGCGACACCTTTCTTCCCCTTCGCAGCACCTAAAGATGTAACCTGCTCCTCTGCCCTTATGGTAGAGAGCTTTCTCTTTTTGGTTGGCGGGCTGGGATGAAGACGGCGTTTCCGAAGAGATAACTCAATTTCTTTGCCTTTCTGTTTCCTTGGAGCTGAAGGAGATGGTATCTCCTCTGAAGGATCTGCCACGCCCTTATCTTTGCCCTTCTGCGTTGCTGCCCTTGTCGTTGCCGGCGAGCTTTTCTCTTTTCCTTTCCGTTGTGGTGGAGCTGACTGAACGGCGTCTTCTCTTGAAATTTGGTTCGAGGCTCAATCCTACTCGTAGCAAGGATGGGATCTCTTCTCTTTAGACCCTTCTTATTCTTCCCCTTCTTCACTTGTTCCGGAGGCGCCATGGCAGCGAGAATCAAACGGGAACAGGAGAGAAGATGCGGAGAGGTAGAAGCCCACTAGGTTTTGGAAAGAGCTGAGGAGACGACAGCGTTTACGCTGCGGGGTTTTAAAGAGTGAGATGACTCAAGTTCAAATCGAAAAGGCAAACCGGTTCACTGTGCTGAACCGGACTGGGAACAATTGGAAGTTATTACATGACTGCGTTGACGCAATAAGGCACTGCGTCAGCGCCACCAAAGTGAATCATGAATGTAGTTTGAAGTAGACAGGAAATAGTGATGACCCATTGTATTTAGGCATTCTAAAGACATTGAAATTGTGAAAGGATGAAATTACATTCAGGGATTTTTAATCGATAAAATTCAAGTTCCCTTATGAGAGATATGATGAGAAATGATGAGAGCCCCTAATTCATTTAATGATGTGGAGTAAAACAATCTTAAGAATTTGAGATAAATCCTTGAACGAGAAGCGCAAGATTATGGAATAAGGATAGAACAATTTGCACGCTTGGAACTTTCTCAAATCTTTTCCCTAGAATGTTCAATTTCAAGAGACCCTTATAGTAGTGAATTTAACTCGAATTGAGGATGAACTCTAAAAGATTTTATTTTTGAGCTACAGGTCAACCCCATATGAACATTTGCCATTTTTCATTTTTCATCATTTGCAGCCAAGTGTAGCTATCCTTTTGACACGGGTGCACATGTTTATCAGACACCAGAGTCCCCGGTTACTCAACATAGCTAACTATTTTGCACCACTGAAACAGAGTTGGCAACTCACATCATGACATACCTTTTAGCACTTCATTAGTGCATGAAGGTAGTTTCTCAGTGAAAAGTTACCATTGCTCTGCAATGAATTATTTTTATTTTAAAATAGAGGTAACATCCCACATCATGATATGCTCATTAGCACTTCTTTGGTGCATAGAGACAGTTTCTTCAGCTCTTATTAATATTTATATATATATATATAGGGTTTGTTTCTTCAGCTCTTATTAACCCTATTCGGAGTTTAAAGTCAATACAGATATTAAATTCATTTGCACAAAGTGGTCACTTTACTTTTGATCATCATATTTCAAGAAAGGATGAGTTCTCAGTTTTATTAAATAGCTCTGAAACTATTCCATATGCACAGCACTTTTGTGTTCATGAATGTTAGCATTCAAAGATGAAAAGATTTATAGAATTCCAACCATTAATACTGCTTAGAGCCAGTCAATAAAAATCACCATCTCTTATAAAGGAATTATCACTTTAGCTCCCCCTTGATTTATGACATCAATTCACATTTCGGAGCTCAAGAAATTTCCCTCATACTGAAGATTGAGAGGTACTTCACTACAAACTGAAGACTAAGTATGGAAGAAACAAGATTGATGAGAGGTTTTGAGAAGACTCCAAGAGTCTGACAATCTGAGGTACAAGAAGATTTCAAGATTATGAGATATGTAAGAACCCAATTCCAGTGCTGCGTTAACCCGTCTGAAGTAAACCAGTTGATTCCAGAACTGATTTGCACTTGGTTTCTGCCAGTGCGTCAACTCAACCAAGTGACTACGTTAACTCACTCAACCAGTCCGTTCAACTTCCAGCCTGTTTCCAGAAAGTTTCTGTCAGTGCGTTGACTCAGTCTTGCAACAGCGTTAACTCAGCCTTATAAACCATTCTTCAGATACCCAGATAACTGAATCTAAAGGGACAGAATTGCACTCCTTAGCAAGTAAAATCTGATGCAAACTCTCCCTCCATTTATGCATGACAGAAAATATGAATGAAGATGCAATTGTTGACATGATGGCTTTTTATTTGTCATGTGTTATTAAACAAATATGCTCAAAACTAAACTCCCCCTAAATCTGTAACTTATTTAGAAATCAGGCATTTTCAACTCAAGCAAGACATGTAATCAATTTATTCCTAGGCAAAGTTAATTAGACAAGTTTCAAAGAAGAAATCAAGCAATCAATTTAGGCATCAAGATGAGGATTGCACAATCCAAGCTCTCTCCTAAGACAAGAAAATCTTTCACTATTCAGAGGCTTGGTGAAAATGTCAGCTAGTTGATGTTCTGAGTCTACCAAAATCAATTTAAAGCTTCCTTTATTAACTTCATCTCGCAAGAAGTGATGCCTTATTTCTATATGTTTGGTCCTAGAGTGCTGGATGGGGTTCTTTCCCAGGTTAATGGCACTTGTGTTATCACACAATATTGGGACACATCTAAGATCAGTTTGATAATCTTGGAGTTGGTGTTTGATCCACAACACTTGAGTGCCACAACTCCCTGCAGCGACATATTCTGCCTCTGCAGTTGATAGTGCCACTGAGTGTTGTTTCTTGGATGCCCAAGAAATCAAACACCCTCCCAAAAATTGGCAATAGCCACTTGTGCTTTTCCTGTCAAGTTTGCATCCAGCATAGTCTGCATCTGAGTATGATACTAGATCAAAAGTGCAAGATGCAGGATACCAAATCCCTAAGTCTCGAGTTCCAACAAGGTATCGAAAGATACGCTTGACAAAAATTAAGTGGGATTCTTTAGGATCAGACTGAAAATGAGCACACATGCATACACAAAATTGGATGTCTGGCCTAGATGTAGTAAGATAGAGGAGTGATCCGATCATACCTCGATAAGTCTTTGCATCTACTGTTTTACCTTTCAGATCTGCATCCAAAGTTGTGTTGGTGCTCATGGGAGTGCTGATTGCCTTAAGATCTTCCATTTGATATTTCTTCAATAATTCAGAAATGTACTTTGCCTGGCTGATGAAGCATCCATCCTTACTTTGGGTGATTTGTAGACCTAGAAAAAATTGAAGCTCACCAATGAGACTCATCTCAAATTCTGTGGTCATCAAATTTGCAAATTCCTCACACATGCTTGGTTTAGTGGATCCAAAGACTATATCATCAACGTAGATTTGAACCAGAATAATGTCATTATTTCTCACCTTGGTGAATAGGGTTTGGTTCACTTTACCTCTTGAATATCCTTTCTCAGTGAGGTATGAGCTGAGTCTATCATATCATGCTCGAGGTGCCTGTTTAAGCCCATATAAAGCTTTGTCTAATATGTAAACATGGTCAGGGCAGTCTATAGATTCAAAGTCGGGGGGTTGTTCAACATACACCTCTTCTTTTATTAAACCATTAAGAAATGCACTTTTTACATCCATTTGATGTAGTTTTATTCCATGACAGCATGCATATGCAAGTAATAATCTAATAGCTTCTAATCTAGCTACTGGTGCAAAGGATTCTTCAAAATCAATGCCAAATTCTTGGTTATATCCTTGTGCAGCCAGTCTTGCTTTATTTCTTATCACAATTCCATTTTCATTTTGTTTGTTTCTAAAGACCCACTTAGTTCCAATTACTGAAAGTTCATTGGGTCTAGGCACAAGGTGCCACACTTTATTTCTTTTGAATTGATTTAATTGCTCATGCATTGCATTTATCCAGCAATCATCTTTCAGGGCTTCAGTTATATTTTTAGGTTCAATTTGAGATATAGGAGCCAAATTGTCCATTTCTTCAATAGCTCTAAAATGAGATCTAGTTCTGGTAGGGTCATACATATTATCAATAATACTTGATAGAGGGTGGTCTTTTAGCATTCTAACATTGGTCAAGAAGTTACCTTCATTAGCATCTGCATTACCTCTAGTACTTGATTCTCATTTGACCTTGGCTCTTCCTCTTGAGTATATTGTTCTTCCTTTTCTTCAAGAAACTCTCCTTCATCTTTGTCCCTACAAGATTGTTCATTTTCAGACCTGATATTTATTTCATCGAAGACAATATGTGGAGATTCTTCGACAGATTGAGTTTTGACATTTAGGACTCTATAGGCCCTAGAGTGATTTGAATATCTTAGAAATATGGCTGGTTCACTCTTAGGTTCAAATTTATCTAAGTCCCGTTTGTGATTATTTTGAACAAAACATTTAGATCCAAAAACTCTGAAATGTATAACAGAAGGCTTCTTACCTTTCAACAATTCATATGGAGTCTTTTTGGACAAAGGTCTTACCATTGCCCGGTTTACAATGTAGCAAGCTGTATTTACCGCCTCTGCATAGAACTTCCCTGGGAGTTATCCTTCGATCAACATTGTTCTAGCCATCTCGACAAGGGTTCTATTTCTTCTTTCCACCACTCCATTATGTTCTGGAGTTCTTGGAGATGAGAACTTATGAGATATTCCCATTGCCCTGCAAAAACCATCGAATTCTGAATTTTCAAATTCTCCTCCATGATCTGACATGATAGATGAAATAGTATACTTACCATCCTACTGAACTTTCCTAAAGAATGTCTGAAATTCTTCAAATGCATCATTCTTATGAGTTAAAAAGAACACCCAAGTAAACCTAGAAAAGTCATCTACCAAAACAAATCCATATTTATTGCCACTCAAACTTGCTGTTCTAGTGGGTCCAAACAGATCCATGTAAACAAGTTCAAGAGGTCTAGAAGATTGATTTTCAATTCTGGATTTAAATGACTTCCTAGTATGCTTGCCTTGAGTGCACGCATTACAAATTTTATCATTTTGCTTAAATGATACATCAGGTAAACCATTCACCATGCTGAATTTAGCTAACTTGTGCATGACACTGTAGCTAGCATGTCCTAGTCTACGATGCCATAACCAAGCCAGTTCACTTTTATTCACAGCTAGATAAAGATTGTTATGAGCAGGATCATCTAAATCTACCATGTACATGTTATTTATTCTTTTTCCAGAGAATTTAACACTTTCAGACCGCTTTTCAATAATGGTGCATGCATGGGAATCAAACACAACTTTGTGCCCCCTATCACACAGTTGGCTTATACTAAGAAGATTGTATTTACCTTGTGTTAATTTCTCAAGAGAGGCTTGTTTACTTGAATTCTCATCTTCCATTTTCTTCAAATTTTCTCGGAGTTCCTTATTTACTCCTTGAATGGCTTCATATTTTTCTTTAGCAATCTTTACATCACTCTCTAATTTTTGCATTCTGAGTTTCAGGTCATCCTGAATTTTTAGTAAGAATTCATTTTCTCTATTCATCTCTATTAATTGATCTCTACATTGGTTACTTTCATCAAGAGATTTTCTTAAACTGGTAATTTCAGCTTCTAGGCACCTGAATTTATCATTCAATGAATTTTCTTGACTAGTCAGATTTTTCTTTTTCTTGAGTGATTTATTTTCTTTCTTTACATGATCATACTTATATTGCAATTCATTAAATGCTTCCTCCCAATCAGTGCAAGAAAAGTTTTCAGAAGAGGAAGTTACCTTATCCTTATCATCTCCTTTAGCCATGAAGCACATCTTACCATCACTCTCTTCTTCAGAAGTTCTTTCTTCTTCATCTTCATCTTTCTCCTCATCACTCCACGTACTTATCATGGCCTTTGGCTTCTTGTTCTTCCATTTCGGTTGAACTTTATTCACATTCTCTGGACATTCAGATTTAATATGACCTTGTTTCCTACATTGGTAACAGACAACCTTGTCAGATTTCCTAGAGTTTTCTGATTTGAATTTTGAACTCTTTCATACCTCTGGTCTTCTGTTGTTTCTAAATTTACCTTCCTTCCTTAGAAACTTCCTGAATTTTCTGGTGAGCATTGCTATCTCACCTGAGTCATTATCTGAGGTAGATGAGTGACTGTCATCTGAGCTCTCCTTGCTACTTGGTCCTGCCTTCAATGCAAGAGGCTTTTTCTTTTTCACATCCTCATTTGTCCTTTTGAGGTTCAGCTCATAAGCCATCAAAGATCTGATAAGCTCATCAGGGGTAGTGGTAGGAAGGTTCTTAGATTCCTCAACAACAGTGGCCTTGGTGTGCCAAACTGGAGTTAGGGATCTAAAAATTTTCCTGACCAGTTCGTAATCAGTGTATATCTTTCCCAGACCTCTAAGACCATTCACTAATAGGGTTAGTCTAGCATACATTTCAGATATATTTTCCTCTGGCTTCATTCGAAAAGCTTCATATTCAGAAATTAACATATTGGCTTTTGTCTCTCTTACCTCTGACGTACCTTCATAGATGACTTGAAGTCTGTCCCACATTTCCTTGGCACTAGCACGTGAGGATACTCGTGAAAATTCCATGGGATGCAATTAGCATTGCATGAAGTTCATTGCTTGCCAATTGACGTTGGACTTCCGAATCTGCTCTTTCACCCACAGTTCCTCATCTCCTTCTAACTAATATGGTCCCTTGCTCACGACTCTCCAAATCTCATGGTCCTGAGCTCTCAGAAATACCTGCATCCGATTTTTCCAGTAAGCATAGTTAGTGCCATCAAAGAAGGGTGGCCTATTCACTACATACCCTTCAGGCATGAGCCCCTTGTTTTCCATTCCACTAAATCTCTCTGGGTTGTGAGACCCTTGACAAGAGAGTCAAGCTCTGATACCACGTGTTGGATTAGGTGGAAGGTCAAACTAGAGGGGAGGGGTGAATAGGTTGACCCTTTAAAAATTAATGCAAGATCACACTTGCTTTAGAAAGCAGAATGCTAATTAGAAGTTCAGTAAACAGACAGTATGAAGATCGAGCCTAATCAAACATCTAACGATAGGTGGATAAAATGAGAAAGCAAACCACAAGAGGAACACAGATTTGCATGGTGGTTCGGTCTCCTTGTGGAGACCTACATCCACCACTCACTAAACCAGTGAGGATCCCTGCTGAGCTTTATAGCTTTGCTACACCGAGGAACTACCTCCTTAAACAGCGCTGAGCAGTACAGCTTGGCTTAACCATAGGAACAGATCCTCTAAACCGCTGACGAACAGCTTGCAGGCAACACGCCCAATCACCCTTGATCCAAGCATAATCTGCTGGATCAAGCCCCTCCCTCTACTCAAACCAGTACGAGGGAGACACAATGTAACAGTGTTATAATTGAAAAATAGAAGCAATAAATGAAATCACTCAAAGATGGAGGGACATCTCCCGATCTGTGATGCTGCTGGATCTCAAGCTTGAACTCAGATGCTGGAGGAAGATGTTTCAACGATCAGCTGGCCTTCTCGTTCTGAAGGGTAGATGGACTCGCCCTGATCCACTGCCACTGGATCTCTTCTAATCATCAGTGTATGCAGCAAGGTACCAGCAGGAAGACGATGAACTCCACGATTCTCCTCAAGGGCTTCACTCTCTCTCTGGTTCGACTACACTCTCCGAAAACCTTCTTTAATGTTTTTCATTACCGCGCTCACTTCCAGATCCATGTAATATATACGTCTAGTGGGCCCCAACCAGATTTTCTGGTTAGCCCAATGATCGCTCTGCATAGAGCCTTCTGGAATCGCGGGGGAAAACCAGATCACAAGCGCTTTTGGCTGATGTGGCCTTTGACGTCACTTACGATTGGGGTCCACCCAACTAATCTCGTAAGTAGTTCAGATGGCGTCAACCCATTGAGTTCATGAGGTTGACGCAGCCTTGAAATCCCTCACATGGCTTTGAATGTAATGCTGGATGCGTTGACGCATGGGGTCACTGCGTCAACCCACTAAACTATCCCAGAGCCAATTTCATATTCAGAGTGAACTGCAGCGTCGACGCTGTCAAGCTGTAGCGTTGACACACTGGGTTATTCCAGTGAACCATAACTCTACCTTTTTAACTGCTGCGTCGACACTGCTCTACTGTGGCGTTAACGCAGTGAAGTAGATCTATGAGTGCCTCTCCTTCTTAAGCTGATGCGTCGACTCTGCAATAGTGTGGCGTTGATGCACTGAGATTATATCAGTGACTTATGATTTTGCCTCTTCAACTGATGCGTGGACGCCTTGAACTCCCAGCGTCGACCCTGTTCCTTTCTTGCATCAAAGATGAACCAAATGGAAGCATTACTGAATCAAGATTTAATTCAACATTTTGAGTTGAATTCAACATTCACATCTCATGGTTGTCATCATCAAAACCAGGGGCACAACATCGGGGAGACCGGAGGAGAAGTATCAGAGGAAGTCCCGAAAGTGGGATGAAAGGATGATATAGGCCTAGGCCTAGAATCACGAGAAAATGGAGAATCCGGAGGCTCCGGATGAGGGGAGAAAGAAGAATGGGGGTTTGTGGACCCGAAAAGAGAGGATAAAATCATGAACGTGGGATTGGAATAAGGAAGGTACACCACCCAAGGGTGGGAGCTGAGCAATAGAAAGGATGAATGAAAGGAAGAGGTGGACCCCTGAGTGCACAAATGACAGCCCTTAAATTTATGCCGCCGCCTCTTCTTAGCTGACACTTTTTGAACATGGACCCGCCTGGGGCGGACTCGGACCTTCGGCCTTCTTAGTCTGCAATACCTTCTCAAATAACGGGCCCACCTGGTAGATGGCCTGGCCCGACTGTGAACATGCAGCCTTATCGGGGCGGTTGCCCCTAGACACCCGGTGCTAACAATAGTAGATGAACATTCTTGGACAGATAACTCCCCAAATGAATGAATATCAGAAAATCACGGAGTTTTGTCACTTGGCACTAACAGCATGAGATTAGGCATCTCCCCTTGGCAATCGGGCATGAAGCATAACTCCCTTACTAAAAGAGCGGGATGAAGCCGAGGGAGTGTAATGCGCGGCGTTGATGTGGCCGGCACACCAATAAGCCAAGGACGATTGCATAACAAGTGCAGAATGTTCTTGGAAAATGCAGATCGATACAGCCAATTACCTCTTGAATAGGGAATCCATCAAGCTCTTCGCGGCCGTATGAGTTAGCACAATACGGGTAGAGAACCCCTCTTGGCGAGTGAACTGAACAACAATCGAGCAAGAGGTAATAATAACATCAATAGTGAAACCTCCGGCGAGCAAAGAGATTGCCACTGGCCTCGCTCGATAAGAAACTGGCACTAGTGCACGAGAGCCTTTCGTGGCAACCATCTTCAAAAGTGTAGGCTCATGATCCCCAAAATAACTAGGGACCAGGACGCAGATCAGCATCCGGCAAATGAAATATTGAATCTTGAAATGTAGAATCGACACTGAACTATCCTGACTTGGCTTGTCGTCTCCCTGGAGACCAGACCCGAGGGGCATCGTAGGTAGCGCACACCCGCTCCGGTGGTGGAAGTGGATGGAGAAGAAATCGAAGTAATAGGTTTGGAAGGCGGAGGCGAAGGTTTAGAAGGCGTAAGTGGGGGTAAAGGCAATGCGAGTGGTGGAGGGATAGCGGCGATAATGGGCTCGGGTGGAGTTAAAGGAAAAGGTGGAAGCGTAGAAGGGGGTAAAGGTGAAGGTGGGGGTGTAGGTGTAGGTATAGCATGCTCAGGCTCGGACAACGATGGCGAAGGGGATGACAAAGGTGGTGGAGATGGTGGAGGTGATGGGATAGGGGTCTTTGGGAGAGGAGGTGATGAAGGGGGTGGTGATGGGTTATGCAATGGTGACAGTGGTGGAGATGGTGATGCAGGCAATGAAGGTAGTGAAGGTGGTGCCGGTGATGAAGAGGGTGAAGAGGAGGGTCGCGGCACCCACCAGCGACGTATCGGCACGACCCACCGGGCGGCGTTAGGAGTGAAAGTGGTGGTAATGGAAATGGAGGAGGAAAGGGTGGCACTTGCCAGAGCAGAGGCTTGAGTTGGTGGAGGTTGTGGAGGTTGAGTAGGAGATGGTGAAGGTGAGGGGGCAGGTGGAGATGAAGAGGGTGGTGAGGTAGGCAGCGAGGTAGGCAAAAGCATAAGTGAGGGAACATGTGATGGAGTAGGTGACGGAGCTGGTGCAATGCCAGATAAAGAATCGCAAGGGTGCCCATGGTCTTGCAGTGGAGATGGCTGCCTGGGCGGCGACTGCTGCTGCTGCTCGCTGCGGAGATTTAAAATAACTTCATGCATGGCAGCCCAATCAATCATCTTCCTGTCTTCAAAATCATAAACAAGTTTCTGAAACTCGGGACAATCCTCAAACACATGCCCCTGCTGGCAGTGAAATTCACAATATTGAAACATATTTTCAGACGCGGGTCGGTAAGGCACAACCGGAGGGAGCTGCAACGCGTGAGCGTCCATCAAAGCCTGAAAATATTAGTAAAACACTCCGGCAATGGCAGAGAAGGAGCCCGCTTTGGGCACGGTAGATGCCGAGGGATATGGGAAGGTGATGGAGAAGGTTGCGGTGGTGGAAGCGGAGGTTGCGTAGGCAAAGCCGCATGGCAACTTATAAGGCCCCAGAATTTTTATAAATTATTTTTGGTATATTTAATTATTTTTTAAAAATTTTAAAGACATAAAATGGATTAATAAATAAATATTGGGTTAAATAAATCATTATAAGGCCCAATTTATGTTAAGTAATTAATCTAACATTGATAATTGAAACCCAATAGGTTAAAGGACCAAGCCCATTAAGTTTGGCCCATATTCTAGAAGGTTATTTAGTCTACTCACGAATTTTAAGGATAAATACTATTTTTAGATAATAATATGGATAAACAAACAAAAGAGTTTGAATTTTATTGAATTCTGCACACAATGGATGTAGCGGTCTATCGTGCGACCGCCACAGTCACGTAACGCACTAGGCTACGACCGTTACGCTCTGTCAGTTCCGTGAAGTGAATAAAGAGCAAAAAGATTAGATTTTTGCTAGTCTATCTCTTAGGGATCGAGATGGGAACACTAGTAGAGGTGTAAGGACTCTTAGAAGTCAATCAAAGCCTTAACAAGGACTCTATAATCGATCTAATCCTCAAACCCTAGCCAAAACCCTATAAATAGGACCTAGTTCTGAACTGACCGATCCTTACTTTTGCTCGCGTGGAATCAAGGTAAGGAGTCACAATTTTAGGTAAGTTCCTTAGAACTTTTTATTTATAATACTTTAGACTAACTACTCTCGAAATTTTATGTTAAGAGATCGAGTATCCAAAGAGTTAGGATCTTCCAAAGTTGCTGGTTTCATCACGCCAACCCAAGAAACTGTGCCATAGGGTACTGAAGATCAGAAAATTAGAGAGCCTAAACAAGGTAATTAGAGTTAGATGCTTTAGAACTTTTTGTTCCCAATAGTTTCATCTTCCTACCCCCCAAATTTCACGTCCTTAGGTCAAGAGACTGAGGAGTTAGAGCGACGTGAAGTTGCTGAAAAATCTTAGAAGGGAAGAACTATGGCGTATCTTGAAGACCAAATTGGAAGTCTAAAGCCCAGTTAAGAGGTAGGTTATCTCATGAATGGTAAAAATAACATGTTAGAGATAAAAGCTCTCTGATTTTGCTTGATCATGAATTTCATGTTTAAGTAGGGACATGCATATATGCATATCTTTAGCCTTAATGGAAAATAAAAAGGTACTATCTTGATAAGTCACTGAAACCTATGCATCTAGATGGCCTTTACTCTGTTATCATGGCTAAAATAGTTGGTTATTGTAATTTTTCTTGCATGGGACATAGTTCCTTATCTTTTTCGTCAGCAGAAGCTCTGACGGACAAGGGTAGGACCGTCACAACACTGTAACGGCCTTACGATAAGCCGTCACACCCTCTGTTGCATTTTAATTGCTCTGTTATCTCTGACGCACCATAACAAGAGCGTTACACTACTGTAACGGCCCCTCGATAAATCGTCACAGGTACTGTGACGCGCTCTTGTTAGACCGTCAGACCCCTGTGTTCTGTCAGCCCGAGACAGAATGGTAACCAGTTAAGTTTACTTATAAATAAGCTTAGATAGCTAAGTTTGGACCTGTTATCATGACTTTAAGTTTAGTTACTGATTCATAATAGAAATTACATGATTAAGGTATCTTAAGTTATTTTAAATTATGTTAATTTCAAGTGTCAAAATTCTATAGCTTTGTATCCTAAATCATGATTTTCAATGATGTATTGACGGAGTTTTATTTTGGTTTCACGTTGCTACACATTCTCTCTATATCAATAGAGTCATTTTCTTTAAGTACATGCCATATATTCCGCTATTTGACCATTAGTTTACACTTTTGCACTATAGGAACATATTCTTGAACATGAGGACCTCTCTATTGGATATTCCTTCCAATGGACTAGGAAATCTTGTTTCAAGGCCTCCGTAATTCTCTGCGAGCCTGGGATTGTCACTAGGACACCGAGTTGGTTGTACCATAAAAGCCCAATCATTAGAAAACACTATCGATGGTTTCTATTTTCTGGAGATGTAACGGATCAATGTTGGACCGTCAGGCTCATCTAACGGCCCAAGAAACGACTGCCACATTATACTGCGTCTAATTCTTGTTTCAGGATTCAGATCATTGTAACGGCCCAATACTGGAGCGTCACGTTATGTAACGGCTCAGTACAAGACCGACACAGTTCTTGAGTACATTAACCCGCCCAAGGGTTGATATTCTAAGTTCCTAGGTGGCTTGATAATGGTCTAGGACTTATAAACCATAGGGTATGATGCTACTGGCTTGATAATGGTCTAGCACTAATTGTGTTCAAGGGCTCTATGCTAGTCCCCTCGGCTGATTGCTGAAAACATACTATTATAAACCATAGGGTATGATGCTACTGGCATCGTACTGCGCTGGCAGTACTTTCTTTATAAATAAGTGAAATCCATGAGCACCCGTGAAAATCTAGTGAATTGCTATGTGATTGATGTTCTAGTGCGTAACCTTTATGGTTATGAAAGTGAAAAGTGAAAGTACATTCTCGTTACATTCTTGTTCATGAAAGGCCATGCTACACTCTTTTTACATTCTTGCTAGTTCATACTTGTTCATTCTATCTTACATGATCATCTTGTTACTTTGGTTTAATCACGTGATTCATCGCATTCGCATGATTTTACCTTATTCCTCTAGAGCTAAAATGTTAATTACTTTAATAGTGCCTTCATGTTGATGCGAAGATACCTACTGGGCAAGTGTGCTCATTATCTATTTCCAATGTTTATAGGAAATAGAAGTGATACGAATTTGGATTCGAGTTATACAAGTAGCGGGTCCGAGAGTGAATGAAAGTCATATCAAATTAAGAGTGAAGACTTAGGAAAGTCTACATTGTTTAGATTGAGTCTATATAATTTTCCTATTTATTGAGTCTAGTATGATGGAAGTTGAATTAGTGATTGTATTTGATATTTGATTGATAATGAATTGAAAGTTGATAGTTGAGTAATTATTGTGCAATTGCATTATGTGTGATTGTCTTGCGCTCTGATCGTTCTTGCTTGCAAGAGGCTTACCATGCCGGCTGTTCACGTTCCTCGAGCGAGTCTTCCGCTGTAATAAAGGCTCGGGGCGTGACAGTTAAGTTGGTATCAGAGCCTAAGTCTCAGGACTTAAGAAAAAGAGTCATGTCCTAGGATAAGTCCAAGATTTTAGGACCCCTACCTATGAACTAAGGAAGAAATTTTCATACCCTTGTGAGGATTGGGTAGAGCCCAGGATAAGATAGTTATATAGAAATTATCTTAGGATAAATCTTCCCGACTCTAAATAACTAAAATGTCCATGATTCTCGGGTACCTTGATTCTCAATGGCTCATCGTATAAACTGGGACGAGATGCAGCAAACTGTTGCAGGACTTACTCATGCCCTACAGACAGTGGCCCAAGCTGGTGGAAGGGCTGGCGCGGGTAACTTACACGGTAATTTCTGAAGTTTAAATCCCCCACGATTCTCTGGATCTTCTAACCCAGATGAAGCGGAGAATTGGATCAACAAAATGAATCGAATATTCGATGTCATGCAATGCATCGACCAGGAGAAAGTTCAACTTGCCATGTTCCAACTCAACAAGGATGCTCGTACATGGTGGAAATCCATTCTGGCACCACCTGCAGATGCACATCATACATGGGAGGGTTTTCTTACACTTTTCGGAGCCAAGTACTTCTCTGAGCATGTGAAGGAGAGGAAGGCTATGGAATTTTCCTCCTTAAAACAGGGCACGATGTCCGTGGTAGAGTATGAATTACAATTCTCTTGACTAGCACCGTATGCTCCTCACTTGATAAGCATAGATTTATTGAAAGCCAACCGATGTATGGATAGTTTAAGACCCGGATTCATCCAACAACTTGGAACTCAGAATATCCGCACCTATACCGAGATGGTACAAAGAGCGCATCTATGTGAAAGAACCATGGAGAAAGTGGAGAGGCTCCGAGGAGAAAGGTCAAGCCGAAAACATGATAGGCAAGAAGAGAAAGAAGTGGATGAGGGTGAAAACTGTCACATTAAGAGGTCCCGTAATGGGAACGGTAACGGAAAAACAAATGGAAATAGAAACGGAAAGGATAAGAAAGTTAAAGAAGAAGAAAGAATGCAAGTCTCCACGGCTTGTTCATTTTGTGAAAAATTTGGGCACTCAACAGAAGAATGCTAGAAGCGTCTCGGCGCTTGCCTCAAGTGTGGAAGCCGGGAATATCGCTTGCCTGTATGTCCTCTCATCAACGAATAATCTTCAAGGGATAACAATAGACGCGGGAAGCGAGGTCGATTAAATGTCATTCTAGACGAAGGAGGTGAGATGATTAAAGGTACCCTCTTAACCCATTCCCCTTACGTTAATTCTTAATACATTAAAATACGTACACTCTCCGTAAAAACTCATATATATTGAATTTGGGGACCAAATTCTCTTAAGTGGGGAAGGGTGTAAGGCCCCAGAATTTTTATAAATTATTTTTGGTATATGTAATTATTTTTTGGGAATTTTAAAGACCCAAAATAGATTAATAAATAAATATTGGGTTAAATAAATCATTATAAGGCCCAATTTATGTTAAGTAATTAATCTAGATTTGAAAATTGAAACCCAATAGGTTAAAGGACCAAGCCCATTAAGTTTGGCCCATATTCTAGAAGGTTATTTAGCCTATTCATGAATTTTAAGGATAAATACTATTTTATAGATAATAATATGGATAAACAAACAAAAGAGTTTCAATTTTATTGAATTCTACGCACAATGGATGTAGCGGTCTATCGTGCGACCGCCACAGTCACGTAACGCACTAGGCTACGACCGTTACGCTCTGTCAATTCCGTGAAGTGAAGAAAGAGCAAAAAGATTAGATTTTTGCTAGTATATCTCTTAGGGATCGAGATGGGAAGACTAGTAGAGGTGTAAGGACTCTTAGAAGTCGATCTAAGCCTTAACAAAGACTCTAGAATCGATCTAATCCTCAAACCCTAGCCAAAACCCTATAAATAGGACCTAGTTCTGAACTGAGCGACCCTTAATTTTGCTCGCGTGGAATCAAGGTAAGGAGTCACAATTTTAGGTAAGTTCCTTAGAACTTTTTGTTTATAATATTTTAGACTAACTACTGTCAAAATTTCATGTTAGGAGATCGAGTATCCAAGGAGTTAGGATCTTCCAAAGTTGCTAGTTTCATCACGCCAACCTAGGAAACTATGCCATAGGGTACTAAAGATCTAGAAATTAAAGAGCCTAAACGAGGTAATTACAGTTAGATGCTTTAGAACTTTTTGTTCCCAGTAGTTTCATCTTCCTAACCTCCAAATTTCACGTCCTTAGGTCAAGAGACTGAAAAGTTAGAGCGACGTGAAGTTTCTAAAAAATCATAGGAAGGGAAGAACTAGGGTGTATCTTGAAGACCAAATTGAAAGTCTAAAGCCCAGTTAAGAGGTAGGTTATCTCATGAACAGCAAAAATAACATCTTAGGGATAAAAGCTCTCTGATTTTGCTTGATCATGAATTTCATGTTTAAGTAGAGACATGCATACATGCATATCTTTAGCCTTAATGGAAAATAAAAAGGTACTATCTTGATAATTCACTGAAACCTTTGCATCTAGATGGCATTTACTTTGTTATCATGGCTAGAATAGTTGGTTATTGTGATTTTTCTTGCATGGGACATAGTTCCTTATCTTTTTCATCAGTAGAAGCTCTGACGGACTAGGGTAGGACCGTCACAATATTGTAACGGCCTTACGATAAGCCGTCACACCCTCTGTTGCATTTTAATTGCTCTGTTGTCTCTGACGCACCATAACAGGAGCGTTACACTACTGTAACGTCCCCCCGATAAACTGTCACAGGTACTGTGACGCACTCTTGTTAGACCGTCAGACCCCTGTGTTCTGTCAGCCCGAGATAGAATGGTAACCAGTTAAGTTTACTTATAAATAAGCTTAGATAGCTAAGTTTGGACTTGTTATCATGACTTTAAGTTTAGTTACTGATTCATAATAGAAATTGCATGATTAAGGTGTCTTAAGTTATTTTAAGTTATGTTAATTTCATGTGTCAAAATTCTATAGCTTTATATCCTAAATCATGATTTTTAATGATGTATTGACGGAGTTTTATTTTGGTTTCACGTTGCTACACATTCTCTCTATATCAATAGAGTCATTTTCTTTAAGTACATGTCATATATTCTGCTATATGACCATTAGTTTACACTTTTGCACTATAGGAACATATTCTTGAACATGAGGACCTCTCTATTGGATATTCCTTCCAATGGACTAGGAAATCTTGTTGCAAGGCCTCCGTAATTCTCTGCGAGCCTGGGATTCTCACTAGGACGCCGAGTTGGTTGTACCATGAAAGCCCAATCATTAGAAAACACTATCGATGGTTTCTGGTTTCTAGAGATGTAACGGATCAATGTTGGACCGTCAGACTCATCTAACGGCCCAATAAACGACCGTCACATTGTACTGCGTCTAATTCTTGTTTCAGGATTCAGATCATTGTAACGGCCCAATACTGGAGAGTCACGTTATGTAACGGCCCAGTACAAGACCGTCACAGTTCTTGAGTACATTAACCCGAGGTTTGACCCAAAGGTTGATATTCTAAGTTTCTAGGTGGCTTGATAATGGTCTAGGACTTATCATATCGATCAAAAAACTTAATATAATGAATGGAAGTTAAGAAATGTACCGTTATGCTGCCGAATTATTTCCATGAGCATAACATAGTATAAGTCATTCTTGATCTCTCATATTCTAAATTGAAGCGTTCATTCATTGATTATTGTGATCATGAGCTTATTGAATTTATTACATTCTTGGCCATACTTTATTGTTACATGCGTGGAAATAGCTTGATTTATGCTTGAAGATGCGATCGAACACTGATTGTGTCAAGGGCTCTATGCTAGTCCCCTCGGCTGATTGCCGGAAACATACTATTATAAACCATGGGGTATGATGCTACTGGCATCGCATTATGCTGGGAGTACTTTCTTTATAAATAAGTGAAATCCATGAGCACTCGTGAAAATCTAGTGAATTGCTACGTGATTGACGTTCTAGTGCGTAACATTTATGGTTATGAAAGTGAAAAGTGAAAGTGCATTCTCGTTACATTCTTGTTCATGAAAGGCCATGCTACACTCTTGTTACATTCTTGCTAGTTCATACTTGTTCATTCTATCTTACATGATCATCTTGTTACTTTGGTTTAATCGCGTGATTCATCGCATTCGCATGATTTTACCTTATTCCTCTAGAGCTAAAATGTTAATTACTTTAATAGTGCCTTCATGTTGATGCGAAGATACCTACTGGGCAAGTGTGCTCATTACTTATTTCCAATCTTTTCAGGAAATAGAAGTGATACGAATTCAAATTCAAGTTATACAAGTAGCAGGTCCGAGAGCGAATGAAAGTCATATCAAATTGAGAGTGAAGACTTAGGAAAGTCTACATTGTTTAGATTGAGTCTATGTAATTTATCTATTTATTGAGTCTAGTATGATGGAAGTTGAATTAGTGATTGTATTTGATATTTGATTGATAATGAATTGAAAGTTGAAAGTTGAGTAATTATTATGCAATTGCATTATGTGTGATTATCTTGCGCTCTGATCGTTCTTGCTTGCAAGAGGCTTACCATGCCGGCTGTTCGCATTCCTCGAGCGAGTCTTCCACTGTAATAAAAGCTCGGGGCATGACACAACTGGTGGAAGAACTAGGTGGAGGCACATGTGGAGCGGGAATATAGTGGACGTCATCTACCTGCTCGGGGTGTGATGTTCCCTTGACTGGAGGGGAAGACACAGGCGGGGACACATATGTGGAGATGGAGGGCTAACTCGTGGAGGGTTGATGTGTGGGTTGACTCATGGAGAGTGTATAAGAGGGAGTGGAGGGCCGACTCATGGAAGGATATATGGTGGAGGTCTGACTCACGGGAGATGATGGACATGAGGCGTATGTGGGCGTAGAAGGTGAAGGAGACTCGGGGTCAAGGGAACCTAGAAGTTGTTGACGGATGAAGCGAGCTCGGCTATAAAGCTGTTGCCAGGAGTTGACATCGTTAAGGGATAAAACGAACTGATACTCGGGCGTTGCATTAGAGATAAGCATCTTGATCTGCTCTCCCTCCGGAATATGCCCGGGACTTGCGCGGCCAGGCGACGCCAGTGGTCGGTGAAGGTAGAGAACTCCTCGTCATACTTCATCTCCTCGTGGGCCAAGTCCACTATAGAATACTTGGGCCCAACCTCGTCTTAATACTGTTGAAGAAATTTCTCTTGAACAGCTTAAAAATTAACCACTTGATCTTGTAGCAATGAAAAGAACCACTCCCAAGTCGGGCCTTCTAGAGATAGACCAAACAGATAGGCCATCAAGCGTTGGTCATGTCGAAATTGGGCCGACTCATAAGTGAACTCCTTTATGTGCACATAGGGGTCGCCGACTCCACCATAACGACGATACGTGAGAATTTGTGAACGCGGTGGGAGCCGAAAACCTTCAAATGCAAACGGGACACTCAAGGAGGATTTGGGATCAATTTGGTGTTGTAGCTCATCAAGCTGGCGTTGGGTTTGAGCAATCATCTCCTCGATGGAGAGAGATCGGGAAGGATGCAAGCCAGCCTGGACAAGAGAGTGTGAATTTAGACCAGAATTATAGTATTGGGCCAAATGAGGGGATCCGGACTGAGAAGAAGAGAAGCCCATCCCAGGAGTGGAAGGATATGTGGGCCTAGAAGAAACAAGAACATGATAATAAGGACCCATTGGGCTAGCAGCAACATGGGTCGAAGGAGCGGGCATATTAAGAGAAGTAGGCCCATTAAGGGAAGAAGAAGGCCCGTTAAAGGAAGGGGGCCCATTAAAAGAGCGAAGCCCATTGAAGGAATAAGGTCCACTAAAAGAATGGGCCCCATTAAGGGGAGATGGGCCACTCAAGGAAGGTGGCCCATTAAAGGAACGAGACACATTAGATGAATGAGGCCCATTATGAGAATGAGGCCCACTAAGATGATTAGCAATGACTTTCTGGGCCTGGACCATGTCCATTTGGCAAGCAAGAGGTGACAAGTGGGCCACAAGATTTGCTCGTTCCTCAGACGAGTCAGAGGTGTAAGGTTTCGATCAGTGGAGCAACGGAAACAATGAAACCCTAAGAGGTGGATTGTTGCTGGCGATCAAAATCAAAAAACTAATATCGAAGAACCCGCTTAGGAAGAACAGTTCTATACCTTTGCGGGATTAATTAATTCTCAGATGCCCGAAGATGATCGAGTAGAGGCTCGTCGGGCTGCTAGCCGTCCATGTGTCCGGCCTCTAGATGTATCCACACGAGCAGTGGGAACATATGGATTCTCCTTCTCGATCTCCACGCGTCAGCCACTCCTCAGCAGCACCATCCACCACAGCAGAAGAGGAGAGAGAGAAAGAGAGGGGCGGCCAGAGGAAACCCTGATTGCTTAGGCCAGGGTTTCTCTCCTCAGCGTATATTTATAGACTCTAGCATTTTTCACAAAAACCCAGACACTGTCTATAAATACCGTCTTTATCCATCTAATCCACTACTCTATTGTGTGTGACCCTCTAGGCCCAATAGTCTGTTTGGTTTTCAGGCCCATTAAGCTAAGAACCCTTCTTAACTTAATTCAATTATAATCCATTAACTCCTAATGGAATTAACAGGCTTTCCGATCACGAACGGCACCAAGCAACACCTCGTGATCCCAAATGACTTTGGGAGGGATGCAACCCATATTGAACCTTTTCGTCATCACATTCCACACAGTTATATATCTTCATTCATACAATGCTCCAATCAGAATTAGGATACGGTCAAACTGTCAAACCCTAAAGCATCCTGATCTTATGGCCCCTTGTACTCTTAAGTACAGTTCACTGGAAAACTCCTTTTCTTAGTGAACTCCCATACCCTGGCCAGGGATTTCTAAGTACATGTCCATAGAGCATTCTCTCTCTTAATCCAAGCAGAGAGTGAATGATCACTTGTTGTCCACCAAAGTGTTTTCACATGAATCCCACTGAGTCTGAATAACTAACTATTAAGAACCATAAGGTTGAAGTTCATAAGTCAGCAATCAAACGCTCAGTGGAGTCCATGCAAAACCTCTTTAGTGACTCATGTCAAAGATCCAACTATGCTACTGTGGCACTAGAATCTCCTGATTGACAGTCAGCATGATTACCATTCAGGAATTCTAGATCGGGTCAGTTCAGTGAACTCATTCTACTAACGAGCACCTGCATGTGTACCTTGATGTCACCACACCGGTGGTTATGAGATTGACCACCCTCATCACACGAGTGAGTACCACGTGCACCGGTCTATCCGGATCTTCAATGTCCTTTCTTGAAGATCCCACAACTAGGAACATTTAGAATACAAACCTCTAGATGACTTATCTCATTATCACAATCTCATTATGAACCAGTCATCATAGCTCGTATTCAGGGACTTCATCACATTACAAGATATACACTATAACGTGCTAAGAAGGTAATGAATAAATGCCATTATTATTATAACTGAATGAAATTATACAAGAAATGTTGCCATCACAACACTTGTGATTGGCTTGAAGGGCATACATCCCTTACAATCTCCCACTTGCACTAAAGTTAATCACCCACATGCTTGATCCCCATCAGCCTAAGGTGACGCTCAAACACATTTTGAGATACAGGCTTAGTGAGTGGATCTGTAATATTATCAGCCGAAGATACTCTATCTACTATCACATCTCCTCTAGCTATAATCTCTCTGATCAAGTGATAACGCCGCAGAATGTGCTTGGACTTCTGATGAGACCTCGGCTCCTTTGCTTGTGCAATGGCCCCATTATTGTCACAAAACATGGGGACAAGATCAGAGATGCTTGGGACAACTCCCAATCTATCGATGAACTTCTTCATCTAGACTGCCTCCTTTGACGCCTCGGCAGTAGCTATATACTCGGCCTCGGTTGTTGAATCAGCAGTGGTTTCTTGCTTGGAACTCTTCCAACTCACTGCCCCACCATTGAGAGTAAAAATGAACCCAGAGGTTGACTTGCTATCATCTTTGTCAGACTGGAAACTCGAGTCAGTGTACCCTCTCAGTTTCAAGTCCTCTCCTCCATAAACCAGAAACAGATCCTTAGTCCTTCTCAAGTACTTAAAGATACATTTCACGGCTATCCAGTGTTGTTCACCTGGATCTGCCTAATACATGCTCGTAACACTTAGAGCATAGGCTATATCAGGCCTAGTATATAACATCGCATACATGATAGACCCTATGGCAGAGGCATAGGGAACCCTACTCATGTACTCCCTCTCTTCTGGAGTTTTAGGGGACATCTCCTTAGAGAGGTAAACTCCATGTCTAATCGGTATTAGACCTCTTTTGAAGTCTTCCATGTCAAACCTTTTGACAATAGTGTCTATGTACATCGATTGGGACAAGCCTAGCATCCTCTTTGATCTACCTCTATAGATCCTAATCCCCAATACATAGGATGCTTCTCCCAAATCCTTCATGGAGAAATGCTTTGATAGCCAGGCTTTGACTGGCGATAACATACCTACATCATTCCCAATGAGTAGTATGTCATCTACATACAGTACCAAAAAGGTTATTGCACTGCCATTTATTTTCTTGTATACACATGGCTCATCTTTGTTCTTAACGAAGTCATAAGATTTGATTGCCTCATCAAATTTTATGTTCCAACTGCGGGATGCTTGCTTTAGTCCATATATGGACCTCTGAAGCCTGAACACTCTATCTGGATACTCTTTGGATATGAATCCCTCAGGCAGTGTCATGTACACTTCTTCCTCAAGGTTTCCATTGAGGAACGCCGTCTTCACATCCATCTGCCAGATTTCATAATCATAGTGCGCAGCAATGGCAAGTAAAATTCTAATGGATTTCAGCATGGCTACAGGAGAGAATGTTTCGTCATAGTCAACACCTTGCCTTTGATGATATCCCTTCGCTACAAGTCTTGCCTTATAGGTATCAACCATTCCATCTACTCCAATCTGTCTTTTAAAGATCCACTTGCATCCAATAGGTACAATACCCTCAGGTGGATCTACCAAGTTCCAAACTTGGTTGGAGTACATGGAATCCATTTCAGATATCATGGCCTCTTGCCATTTCCCAGAGTCAATGACACTCATTGCCTCTTCGTAGGTCTTAGGATCATCATCCTCATTATGTGATACCTTACCAGAAATATGTCCCACATATCTCTCTGGTTGAACAGGTACCCAGCCAGACCTACGCACAGTTTGTGAGTTAGTTTGCACTAGATCTTGAGAAGGTACACCGACAAGCTATGGTTCTAGAACTTCTTCTAGTTCTATCGAGCTCCCACTGTTCCCTTCAAGGATATACTCTTCCTCAAGGAATACATCATATTTAGCTATAAACACTCTTTGATCGCTAGGCTGGTAGAAATAATATCCATAAGTTTCCTTCGGATATCCCACAAACCTACACTTCTCAGTCTTAGATGCCAATTTATCAGAGTCATGTTTCTTTACATGGGCAGGGCAACCCCAAACCTTAAAGTCCTTAAGATTTGGCTTCTTTCCTTTCCATATCTCATATGGAGTGGAATCGACTGGCTTCGATGGCACTTTGTTCATCTGGTGCGTAGCAATCTCCAAGGCATAACCCCAGAGGGACAAGGGTAAACCAGCAAAACACATCATGGACCGTACCATAACTAATAGGGTACAATTCCTCCTTTCTGCTACACCATTCAGCTGAGGTGTATAAGGAGGAGTCCATTGAGATAATATTCCATTATCCCTTAAATACTGTGTGAACTCCGTACTTAAGTATTCACCCCCTCGATCTGATCAAAGAGTTTTAATACTTTTCTCGGTTTGTTTCTCTACTTCATTCTTAAACTTGACAAATTTCTCAAAAGCTTCAGATTTGTACTTCATTAAGTACACGTATCCAAATCTTGAGAAATCATCAGTGAATGTAATGAAGTATGAATAACCTCCTTTGGCATGTATGGACATAGGTCCACACACATCAGAGTGTATGATTTCTAACAACTCATTTGCTCTTTCTCCATGTCCAAAAAATGGAGACTTGGTCATCTTACCCATGCGGCAAGATTCACAAGTCGTGAATGATTCATAATCAAATGGATCAATGTATCCATTCTTACACAACTTTTTCAATCTTTCCTCATTAATATGACCAAGCTTACAATGCCAAAGATAAGCCTGATTCACATAACCCCTTTTTCTCTTAAGAGGTCTGTCCACACACATCATAGGAGACACTATATCTAAAACATACAAACCATTTATTAAGCTCCCACTGGCAAACAATTCACCATTTAATAACAAAGAACAACCATTGTTTCCAAAACTTACAACAAATCAATATTTATTTAAGCAAGAAATGGAAATAATGTTCTTTATTATAAAAGGAACATAATAACAGTCTATAAGCTCTAGTGTAACTCTTGTAGGCATCTAGAGGTTCACCTTCCCGACTGCGAGTGTAGCAACCTTTGCTCCATTTCCCAGTCGCAAGTCAACCTCGCCTTTGTTCAATTGCCTACTACTTGTCAGCACCTGCAAGTCATTGCAGATATGAGATGCACATCCAGTATCTAATACCCACGATGTGGATCTATAACACAAGTTTAGGTCAACAATCATGAACATACCTAAAGCTTCTCCAAGCTTCTGTTTTTCTTTTTCTGCAAGATATAACTTGCAGTTCCTCTTCCAATGGCCATCCTTATGGCAGTGGAAGCATTGGCCATTGTCCTTCTTAGCCTCATCCTTCTTAGCAGCCTTTCCCTGCTTATCCTGCTTTTTTTTCTTATTTTTCTTAAAACCAGATTGATTCTTTCTCTTCTTGTTGGTCTTACCAACAAGAAGCATAGAAGATTTCCCATTGCTCATTGTCCCCTCAGCCGTCTTCAACATATTAAGAAGTTCTGCCAGAGAGCACTCTATCTTATTTATGTTGAAATTCACTATGAACTGGGAGAATGAACAGGGGAGAGATTGCAAGATTAGGTCAATGCACAAATCCTTGTTCATTTCAAAACCTAATTCTTTCAGCCTCTCAATCCACTCTATCATTTTGAGAACATGTGTCTGCACAGATGTTCCCTCAGATATTTTGGCCCCGAACAGATTCTTAAATATCTCATATCTCACTATTCTACTCTGAGCTCTAAAGAGCTCTTCTAGGTGGAACAAGATGGATCTAGCATCCATCTTTTCATGCTGTCTTTGCAACTCATTAGTCATGGAGGCCAGCATATAGCATTGGGCCAGAGTGGCATCTTCCTTATGCTTCTCATAAAGAATCACCTCAGCCTCATCAGCATCATCAGCAAGAAGAGCAGGAACAGGTTGCTCAAGGACATAGGCTATTTTCTCAGCCATGAGAACAATTCTCAAATTCGTGAGCCAATCGACATAATTTGGACCAGTCAGCCTGTTGGCATCCAGTATGCCTCTCAACGGGTGATTCGTCATTGCGGTCTACAAGAAGAAATTAAACAAATTTAGAACAATATTGCAAACATTCATGATATTAAATTAAGAAATAGACTTTAATCCTAATTTAATGCTCCCACTAATTTTCGACGAATTTGCATCACCCCTTGTATGCAAAGACTGGACACAACGGCTGTGCCCTAGTGGGTACTAGAATCCCATTAACATTATGGAAATAGTCTTGTGGTAGCACAACAAACTACCTCATACTTAACGGGTAGGCAACTCTTGCCAATTGCAACTCCTTGCAACTCCTAGTATGTTTAGCCTTCAAACGTTTGTGATCTTGTGATAGCACAACAAATCACAAGCTTTGGTTAGGTCCAGCCCGTTTGTTACGTTATGAGAATAGGTTTATGACATAACTCTTGTGGTAGCACAATAAAGCCATGCCAGCCCCCATCCCAAGATTTGGCCTAAGCCTTAGCCTGAGTCTCTGTCCCCTTGCTGTGAGAATCTTGTGGTAGCACAACAAACTCTCACAGTCTAAGGACAGCTCACTCAGACTATAACAACGGAAGGCTACGTGGGTCATTCTTAATGCCTCACGCTTATGGACCTAATATTGAACTTAAGGGGATTTGGATATTTTGGTCTCATCAATGTAGGTGCTACATATATATATAATAATTTGGAGTATCGTACATACTCTAAATATATGTATATATATAATTAGTAGCACAACCACATATATCAAATATATGCATCAACACCGATGGATGATCATGGACTTTATCCTAGCAACATTACCAGAGCCAGTTGGTAATGTAAACATAAGCATGGCAAATAAAAAGTCTTGGAGCATCCAATGCTCCCACTGGATGTGAAGAATCTCTCGAGCCCATAATAGTCGGTCTCCTTCTTAGTCTCCATATGCTTCTCATTATTACAAGTAAATTTGAAATTGGGCACGCAGGCCAAAAAATATACATCAGATAATAATAAGAAACCTTGAACCAGTCAAGGGGAGTACAACACAGGTGGGAGATAGAATGTACAACCCGGATTAATAAGAGAGAGAGAGAGAAGGAAACACGCAGGCCCCAATAATCACATCATGATCCATTCACCACAAACCATACCATCACATGATATCTAAGTCCATGTCCAACCCTCCACACACATGACACATCACATGCATCATCAAGTAATTATCATATAATTATAGTGAGGTACAACACGATAATTTCAAAATAATAGTAATTAGTTTTAAAATCACGCATTTAAACATTTAACTAAACAATTTAGTTAAAAATAATGAAGTCTAAACAACTTTAGAGAATCGTCATTCACATCCACTGCATGGGCTCAATAATAATTTTTAGTTAATTAACCTCATAATAATCACATTCTTATAGTAATTAACTTCAATTAATTAGATAATATGAAATACTATGAAATACTTAAAACCATTTTAAAATTTCCATTAACTAATTAACTAGGGGCCATATAATGAGAAATAAATTAATAAGTCACTAAAACAATTTTAGAACCTATTAAAATATTTTTCAAAATTTTTCTGACATTTTTCTGAATTTCTATGCATTTTAAACTATTTATAACACACAAAAAATTAAAAAAATAGTGGGGGGGGCCTTATCTAGCGCGGATCTGGTGCGGGCCGGATCCACCCGCGGAAGACCCGCGGGGGTTCGTTTCCTCGCCCAAACACGGGAGGGGGTTGGGGTAAAACCCTAACCCCCTGTGCTAGTAGTAGGGGGCCCGTCCGCCGCCCCCGACCACCGCGGATGACCCCAGGGGTCTAGCAGGCACGTCCGCCAGCCACCGCCCTCGACGCCGTGGCCGGAGGAGACGCTCGCAACAATCACGGGGCACGTCCGCCAGCCTCCCTCTCCCTGTGCGAGCGGCGACCGTGACCACAAAGATGTGTCCGATTCGCCCTCACGGTTAGGTCAATCAACGCACTAGAACGTGCATTTTGATCCTCTTGATGCCAGGAACATTTCCATAGGATCAATCGACCAAAATCCATCGCTGAGAGCCTCAATCAAACACCCTAACATTGAGCCCTATGCATGAACATGAAGAACGAAAAATAATAAAATAATCTCGATTTTGATCAGACCAGCAACCTGGCTCTGATACCACTGTAAAGTTTCGATCAGAGGAGCAGCGGAAACAACGAAACCCTAAGAGGGGGATCGTTGCTGGCGATCAAAATCAAAAAACTAATATCGAAGAACCCGCTTTGGAAGAACAGTTCTATACCTTTGCGGGATTAATTAATTCCCAGATGCCCGAAGACGATCGAGTAGAGGCTCGTCGGGCTGCTAGCCGTCCAAGTGTCCGGCCTCTCGATGTATCCACACAAGCAGCGGGAACATATGGATTCTCCTTCTCGATCTCCACGCGTTGGCCACTCCTCAGCAGCACCATCCACCACAGCAGGAGGAGGAGAGAGAGAAAGAGAGGGCGGCAAGAGGAAACCCTGATTGCTTGGGCCAGGGTTTCTCTCCTCGGTGTATATTTATAGACTCTAGCATTTTTCACAAAAACCCAGACACTATCTATAAATACCATCTTTATCCATCTAATCCACTACTCTATTGTGTGTGACCCTCTAGGCCCAATAGTCTGTTTGATTTTCAGGTCCATTAAGCTAAGAACCCTTCTTAACTTAATTCAATTATAATCCATTAACTCCTAATGGAATTAACGGGCTTTCCGATCACGAACGGCACCAAGTAACACCTCGTGATCCCAAATGACTTTGGGAGGGATGCAACCCATATTGAACCTTTCCGTCATCAGATTCCACACAGTTATAGATCCTCATTCATATAATGCTCCAATCAGAATTAGGGTACGGTAAAACTGTCAAACCCTAAAGCATCATGATCTTATGGACCCTTGTACTCTTAACTACAGTTCACTGGAAAACTCCTTTTCTCAGTGAACTCCCATACCCTGGCCAGGGATTCTTAAGTACATGTCCATAGAGCATTCTCTCTCTTAATCCAAGCAGAGAGTGAATGATCCCTTGTTGTCCACCAAAGTGTTTTCACATGAATCCCACTGAGTCCGAATAACTAACTATTAAGAACCACAAGGTTGAAGTTCATAAGTCAGCAATCAAATGCTCAGTGGAGTCCATGCAAAACCTCTTTAGTGACTCAGGTCAAAGATCCAACTGTGCTACTATGGCACTAGAATCTCCTGATTGACAGTCAGCATGATTACCATTCAGGAATTCTAGATCGGGTCAGTTCAGTGAACTCATTCTACTAACGAGCACCTGCACGTGTACCTTGATGTCACCACACCGGTGGTTATGAGATCGACCACCCTCATCACAGGAGTGAGTACCACGTGCACCGGTCTATCCGGATCTTCAATGTCCCTTCTTGAAGATCCCACAACCAGGAACATTTAGAATACAAACCTCTAAATGACTGATCTCATTATCACAATCTCATTGTGAACCAGTCATCATAGCTCGTATTCAGGGACTTCATCACATTACAACATATACACTATAACGTGCTAAGAACGTAATGAAAAAATGCCATTATTATTATAACTGAATGAAATTATACAAGAAATGTTGCCATCATAACACTTATGATTGGCTTGAAGGGCATACATCTCTAACAAGAGGGACCACGAGGAGATGGGCCTGCGTGCGAAGAGGAATCCACGCGGGAATAGGAAGACAGGGAAGAAAAAGGGTAATGTACAGGAGAAAAATGGTGCTCCATGAGGGAAAATGAAGACTTTATACAGGGAAAATCAGAGAAATACAACGAGGGAAGTAAGGGCTCAAAGATCACGGAGGGGGCTGACTCGATAATGTAGAGAGAAAAAAAAAAAAACCTAGGACAATGAGACTAGACAAATGGACGCACAGAATGGACTAGCCTAAATGGGCCTAATGACAAATCATATATGGGTAATGGGGGATGCAACACAAAACACCACAAATGGGCTTAGACAAGCCCAAACAAACAATGGGTGTAAGAGGGTTCAACCAAGATCAAACAAGTTGATATGATCGTTAATTTATTTTTCCAAAGTTTTGAGGGGCCTTTTAATGACTTAAATTAAGCATAATTCTCTCAAGACATAGGTGCCCTATGGGAAGAAGGTCCAAACTTTGGGTTAATCTATGGTTAACTCCCTCACAACGTATGCAAAATGCGAAACTATGGGGTGGAAAGGTACAACTGGCCCGGTGTCCGTGTGGGAATCCACGGCTCGCGGGGACTTACGATGGTCCCGGATAAGATCACCTAGTCGAGCCCAAGGAATATGAGAGCGAGAGGATCACTTACCAAGAGGGAATGCAACTACAATGTGCAAATATGCATGATCCTATGTGCACCGGAGTGCATGCAATTTCTAGCCTAAGTCTAACAAATCAAAGCAATAATAAAATTATGCAAACATCACAAAATGCATGAAAAATGTAAAAAATGTAACTAATAGCAATGCAAGACCACAAATAGGGACAATTAGGCACCAAAAAATAAGAAAAAATCACATATGAATGGTGTACCTTTGTGCTTGCCCCCGGACCTACATGTTAATTTTATGCATAAAATGCAAAAATGAGGGTAATATTTAACTATGCAAATGAAGTCCAATGCATGCAAACAGTATATGGATGCAAAGATAATATAAAAGACCATGCAATGGAACAAAAAAATGCCGAAACAGGCCCTGGAAGGTAATTTAGATCAGTAAAGAAAACGGCCCTGTGAATCTGTCCCGAATCTGCCTATAGACCAAATGCAGAAAATGCAAAAATGAACGTAATTTTTAAATATGCAAATGATGTCCAAATGATGCAAACTTTATATGTGTGGAAAGACAATACAAAAGGAAACACAATGGAACAAAAATCAGTCCAATCCAATATCAGGAGACAAAGTTATGCCTGAATGAATAAAGCCCCTATGAGTAGTGCGCTTGCCTGGCCAGAACCAAGAAAAGGTCACTAGATGACCGTTTTTAACCTATATGCGGTCTATTGGAGGACAGCACAGGTCCTAGGCGGCCCTGGGAGGACCGTTTCTAACCCCAAAGGGTTGGGGCAGTCCTGGAAAGGCCGCTGAAAGGGCTAGGCGGCCCTGCGATAGATCGCGTACCCCTAACAGACCCGGGAACGGACAGAACAATGGAAAAACGTGGAGGAGACTACCCAATCATGCATAAACACCCACCCAACATGCAATAGACTAAAAATACAACGTGATGGGCACTAGGTGTCCCACCGTGATCGCCAAAAAACTGTAAGATGTAAATGTAATCTAATCTCTCGCCCCAAGTACTATGAACATATGAACATGAACATAAACATAAGGTATAGACAATGATGAATAAAGGGGCGATGAAGAAAAGGAACCTGATCGTGATCGCCACCAAGGTCCTACAGCACTAAAGAGATAGAGAAGGGATGAAGACGGCGCCGTGTACCTTGGAAAGTATGGAAGAAAACGCGGACCGAAGGGAAGCCGCTACAACATGATCGCGCTTGAAGTGGGATGCGAGGAACCGATGTGGGTGGCACCTCCTCGTCTTCCAGCTGGTTAGAAAGTAAGGGCCTCACGTTCTATCAACTATCTCCTGCAAAACAAAGCCACAAAAAAGATAAAACCCATTAGAAAATGCTAAGTGTAGCATATGTCCCGAAATGATAAAATAACGAGAGAAAGGGGGAGAACGCACCGAGGGAGGGTTTTTAACCCCTATAAAAGGGTGCAAATGAAAGGTGGGGGTGTTGTGCATGCATAGGGTTTGAAATCATGAAATTTGATGGGGAGATTAGAGAGAAAAGTGCTATGTAAAATGAAGAAAAATGCAGAAACGTACCGAAATAGTGTAATTTGTGACGATTTTGAAAAAGTAGGAGAGAAGAACTAAGGTATGGAGCAATGAAACTGAGCCCAAAGAGATGGAAATTAAACATGGTACTCCCTATTCGAAGTGGGGTCGAAGGTGTGAGTCGACGATCTGGCATGGCTTCGCCCCGAGTCGCAGAAGAGCCCCCCGTCGCGTAGGCGAACTGGGTAGGTTTATATAGAAATCTACTAAAACCCAGAACTTTCTACTGCGATTATGGAGAATGGAGTCCACCAAATCTTAAGATCTCTGGATCAATCTCGAGATAATAGTCAAGATAAGACGTAGGAAAAAATGAGACTCTATTTGGTGGAAGGATCTGGATGATATGGCTCTTGGAAGAAGGCCCTGGAACCTAATCTGGCAGAGTTTGTGTTATACGAAATGCATAAAACCCAATATTACGACCAAGATTCTGGGAGCTATAGCCCATGAAAATTCATGTTCTATAGACCAAACTCGAGATCATTCAAAGGGCAAGAAATAGAAACAAACGGGGCTGAATTTGGATTTGGTTTCGAGAAGTTACGGCCGCCGAAAGATAGGCCCGTCGTCCAGATTTCAGGATAGAGTCCAACGGCGAAGAAGATGGAGTTCAGGGTCATCTGGACTCTCTGTGATAGAAATGGTCTATCGAGCGGCCGTTTTTGACAAGAAATGGTCATGACTAGGCTGCATATATCATTAAGAATAGAGTCGTTGGTGAACACGGTGTTGACAGCCATTTTTTGCCGATAAGTTGAGTCATTTCTCTTACCCCCATTTGTTGATGCCTCGAGTTGTCCATTACTCATTGGGCTATTTCCAGGTAACATCTTTGGGCCTATTTTTTGGGTAGCCTCCCTCCCTGGCCGGGTGTAGTGCCCCAGAATTTATATAAATAATTTTTGAATTATAAAATAATTTTCTAGAATTTATAAAGGCCTAAATATATTAATAAATGTATTTTTGAGACTAATAAGTCATTAAAGGCCCAATTAGGGTAAATAATTAACCAAGCCTAAGTACACATCATCTAAGGCCTAAAAAAACCATTAAGTTTGGCCCATGTTCTAGAAGGTTATTTAGCTTATTTACGGATTTTAAGGATAAAGACTAATTATCTAAGATAACTATATGGATAAATGAATAAAAGAGTTTTATTTATTTGAAACTCTATATACGTTGAATGTAACGGTCTATCGCGCGACCGTCACATGCTTGTAACGCATGGGTCTACGACCGTTACACTTTGTGAAGTCCGCAAGTTGAAGAACTTATGAAAAGATGGGAACTTGATGATCTTATCCACTAGGGATCAACTTGGGGAGAGTTCATAACACCACTAAGGACTCTTAGAGATTAGGTTTTAACAGATTAAGGACTCTAGAATCAATCTAATCTTCAAACCATAGCCAAAACCCTATAATTAGGACCTAGTTCTGAACTGTCCGACCCTTACTTTTAGCTCGCAAGGAATCAAGGTAAGGAGGTGTAATCTTGGGTAAGTTCTTTAGAAGTATTTGTTTACAATACTTTAGACTAACTCCTCTCCAAATTTCACGTTTTTAGGTCAACAGGTCGTGGAGTTAGAGCCTAAAGAAGTTACTGAAAAATCATAGGAAGAAGGGAACTAGGGTTCGGTGTTCAGACCATAATTGGAAGTTTAAAGTCTAGACAAGAGGTAGGTTATCTCAAGAATGGCAAAAATAACTTGATAGGACTATAAGCCCTCTGGTTTGATTGAATTTCATGGATAGTAGAGCATCAATTTCATGTTTTACTAGTTCCATGCATTACATGCATCTCTTAACCCTAAATTGAGAACTTGAAACATGTTATTCATCTATTCATGGTCACCTATGCATGTAGATAGCCTATCCTTCTTTATCATGCCTAGAAACTCAAGGTGTTTTGATTATAGACATGATGTGAGTTAATCTCTTATGTTTCATATTGCTTTCTGTTAGCAGACACTCTGACGCGTCACAGTAGGACCGTCACATTCATGTAACGGCCTTACTATGAGCCGTCACAGTCTCTGTGGTATATGAGTTACTCTGTTAACTCTGACGCACCAATACAGACGCGTTACATAAGGGTAACGGCTGTTCTCTGACCGTCACAATCACTGTGACGCCCCACTTCTAGACCGTCAGAGGCTATGTTCTGTCAACCCTAGACAGACTATGATTTGTCAATATTACTTATTATTAAGCCTAGTTACCTAAGTTTTAAACCTAATTACGTGACTTCGTGATTATTTAAGCGTTCATGATAGGAAATGCATGTTTTGATATCTCACTATTACTTTGAGTTATATTAATTTCATGAACCCAAAACTCTATAGTTTTATAATTTGAAACATGATTTTGAATGATGTATAAATAGAGTTTTTATCATGGTTTCGCATCGATATATGTCTATATATATATATATTCTTTTCCTATTTATAGAGTCGTTTCTATAAGTACATGGCACATACTCCGGTATGTTGACCATTAGTTCACATTTTTGCACTATAGGAACATATTCTTGGACTTGAGGACCTCTCTATTAGATATTCCTTCCAATGGACAAGGATATCTTGTTTCAAGGCCTCCGTAATTCTCCGCGAGCCTGGGATTCTCACTAGGATGCTATGGACGCCAAAAATATGACGATGATGATCATGGCGACATTCGCGTCTACACATTTGAGCGCGAGTCGAAGATAGAAATGCCGAATAAACCTCACGCCTCGCCCGATCAGGACGAGAACTCACTTGGTGGTCTACTACCCGCTAAGGAAGCCCCCCAAGCGGAAGATACTGCTACAACGCTCCGACCGGCCATGCCGAAAGCTGAATCAAAGAAAAGTCAGGAACTTCGGCACAGTCTCGACATGCACCAAAAGTTACGCAAAGTCTGGGACCAAGCCCCAAAGGATACAAATGGAATATTATGGAGGCCACACATTACAACTAGAACATTCCAGGAATGCCAACACTCGAATAAATGGCTGCGACTTCGAAAAGAATCCATTTGACGCTTAAAACGGCATGGAAGGGCCTTAAACCGGCGCGCTCTAAACCGGAGTGCCCCTTCAACATCTTAATCCGGCGCCCCCAAAACCAGCGCGCCCCATTTCCCATTTGCCCTTGATGTTGCCTTAATACGGCGCGCTACTATTCCTTGGGCTTTAAGCCTTTCCCCCTCATCCTGATGCTAATCCGGTGCACTCACCACCCCGCGCCGGTTTAACCCCATCATGTCCCGTCGTCATCCCGATGCTCTGTTTTGCACCATTATGGCGTGCAGAGAACATTGAATGCCTGACGCTCTGTCTCTGCCTCCTTTCGACAGCACAGAAGCGACAACGGCGAGGCAGGCCCCGACAAATCTGTGAACATCCCTTCCTCGGATAATTGCCAGCGTACTGCGTAAATCAACGGACGACACCATGGCATGTCAACTCTGGATGCCTCAACGACCGAGGAGGAAGATGGCGGGAGTTCCTTCCGTTCGAGCGAAGAAAGGGCAACCGGCTATATATACTATGCATGTTCGGCAGAGAGAGGAGGATGGGCAATTGAAAAAGAGAAGAGAGGGCCACCCGAAGAGAAGAAGAAGCTTGGTCCCCCGGCACCGGCAAGGTGAAGAAGGAAGAGAGAAAAGAGTGAGGGTGAGAGGTGAGTCGGAGGGGAAAGAGCATGTGCTCTCTTCCCCTCCTCTGTCAATGTATTCGCCCCCCCCCCCCTTGCAATGTATTTCGTTCTTTTTTTCTCCAGATGAACCCCCCTCTGCATTAGAACCTTCCCTCGTTTGTGTGGATGAATAAAAAGAAAAGTCCTCTTGCAAGCGCGATGTTCTTTGTTTAGCCTCTGCTCCCCTTTCTCTCGGTTTTCTTATCATCCATGGACCTTGGAGACCTGCCTCTCTGTGGCACGGCCTTCAGAGGAACCCATCGAACGGATGAATATTCATGGCCTCTTATGGCATACACCCGTCTCGCCTACGAGATCATCACCCTGAGTTGCTGGAACTCTTGAAGGCTTGTCCTCGAGTCTCCACATGCACTTATGGGTTAATGGAGGCTTTACTTCGTGTTTTGAGGCTCGCCCCGGAGCAATCTGTTTGGCGTTCCTCTATTCTCTCTGGCAAGCCTCTGTCCGGGGGAGATGCTGCCCAAATGTTGCCAGAGGAAGAACATGTAAGAACAGACAACAAACTAAGCCCCTGAACAGACTGAACCTTCTGAGTTCCTGCATAACAAACTCACCCCTGAACAAAATACTTGAATCCTCATGTTCATCCACCCTAATAAACAATTAAAACACTTAATCTTCCTCTCTATCAACTTAATCTACCAATTGGGCGAACAAACTAATCAACAAATCAACCCACGGGTGAAAGAAAGAAGAAACAGAGCACAAAAGAATGAAAGAAAATCTCATAAAACCCACAGAAGCTATTCCGACGTGCCCTTAATCCGGCGTGGGTTAACCCGGCGCGCTACCCCCCCCCCCCCCCGCGCCGGTTTAGCCCCACACTCAACTTCATCTTAAACTCCTGAGCCTCCATCCGGCGCGCTACCCCCCCCCCCCCCCGCGCCGGATTAGCTCCACACTCAAATCCACTTCAGAATTCCTGAGCTCAAACCGGCGCGCCTCCCTTTAATGCCCTTATCCAGCGTGCATCACTATTCATCACCCTATTCCGGCGCGCCCATGGCCCCTCTTCCTTCTTGCCACATAACCGGCGCCCCCCCTTAACATCTTTAACCGACGCGCCCCTCTCAACACACTTAAATCGGCGCGCCCATCCCTTGGCTTCTCCCTTAACCGGTGTGCCTAAAAAAAGAAAAAAATGATTAATCAAATGAGAGAAAAGACTTAAAGCTAATGAATAAAACTAATAAAAAAGTTTCCTCCTTCCGTAATCAAATTTTTGTCCGGGGGCGCTGACCGCGCAGGTCGAACCCCGCGACCTGACCGCGCAGGTCGATCCGCGTGCGAGGGCGCACGATGGCGAGTTCGGGCTCCACACTTAATAATTCACTCCCCCAGACTCGGTGTAAAGAGAAAATCAATGATGCCTTGTGGTATCGGACGTGGACCTCGGAACCCCAGACATGGTCATGATCCGAACACAGTCTGGGCCAATAGTTCGTTAACTCGACCCGCTTCTCCCGGGATCTAATCCCGCAACACCACATTAAACTTGTCGTGTCTACGGCAGACATTTGTACGGTTTTATCGTCGTCCTTGACGCTACTAATACGGACTTCCGTCTGAATAATGAATGGTTCGTTAGTGACCGACGTATATACCGGGATCCAACCCCGCGACCTGACCGCGCAGGTCGATCCGCGTGCGAGGGCGCACATTGGCGAGTTTGGGCTCCACACTTAACAATTCACACCCCGGACTGGGTGCAAAGAGAAAATCAACGATGCCTTGTGGTATCGGACGTGGACGTCGGAACCTCCGACATGGTAATGATCCGAACACATCTCGGGCCGATAGTTCGTTAACTCGACCCGCTTCTCCCGGGATCTAATCCCGCAACCCCACATTAAACTTGTCGTGTCTACGGTAGACATTTGCGCGATTTTATCATCGTCTTCGATGCTTCAAACATGGACTTGCGTCCGAACAATGAATGGTCCGACTGTGACCGACACGCACGTATACCTTGGAACCTTCGTTTCCCAAGACTGTGCGTGAAGAGAAAAGTAACGACGCCCCATGGCATCAGACGTGGTCCTCGGAAACCCCGATATGGCCATAGTCCGCAACCACCTCGGGCCAATAGATCATCAGCTTGACCCATCTTTGCCGGGATCCAATCCCGCACCCACATGAAACTTGCCATACCTACGGCTGACATCCGTACGGTTTTATCGTCGTCCTCGGAGCTACTAATACGGGCTTCCGTCCGAATAATGAATGGTCCGTTAGTGACCGACATATATGCCAGGATCCGATCCCGTAATCCCATGAAACTTGCCGTACCTACGACAGACATCAGTGTGTCTTTGTCGTTGTCTTTGATGCTTCGAATACGGACTCTCGTCGTATACTAGATGGTCCGTTAGTGACCGACATATATATCGGGATCTAGCCCCGCACTTGCACTAAACTTGCCGTACTCACGACAGACATTTACACAGATTCGCTCCCGTCACCATCTTGTTTTCTATACGGACCTTTGTCCGAACATAAAATGGTCTGTGTATGACCGACGAAATTCGAATGGAATGAGACGGCTCTCGTCTTCCCCGAACCCTACGTGCGGGAACATCAATAAGACCTTCGTGAGTCACGTCTGGACCTCGGGTTCGCCCCAACCATGGTCATTACCTGACCCACATGTAGGCCTATAGCCAGCTATCTCTGTATACGTCTTTGTTTTGGAATCTAGTCCCGGGACACTTTCCCGCCGCCCTTCGACACCGGAGATATTAATGATGCCACGCAAGCCTCATTTGGACCGCGGGAGGCGCCCCCGAAGTGATCCTGACTCGATCTCGCACCGGGCCAATAAACTCGCTGATTTTTGACCACTCTAACCGGGATTCAACCGAATGTCTCCTGTCCCTTTGAACAATAAACTTGCCGTACCCCCGGCATACATATGCTCCGATTTTCTCGTGACGATTACGCGATTCACAAGCCGGACACTCGTCCGAACATCAAATGGTCAACACACGACCGACGTGATCTCGAATGCTTTCTTCTCACCCTCGCACGGGGATTTCAATGTTTCCTAATAGACTTTTCACGTAACTAATTTTCCGGCCATGAGGCCCCTTTTCCCGGCGATTAATCAAGGGTGTTCCCCTCTCCGAGGGGATGTAAATGACGCCGTGACCTTTATGGCGTGGCGGGTTCCAGTCCCGACACGAACCACACAATCGTCTGATTAGTCAGATCGAGCGCACAATAAATCGTCACATTTGTGACTGGCACGCCCACACACTTAATAAACGCCAATAAACAAATAAACAATTTTATTGAATAAAAAGTGTGTCCACAAGTCTGGCACGCCCGGTGGGACTGAAACCACCCTTCATCTCTTCGCCGGGATTCGGGGCCTCATGGCCTCCTAATAAACAATGTTTATTTGCTTTGATGAATTGCAGGTGTTGTGTTCGCCAGCCCTGTGGGGGTGGAGCCGAACTAGGCGCAATTGTCTTTGTGGCCCCAAGGACGCTACTCCAAGGCATATGCAGCTTTCAGGAATTATGAAGGCCACTAAAAAAAAGAGAAGAGGAAAAGAAGAGAGGGAGGGGAAATCAAATCCCCTTTTCCAAAAAAAAAATAAGAAAATAAGAATAGAAGAATAGAAGGAAGAAAGGAGAAGAAGAAAGGAGAAAGAAACAAAAAGGGGAAGAGAAAGAATAGGCAAGATAGGGTTGTGCGGCCATGTCCGTCAGGATCCGTGCTGAACGAAGATTACCACTGTGGGATTGATGCGGTGGAGCGAACCACTCATCCCCTCCCTGAGAGAGTGAGCGCTCTCCTGCGCACCCGCCTTTGGTCTATTATAAAAAAGAAGAGAAGAAAAGAAAGGACAAAAAAAAATGGCAAGCATCGCTGACTAAAAAGGACAAGAAGAAGGCCGGCATCCCGCCTGACTCTAGGAGGGTCCAAGTCCATGGTGCCATGCCCGGGCCTGTTCCACCTTCCTGCTGCCCCTATCTGCGAATGCTTTGTAGCAATGAGGCCGAGCACGGCACGAATCTAGAAGAGAGCATTCATCCACCCCGCCACGGGGGCATAGAAGCCTTAAAGAACGCACCCCAGCTTACTGGGATCTGAAGAAGAATTACACCCCACCTTGGGGGCATCAAATGCAACAATACACCCCAACTTGGGTGCACGAGAGGCAAACATTCCCCAGTGTATCGGGGTAAAAAAAAAGAGAATCCACCCCGCTCTGGGGCATAAGAAGAAAAGGATACACCCCGGCTCGGAGGCACATGAAGAGAATCCACCCCGACTTGGGGGCACATAAAGCAGAGTTTACACCCCGGCTTAGGGGAACATGAAGAGAAATACACCCCTCTCTGGGGTCGAAGAAGCAGAAGAATCTGTTGTGCCCCTGTGGTTTTGATGATGGTTTTGATGATTGGTTTTTGATGTGAGTTAATCACTGTGAGTCATCTTGTTGTGTGTCATCATGCTATTATTCAGTCATTCTCTGATCATAATGCTTTCTTTTATATGCACGATAAATTTATGTTTTATCATGTAAATGTATGGAGTTCATAGGGCTGTCAGATAACATGCTCTACTTAATTCTGTCTACACTCTGTCTGCACAGTCTCCACAGCAGTGCGTCAACTCCTTGAGCTGATGCGTCGACTCTTCAGTTCAATCTCTCAAGTCTATACACTCCATGCCCATTCAAGTCTATACATCGGTTTGATTCAAAGTCTGTACACTGCTTCACTTCGTCAAAGTCCATACATCCTCAGCTGAACCCCATGTTTGTACAACGGCCTCAATCTTCATCTATCTACACTCTGTTTGGATAGTATGGACAGTGGTGGGTCGACCCACCCTTGCTGATGCGTCGACCCATCAGAACAGTGTTCTTTATAGTAAGCCCACACATTGGTCTTCTTGACTCAAAGTCTATACATCCGGAAAGGGGCCAAGTCTATACAGTCTCACGCTCAAATCCTTCAAACTCCATACATTGGACTGTAGCTTCCACTATTCATGCCTTGGTCCAAGTCTATACAGTGCACTGTGTAGCCTGTTCGTGTTCAAGCTTGTTGGTGAAGTCTGTACATCGCTCGCTCCTTCAGCTTTTGTTGGGCCTCTTAGGCACAAGCATGTGCTATGTTGCTTTGATGATAGCAATGCTATTTGGTTTTGATGATAGCAAGACAGTGAGTGCATTTGATATTATATTTTGATGATAGCAATGTTATTGTGTTTTGATGATTGCAATAAACAAAGTGCATTTCTGTGCATTCTTATTCTTGAGCATTCTGCATATGATAGCAACATGAATGATGATGTTTAGCATTGATGGCATTTGTTCTTTATGTATATGCATTGCATTCTGTCAGATATCATGTCTCTGCATGTATCTACAGTCTGAACAGTAGTCGGTCGACCCACCCTTGCTGATGCGTCGACCCATCAGAACATTGATTGTTTGGGTAGCAAAGTCTATACACTGCAGGGTAAAGCCCAATGTCTAGGCATTGCTGCATCGCTTGCATTTCAGAGTCTATACATTGGTTTTGTCATGCACATAGACTTCCAAGTCTATACATTCCTGCATTAGTATGCTTCACGCTTTGTTCATGGCTGAGAGTCTATACACTGGGCTTGAAGTGTATACATTGAGCGTCTCAATGAGCATCTCATGCAAGTCAATACATTCATAGTGCATTGCATTGGCTAAGTATATACAATGTCAGTTCATGCATGTCTTAGGCTAAGTCTATACAGCGTCTTAGGCTAAGTGTGTACAGTGTCAGTCGCTTACATTGTCTTAGGCTAAGTGTGTACAGCGTCTTAGGCAAAATCTGTACAGCCATTGGGTTTGGACTCAGAGTCTGTACACTCGATTCACCTTTGAATTGGTCAAGTGTGATCACTCCTTCACTGTAGCTTTCACGTATCCAAAGTCTACACATCGTGAAAGTCTATACATTCTTCACTGACTTTCGTTCAAGGCAAAGTCTATACATTGGGGTCTTTCCCTACGTTTCATAAGTGAAGTCTGTACATCCGTTTCTGAAGCCTGAAGTCTATACACTCCAGCCTATTCCTACGATCAAGGCTTCAGCTACACTCTAAGTCTGTACATTGGCTTCGCTTCATCAAGTCTGTACACTGACTCGCTTCATGTCCCTAAAGTCTATACATCCACAGTGGAACTTCGAAGTCTGTACACCGCTTGAGCCTCAACAAGTCTGTACATCGCCTTAAGCGTCTCAAGTCTATTCATTGGCTCAAGATTCCAAGTCTGTACACTGGTTCAAAGTCTACACAATGCCTCTTTGATTCTAAGTCTTTACATTCATTTTAAGGCAAAGTCTATACATTGCCTTTGTGCTTCAAAGCTTGTCGATTGAAGAGTCTACACATTGGTTGTTCACATGTTCCTGCAGTCTGAAGTCTCCATATTGCTTTCGCCTATTTTTCATCTAAGTATCATAAAGTCTGTACATTGCTTTAGCCTTTACCTTCACAGCAAAGTCTATACAATGCAATGCATAAACTTAGAACTGATGACTTCGTTTCATCTATCTAACAGGGACTGAAGAGGCTAATGAACCCCTTAAAGCAAGAGGACTGAAGCCATCCAATTTCCGCTACTGGAACACACCAATGCGTCAACGCCTTGATCAAGTGGCGTGAACGCAGTAGTTCAAACAATCAAGAAAGAAGCTTGTGGATTACTCTGGTGCATCAACGCATTGATCAAGTAGCGTGGACACAGCAGTTCAAGTATCCCTTCTTGCAGCCTCTGGAGTACATTGGCAGCATCAACGCTGTTGCTCCATGCGTCAACGCAGCATGCTGAGAGCGTCAACGCAGCACGTCTATCTGCTGAAGACCTGCTCACTGGAACGCATCAATGCGTCAACGCCACGGGTTGGAAGCGTCGACGCAGCAGTTAAAAAGGGTTGAAGATCTCTGAAGGGTGCGTCAACTCCTTGGAGCAAGTGGGTTGACGCCATCTAACTCCAGTTGCTGAGTATACTGATGAATGGGCACGTGACCTGAAGCTGGCACCTGACACGTGATCCAAGGTGGGTGCTGAGCACGTGATCCGAGGAGGAATCTTCTGGACGAAAGGCGTGGGAAGCACACGCCCTATCTCCCTACTGCTGCTGGTATATATTGGAGCCTTCGTCTTCAGATGGTGGCTGATCGTGATCGAAGCCAGGGAGCAGAAGAAGAGAAAAAAAAAGCAGAGAGCAGAAGCTAGAGAAGAAAAGGAAAAAAAGGAGAGAGAGCTTCCACGATCCAGCAGAAGAAAAGAAAAAGAGAAAGAGAGAAAAGGAGAACAGAGATCGAGAGAAGAAGAGAAGTGCAGCAGAGAAGAACGAGAAAGAGAGAGAGTGAAGAAAGAGAGTGAGATCGAGGGAGATCTGTTCTTGATGGACCGTGGATCAAATGCAGGCCATCCAGCTCTTTAAGAGCCACATTGTGCTTCATTGCTTATAGCTTTCCGATTGCTGTCTTGTTCTATTTTCTGTTTTCTATTTTACATCTTTGTTCAAGCTGTTAGTCAGCGGAGTGCAGAGGTGCTACCTCTGGACGGCTAAGCTGTATTGCCCAGCAGTTTGTAGTGGAGGATTCCACTGGACAGTAAGCTGTGTTGCTCAGCGGGGCGAGGAGGATTCCTCGGACGGCAAGCTGTGTTGCCCAGCGGTTGTATGGCAAGCTGTAATGCCCAGGTGTTCAAGCTGTGAGTCAGCGGAATCCACACTCGGTTTGAGTGTGGGGTGGATGTAGGTCTGCTAGACCGAACCACCTAAAAACCCCTTGTGCATTGTGGTTTGTTTTGTTCTATTGTGCTTCCTCTAGATGAATGCATAAGGGCGCTCCATGTGTTTGGCTTCTGGTTGAGCAGAAGAGTTAATTAGTCTTCTTAGAGTGTTTTAATTTGTCAAGAGAGCGAAATTCTAGTTGAGCTATATTTTGTCTAAATCTATCTTGTTAGCACTCTAGTGATCTTAATGTGTGTTTGTTTAGTTCCGCATCTGCCCATTAGCATTTAAGCTTGTCTAGTTTGCGAACTAGTAATTCTAGTGAGCATCATATTTTAATTGGGCGAAAGATTTTTAAAGGGCTATATTCATTCACCCCCCCCTCTGAATACTGCACCGAACCCAACAATTGGTATCAGAGCGGGCTGCTGCGCATAGGATCTAACAATCCGCAGCATATCCTGCATCGTTTTGTGTGCATTTCAGAGTGGGTCTTTTGAGATCCTATTTTGCTTCACTAACCTGTGCTTTGTTTTGCTCATTTGGCTTTGGTGCGATTTGAGTTAATTCATTTGCTTGCATTGTGTGTGATTAGTGTTCTACTTAGAATTCTTATCCTGTCTAAGCATGGAACTCACTGTTGATCCTCCGAAGTTTGAAGGTTCGGGTTTCTACAATTGGGTTAATCAGTTCAGAGAATATGTGATGCAAACTAATCCAAATCTGTGGATAGTCATTGCACACAGTCCATATGAAGTTCCAAAGGATGAATCCTTATAGAAAACTTCAGACAGACAAAAATTCTCTGATAATCAGAAGGCCCTGGAGCTAACTCAAAGGGCTATAAACACTGACAAGTTTCCATGTGTAGTTAATTGCTGCAGTGCCTCCGAAGTGGTCGAAATGATAGCAAGCTGCAGAACCCATGATAAAGTGAATTGTCTCATGGCAACAGAAGAAGACGAAGATTATGAGGAGGACACTTCATCACAGGTAAACTCTGATACTAATAATTTTTCTCTGGAAAATATGATTGAATTGAATGAGCATTTATTGAACAAATATGATAGACTGAAATCTGAAAAGATAAAAATAAGAAAAGAAATGTTGCATGAGGTTAGAAGTCTGAAAGCTGAAAATGAAAACTTGAAATCTGACATGAATAAAGAAAAAGATGAGTTGAACAAGTTGAAATCTGAGAATGAAGATCTTAGAAACAAACTCATCAGTGAAGATAATTCTTGTAAAGCATGTGCCATTCTCGAAGACATGATTAATGATTTTGATTCTGATGACAGTTTTCAAAAGAAACAAATCAAATCTCTAAAGGAAGAAAATGTCTACTTGAAAGATCAAAATAAAAAGTTGATGGTTCTGAATACTGTTTTCTCTGAAAGATGGATGACAATTGAAAAAGAAAAATCTGTTTTGAAAGAGTATATCAATTGCAGTGACGAAGAAATTACTAGCTTTGTAATACACACTGCTGATCTGGAAAAAGAACTTTGTTTGTTAAAAGAAAAACTGGCTAGTTATGAGAAGGAGAAAGTTGATTCAGAAAATCTTATAATCTCCTTGAAAAATAAAATTACTGAGCTGAATAGTACTTCATCTAAGTTGGCCAAGGATAAAGGCAAGATGAAAATGTTTCTGGAAGATGAAGTGAGTAGTCAAAGTGAAAGGGTGGAAAGTAGCTTTAGAGTTAAGAATGGTATTAGAAACCTGCTATACACCACATTTGTGCCGAGTTCTAAAGTAGCTGGTCCCTCAAATAAATCATTGAAAGAAGCTGCTGTTCAGGAAATTCAAAAATGAAATAAAAATCAGAAAACCCCAAAAACTCAAAGGAACTATCTGCATGCTAAAAACTCATCTGATAAGTGCCATGTTTTAAAGAAATTTAATGGTTCTTGTTCTTGTCATTATTGTGGTAAGCATGGACACTTTATGAGTGAGTGTTTTGTGATGAAACAAGATGATAGAAAGCATGCTAGAAAAGTTCTGTCTGATCAGAAAAAGGGTAATCTGAATGTTAAAGAATTTCATGCTAGAAATCATGATTCTAGGAGAAAGAGTCTGAATTGTTTTTGTTGTGGGAAGTTTGGCCACATTGCTGCTCAATGTTGGCAGAATCCGAGAAAGAGATTCAATTCTGAATTTGTTAATTTCCATGTTAACAAAAATACTTTTGATAGAAATAACCTTGGCTCCAGAGCTAAGCATCCAAGGTACTTCGAATGTGGGAGGCATGGCCACACAGTCAAGGACTGTTGGCATGCTCAGGAAAGTAGACTTAATTTTAAATCTGTAAAATTTCCTGTTCCCAATGATGCTAGTAAGAAATAAAATGTCCATGTAAACAACAGAATAATTCATGCTAAGTTTCATAGGTCTCATTCTGCTGTTGATATGCATCATAGGACCAGACAATCTGTTGCTTCATGCTTTAACTGTGGAAAGCCAGGTCACAGGGCTGCAACCTATTGGCTGGCAGGATACCAAAGCTAGACTAGTTTTGTTAAACAGAATTTCAATTCTGTTAACAAAAATTTCCATGCATATGTATTTAGAACTCCTGCTCATAGGAATGTGCACAAAATAAATTTCAGAACTGCTGCATCATGCCACTACTGTGGTCAGATAGGTCATTCAATGAATGATTGTCATGTGATGAGAATTGATGACCTTCATGCACAGAAGTTGGCTACCATACATGCTAGGAATGGCACTGTTAATTCAGGACCCAAGACTTCTTGGGTTCCTGCAAGATCACATTGATTGACATGTTGCAGGTGCGCCTTGGAAATGAATAAAAGGGGTTAACCAAGGCACTCAACAGAAAACCCCAAGATCCTAGCTATCAGGTCAGTTCTGAACTTTGTTTTAAATTTCATCATCTGAAAATGCTATTTTGTCTGCTTTAACTTCATCATCGGAAATTGTTATTTTTGCTTGATTGATTTGTGATGATCTCTTCTTGTCCAGCTGATCAGTCTACATTCCAGACTCAGCTATTGAGTTTTACTTTGCATATATCTGATGCTCTTGCTATATGTTGAACTGAATTTGAATACTTCTTTAGTGTATACAGTTGATGCACGATATAGACTTTATGTCAATGCATTGCATGCTTGTTGTTAGATGCATAAACTTAAATTGATTGCATAATTGCCTCATGTTTCATTATTGCATAGTCTGCATGTAGAACAGCCTAGTGCATAGCATAATCTTTGCATCATGATGTCAGGGGGAGCTGAGAGTTTTTCTGTTCAATTCATTGAATCCTTGCTACTTCTCATTGTCCCCATCTAGTTCTTTCATATCTTTTGACATCAGATGCTCCAGGAACTCAATGCCTATTGCTATCATTTCCCTAACCTTCACTGAACAACAGTTCTATTTCTGGTTTAGTACATTGAGTTGTGATTATTTCAATTGTTCTTTTATAATAATCACTCTCACAAATTGAAAAGAACTAAAGATTTAACCTTTATAAATTGAAGAGTCAAATGTCTGCCTTCAGAATCTGAGATAAAAGAAAAACTTTTATAGCTCTTAATCCTTGTCTCATGGTAAGATTATAAAAAGTTTTTGTAATGCCTAATGTGTTGATCTGGAAATTTCTAGAAAAGGTGAATAAGAGTGTGTACTGATTTTTTAAACAATCACTCTAAAAGAGATAAGGGCAGTAGTAAATAAGATCATAAATGCTTTGAACTGAACATAGTGACAGAACAATGGCTGAATTGCACTGAGAAATTGTGATCTCCTCCAATGAAGCAGGAGAACTCATAGTCATGAAGTGCTTCAGAATATCTCTATTCAAAGGGTCAAATCTATAGGGGAAGTTCTCACCAAGTAACTGGGGGTACTGGCCTCTAATCAAGGTGTACCCTTAATGTCAAAAGTGAAGACTATTCTTTGTGGGTTTTGATCTAAAATAGGTCTAGTAGTTTATGCCTAGTAACTGGGGGTACCTGCCTCTGATCAAGGTGTACACCTAATGTCAACAGCATAAATGCCACTGATCTATTTACTTAGTTCAGGTTCTGAAAAATTCAAAAGTGAAAATCAAACTACTGTAACCTTTCAAAAAATCTAAAGTCTATGAGTGAAAATTATTTTTATCAATACATGTTCAAGTTGCCTCTCTTGAATTTCCTTGTTTAATCACAAAAGGGTATTATTTCTGACTTATCTATTAATATCATGTGCCCTAGATTCATTGCTATAAATGGAGTCTATAAACTCTTTTTCAGGGGTCAGGTGTTTTACTCTAGATTTATCACTGTTAAACCTGAATTTTTTGAAAATTGTATGTTGCTGATTCTTATACTTTAACAGTTGTTTATAATCATGCTTCCTTTCTGAACCTATGATTCAGCTGTTGTCAAGTGACCCTCCTACCTTCTTTTCCTTGTTTATCTGTTCATATTCCTTCTCAAAGGGGGAGCTATTAATTAGGGGGAGAAATAATTCAGGGGAGTCTTACATTCAGGGGGAGACTGTTCTAGAGGAATTTGCATGCATAATGCACTTTGCACTCTTATTTTTACTATTTTTCTCTTTTTGATCATGTCAAAGGAGGAGAAAATCTTGTGTGTGACTCACTGTCACATTGTATTGCCATCATCAAAAAGGGGGAGAATGTTGTGCCTCCTAGGCACAAGCATGTGCTATGTTACTTTGATGATAGCAATGCTATTTGGTTTTGATGATAGCAAGACAGTGAGTGCATTTGATATTGTATTTTGATGATAGCAATGTTATTGTGTTTTGATGATTGTAATAAACAAAGTGCATTTCTGTGCATTCTTATTCTTGAGCATTCTGCATATGATAGCAACATGAATGATGATGTTTAGCATTGATGGCATTTGTTCTTTATATATATGCATTGCATTCTGTCAGATATCATGTCTCTGCATGTATCTACAGTTTGAACAGTAGTGGGTCGACCCACCCTTGCTGATGCGTCGACCCATCAGAACATTGATTGTTTGGGTAGCAAAGTCTATACACTGCAGGGTAAAGCCCAATGTCTAGGCATTGCTGCATCGCTTGCATTTCAGAGTATATACATTGGTTTTGTCATGCACATAGACTTCCAAGTCTATACATTCCTGCATTAGTGTGCTTCACGCTTTGTTCATGGCTGAGAGTCTATACACTGGGCTTGAAGTGTATACATTGAGCGTCTCAATGAGCATCTCATGTAAGTCAATACATTCATAGTGCATTGCATTGGCTAAGTATATACAACGTCAGTTCATGCATGTCTTAGGCTAAGTCTATACAGCGTCTTAGGCTAAGTGTGTACAGTGTCAGTCGCTTACATTGTCTTAGGCTAAGTGTGTACAGCGTCTTAGGCAAAGTCTGTATAGCCGTTGGGTTTGGACTCAGAGTCTGTACACTCGATTCACCTTTGAATTGGTCAAGTGTGTACACTCCTTCACTGTAGCTTTCACGTATCCAAAGTCTACACATCGTGAAAGTCTATACATTCTTCACTGACTTTCGTTCAAGGCAAAGTCTATACATTGGGGTCTTTCCCTACGTTTCATAAGTGAAGTCTGTACATCCGTTTTTGAAGCCTGAAGTCTATACACTCCAGCCTATTCCTACGATCAAGGCTTCAGCTACACTCTAAGTCTGTACATTGGCTTCGCTTCATCAAGTCTGTACACTGACTCGCTTCATGTCCCTAAAGTCTATACATCCACAGTGGAACTTCGAGGTCTGTACACCGCTTGAGCCTCAACAAGTCTGTACATCGCCTTAAGCGTCTCAAGTCTACTCATTGGCTCAAGCTTCCAAGTCTGTACACTGGTTCAAAGTCTACACAACGCCTCTTTGATTCTAAGTCTTTACATTCATTTTAACGCAAAATCTGTACATTACCTTTGTGCTTCAAAGCCGGTCGATTGAAGAGTCTACACATTGGTTGTTCACACGTTCCTGCAGTCTGAAGTCTCTACATTGCTTTCGCATGTTTTTCATCTAAGTATCATAAAGTCTGTACGTTGCCTTAGCCTTTACCTTCACAGTAAAGTCTATACAATGCAATGCATAAACTTAGAACTAATGACTTCGTTTCATCTATCTGACAGGGACTAAAGAGACTAATGAACCCCTTAAAGCAAGAGGGCTGAAGCCATCCAATTTCTGCTGCTGGAACACACCAATGCGTCAACGCATTGATCAAGTGGCGTGAACGCAGTAGTTCAAACAATCAAGAAAGAAGCTTGTGGATTACTCTGGTGCGTCAACGCATTGATCAAGTAGCGTGGACGCAGCAATTCAAGTATCCCTTCTTGCAGCCTCTGGAGTACATTGGCAGCATCGACGCTGCAGTTCCATGCGTCAACGCAGCATGCTGAGAGCGTCAACGCAGCACGTCTATCTGCTGAAGACCTGCTCACTGGAATGCATCAATGCGTCAACGCCACGGGTTGGAAGCGTCGACGCAGCAGTTAAAAAGGGTTGAAGATCTCTGAAGGGTGCGTCAACTCCTTGGAGCAAGTGGGTTGACGCCATCTAACTCCAGTTGCTGAGCGTACTGATGAATGGGCACGTGACCTGAAGTTGGCACCTGACACGTGATCCGAGGTGGGTGCTGAGCACGTGATCCGAGGAGGAATCTTCTGGACGGAAGGCGTGGGAAGCACATGCCCTATCTCCCTACTGCTGCTGGTATATATTGGAGCCTTCGTCTTCAGATGGAGGCTGATCGTGATCGAAGCCAGGGAGCAGAAGAAGAGAAGAAAAAAGCAGAGAGCAGAAGCTGAGAGAAGAAAAAGAGAAAAAGGAGAGAGAGCTTCCACGATCCAGCAGAAGAAAAGAGAAAGAGAAAGAGAGAAAAGGAGAACAGAGATCGAGAGAAGAAGAGAAGTGCAGCAGAGAAGAAAGAGAAAGAGAGAGAGTGAAGAAAGAGAGTGAGATCGAGGGAGATCTATTCTTGATGGACCGTGGATCAAATCTAGGCCATCCAGCTCTTTGAGAGCCACATTGTGCTTCATTGCTTACAGCTTTCTGATTGCTGTCTTGTTCTATTTTTTGTTTTCTATTTTACATCTTTGTTCAAGCTGTTAGTCAGCGTAGTGCAGAGGTGCTGCCTCTGGACGGCTACGCTGTATTGCCCAGCGGTTTGCAGTGGAGGATTCCACTGGACAGCAAGCTGTGTTGCTCAGCGGGGTGAGGTGGATTCCTCGGACGGCAAGCTGTGTTGCCCAGCGGTTGTATGGCAAGCTGTAATGCCCAGCTGTTCAAGCTATGAGTCAGCGGAATCCACACTCGGTTTGAGTGTGGGGTGGATGTAGGTCTGCTGGACCGAACCACCTAAAAACCCCTTGTGCATTGTGGTTTGTTTTGTTCTATTGTGCTTCTGCTAGATGAATGCATAGGGGCGCTCCATGTGTTTGGCTTCTGGTTGAGCAGAAGAGTTAATTAGTCTTCTTAGAGTGTTTTAAATTGTCAAGAGAGCGAAATTCTAGTTGAGCTATATTTTGTCTAAATCTGTCTTGTTAGCACTCTAGTGATCTTAATGTGTGTTTGTTTAGTTCCGCATCTGCCCATTAGCATTTAAGCTTGTCTAGTTTGCGAACTAGTAATTCTAGTGAGCATCATATTTTAATTGGGCGAAAGATTTTTAAAGGGCTATATTCATTCACCCCCCCTCTGAATACTGCACCGAACCCAACAGCTTTCACCAAGTCTGTACAGCGTGAACAGTTCATCTCAATCCTTTGAAGTCTACACATTCATATGTCTTCTAAGTCTATGTTGGATTTTTGTGACTTCCCTAGTGTTTTGATGATGAGCAACACTATGTTAAATATTGTCATTTTAATCAGATATCTTGCGTAATGTTATGCATTTGAAATTTCCATGATTAACAGGAAAACTGCTATGAGGTAGTACCTTGTATGTCCGTACTGTTGCTTTCTTACTTCGTGTTGTTTGTGTTTACTACACTTCGTGTTGTCCGTTTTGAACTTCGTTATTTGTTCCATCGCGTGCTGAACACTGCAGCACCTCGTGCTGCTTTCTGTGCCAACTCGTGTCGCTCCATCTGTGTCACCCCTATGTCTTCGAGTCTTATGTTCTGGCCAAGTCTATACAGCCTCATCTTTACCTTCGTTCCAAGCCAAAGTCTACACATTCGTTTCCTTGGGCAAAGTCTATACATCGTGGCCTTGAACTCTCAGTCTGTACACTCTTTATTTCAAAGTCTATACATTGTTTCCTTGAAGACCGTTCCAAGTCTATACATCCACTTGAATGCAAAGTCTACACATCGCCTGATATCATATGAAGGCTGTACGTTGGAAGTGTCTTTCTTGCTTTGTGACCACACTTCGTGTCGGTTTTTATTTTCGTCTTCGAGTTAGTTTCAGTCCGTGTCGTTTCGTGTCGTCCTCGTCTTCGAGTCCTTCGTAAGTTCGAGCAATTTTGTGTTCGAGTTGTTCTTTGTTTATGTCTTCATGTTGTTTCTGTGTTTGTGTCTTCGTGTTATCTTTTGTGCTTGTGTCTTCGTGTTATTTTTGTGTTTGAGCCTTCATGTTATTTCTGTGTATGTGTCTTAGTGTTGTTTTTATGACTTCGTGTTGCCTCTTTCTATCTTCGTCCAGGTTTCTTCTGATCGCGTGTTTTACTACCGTTTTACTCCGTGTTATTTCCTTCTCACCTCGTGCTGTTCTCATCTGACTTCGTATCGTTTTCTTTGTAGTGTTAGCTTTATTAGTGTGTATCTCGTGTCGTTCTCTTTTTACCTCGTGCTATTTTCATCTGACCTCGTGTCATTCTCTCTTTATTTCGTACTGTAGCAATCTTGTGCATCTCGTGTCGTTCTCAGTACAGTGCATCTCGTATTGCTATCACATACCTCATGCAATTTTAGTTTTTGTGGCCCTGAGTTTTAATGGTTTTAATTTCTTTGCAGGAGAAGAAGAAAAACAAAAAGAAGAAGGTGGTCCGAGGAAGAATATTCTCCAGTGATGGGCTGCACATGATCCAATACTAAAGGAACCAATACTATAAAGGCACGTGGCAAGAAGGTTCTGGATCGAGCGCGGGAAGCACACGCCTTGCATGCACCCTCCTGATCGCTTATAAAAGCACTGCCTCACCATCTATGAAAAGTGAGGTGCTCCAAGATTATAGAGAAGAAATTTGAGTGACAGCAGAAGAGAAAGAGCCTCCCTGAGAAACTAGAGTGTTCCAGTTGAGAGAGAAGAGAGAGCAGAAGAGTGATCAGAAGATGGGTATTGACTTATGGATCAAATCCGAAGTCTGCTGCTCAGTTTGAGCTACATTGTTTCTAGTTTCTGAAATTTAGCTTCCTTCTTTCTTGTTTTCATTTTTATTTGTTTTTCCTTCTTGATTGAAAGTTCTCTGTGTTACCTCCTAGTGTTCAGGGGAAGAGAGAGACGTGTTCTCTCTGGTTCACTTGCAACAGAGGTTGCAGTATTGTTCCCTCTCGTAGAAGAGGTGTTCCCCATGGGCTTCAGAGGAAGAGAGACCTTGGTCTCTGGTTCTAGTGACTGCAGATCACTAGTGTTCCCTCCGGTTGGAGGAAGAGGAAATTATTTCCTGGTTTCTAGGGACTTGGCGTCCTTAGGGTTCCCTCCGGGTGTGGAGGAAGAGGGGAGGGTGTTCCCCTGGTGAAGCTGTGAATCAGCCGTTGTCGCAGACTGAGTCTGCTTTGCTAGAAGGTGCTAGTGGAAGCCTCACTTCGATTTGAAGTGAGGGGTGGACGTAGGCAGACTGGTGGTCTGACCGAACCACCTTAAAAATCTCTGGGTACTCGTGTGATTATCTCTGGTGATTTTGTGGTGTGCCTTCTATCCACTCGAGCTATTGTCCGCACTGCATTTTTGTGGGTTCAACTCTGAGATTGCTTATTTTTTAAGTGAATCATTTTTCAGTAATTTTTAATCGGTTGAAAACAGTGATCTATTCATCCCCTCCCCTTCTAGATCACTTCATATTTCTTGTATCACTTGGTATCAGAGCGGGTATTTCCCAATATGTGGTCCAACGGCCAGGGAAACGGATCCGCTGGTCCTCGCAGCTACATTGCTGAAGGAGAGTCAATCACCCGTCCCCCTTTCTTCGATGGTAATAACTATTTCTTTTGGAAGAACATGATGGAAGTCTTCATCATGGCTCAAAGCCACAAGCCCTGGAGAGTAATTACAGATGGTCCGTACCAACTTCCACCGAACGAAGACATATGGACAGAGGAACAGGTTAAACTCTCCGCACTGAATTGGATAGCTCTTAGCATCATACAGTGCGCCGTCCACCCAGAAGAGTACTTGAGGATTTCAGCGTGCAAGACTGCAAAGAAAATGTGGGATGAATTGCAGTTAATTTATGAGGGCACATCTCAAGTGAAAGCTACCAAGATCAATATGCTTACAACTCAGTATGAGTTGTTTAAGATGAAGCCAGAGGAGTCGATCACAGAAATGTATGCTAGATTGTCTGTGATCATCAATAGTCTGAGAGGATTTGGAAAGGAGATTCAGCAAGAAGACATTGTCAAGAAGATCCTTAGGTCCCTAACTCCCATCTGGGATACTAAGGTGACCGTCATAGAGGAATCTAGAGATTTATCCACCATGTCAGTAACCCAGCTGATTGGGTCTCTCATGACCCACGAAATGAACTTCAGACAAGGGAATGATGGACATGACAGAAAGGGAAAGAATGTTGCTCTAAAAGTCTCACGACATACTAAGAAGAGCAGCAGCAGCAGCAGCAGTGGTGGTAGCAGCGAAGACTCTGACGGATTCTCAGACCTGGACAAGGGCGAGCAGGCCATGCTCACCAGGCAATTCAGAAAGTTCTTGAGAACTAAAGGGAAATTCTACAGGAGAAAGAGATTTAATGCTGCAAGGAAGTCTCCTGAATGAGAACTTGAGAAGAACCGATTTGTTAAGAAAGTTACATGCTACCATTGTCAGAAACCTGGTCACATGAAAAGTGAACGTCCAGAGCTGCAAGCTAAGGCTCCCGGATACCAGAAGAAGATGGTGCACAAGAAGAAGAAAGCTATGCTGTGCACATGGAGCGATGAGGAGGAGGATCCAGAAGCCACCTCGTCCAGTGAAGGTGAAGAGAAGACTTACCTCATGGCCAACCATAAGGAAGAGGTAACGAACTTATTTGAGAATTTTACTTTGGATGATTGGGAGGACGCCTATGGCGACCTGTTAGCTAAATATAATTTTCTAACCAAGGAGCACAGAATGCTTAAACGAAAGTTTCACTCTGTTTCTGAGGAACACTCTATTGCTGTTACGGACAACATGAAAACCAAGGAGATGGCCATTGAGCTAGATTAGGCTAGAAGTGAGATCGAGAAGTTTAGAATGGAAAGAGAGGAAAATCTAGCTAGGATGAATGAGCTGAAGAGTAAAACTGAAGAGAGTAAAAAGGAGTTTAGACTGATTGCAGAAAAATATGAGGCGGTTAGAAAAGTTAATCAGGAACTCCAGGACCAATGTAATAAACTTCAGAAGGAGATTGAGGACAAAGGAAAAATGCTAGAAAAATTTACAGAGGGGAGAAACAATCTAGATGCCCTTCTGGGGTCGAGGGTAAACTTCAATAGGGAGGGATTAGGATACAATCCCACAAGTAAAAAACCCTTTGAATTCAAAACTGTCACGTTCTGCCCCGCCAAGGGCAAAGAAAAACTGGAAACCCCATCTAGTTCCAAATCTGTCTCTACATTGAAGGTTTCGACCAGCAAATCTATTCAATCCACTGGTCAGCATGCTAAGTCAGGAAATCCTGAGACTAGAACTGTTCCTGTGCAACAGTTGTGGAACAAAGGTTTTCACAGGACCATTCCTATTGATGTCACTAGAAAGGTGAACAGCTTTGCTGAGAAAGTTCAGCATGCTAGTTATCAAGGAAAGCATGCAAACATGCACCACCTTCAGTACAATTTTCATTTGAACAAAGATGGTTACATGAATTATGCTCAGCACACACGTGTTTCCTCTAAGAGGCCAAACAACAATTTCTCTGCTTGGAAACAGCATAATTTTAATAGGAATAGGCTCATTCAACACCCACTGAGAAATGCCAAGAAGGAAGAATCAATCTACATGAAATCACTGAAAAGAACAGTAAAACAATTGTGGATTCCTAAGTGTGATTTGGATAAATTGAAAACTGTCTTTGGACCCAATTTGAATTGGGTCCCACATTACTGTGTCTGAACTCTCACAGGTTAGCCTGGCAGCCGAGCATAACAAGTGGTATCTTGACAGCGGATGTAGCAGGCACATGACAGGAGACCGGTCCAAATTTAGCAAACTGAAAATGAAGTTTGGGGGCCTGATCAAATTCGGTGGAAATAACAGAGGAAGAATAATTGGAATTGGTACAGTTGGTAAGTCCTCTACTAACTTCATTGAAGATGTGTATCTTGTAGAAGGACTTCAGCATAACTTGATAAGTATAAGTCAACTCTGCGACAAAGGACACAAGGTACTCTTTGACCACAATTCCTGCACTGTTTTTGAGCTGAATTCTGATAACGACATGTTCATATGTCATAGAGTAAACAACGTATACATCGTAGACCTGGATGATAATCCTGAAACTAACTTGTGTATGTCTGCTAACTCTGAACAGGTTGCTTTTGACTGGCATAGGCGTCTAGGCCATGCCAGTTTGTCTACAATGAATAAACTGTCTAAGCATAACCTAGTTAGAGGTTTGCCCAGAATAAGATTTCAGTTAGGGTCCAAGCTATGTGATGCTTGTGCACAAGGTAAACAGACTCGTGCAGTTTTTAAGTTGAGAACTAAGAGTCTTTCATGTAAACCGCTGCAACATTTGCACATGGATCTCTTTGGTCCTACTCGCATACAAAGTTTGTCAGGTAAGAGATATGGATTAGTCATAGTTGATGACTTAACTAGATTTTCTTGGTTGTTTTGTTTAGCAAATAAAAATGATGCTTTTGGTCACTTTGAAGAACTGTTCAATAAAATCAAACTGCAAGGTGAACATAATATCATTACAATTCAGTCTGACCATGGAGGAGAGTTTGAGAACTCTTCATTTTCTGAATTTTACTCAAGAGAGGGAGTGACTCACAAATTCTCTTCTCCCAGGACACCGGAGCAGAACGAAATTGTTGAGAGAAGAAACAGGTCAATCATTGAAATGGCCAAGACTATGCTGATTGAGAGTGGACTTCCAAGGAGATTTTGGGCTGAAGCTGCGAATACTGCATGCTACATTCTAAACCGAGCCTTGGTAAGACCTACTCATAGGAAAACTCCTTATGAACTTCTCAAGGGTAAGCAGCCAAACATTTCTTACTTTAAAGTTTTTGGCTCCAAATGTTTTATTCACAATAATGGTAAGAATGGTTTGGACAAATTTGAAGCTAGAAGCTCTCCTGGAATTTTTCTCGGATATTCAGAAACCTCAAGGGCCTACAGAGTTTTCAATAAAGATGATCAAACTGTTGAAGAAACACCGCATGTAGTGTTTGATGAAAATGATTTCTCTAACAAAGTGATGAATGATGACAGGGAGCCATCTAATGAGGGAGATTTCTTGGAGAGAATTGAAGAAGAAGAGATGCATCCAGCTGCTCAACCAGAAAACTCACAGCAAGAAGAAGCAGCTGAGGTAGGTGAACCCTCAGGTGAGATAATATTTCACAAAGACCACCCTAGTGAAAATGTCATAGGCAATTTGCATGATCCTCCTAGGACAAGGTCTCATTTTAGAATTGTCCAAGAACAGGACTTAGCTGCATTGGTATCTCAGGTGGAACCAAAATATGTGGAAGAAGCCTTAAGACATGATTCTTGGGTATCCGCCATGTGTGAGGAATTAAATCAATTTGAGAAAAATATTGTATGGGAACTAGTTCCCAGACCTGATAACACTCATGTCATTGGCACTAAATGGGTTTTCAAGAATAAAGTTGATGAGAATGGAGCGATTTCTAGAAACAAAGTAAGACTTGTAGCTCAAGGCTACAGTCAGGAATTTGGTGTGGATTTTGATGAATCCTATGCCCCAGTGGCTAGGATGGAAGCTATACGAATTCTGCTTGCATTTGCATGCTCTAGGAACATTCGGCTGCAACAGATGGATGTCAAAAGCGCATTCTTAAATGGGGTATTGAAGGAAGAGGTATATGTTGAACAACCTCCAGGTTTTAATTTCTCTGTTCAGCCTAACATGGTTTTTAGGTTGAATAAAGCCCTCTATGGATTGAAGCAAGCTCCCCGAGCCTGGTATGAGAGACTCTCTGAATTCCTCTTGAGCAAGGGCTACACTCGAGGTAAGGTTGACCAAACCCTCTTCACCAAAAATCTCGGAAAGGATTTAATAGTGGTCCAGGTATATGTTGATGATATCATCTTCGGATCTAACAATTCAAAATTGTGTAAAGAATTTTCTGAATCTATGTCTCATGAATTTGAAATGAGTTTAGTTGGCGAACTAAAGTATTTTCTTGGGCTGCAGGTCAAACAGATGGAGGATGATTGTTTCATAAATCAAACCAAGTATACCCTGGAGATGCTGAAGAGGTTTGGAATGACCAATCTCAAGACCATCTCAACACCCATGGGCACCAACTCCTCACTGGATTTAGACGAAAAAGGTAAAGAGGTGGATGCTAAATTATATAGAGGTATGATCGGTTCACTCCTCTACTTAACAACATCCAGGCCTGACATTCAATTTAGTGTAGGGATGTGTGCCAGATACCAGTCTAGGCCTACTGAATTGCATTTGGCAACTGTAAAAAGAATCTTTAGATACTTATCTGCTACCCATGATCTAGGTCTTTGGTATCCTGCATCATGTAGTTTAGATCTCATTGCATATACAGATGCAGATTATGCAGGATGTAAATTGGACAGGAAAAGTACTAGTGGTCACTGTGAATTTTTAGGAGGATGCCTAGTCTCTTGGGGATCCAAGAAGCAACACTCTGTGGCTCTTTCTACTGCTGAAGCTGAGTATGTGGCAGCAAGGAGCTGTGGCACACAGGTTATATGGATAAAACACCAGCCTCTGGATTACTCAGTTGAGCTAGGTTGCACTTCCATCTTTTGTGATAATACTAGTGCAATAAACATTGCAAAGAATCATGTACTTCATTCTCGAACTAAACACATCGAAATCAGGCATCATTTTATTCGAGATGAAGTAGCTAGGAAGACCTTTGAGTTGATCCATGTTGGCACTAACTCACAAATTGCAGATATTTTCACTAAGCCATTGGATACTGAAAAATTTAGCACATTGCGCAGAGAATTAGGTATTTACAGAATTTCATGATTGAATAATTGATCTCTGAATAATCTGTCATGTGCTCTTGTGCTTATCTATACTCATTGTATGTTGCTGAAAATAACTTCATTATGAGTGTTTGCTGATTCACTCGTACTGATTGATATCACTTTGTTTTCTTTGAGGTGTTTTGAGGTTTGTCTTGGTTAAGTCTGAGTTGGAGTCAAGGTCTCAGGGGGAGCTAGATTAATAATAGGAGTCATGCTCTTTTGGCCAAATCTGAACATACTTTGAACGGATTTTTGCTGACCCTATAAGAGAATCAGGTTGAGTAGGTGTATAAAAGAAATATTTGGATGTTTTTATCTGATAAGACTGTTCATCTAATTTCTTGGTGGAATTTCAGCTGTTAGTCCCACTGAGATCAAAATCTGAATTCAAGAATATCTTCCTACACTGTAACTGACTTCTGATCTAGCCAGTACAGCATACCTACTTAGTCTGGTTAAGTCCGAAATGAGATATATAGTGTTTTTGTCTGGAAAAACTTTGGAGCTGGTGTATTGTTCTCAAACTGAATCAAGACTAATTTACAAGGTTACAAGTGCAGTTTAATGGAAAATTCATGAAAGAAGTTTTAACAACCTTGTTAACTGTTCATTGAGAAACTGGGACTTTCATCAATGAAGTGAAAGCATCCCATGTCATGAGGTGGCAGTATAAATCAAGTTTAACTAGCTGTCTTGATCATACAGAGCTATGGTACATATCTGGTTAGTAACTGGGGTGTCTGGCCTCTGGTAAAGGTGTCACCTTAATGTCAACACCAGTTAGAATACTATCTCTGTCCTTTTGTCAGAAGGGGTAATGTGGTCTTGCCACCAAGTAACTGGGGTTTCCTGCCTCTAAACAAGGTGTCTCCCTAATGTCAAAGGTGTACTTGACAGATTTACCTTTGATCTTGACCATCTTTAAAAAAAAAAATTATTTTCTCCCTCTTGATATCAAGATCATGTTCACTTGGCATATAGTTCTTGGTTTGTTTGTTTTCAATACCACAGGTCTTTGTTTTCCTGACTTCCTTGCTTTATACTATCTGAGTAAAGACTTACTCTGACCATACTGGTATCTTGTACATTACTTGCTTAGAATCTGGTTTTTGTGTATGAAGCGGATCTTCATTCACCATTTTGGACACAGTCTGACTAACTGATCTTCAAAATCCTCACATTAAATTAGTGGCTTTCTTAATTGCCTAAACATCTCAATAACTTTCCTTTATCAGCCATACTCTCTCTTATTTTCTCTTCACTGTCAACAATTTTCTTTTCATGATATCTTCCAACCTGCCCCTAGTTTTGATGATGTCAAAGGGGGAGAGAGTATCTTGCTTTATCTTGCTTGTGTTTTGCTGAGGGGGAGCGAAAGATAAGTGCTCTTGCTTTATCTTGCTTGTGTTTTGCTGAGGGGGAGTTGTGTTTTGCTGAGGGGGAGCGAAAGATAAGTGCCCTGAGTTATCTCGTCAGAGGAAAGTAGATGTTGTGTTCAGGGGGAGCTCTTGGGAGTCGTCAGAGGAGGCGAGTGTGTTGTGTGTGTCTGCATTTGCTTATCTTCACATAATCTCACTGCACTTCATCTTTGATTATTTAATATAGTGTTGCCATCATCAAAAAGGGGGAGATTGTTGGATTTTTGTGACTTCCCTAGTGTTTTGATGATGAGCAACACTATGTTAAATATTGTCATTTTAATCAGATATCTTGCGTAATGTTATGCATTTGAAATTTCCATGATTAACAGGAAAACTGCTATGAGGTAGTACCTTGTATGTCTGTACTGTTGCTTTCTTACTTCGTGTTGTTTGTGTTTACTACACTTCGTGTTGTCCGTTTTGAACGTCGTTATTTGTTCCATCAGGTGCTGAACACTACAGCACCTCGTGCTACTTTCTGTGCCAACTCGTGTTGCTCCATCTGTGTCACCCCTATGTCTTCGAGTCTTATGTTCTGGCCAAGTCTATACAGCCTCATCTTTACCTTCGTTCCAAGCCAAAGTCTACACATTCGTTTCCTTGGGCAAAGTCTATACATCGTGGCCTTGAACTCTCAGTCTGTACACTCTTTATTTCAAAGTTTGTACATTGTTGCCTTGAAAACCATTCCAAGTCTATACATCCACTTGAATGCAAAGTCTACACATCGCCTGATATCATATGAAGGCTATACGTTGGAAGTGTCTTTCTTGCTTTGTGACCACACTTCGTGTCGGTTTCTATTTTCGTCTTCGAGTTGGTTTCAGTCCGTGTCGTTTCGTGTCGTCCTCGTCTTCGAGTCGTTCGTAAGTTCGAGCAATTTTGTGTTCGAGTTGTTCTTTGTTTATGTCTTCGTGTTGTTTCTGTGTTTGTGTCTTCGTGTTATCTTTTGTGCTTGTGTCTTCGTGTTATTTTTGTGTTTGAGTCTTCATGTTATTTCTGTGTATGTGTCTTAGTGTTGTTTTTATGACTTCGTATTGCCTCTTTCTATCTTCGTCCAGGTTTCTTCTGATCGCGTGTTTTACTACCGTTTTACTCCGTGTTATTTCCTTCTCACCTCGTGCTGTTCTCATCTGACTTCGTATCGTTTTCTTTGTAGTGTTAGCTTTATTAGCGTGTATCTCGTGTCGTTCTCTTTTTACCTCGTGCTATTTTCATCTGACCTCGTGTCATTCTCTCTTTATTTCGTACTGTAGTAATCTTGTGTATCTCGTGTCGTTCTCAGTACAGTGCATCTCGTATTGCTATCACATACCTTATGCAGTTTTAGTTTTTGTGGCCCTGAGTTTTAATGGTTTTAATTTCTTTGCAGGAGAAGAAGAAAAACAAAAAGAAGAAGGTGGTCCGAGGAAGAATATTCTCCAGTGACTGGGCTGCACGTGATCCAATACTAAAGGAACCAATACTATAAAGGCACGTGGCAAGAAGGTTCTGGATCGAGCGCGGGAAGCACACGCCTTGCATGCACCCTCCTGATCGCTTATAAAAGCACTGCCTCACCATCTACGAAAAGTGAGGTGCTCCAAGATTATAGAGAAGAAATTTGAGTGAGAGTAGAAGAGAAAGAGCCTCCCTGAGAAACTAGAGTGTTCCAGTTGAGAGAGAAGAGAGAGCAGAAGAGTGATCAGAAGATGGGTATTGACTTACGGATCAAATCCGAAATCTGCTGCTCAGTTTGAGCTACATTGTTTCCAGTTTCTGAAATTTAGCTTCCTTCTTTCTTGTTTTCATTTTTATCTATTTTTCCTTCTTGATTGAAAGTTCTCTGTGTTACCTCCTGGTGTTCAGGGGAAGAGAGAGACGTGTTCTCTCTGGTTCACTTGCAACAGAGGTTGCAGTATTGTTCCCTCTCGTAGAAGAGGTGTTCCCTCTGGGCTTCAGAGGAAGAGAGACCTTGGTCTCTGGTTCTAGTGACTGCAGATCACTAGTGTTCCCTCCGGTTGGAGGAAGAGGAAATTGTTTCCTGGTTTCTAGGGACTTGGCGTCCTTAGAGTTCCCTCCGGGTGTGGAGGAAGAGGGGAGGGTGTTCCCCTGGTGAAGCTGTGAATCAGCCGTTGTCGCAGACTGAGTCTGCTTTGCTAGAAGGTGCTAGTGGAAGCCTCACTTCGATTTGAAGTGACGGGTGGACGTAGGCAGACTGGTGGTCTGATCGAACCACCTTAAAAATCTCTGGGTACTCGTGTGATTGTCTGTGGTGATTTTGTGGTGTGCCTTCTATCCACTCGAGCTATTGTCCGCACTGCGTTTTTGTGAGTTCAACTCTGAGATTGCTTGTTTTTTAAGTGAATCATTCTTCAGTAATTTTTAATCAGTTGAAAACAGTGATCTATTCATCCCCTCCCCTTCTAGATCACTTCATATTTCTTATATCAGTCTACACATTGCCAAAGTATGTGTAGCCCCAACTCTATACAACCGATTGATGTTGCAGTGTTCACCAAGTCTATACATCACCTTCAGACCTTCAAGTCTATACACTGCTACAGGAACCAAGTCTGTACATCGGCTTCACTCACTCAAGTCTATACATCCACAGTGGATCATCAAGTCCATACATCCACAGTGGAACTTCCAAGTCTGTACAACGCTTAGCCTCACTAAGTCTGTACATTGCTTGAGCCTCATCAAGTCTATACATCCACAGTGGACTTTGAAGTCTATACATTGGGCCTAACATTCCAACTCTATACACTGAACCTTCGTTCATCAAAGGCTAAGTCTATACAGCATGCCTGCCTTCACGATTCACTGTCCATACTTCGTTCATCAAAGGCTAAGTCTATACAGCCTGCCTGCCTTCACGATTCACTGTCCATACTTCGTTCATCAAAGCCTAAGTCTATACACTCGATTGTTAGACCTTCAACTATATACATTGGTTGAGTCTATACACTGAGATCTCTTGAAGAGTTATAAGTCTATACACTCGTTGTTAGAGGCCTGAACTAACTAAGTCTATACACTCCCTCACACTATACACACTTGCTATATTGATTTCTATAAGTCTATACATTGCTGAATTATGCACAGCCTGTGTTAATTTTGTTCATCGACTGAACACTTCTTTAATCCTACAGGTGTCTGGCACGTGATCCAAGAAGCTGAAATGCTGACATGTGGCCCAATACTTGGGCAAGAAATGTGGAGGCCACGCGCGCCCAGTGCTGCCTCTGCTCGAGCTGCTATAAAGGGGAGTCTCGGTTGTCTGAAGGAGTCTGATCAAAAATAGAGAAGCAGAAATAGCAGAAGTACAGAAGTGCTGATAGTTCGATCCAGCAGAAGAGAAGAGTTGTAGAGAAGAGAAGAGAAGAGAAGAGACAGAGAGAGCCTGCGAAAGAAGAAGAAAAAGAGTGAAGAAGCAGAAGAGAAGAGTTGCAGAGAAGAGAAGAGAAGAGAAGAGAAGAGAAGAGAAGAGATAGAGAGAGCCTGCGAAAGAAGAAGAAAAAGAGTGAAGAAGCAGAAGAGAAAGAGAAAGAGAGAGAAGGAGTTCGTAGAGAAGAAATGGGAAAAGCTTGAAGATCTGTCCTCTGGCGTTTGGATCAAATCCAAGCCAGACCTTTTCCCTTGAGAGCTACATTACTTGTATTTCGTTTCCAGCTTTTGGCGCTGTGATTTTTCATCCTTTCTTATTTTCCTTTTTATCTTTCCATCTTTGTACTTCCGATCCTCTGGACTGAGGTCGGGTTCCTCCTGGTGGGTCAGGAGAAGGGAGATCTGATCTCCGGTTGCAAGTAGCTAGGAGCTACTTGTGGGTTCCCTCCGATTTGGAGGAAGGGAGGATTGGTCCTCCGGTTCTGGGCTTGCGGGTTGCAAGTCCAGGGGTCCCTCCTGGTCTGGAGGAAGAGAGGTCTGCGACCTCTGGTTTCCAAGTGGCTGGGAGTCACTTGGGTGTCCCTCCGGTTGGGAGGAAGAGGGGAGGCTGTTCCCCTGGTCAAGCTGTGTGGCAGCACCTTGTTCGCAGACTGAGTCTGCTTGGTTCTAGCATTTGCTAGTGAAGCCTCACTCCGGTTGGGAGTGAGGGGTGGATGTAGGTCTGGAGGACCGAACCACCTAAAAAATCTATTGAGCAGTGGTTTGATTGCTTGATTTGCTTCCGCTAGATGCTTGGATAGGCTCGCTCCACCTGCTTGTTATTTTGCTTAATCGAATTAGCTTAATTCCAGAATTTGCCTAGCATCTGAATTTTCTATTTGGGCATTATTTGTAGCAGGATACATTCACCCCCCCTCTGTATCCGGGCCTAGCACCCTAACAGTTGGTATCAGAGTCGGTGTCTGCATACAAGGTCCAGCGACCTGCAGATTCGATCTTACAGTCTTAGGTGCTAATTTCTTTTTAGTGCATCAATATTCCTGTTGCATTAATCTGTTGTGTTCTCATGGCTCATCCACCGATTTTCAGTGGTACGCATTTTAATGTATGGTTTGCTAGTCTAAAAAATTATGCGAAATATGTTAATCCAGATCTGTGGAAAGTGATTTCACATGGTCCTCATGAACTACCAAAGAAAAAGTCCAAATGGACTGACAGTCAAAAATCACTGCATGAAGAAAATCATATAGCTATAAATCTGATGAAGGCAGCTACTGATAGAGCTTTTCATTCATGTTTCTTTGATTGCAGTTCTGCTAAAGATATTCTGGACATGCTGAAGCGAACTCAGATAAGAGATGTGGACAGCTGCATGATGGCTGACAGAAATAATCAAGGCAGCAGTCAAGATGAAGATGATGATGATGATGAGGTAAATCCCTTTGAAAACTATGATTTAGATGATTGGGAAAATGCATATTCTGAGCTGCTTGAATCTCATGAACTGTTAAGAAAACAATACAAAAAATTGAAGAAAAGTAGTAGGTAAGACAATTTAAATGTTGATTGTAGAAATTGTGTTGAACTGAAAAATGCTCTTGATGCTAGTAAGTCTAATACTCAAATGCTGAAAGAATTTGAATGCGTTAAGTCTGAATTAAACAAGCTGAAATCAGAAAATGATTCTCTTAGAGGGTTCTCCAAAGAAAATGAAGAAAGTTTAGAGAAACTAGAAAAGGAGAACACACTGCTGACCGAGAAATTTGAAGCCATCAAATCTGTAAACATAGAATTACAGAAAGATTTTGAAATACAACAAAGAGAAATGAAGCAAATTGAAAATGAAAGAAAGTATGAAGTCAATTCAGAAGACCAGCTTCTAATAAATGAATTAGTTCAAAATGATAAGCTTAAAGAAGATATTGAAAAATTGAAGCAGTTAAACAGTGCGATGTCTGAGAGACTTCTAACCTTAGAAAAAGGAAAAATGGTGTGTGTTGAGGTTCCTAAAAAACTGAGCAATCTGGAACAGGAAGTTGAAAGATACAAAACTGCTAACAATGTGTTAACTGAGTGTGTGAATTGCAGTGAGCAAGAGATTGCCAGTTATGAGTTACAAATCACCTCTTTAGAAAATGAAATCCAAGACTTAAAGAACTCTCTATCAAAGTTTGTTAGTGCGCAAGATAATCTGAACAAACTATTGGGAGTAAAAGTCAATTTTCAGAAGGAGGGGTTAGGTTCTAATCCTGTAAATAAAAAGAATTTTGAAAATAAAATCCGTATATCTTTTGTTGTTAGCTCTACTTCTCACACTTCTCAGAAGTCACCTGTTTCTCAGTCTACTGTTCAGAGAACCCAAAAACAAACTGAAAAGTTGAAAAAGGTTGATGGATCCAAGCTGAAAACTGTTTTCATTAAAACTTCTGAACAGGAAAAGCCTTCTACCTCATCTCCACCTCAGTACAAGGCTAAGAAAACAGGAAAACATGATAAAAGTCAGAAAAGGACTGTGAATCAGAAAATAAATGAAAAGGGTTCATCAGTGCATATTGATCACAGTACTCACACATATTCACATGCATCCAAAAAGAAAATGATATGTCATTACTGTCATAAACCTGGCCATTTGATGCATGAATATAGATTGATGAAATCAGATGATCTGAAAGCTAGAAAAATGGATGGTAGGAATTCGCAGGTCAAGTTCCCTGTCCCTCAGAAAAGGAGTGTCACATGTTCAAATTGTGGGAAATTAGGACACTCAATTGCTCATTGTTGGTTTGCAAGTGGTAAGAAAACCTTTTATCCATATCATGCTAAATTCTCTGCAAACCAACATGCTTTTAATATAAACAAAACTGCTTCTCTGAACCAGCATGTCAAATGTTTTAATTGTAACAAGCTTCGGCACAAGGCCACTGAATGTTGGGCAAGTTCTTTTAGAAGAAAGTCCCCTTTCTGCTCCCATTGTGGGAAGCATGGCCATGCAGTCAAGGACTACTGGCATGTCGAGGGTAGGAATAGAAATTCCAAAGAATTTGGTAGGAACAAACTTATTTTTAAAAGAATTCCTGTTTGCTCAAATTGCAGAAGACCAGGCCACCAAGTTGCTGCTTGCAGGGTAGCTGGTCATGAAAAGAAAAAATTTCATAATAATAACAGAAACCCTCATGCTCACTCTTATAATGCTAAAGTTCATGCTAGTATACATAAGAGGAACATGAAACCTGCTAGTTCATGCCACTATTGTGGGCTGTCTGGGCATTCAATGCATAACTGTTTTATCATGAACTCTGATGACTATTTGGCACAGAAAAAGATGCAGGCAGTCTCAAAAGGGGCTAATTACTATGCAAGACCCAAGATCACTTGGGTTCCTGCTAGTGGAAAATAGGAAGGTGCCTAGCAGGTGTGCCTTGGATGGAATAAAGGGGTAATGATCCAAGGCACTCAAGAATGAAAAACCCCATTCTCACACTTTTCAGGTAATCTCTCTGCATTTCCCATTTTGAAACTCATTGCATATCTGGTTTGATGTATTCTTGCATATCATGTTCTTAGTTTCATCTAGTGCATGCATATTAAATCTGTTCTTGCATATTCATTCATCATCTGCCAGTTGCATTATTTTCTGATCATGCACTCTGAAATTTCTGAAAATCTGAACTGAATGTGAATATTGTTTGAAATTTATGTGTTGCAATAGCTCACTGAACATTCTGAATTGCATATAGGACTGCATGTTGAATTATCATGCATGACCTCAATGGTATATAAATGGTAAGGTACCAAAAGGTAGGAAAGTCTGTCTGGAGGTTCTTACTATGTGTGAGGTGGTCTTTTAGACAAAGTGCTCCGCCTAGTACCATGGGTCACTTTGCTGGTTAGGACAGTCTGAATGTGCATGAATCAAAATCATATGTTCAGTGTCTCATGGCAAACATTGTATGTTTTCAGGGGGAGTTAATTGCATGTCCTTGCATAGCATTCAATGTTGAGTTTTTGCATACATATAGTGCATTGCATTTCCTTAAACTGAAAATGCCAAAAAGATTGTCTGAATGCATGTTGTCAGGGGGAGTCAATGCATTGCATATAGGTTGTCAAATGCATACATTTGTCAGAATTCATTGCATATCCCTTCTTATCATTTTTGTTGACAAACCTTGATCATATTCGGAAAACACTAAGCTTCAAAATTTCTCCTATCAATTGGTATCATTTGGCTTCAGAAATCTATCAGTCTGTCATGAAGATTTCAATGGGACTATCTCAATCATAAATCTGAAAAATTCTCGAACTAGAAATCTTCTATTATACATTTTTATGAATGACTGAAATAACTCATGTGGTTTAAGTTTAATGTATTCAATGAGTTTGGCTTTAAAATCTCTTAAAAATATCTGAAGCATGTTTAATAAACCTTAACCATCTGTTTCATGCTGTGTCTTGTAAAATCTTCTGAAATCTACATTATTGAATACATGATTTTATTTGGTTAAGTACATGAAATTGTTATTGATTTGAAGTAAATGAATTTTTCTGAAATGTCTAAAGGGTATTTTCTGTCAGAGCAATGACCTTGGTCACTGAGAAACACATGTCCAAAGGACTGTGTCATGAGGTACCATAGTTAACTCTGATTAAGAATAATTGAATTTCAGGCAGAGCAATGGCATGCACACTGAGAAATACAACTCACTCATCAAGAAATGATTTACAGTGTGTCATGATGTGTAAATGCTATCTCTGTTCATATAAAACATGGCAGTTAGTCACACTAAGTGCTTAGGGATATTGGCCTCTGATCAAGGTATATCCTCTAGTTACAAGGTGTGCACTGAACTAGAGTGCTCGTAAAATTTGTAGCATAAAAAAATGTTGAACGAATTGAAATATTTAAATATTGATGCTAAAATCAAATTGCTACAACCCTAGACAAAATCATATGACTTCATAATTGCTTGATTTCAATACTGATGCATGTAATTCCGAAAGAAGTCAAAAAATTTGATTGTGTAAGAGAAAGGGAGTTTTATCAAGCTAAATATGAGGGCTTGGTTCATTTTTATTAAACCATGATTTTAGATATCAATACAGAATTTTATTGATAAACTCTACATACATCATGTTTAAACCATGCTGTTCAATAAAGCTCATTCATAAGCCCTTATAATGGAAGACTTTGAAAAAACTTATGTTTTGGATTTATGAGATTGATATCTCTCTGAAAATCTGACTGGATTTTCTGAGATTGGAGCTTCTTTAAAAATCTGCTAATTGAACCTCTTCTGCTCATTGACCTGAACTTCTCCTTGTTTGCCCCTGTGATCTCCTTCTCATTCATTTCATAACGTTCCATTTATTGAGGGGGAGCCTCCTTGTCATATGCATCATGCTGCATAGAAGGAGAACAATTCATATTTCTGGTATCTGCATCTACATTCATACCTCTTCCCATGGTTTATTTTGATTATACCAAAGGGGGAGATTGTTTGCCAAAGAGGGAGAATATCATTCAATCAGTGCATGCAGGTTCCTTTTGATCATCTCTAACTCATACTTTTGTTGAATCTCTTAAAGGGGGAGAATCATGTTCTTGCAAGGGGGAGAAATTGATTGAATTTTTATACATGCTATAATTTCTCAAACTATTTTCTTTTTGATGAAGTCAAAGGGGAAGAATAGTTTGTGTCATCTGCATTACTCACAGAGTTTGTGTCATCTGCATTACTCACAATGTAGTATTGCCATCATCAAAAAGGGGGAGATTGTTGTGCCCCTGTGGTTTTGATGATGGTTTTGATGATTAGTTTTTGATGTGAGTTAATCACTGTGAGTCATCTTGCTGTGTGTCATCATGCTATTATTCAGTCATTCTCTGATCATAATGCTTTCTTTTATATGCACGATAAATTCATGTTTTATCATGTAAATGTATGGAGTTCATAGGGCTGTCAGATAACATGCTCTACTTAATTCTGTCTACACTCTGTCTGCACAGTCTCCACAGCAGTGCGTCAACTCCTTGAGCTGATGCGTCGACTCTTCAGTTCAATCTCTCAAGTCTATACACTCCATGCCCATTCAAGTCTATACATCAGTTTGATTCAAAGTCTGTACACTGCTTCACTTCGTCAAAGTCCATACATCCTCAGCTGAACCCCATGTCTGTACAACGGCCTCAATCTTCATCTATCTACACTCTGTTTGGATAGTATGGACAGTGGTGGGTCGACCCACCCTTGCTGATGCGTCGACCCATCAGAACAGTGTTCTTTATAGTAAGCCCACACATTGGTCTTCTTGACTCAAAGTCTATACATCCGGAAAGGGGCCAAGTCTATACAGTCTCACGCTCAAATCCTTCAAAGTCCATACATTGAACTGTAGCTTCCACTGTTCATGCCTTGGTCCAAGTCTATACAGTGCACTGTGCAGCCTGTTCGTGTTCAAGCTTGTTGGTGAAGTCTGTACATCGCTCGCTCCTTCAGCTTTCACCAAGTCTGTACAGCGTGAACAGTTCGTCTCAATCCTTCGAAGTCTATACATTCATATGTCTTCTAAGTCTACACATTGCCAAAGTATGTGCAGCCCCAACTCTATACAACCGATTGATGTTGCAGTGTTCACCAAGTCTATACATCGCCTTCAGACCTTCAAGTCTATACACTGCTATAGGAACCAAGTCTATACATCGGCTTCACTCACTCAAGTCTATATATCCACAGTGGATCATCAAGTCCATACATCCACAGTGGAACTTCCAAGTCTGTACAACGCTTAGCCTCACTAAGTCTGTACATTGCTTGAGCCTCATCAAGTTTATACATCCACAGTGGACTTTGAAGTCTATACATTGGGCCTAACATTCCAACTCTATACACTGAACCTTCGCTCATCAAAGCCTAAGTCTATACAGCCTGCCTACCTTCACGATTCACTGTCCATACTTCGTTCATCAAAGGCTAAGTCTATACAGCCTGCCTGCCTTCACGATTCACTGTCCATACTTCGTTCATCAAAGCCTAAGTCTATACACTCGATTGTTAGACCTTCAACTATATACATTGGTTGAGTCTATACACTGAGATCTCTTGAAGAGTTACAAGTCTATACACTCGTTGTTAGAGGCCTAAACTAACTAAGTCTATACACTCCCTCACACAGTACACACTTGCTATATTGATTTCTATAAGTCTATACATTGCTGAACTATGCACAGCCTGTGTTAATTTTGTTCATCGACTGAACACTTCTTTAATCCTGCAGGTGTCTGGCACGTGATCCAAGAAGCTGAAATGCTGACACGTGGCCAAATACTTGGGCGGGAAATGTGGAGGCCACGCGCGCCCAGTGCTGCCTCTGCTCGAGCTGCTATAAAGGGGAGTCTCGGTTGTCTAAAGGAGTCCGATCAAAAATAGAGAAGCAGAAATAGCAGAAGTACAGAAGTGCTGATAGTTCGATCCAGCAGAAGAGAAGAGTTGTAGAGAAGAGAAGAGAAGAGACAAAGAGAGCCTACGAAAGAAGAAGAAAAAGAGTGAAGAAGCAGAAGAGAAGAGTTGCAGAGAAGAGAAGAGAAGAGAAGAGACAGAGAGAGCCAGCGAAAGAAGAAGTAAAAGAGTGAAGAAGCAGAAGAGAAAGAGAGAGAGAGAGAAGGAGTTCGTAGAGAAGAAATGAGAAAAGCTTGAAGATCTTTCCTCTGGCGTTTGGATCAAATCCAAGCCAGACCTGCTCCCTTGAGAGCTACATTACTTGTATTTCGTTTCCAGCTTTTGGCGCTGTGATTTTTCATCCTTTCTTATTTTCCTTTTTATCTTTCCATCTTCGTACTTCCGATCCTCTGGACTGAGGTCGGGTTCCTCCTCGTGGGTCAGGAGAAGGGAGATCTGATCTCCGGTTGCAAGTAGCTGGGAGCTACTTGTGGGTTCCCTCCGGTTTGGAGGAAGGGAGGATTGGTCCTCCGGTTCTGGGCTTGCGGGTTGCAAGTCCAGGGGTCCCTCCTGGTCTGGAGGAAGATAGGTCTGCAACCTATGATTTCCAAGTGGCTGGGAGTCACTTGGGTGTCCCTCCGGTTGGGAGGAAGAGGGGAGGTTGTTCCCCTAGTCAAGCTGTGTGGCAGCACCTTGTTCGCAGACTGAGTCTGCTTGGTTCTAGCATTTTCTAGTGAAGCCTCACTCCGGTTGGGAGTGAGGGGTGGATGTAGGTCTGGAGGACCGAACCACCTAAAAAATCTATTGAGCAGTGGTTTGATTGCTTGATTTGCTTCCGCTAGATGCTTGGATAGGCTCGCTCCACCTTCTTGTTATTTTGCTTAATCGAATTAGCTTAATTCTGGAATTTGCCTAGCATCTGAATTTTCTATTTGGGCATTATTTGTAGCAGGATACATTCACCCCCCCTCTGTATCTGGGCCTAGCACCCTAACAGAATCCACCCCGACTCGGGGGCATGCACAAAGCAAAAGTTACACCCCGGTCTTGGGGCATTTGAAGAAGAAACTACACCCGCCCCGGGGATATACAAAAAGACACACACCCCACCTTGAGGGGTAGAAGAAGCAGAATACACTCCGCCCGGGGTGCACGAGAAGCAAAGCACACCCCGACTTGGAGGGACATATGAGACAAAGAATATACCCCGGTTTAGGGGTATCTGAGGGAGAAATATACCCCGATATGGGGGCATATGAAACAAAAACACACCCCAGCTTAGGGGAATACAAAGAGAAATATACCCCACCCTGGGGCAGAAGAAGCAGAAGAACCTACCCCGGGTTAGGGGCATTCGAAGAAGAACTACACCCTACCATGGGGGCATAAGAAGCAAAGACCATATCCCGCCATGGGGAATACAAAACAAGAACTCACCCCGGCCTAGGGGGCACACGAAGAAAAAAACACATGCCCTGCCTTGGGTGCACAAAAAGAGAAACACACCTCGGCCTGGGGGCACAAAAACAACACGTACACTCTGCCCAGGGTGCACAAGAAGCAAATACACCCCGGCCTTGGGGCATAAAAAAAAACAACACACTCTGCCCAGGGTGCACAAGAAGCAAATACACCCCGCAATGGTGGCACAGAAGCAAAGAAGCAGAATCCACCCCGTCTTGGGGGCATAAGAAGCATGAAGTTACACCCTTACTCGGGGGTACGTAAAGAAGAAACCCATCCTGCCTTGGGTGCACAACAAAAGAAGAATACACCCCGACTCAGGGGTACGTAAACAAGAAACCCATCCTACCTTGGGTGCACAAGAGATGAAAAACACACCCCCGATCTAGGGGCACGTGAAGAGAAATATACCATGCCTAGGGGCATAGAAGCCAAAAAGAATACACCCCCGCCTGGGGGCACAAAAGCAAAGAGGCCTACCCCCCGGCCTAGGGGGGGCAAATGAAGAAAAGCTACACTCCAACCTGGGGGCACGTTAAAAGAATACACCCCAGTCTAGGGGCATCAATGAGAAAGGAATAGCAGAACAAAATAAAGAGTCATGAGGTAAACATGGTCTTTGCACCTGCCTCTCTACAAAAGAAGAAGAGAAGAAGGAAAAAAAAGAGACGTAAGGCAAACATGGTCTTTGTACCCGCCTCTCCGTATAAGAAGAAGAGAAGAAGAGAAAGAATAGTCATGAGGCAAACGTGGTCATTGAACCCGCTTATTTACACAAAAGAAGAAGAGAAGAGAAGAAAGAAACGACACACGAGGCGAACATGATCTTTGCACCCGCCTCTCCTCACAAAAAAAAGAGAGAAGAAAAGAAGAGAAAGAAGAGTCACAAGGCAAACTTTTACCTCCGACCTTCAGTCATCCAACAAATAGAAACCAATTAAACCTTTCACCGACGGGGCGTTAAACCGACTAAACCTTTCGCCGACGGGGCGTTAAACCGACTAAACCTTTCACCGACGGGGTGTTAAACTGACTAAACCTTTCGCCGATAGGGCGTTAAACCGACTAAACCTTCTACCGACGGGGCATTACACCGACAGATATCCCACCATCGGCCTCCGAGCCGATAGCTATCCAATCATCGGCCCCTGAGCCGACAACTACTTCACTCATCATTGGCTCCTAGCCGACAGCTACCCCATTATCGGCTCCTAGCCGACAGCTTCCCAATAAAAAAGAATAAACCTTTCACTTTGGTCTGGATCCTTCCCCCGGCTAGAGAATCAAAGAATCAACCTCCCACTCTGGTTCGGATCCTTCCCCGACCAGAGAATCAAAGAATAAACCTTCCACTTTGGTTCGGATCCTTTCCCAGCCAGAGAATTAAAGAATCAACCTTTAACTTTGGTCCGGGTCCTTCCCCGGCTAGAGAATCAAAGAATAAACCTTTCACTTTGGTCTGGATCCTTCCCTCGGCCAGAGAATCAAAGAATCAACCTCCCACTCTGGTTCGGATCTTTCCCCGACCAGAGAATCAAAGAATAAACCTTCCACTTTGGTTCGGATCCTTTCCTAGCCAGAGAATTAAAGAATCAACCTTTCACTTTGGTTCGGGTCCTTCCCCGGCCAGAGAATCAAAGAATAAACCTTCCACTTTGGTCTGGATCCTTCCCCCGGCCATAGAATTAAAGAATCAACCCATCCACTTTGGTTCGGGTCCTTCCCCGGCCAGAGGATCAAAGAATCAACCTTTCGCTTTGGTTCGGATCCTTCCCCCGGCCAGAGAATCAAAGAATCAACCTTTCACTTTGGTTCGGATCCTTCTCCGACCAGAGAATCAAAGAATCGACCTTTCACTTTGGTCCGGATCCTTCCCCCGGCCAGAGAATCAAAGAATCAGCCCACCCACTTTGGTTCGGATCCTTCCCCGACCAGAGAACAAAAAAGAGACCTTTATCTTCGGCCTTCGTGGCCTGCTTCCCGATTCTGGCTCTCGTAGCCTGCTTCCCTTTGGCTCCCGTAGCCTGCCAACTCTGACTCTTGCAGCCTGCTTCCTAATTTTGGCTCTCGATGCCTGCTCCTCCAACCTTTGGCCTTTGTAGCCTGCTTCCCAGCATCTCCCGGCTTCTATGGCCTGCCTCCTTGATGTCCCTTGGCTTCTATAGCCCGCTCCCCTAATATCCTTTTGGCCCTTTGTGGTCTGCTCCTCTAATACTTTTATTACCACTACACTTATACGTAACGACAGTATGTTCTTACGTAAAAAAAGAAAAAAAAGAAAAGGAAAGAAAAAAAAGGAGAACAAAAATGCTTGGTTACCCTGCTTGCATGCTTGCTTGTAATATATAATAAGACACGTCCTTGAAATTTTCTAGGACCTTGTTTCCTTGCTAAATAATAACGCTGCCCCGATTCCGGATGCATGTGCGTCACGGCATACGCTCGAAGAGAACCCAATTATGGCGGGTGCACACGTCAAGGGGAAGAGTCATGGCTAAATTGCTGAGCCCAACTCACAAAATAAACCTGAGGTGACGCTCTCACACTTAGCACTCAACGTGTTCAATAGCTTTCAACTATGGGGATTGCCCGAATTTCTTCTTAGCACTCTACGGATGCTTGAATTCCTACACTCGCGTGAAAGGTAATCGTGAGGAAAAAGCTGCCTACCCCCACTGTAAAAAAAAAGAGAAAAAAAAGAGAGAAAAAGAAAAGAAAAGAGAGAGAAACGTGCCGAGTAGTCGGGAATCCCCACTGAAACAAATGAGGAAACTCATGCGAAATGGTGAAGCGAATTATAATAAGGACGAATCCTAGTAGCCGGGAATCCCCATTGAGACACATGAGGAGACTCGCGTCAAACGGTGGAATCCGCAATAAAATTATGATAAGGATAAATCCTAGTAGTCGGGAATCCCCATTGAGACACATGAGGAGACTCGCGTCGAACGGTAAAATCCGCTACCAAAATAAATAGATGGGGGCTGTGTGAAGCTACCGAAAGTCGAAAGCCTGAAACTAATGTGTAGGCGCTAGAGTAACCCTCGAGTGTTGCTTAGAAAACCTGTATATCCCTATGTTTAGGGTCTTTTGCTCACACGTTTGCTCCTCCACTCCACAAAGAATTACCTCGGGTGAAATGCGTGAATTTAAGCTATGTATGCAAGACATGCGATATCCTCTTGACGGGCGCACCACCCCTTAGTCGTGCCTCGTGGCCCACACTGCATTTGTGAATTATGGGTGTTGTCCCTATCCCATCCCCTATAGAGGAAGCTACCTTATATGTATTTGTGTTATGCTTGCTGATGAATGCCTGCATGCTTGAATAAAGGAAATAATAATAAAAAAAATAAACTCAATTTTGGCCATTGTGGCCTACTTTCCCAGTTCTGGCTCGTGTAGCCTAATCTTGGCCCCCACGGCCTACTTCCCGTCTCTACAGCCTGCTAACCTCCCAACTTTGGCTTCTATAGCCCGCTTCCCCAATTGCAGCCTTCGCGGCCTACCTCTGCAACATCAACTCCGGCCCTCATGGCCCACTTTCCCGGGTTCGGATTTCACAACCGGTACTCCCGGTGCTTTGAAGAACATCAAATCCTTTTACTTTGGTTTAGGCATGTCACCCGGTCAGAGAACAAACAGACCTGTTTCACTCTGGATCGAACCTTCCATCCGACTAGAGAATAAAAAAGATCCTTTCACTCTAGATTGGACCTTCCGTCCGGTTAGAGAACAAATGTAAGACCCCGAATTATTTAATTGAGCCGAATATATTTATTAAGCTTTTATTAATTAAGAATTGAATTTTTATTGAATTAATAATTGAATTTTAGATTTATTAATATTTAATTCGTTAAAAATAGTATAAGTGAAAATCCGACTACCTTATAAAAATCCATAAAAATAGTAAACAGGTTAAGGTCGATGTAGACAACAACTTTATCTTCTGGTATTAAGCCATTATAAATCCGTGGTAAGATCTATTTAGAGATTAAGCCCAAAAGTACACACTTTTTGACCCTTACCTAACCTTGGATTAAAACATGAAATTCGACCTTAATACGCAACCAAATGATCTCAAATCAGTGGCAAACGGAAGGCCACAATGTAAGGAACATTTACCCTCAATCAATTTGAAGTAAACCTAGCCCTAAAACGTGCTGCCGACATAGCTTTGGTCGAGTCAAGGATTCCGGCGCCGTTTCTAAACACGTAACTTGCAGCACCGAATACTCCCAACTCCGAAGGCTCCAGAAGCTCCATGACATATAGAAACGTAGCTCTTCAAGTCTACTTTCATTTGGTGGCTGTGGGGTTTGCTGAAGTTTCAGATCTAGGAAGTTCTTGCTCGATTTGTGAAGGTGTGTCGGCAGGCCGTCGGCTTCCTTCTTCCTTCTTGGTTTCTTCAATTGAGGTAGGAATTCTCAACCAAAATTCAAACATGAATATAGCAAATTGTTCCTCTCGACGAGAGCTATCCAGTGGGACTGAAAGCCCCAATTTTTATCAGGTATCTAAGGAGATATCGTGGGTTTTCTAAGGTGCTGTCAAGCTGTTCTTCATTCTAGGGTTTCGAGTTCTCTTTTCGATTTGAGGTAGGTTTAACAGACCAAACTCTAATTAACTTATATGATATAATCAGCATGTTGTTAGCTTTCATTTAACGTAGAAAGCCCCAATTTTAATTGAGATGCTTGGTGAATTTCGATTTTTAGTGAGAGCATGTCTACAACTTGATTTATTTTGCGACCCTTTTAGTTAGAGCTTGATTTCGGGCTGATTTTGAGTTAGATAACTTGATCCACATATAGCTTATAATACATGGTTGGATTCAGCATCAAGTTAGCTTTCTTTTGACACCAAAAGCCCCAAATTTCGTTATGTATGTTGGGAGAATTTTAAGTTTTAGTAACATCATGTCAAGAATTAGGTCTTCATGTGTTCTTCATAGAATAGGTTAAGATTTAATTGATTTCTATTGGAATTAGTGTTTCAAATTGCTTGTTTAATGACCCTAGTATGTATATTAATCACCCTAGATCATGTGGTTATGATCCCAACTTAATTGGACCTTAATTGGGTGAGTTTATGCGCTTTTCGGAGCAAAGGCCGTTTCTGTTCTTGCAGGGGTCGACCCCTGGGGTCGACCCGTTTTCTGGGTATTCTGGCAGGCCCGAGGGTCGACCCCAGGGGTCGACCCATCTGCAGAAAGTGTGAGGGTCGACCCCTGGGGTCGACCCATCTTCAGAAATTGTGGGGGGTCGACCCCAAGGGTCGACCCATCCAGCAGGCAGACCCCATTTTTACAGGGGTCGACCCCAGGGGTCGACCCATGTACCAGAAACCCATTTTTTGTCATTTTTCGACCCAAGGATCGATCCAGATCATTAGGGGATCGACCCATTAAACATAGACCAATTGAAAACTATACTTTTGAAGAACCAGTGACCTATTCTAGAAACTTTATGATTTCAATTTACGTTGGTTCCTACTTGCAAACATAGTGTAAAAAACATGCCGTTTACCATCTTCATTTCGACGCATACATTGGTTAAATAGAAACTCACATAATTAGTGGTTAATGGTGTAACTAAATTTCTGATTAATGCATGCTACTTCATTCCTGTGAGCTAGTTCTTTACCTCATCATCTTGAATCTTCTTTTGGCTTATGCTTAATGTAAATGATAATGGATAATCTTTGACATACTAACTTGGTAATTAGGATTAATATGTTGATTAGCTTGCTAGATAGCTGCTGTACTACAGTAGCGCAACAAGATTAACTCTTATTGTGACTTGGTTTTCAATCTTCTTGATGATTGTGCTTACCTTGAAATTCTGAAATGAATCTCCTTCCTACTTGAAATTATTATTGCTACATAGTTCAAACCTTGGAATTCTGGCCATAAATTGTGGAAGTGTAGATTCGTGGGATCTTTGATCCAAAGAAATCAATGCTTGGTAAAAAATTAAGGGCTCGGTCTAGTCCTGGGAGGAGCGCCCGAACACTACGTGTACCCCCGGGGAGGTGATTGACTAGGTGTGTCATTTGGCACCAGTACTATGACATGAGTTAAATCTAGGACTGTCCACTATTGTCACGCCCCGAGCGCGGAAGATTACCCGGAGGCGTGACGTGTCTATATACATCGTGTCAATCATGTAAATATCAGAGGGCGCAAATAACTAAGATTTAACTCAAAATTAATACAAATAGTACGAGCTGACAATTGTCACAACTAATCAAAGGACAAATACATATGTTCCCAGAGTCCAACGACTAGGCTTCAAATCTTAAGCAGTTCTAATCAAGTTGACTAATACAAATGACATAGATGAATTGATACAACTGACATAAGTGAACTAATACAATAACACAAAGGACATGACAATTTGATAACTTCACTCTAACACTCATCACTCAGTCTCATTCCCTTCCGAGTGTTGGTTGACATCCAAATTACCTGAAAATATTAGAAAACAACTAGATGAGTGAATCGCTCAGTAGGAATTACATCTCAAGATTTAACAGGCTTTAAGTGGTTTACAAGTTCAATTAATGTCAGTAAAGCTATGCATGTAGATGAGTAGATATCAAGGATTGTAAAAATCGACAAGAGTAGTGAAGGAATAACAAGTGAGAGTATAAGGATTCCAACTTCAATGCAGCAATAGCAAGAGATTCAAACAAGTAATAACTGGAATTAACGAAATCTTCCCAAGAGAGTAAGAACTCATGTCAAGCAAGTAATAGAAAGTAATATAAATTCAAGCATGTAAAACTGGAATTGGCTATTTATCAATTTCATTCAAGCAAAATTTTACCCCTCTGCGGGTCTCAAGTCAAATCAATCAAGTAATATCACGAGAATGAGTGGAATGTCTAAAGCCTAGCAAGCAAGTACTCCGGTGCAATGCCAAACACCGTGGTCAATAAACTCCCATGGGCACAAGTACCTTCGGGTGCTCCCCCCAGGACCAGACCGGGCCCTATATGCACAGCATTTATCATGTTTGTTGACATCCACTCTTATTTATAGCCAATATGGAATTTCAAGGTTTGACCAGTATGATATATAAGGTGGAATTATGGAATGGAGTCCAAGGGCGCATTTATGTGTAGGGATGAACTAGGAGTGGAAACCAGTAACGTTTGATACACGAAAAAAAAATTAGATAAAAGAGGTGTCTTATGGGCCACCTGACAATTTTTAGAAACGACACCCTCACTGTGGGATGCCCTTCCTGGTAACTATACAGGGTTTAGAGGACCCTGTCAGGAGTTAAATATCACTTCTCAGGCTGCCATCTATCAGTGGAGATGGCAAAAGAGAAGGCCTAACGATCAGGTTAACATAATGAGCCGGTTGTGTCGACACAGTAGTTCATCGCGTCAACCCTACAGTTCATCGCATCAACCCTGCGAACAGGCTGGGTCGACCCTGTGAACAGGCAGGGTCGACTCTACAGTTCATCGCGTCAACGCGGTGAACAGGCAGGGTCGACCTTGTCAACAGGCAGGGTCGACTCTGCCGTTCAATGCGTCAACGCAGTGAACAGGCAGCGTCGACCCTGTCAACAGGCAGGGTCGACTCTACCGTTCACTGCGTAAACGCAGTGAACAGGCAGTGTCGACTTTGACGTGAACAGGCAGCGTCGACCCTGTCAACAGGCAGGGTTGACTCTGCCGTTCACTGCGTCAACGCAGTGAACAGGCAACGTCGACCCTGTCAACAGGCAGGGTCGACTCTGCCAACAGGCAGGGTCGACCCTGTCAACAGGCAGGGTCGATACTTTCTTTTGTTCCCCAGTTTTCATGCCCTTCCAATCCTCCTTTCACTCTGAGTTCTTCACAAAAGTTCTTCTTCTCTTGTAGATATAGATTTTCTTCTTCTACCACATCCTCCAATTCTTCTTAGTTTTTAAGTTATAATTAATTTTCTACGGTTATGTTTTTTACTCAGTAACTGTTCACCTGCACCTATAGATCTCGTTTTTTCACATTTTTCACCTTCTTCCTCTCATTTTCTCTCTCTACACTCTTCATAAAACTTCTTCCTAACCTTCCAATCTATGCCTTTCTCTTCTTTCACATATTCTCATTCTCTCTAGATTTTTCATTATTCTCCTTCTTGGAACCCCCTATTTTCAATATCATTTCATTGTGCTTTCAACTTGCTCTTTTTCCACTTGGCCTCTTTCAACTTGGTCTTTTTCCACATTTTTCATCCTCTTGACTACAATATCTTCTTTCACTATTTTCAGGCTTTAGTTTCTCTCATATAACATCTTTAACATGGTGGTTTTAGTTTCACAGAAATTGACATAATGACAGGCCCTTTACTAAAGCATGAACTATATCAAATATAGATATTAGCTAATACATGCTAATCATCCTAGATTTAAGCTAACACATGCTAATTATTCTAGGTATGAGACTAATACTTGCTAATACTTGCTAATTATTCTGGGTATAAGGCTAATACATGCTAATTATCTTAGGTATAAAGCTAATACATGCTAATTATCTTAGGTATAAAGCTAATACATGCTAATCATCTCAAGTATGAAGCTAATGCATGCTAATCATCCTAGATTTAAGCCAACACATGTTAATCATTCTAGATATGAGACTAATACTTGCTAATTATTCTGGGTATAAAGTTAATACATGCTAATTATCTTAGGTATGAAGCTAAGGCATACTAATCATCCTAGATTTAAGTCAACACATGCTTTATAAACACTAAATATCGCATGGAAATGAGCCTAAGACTAAATGTCTAGACTAATCATCGTAGATTAACTATTAGTTTAGTTAAAAGTTGAGAACACCTACTATAACATGATGTGTAACCACTAAATACCGCATGGAGATGAGACTAATCACTAATTTTACATGCTAATATAACCTAGATTAGCTATGGTTTGGTTAAAGCTCGAGATCACCTACCTTTGTGTGGTGGCAGAAAGGGTACAGGTGGAAGAAGAAAGGAAGAAGATCAGCTCATTCCCTCCTCTACAATACTTCAGAGAAGGCTCCCACGTTCTCTGCAGCAAGGCTTCGAATGTCAGAGAAGGCAAGAGTCTCTGCCTCAATAGAGGGGTATAATATAGGGATTTTAGGATTTTTGGTAGACAGGAGGGGAACCAGATCTGAAATAAAAGCATCTCATAGTGCGATGCCAACTCAAATAGGTTGTTCATGTCTCTTTACGAAGTGCTGTAAGTTGGGGTGCACTGTTCATAAGTTAAGATTCCAAGTTAAACTTCAAAGATTTTTATCTTTAAAAATTGATGGAGTTAGTTTATGAAATTGCATAGGTGAGATCCTTACATTTTTCTCTATTTTTACATATAATTTTTTTTGAAAAATTCTTTTTAAATAAAAAGTGATACTATTCATGGATGAAAAGGACAGATGCCAACGTAGGTTTGTCTAATTGCTAGCCTATCGTATATAATTATTTGGCACAAAAAGTAAATTGTGGATGCTATGATTTGAACCTTGGTCATTGGGTTGAAAGAGAAGTTACTTAACCAACTACACTAGAAAGCCACTTGTTAAGTGAGTAATCTTTACATGTGATAACTTTGTGTTCCTACTTCTTACATAATAACATATAATTATTTGGCAAAAACATAAATGGTGGATGCTAGGATTTGAACCTTGGCCATTGGGTTGAAAGGCAAGTTACTTAACCAACTACACTAGGAAGCCACTTATTAAGTGAATAATTCTTTACATATGATAACTTCGTGTTCCCACTTCTTACATAAACTTCCTAAAGAGTTTGTCTAATATTTTTTTTATTTGGAAAATATTAATAATAATAAATTTTTTATCATTTTTTTTATACGGGGTGCTACACCCTCCCCTACTTAAAAGAATTTGGTCCCCAAATTCAATTGTATAAGGGTAAATTCAACTACATAAGGATACTGGAGAAAGTATAAGATAATTGCCGACTAAAATAGTTCTGGGTATCTTCTCTTCATAGATTCCTCGGTCTCCCAAGTTACTTCTTGCTCCGAGCATCGATTCCATTGGATTTTTACCCTAGGGATCGTCTTGCTCCTTAGAACTCGAACTTCACGGTCGAGGATCTGCATCGGCCTTTGTTCATAAGTAAGATCCCTTTGAATCACCAATTCAGCATGATTGATGACGTGAGAAGGGTCGTGCATATATTTCTTCAGCATAGATATATGAAATACATTGTACACTTCCGAGAGTTGAGGAGGTAAGGCAATGCGGTAAGCCACCTCGCCCACTCTTTATAATACTTCAAATGGACCGATAAACCTTGGTGTAAGCTTGCCCTTAACACCGAATCTTCTAATACCTCGGCCAGGAGATACCTGGAGAAATACATGGTCACCCACTTGAAATTCCAAATCTCTCCTTCTGTTATCAGCATATGATTTTTGCCTGCACTGAGCTACCTTGAGTCTCTCTCTGATAAGGTGTATCTTCTCAGTCGAATCTCTAACCATATCTGGGCCTAGAATTTGTCTTTCACCGACTTCTTCCCAGCATATTGGAGAACGATAACTCCTGCCATAAAGTGCCTCGAAAGGAGCCATTTGAATACTAGCTTGATAGCTGTTATTATATGTAAATTCGGCTAGTGGTAAGTGGTCATGCCAGCTTCCGCCGAAATCTATAATACATGCCCTTAACATATCTTCAACAACCTGATTTGTCCTTTCAGTCTGACCATCTGTCTGGGGATGGAAAGCAGTGCTGAAATTAAGTTTCATCCCCAGAGAGTGTTGTAGACTCTTCCAAAAATGAGAGGTGAAGCGTGGGTCTCGGTCAGATACGATCGAGACGGGAACTGCATGCAATCTAACCATCTCCTTAATATACAGGGCAGCAAGTACGTCGACTGACCATCGACTTTTGATGGGTAAGAAATGGGCCGATTTAGTTATCCGGTCGATAATTACCCAAATTCCATCATATCCGCCCCTAGACTTGGGCAAACCCATGATAAAGTCCATGCCAATGTCTTCCCACTTCCACTTGGGAATATCTAGCAGATGTAGCTTTCCGGCGGGTTTTTGATGTTCTGCCTTCACTTGTTGGCATGTGAGGCAACGAGACACAAAGTCTGCTACCTCCCTCTTCATGTTAGGCCACCAGAAAGTTCTTTTCAAGTCTTGGTACATCTTAGTAGCTCCAAGGTGAATTGTGTACCTCGATCTATGAGCTTCTTCAAGAATCTTCTTCTTCAATTCGGGACAGTCGGGCACACATGTCCGTGCATGAAATAGTAATCTGCCATCAGGTGCCAGCTTGAAATCCAGTCTCTCGTCCAGCTTGCTCTTTATCTCCACTAGCGAGGGATCCTCTTCTTGTAACTTCTTGATTTCAGGTAGCAAATCTGGATGTAGGCTCATATGAGATAGAATAATACACATGTTCTTCTCACCTGTGCTGATATCAAGCTCAGAGAATTTCTCCAGCAGTTTTCATTCTTGTATCATGCAGTTGGCCAATATTATTCTCGGCTTTCGACTAAGGGCATCAGCTACGAAATTACCCTTACCATGATGGTACTATATAGTAAAGTCAAAATCCTTGAGATACTCGAGCCAACTCCTTTGTCGCATGTTCAGCTCCTTTTGGGAGAATAAGTACTTTAGGCTTTTATGATTGGAGTACACAGTGAATTGTTCTCCGTAGAGATAGTGCCTCCAGATCTTTAAAGCGAATACTACTGCGGCCAGTTCTAATACGTGAACTGGGTAGTTCTCTTCATGTTTCTTCAATTATCGGGAAGAGTATGCAATGACTCTCCCATTCTGCATTAATACACATCCGAGACCAATACCAGAAGTATCGGTATATACCTCGTATTTTTCTCCTTCCATTGGTAATGATAAGACTGGAGCAGTGGTCAAGAGATCCTTCAAAGTTTGGAAACTCTTTTCACAGTCTTCCTTCCACTCATAAGGCACTTCCTTGCGGGTTAACCTGATCAGGGGAACATCAATTTTGGAGAAGTCCTTTATAAAACGCCGATAGTAATCAGCTAGACCCAAGAAGCTCCGTATCTCAATTACATTTGTGGGTTGTTCCCAGTTCTTCACGGCTTCGACCTTTGATGGGTCAACAGCAATTCCATTCTTCGAAATGATATGGCTTAAGAAGGATACTTCCTCGAGCCAAAACTCGCATTTGCTGAATTTGGCATATAGCTTGTTTCCCCTTAATATCTGCAATGCCTTCTTGAGGTGTTCTTCATGATCCTCTTTGGTCTTTGAATAGATTAGAATATCATCAATAAAGACCACAATAAATTGGTCTAAATAGGGCCTGAATATGCTGTTCATTAACTGCATAAAAGCTGTGGGGGCATTTGTTAGTCCGAAAGGCATAACAGTAATTCGTAATGCCCATACATGCTTCGGAATGCAGTTTTATGAATGTCTTCTTCTTTGATCTTCAATTGGTGGTAACCAGAACGAAGATCAATCTTGGAGATATATAAAGCTCCAGATAGTTGATCGAACAGCTCATCAATCCTTGGTAGTGGATACTTGTTTTTGATTGTAAGGTGATTTAGCTGCCGATAATCTATACATAATCTCATCGATCCATCCTTCTTTTTGACGAATAGCACGGGTGCTCCCCATAGGGAAGTACTCGGCCTGATGAAACCCTTGTTCAATAACTCCATTAGCTGCTCTTTTAGTTCCTTCAGCTCAGCAGGGGACATTCTGTATGGTGCCCTGGAAATAGGACGAGCACCAGGGACAAGTTCGATTGTGAACGACACTTCCCTTTACGGGGGTAAGCCGGTTAAATCTTCTGGAAAAACATCTGGAAAATCCCGAATTACACGGATGTCATTAAGTTTAACCTTCTCGACTTCCGTGGCAGTCACGAATGCTATGAAAGTCATGCATCCCTTATTCATAAGTTTACTAGCTCGGAGTGCTGATATAAGAAGTGGTTTACTCCGAGGGCTATTGTAAACTAGCTCTGGGAAATCTACGAAAGTTACCTTGCCATGCCGTCAATCTACAGTTGCTTGGTATGTGGATAGCCAGTCGGCACCTAGTATGACGTCATAACCCTTCATATCTAGGCATATCAGGTCAGCAGGTAAATTATTTCCCTTAATCATCACTTCACAGTTTGGATAGTGATAAGTGATATCAGACTCATTCCCAAGAGGTGTAGATATGACCAAATCTAACAGTTCATGTTTCTTAGAAAATGAAGCAGCAAAGTTCTTGGAAACGAATGAATGAGTTGCTCCGGTATCGAATAACACTTGAGCAGTTTTTGAACAAATAGTGAGAGTACCTTCCATAATTCCACCTTCAGTGGTTTCTGTCTCTTGGAGAGCTTGCAGACGGCCTTGTCTCTTTACCGGACGCTTCTCGTCTTTGATGGCCTGCTCCTTCATCAGTGGGCAGTCTGGAATCCGATGCTCTCGACTCCCGCATCGAAGGCAAGCTCCTAACTTTCTCCAGCATTCCTCGGTCTTATGACCAGCTTTATCACAATACTTGCAAAGCTCCTTTGATGGTGTGGTGGTGGAGAATGGCCTGTCATTCTTCTAGAATTTCTTTGCCTTGGAGGGCTCCCCTCCCATGAAGAATCGCTTCTTGTTGAAGGATTGTTTGAATTTTCCCGGGCTTGTAACGGGCTCCTTCTTGTCTCTTCCTCGGATTCTCTCAGATAATTCGGTGGCATCTTCCAGCAGTTGAGCACGCCGAACCATCTCCGAATAGACTTGGATGTCCATCGGGGCAAGTTGTGTGATATAATGGGGCCGAAGCCCGTTGAGGAATCTTCTCGCCTTCATCTTTTCTGTACACACCAAGTGGGGTGCATACCTAGACAATCTGGAGAACTGGGCCTCATACTCGGCCACTTTCAAGCCCCGTTGTTTTAGAACGGTGAATTCCATGGCCTTCTTTTCCTGGATATGATCGGAGAAGTACTTGTTGTTTAAATGCTCCATGAATTCATCCCATGTAACATAGTATTCTGGCAGTGTTGCTTCTATGGATTCCCACCAGCATCGAGCGTCCCGCTCAAGTTGGAATACAGCCAGTAAAACTTTTTCCTCGTCCGTGCATTGCATTACACGGAAGATTCGTTCCATCTTCTTTAGCCAATTCTCGGCATCCTCGGGGTCGGACGAACCTGTGAACTTTGGTGGGTTAATGTTACGGAAACTCCTGTGGAGGTCACCCGCTCCACGGTTAGCTCCGCCTTGGGCCACTTGCTGTAGTGCCTGTGTAAGGCCCTGCACGGTGCGCTGCATCTCGCACCATTGTGCTCTTTCAGCAGCCATGATCCTACAAAAATGTTTAGAGTGTTTAAGTAAGATAAGGGTCGGTTTTTACTTATAAGGGTAAAGTCATTAGAAATCTTAACCCATGGCTCTATCCATCTCACCAGGTAAGGTCTACTTATATCCTTAGACTTCTCTAACCCTGGACTTAGGTTTTTACCTATCCTTGGACTCAAGTTTTTACTTAGATTTCAATTTCTAACCATTTATTTATTTTTTCCTAGTTCCCTAGGTTTGAAAACCTAGGCTCTGATACCACGAAGACTGTCACGCCCCGAGCGCGGAAGATTACCCGGAGGCGTGACGTGTCTATATAGATCGTGTCAATCATGTAAATATCAGAGGGCACAAATAACTAAGATTTAACTCGAAATTAATACAAATAGTACGAGCTGACAATTGTCACAACTAATCAAAGGACAAATACATATGTTCCCAGAGTCCAACGACTAGGCTTCAAATCTTAAGCAGTTCTAATCAAGTTGACTAATACAAATGACATAGATGAATTGATACATCTGACATAAGTGAACTAATACAATAACACAAAGGACATGACAATTTGATAACTTCACTCTAACACTCATCACTTAGTCTCATTCCCTTCCGAGTGTTGGTTGACATCCAAATTACCTGAAAATATTAGAAAACAACTAGATGAGCGAATCGCTCAGTAGGAATTACATCTCAAGATTTAACAGGCTTTAAGTGGTTTACAAGTTCAATTAATGTCAGTAAAGCTATGCATGTAGATGAGTAGATATCAAGGATTGTAAAAATTGACAAGAGTAGTGAAGGAATAACAAGTGAGAGTATAAGGATTCCAACTTCAATGCAGCAATAGCAAGAGATTCAAACAAGTAATAACTGGAATTAACAAAATCTTCCCAAGAGAGTAAGAACTCATGTCAAGCAAGTAATAGAAATTAATATAAATTCAAGCATGTAAAACTGGAATTGGCTATTTATCAATTTCATTCAAGCAAAACTTTACCCTTCTGCGGGTCTCAAGTCAAATCAATCAAGTAATATCACGAGAATGAGTGGAATGTCTAAAGCCTAGCAAGCAAGTACTCCGGTGCAATGCCAAACACCGTGGTCAATAAACTCCCATGGGCACAAGTACCTTCGGGTGCTCCCCCCAGGACCAGACTAGGCCCTATATGCACAGCATTTATCATGTTTGTTGACATCCACTCTTATTTATAGCCAATATGGAATTTCAAGGTTTGACCAGTATGATATATAAGGTGGAATTATGGAATGGAGTCCAAGGGCGCATTTATGTGTAGGGATAAACTAGGAGTGGAAACTAGTAACGTTTGATACACGAAAAAAAAACTAGATAAGAGAGGTGCCTTATGGGCCACCTGACAATTTTTAGAAATGACACCCTCACTGTGGGATGCCCTTCCTGGGAACTATACAGGGTTTAGAGGACCCTGTCAGGAGTTAAATATCACTTCTCAGGCTGCCATCTATCAGTGGAGATGGCAAAAGAGAAGGCCTAATGATCAGGTTAACATAATGAGCCGGCTGTGTCGACTCAGTAGTTCATCGCGTCAACCCTGCAGTTCATCGCGTCAACCCTGCGAACAGGCTGGGTCGACCCTGTGAACAGGCAGGGTCGACTCTGCCGTTCACTGCGTCAACGCAGTGCACAGGCAGCGTCGACCCTGTCAACAGGCAGGGTCGACTCTGCCGTTCACTGCGTCAACGCAGTGAACAGGTAGCGTCGACAGGCAGGGTGGACTCTGCCAACAGGCAAGGTCGACCCTGTCAACAAGCAGGGTCGATATTTTCTTTTGTTCCCCAGTTTTCATGCCCTTCCAATCCTCCTTTCACTCTGAGTTCTTCACAAAAGTTCTTCTTCTCTTGTAGATATAGATTTTCTTCTTCTACCACATCCTCCAATTCTACTTAGTTTTTAAGTTATAATTAATTTTCTACGGTTCTATTTTTTACTCAGTAACTGTTCACCTGCGCCTATAGATCTCATTTTTTCACATTTTTCACCTTCTTCCTCTCATTTTCTCTGTCTGCACTCTTCATAAAACTTCTTCGTAACCTTCCAATCTATGACTTTCTCTTCTTTTACATATTCTCATTCTCTCTAGATTTTTCATTATTCTCCTTCTTAGAACCCCCTATTTTCAATATCATTTCATTGTGCTTTCAACTTGGTCTTTTTCCACTTGGCCTCTTTCAACTTGGTATTTTTCCACATTTTTCATCCTCTTGACTACAATTTCTTCTTTCACTATTTTCAGGCTTTAGTTTCTCTCATATAACATCTTTAACATGGTGGTTTTAGTTTCACAGAAATTGACATAATGACAGGTCCTTTACTAAAGCATGAACTATATCAAATATAGATATTAGCTAATACATGCTAATCGTCCTAGATTTAAGCTAACACATGCTAATTATTCTAGGTATGAGACTAATACTTTCTAATACTTGCTAATTATTCTGGGTATAAGGCTAATACATGCTAATTATCTTAGGTATAAAGCTAATACATGCTAATCATCTCAAGTATGAAGCTAATGCATGCTAATCATCCTAGATTTAAGCCAACACATGTTAATTATTCTAGATATGAGACTAATACTTGCTAATTATTCTGGGTATAAAGTTAATACATGTTAATTATCTTAGGTATGAAGCTAAGGCATACTAATCATCCTAGATTTAAGCCAACACATGCTTTATAAACACTAAATATCGCATGGAAATGAGCCTAAGAGTAAATGCCTAGACTAATCATCCTAGATTAGCTATTAGTTTAGTTAAAAGTTGAGAACACCTACTATAACATGATGTGTAACCACTAAATACCGCATGGAGATGAGACTAATCACTAATTTTACATGCTAATATAACCTAGATTAGCTATGGTTTGGTTAAAGCTCGAGATCACCTACCTCTGTGTGGTGGCAGAAAGGGTACAGGTGGAAGAAGAAAGGAAGAAGATCAGCTCCTTCCCTCCTCTACAATGCTTCAGAGAATGCTCCCACGTTCTCTGCAGCAAGGCTTCGAATGTCAGAGAAGGCAAGAGTCTCTGCCTCAATAGAGGGGTATAATATAGGGATTTTAGGATTTTTGGTAGACAGGAGGGGAACCAGATCTGAAATAATAGCATCCCATAGTGCGATGCCAACTCAAATAGGATGTTCGTGTCTCTTTACGAAGTGCTGTAAGTTGGGGTGCACTGTTCATAAGTTAAGATTCCAAGTTAAACTTCAAAGATTTTTATCTTTAAAAATTGATGGAGTTAGTTTATGAAATTGCATGGGTGAGATCCTTACATTTTTCTCTATTTTTACATATAATTTTTTTTGAAAAATTCTTTTTAAATAAAAATTGATACTATTCATGGCACTATTCACGTATGAAAAGGACAGATGATGGAAATCTCAGTTCAAGATTCAAAATTCACGAGCTTTGTGGGTTTGATGAGATCGACAGTTTACACAAAATCTGAGCTGAACCTTCTCCGAGTCAGGAAGTTTGACGGAACAAGCATCTCCGAGTGATCGGCAAGCAGCTTCATCAACAAATGCAATCAAATGGGCCATTCCATGCTAATCGTCTCATTTTATTGGGCCGTATACATGGGCCTAATGGGTCATCTCTATGAAATTTTATTCACAATAAAAGAGTCTTATTATGTATTTTAGTCTTTCGGTGTCTTTAAGTATTCCTAGGGAATCATGATAAGAAGGTATTAAGTGTTAAGGAGTCTTATTATGTATTTTGATGTTTCCGATAGGGTGTCTTTTAGTATTCCTAGGAAGTCATGATACTAAGTGGTAAGTGTCTCTTAATCTTCCTTGTATGCCTATATAAGAGTCTTGTATCCCACGGTGGAAAAACAGTGAATGAAGATCTATTTTTGGAACCCATGTGAGTCCCACGTAGGGGGACCTTTCCCCCTCCCTTATCTTCTTCCCTTCACCCCCCTGCAATTCCCATGGCCGCTAGTGCCTTTTCTTCCTTCCCTCTCCACGGGTGCGATGCCCACTTCTTCCCTTCCTCAACCACGGGTGAGTGATGCCCTTCGTCTAATTCTCTCTCTCTCTCTCTCTCTCTCTATCTCTCTCCAATTCTCTCTCATCCCCACCCCAAATTCGGAATCCACTCTCTCTCCTCTCTTTCACCTCTAATTAAGGCCCCTCCCCCTTCCCTATACCCCTCATTTAAGTCCCCTCCCCTCCCCTAGGTAGAACTCCCACTCCCTAGGCATTCTCTCCCCTTCCCCACACAACCTTTCGTCTTCCCAGGCACCCTTTCATCTCCCCAAGGCCCAATTTCGAATTTGGGTGTTCCCTCCTCTCTCTCTCACCACCCCATTACCTCCCCACCTCCCAAAAGCACCCCCCTGCAACCCCAGCCACGTCCATCCCCCCCCCCCTCCCTTAACCCAAACCCACAAATCCCTTCCATCCCCCTTAATCCCCCCTCCTCAATCAGCTCCATTCGCAGGCAGAAATCAAGCCCGAGTTGCAGTCGATATTGGGAGCAGTTCCAGGCAGAATCGGCTTCCGGGTTCTTCATCAAAAACGTACGTTGGCGAGTCTTCTGACCAGGCGAGGTGGAATCGTCCTCTTCCGAGTTCGTGAGCATCGGCAGTGGCCAATCTCCCACGACTGCGCAGGAGGCTCCTGAACCCGACCAGAAGCTGAGGAAGACCACCACCACGCCCAACCCTGACGGAATCCGACTCCGAGCTGTTCAGCAAAGTTCCTCCCCTCTCTGTCAACTCTCAGGAACAGAAGGCGGTTCGTCGATCGGAGCTCAAGGTGTGAAGTTATCAATTTCCTACCACTGTTGGGTCATTCTGTCCACCGATCCCCTCCTCCGACCCGTCCCCACTCAACGGGACCTGCACGTCCACACCGACATCCGACTGAGGCGAGACCAGTGCCGCTGGAAAGTAGTCGTCCCCACGATTCCAACGCCACCTGCTGCGCACCAAACGGAGTTCGGGATTGCTCGTGGTGTCCATGTCAAGCCGCTGTTCAGAAGCTGCCCCTGCACAGAACCAGAACGGGGTCCCCGCTCAGTCGTCCGTGGCGACCAGGTTCGGGCGGAACCAAAATTCAGAAAAATTGTGCTGCATCCCTACCCTGTTACGAAGCCAACGGCACCAACCGCGCCTCTGGCAAAATTCCAGAGTGCGATCTACAGCCACTTCAACAGCTGCTGGTCACAGATTCCAGAACCGGGCTGATAAAAGAATTTGGAGAAATATGAAAGAAGAGTCAGTTTTATGCCCGACGTTAATTCGTTTCACATCAAGTGGTATCAGAGCTTAGGGAATCGGGCCGTCCCATCGGACCGAGATCCTGAGCTTTGAGGTTCGAGGTCGAACCTCCTCCAAGCGGAGGAGTATGATGGAAATCTCAGTTCAAGATTCAAAATTCACGAGCTTTGTGGGTTTGATGAGATCGACAGTTTACACAAAATCTGAGCTGAACCTTCTCCGAGTCAGGAAGTTTGACGGAACAAGCATCTCCGAGTGATCGGCAAGCAGCTTCATCAACAAATGCAATCAAATGGGCCATTCCATGCTAATCGTCTCATTTTATTGGGCCGTATACATGGGCCTAATGGGTCATCTCTATGAAATTTTATTCACAATAAAAGAGTCTTATTATGTATTTTAGTCTTTCGGTGTCTTTAAGTATTCCTAGGGAATCATGATAAGAAGGTATTAAGTGTTAAGGAGTCTTATTATGTATTTTGATGTTTCCGATAGGGTGTCTTTTAGTATTCCTAGGAAGTCATGATACTAAGTGGTAAGTGTCTCTTAATCTTCCTTGTATGCCTATATAAGAGTCTTGTATCCCACGGTGGAAAAACAGTGAATGAAGATCTATTTTTGGAACCCATGTGAGTCCCACGTAGGGGGACCTTTCCCCCTCCCTTATCTTCTTCCCTTCACCCCCCTGCAATTCCCATGGCCGCTAGTGCCTTTTCTTCCTTCCCTCTCCACGGGTGCGATGCCCACTTCTTCCCTTCCTCAACCACGGGTGAGTGATGCCCTTCGTCTAATTCTCTCTCTCTCTCTCTCTCTCTATCTCTCTCCAATTCTCTCTCATCCCCACCCCAAATTCGGAATCCACTCTCTCTCCTCTCTTTCACCTCTAATTAAGGCCCCTCCCCCTTCCCTATACCCCTCATTTAAGTCCCCTCCCCTCCCCTAGGTAGAACTCCCACTCCCTAGGCATTCTCTCCCCTTCCCCACACAACCTTTCGTCTTCCCAGGCACCCTTTCATCTCCCCAAGGCCCAATTTCGAATTTGGGTGTTCCCTCCTCTCTCTCTCACCACCCCATTACCTCCCCACCTCCCAAAAGCACCCCCCTGCAACCCCAGCCACGTCCATCCCCCCCCCCTCCCTTAACCCAAACCCACAAATCCCTTCCATCCCCCTTAATCCCCCCTCCTCAATCAGCTCCATTCGCAGGCAGAAATCAAGCCCGAGTTGCAGTCGATATTGGGAGCAGTTCCAGGCAGAATCGGCTTCCGGGTTCTTCATCAAAAACGTACGTTGGCGAGTCTTCTGACCAGGCGAGGTGGAATCGTCCTCTTCCGAGTTCGTGAGCATCGGCAGTGGCCAATCTCCCACGACTGCGCAGGAGGCTCCTGAACCCGACCAGAAGCTGAGGAAGACCACCACCACGCCCAACCCTGACGGAATCCAACTCCGAGCTGTTCAGCAAAGTTCCTCCCCTCTCTGTCAGCTCTCAGGAACAGAAGGCGGTTCGTCGATCGGAGCTCAAGGTGTGAAGTTATCAATTTCCTACCACTGTTGGGTCATTCTGTCCACCGATCCCCTCCTCCGACCCGTCCCCACTCAACGGGACCTGCACGTCCACACCGACATCCGACTGAGGCGAGACCAGTGCCGCTGGAAAGTAGTCGTCCCCACGATTCCAACGCCACCTGCTGCGCACCAAACGGAGTTCGGGATTGCTCGTGGTGTCCATGTCAAGCCGCTGTTCAGAAGCTGCCCCTGCACAGAACCAGAACGGGGTCCCCGCTCAGTCGTCCGTGGCGACCAGGTTCGGGCGGAACCAAAATTCAGAAAAATTGTGCTGCATCCCTACCCTGTTACGAAGCCAACGGCACCAACCGCGCCTCCGGCAAAATTCCAGAGTGCGATCTACAGCCACTTCAACAGCTGCTGGTCACAGATTCCAGAACCGGGCTGATAAAAGAATTTGGAGAAATATGAAAGAAGAGTCAGTTTTATGCCCGACGTTAATTCGTTTCACATCAACAGATGCCAACGTAGGTTTGTCTAATTGCTAGCCTATCGTATATAATTATTTGGCACAAAAAATAAATTGTGGATACTAGGATTTGAACACTAGTCATTGGCTTGAAAGGGAAGTTACTTAACCAACTACACTAAAAAGTCACTTGTTAAGTGAGTAATCTTTACATGTGATAACTTTGTGTTCCTACTTCTTACATAATAACATATAATCATTTGGCAAAAACGTAAATGGTGGATGCTAGGATTTGAACCTTAGTCATTGGGTTGAAAGGCAAGTTACTTAACTAACTACACAAGGAAGCCACTTATTAAGTGAATAATTCTTTACATATGATAACTTCGTGTTCCCACTTCTTACATAAACTTCCTAAAGAGTTTGTCTAATATTTTTTTTTATTTTGAAAATATTAATAATAATAATTTTTTTATCATTTTTTTTATACGGGGTGCTACAACTACTCTCCACTACTCTCCACTACTCTCTACTACGTTGCACTTTCCACTCTTCACTGTTCTATACTTTACTTGATGTTACTTGGACGTGGAAATAAAATAACATACGTGCTTGACATGACTTGAATTGTCTCGATATGGCCAACTCTTTATCGTTACCTCCTGCAGTAAATTCTTATCTTTGTTATTCCTCTTAAGTATTGCTATTATGTTCCTTTATATTTCTTGACCTTGCCAGATCTTTAAATTTTGTTTCATGATATCATCATTATCCTTTTATTGCATTATCCTTTGTAGCATGATATTTTGAAAATGTAATTAAACTACTAATCACTTATACCTATCTGTTATTTCCTACTGAGCGTCAGCTCATAGTTGTTGTTTCCCCCCTTTCCAGGCTTTTCAGGTGACGCGCTTACCGATGGGGAAGGGCAGGAGTGATGTTTTGAGTGTATCAGTTAGTTGTGTTTAGAGTGTGTTGTGCTTCAGCTATGTTCTTGTGGTTTAGAGTTTGTTATCCCAGTTGTACCGAGTTGATTTGAGGATTGTTGTACCAGTTATGTTTTGTTTAATGGTCAATAAGTTATTTCCATTTCTTAGCACTTGTATATATTTAGATTAGTTCTCTCTCTTGCCAGCTTGTTTCTGACTGTACGTCCCGATATTCCGCGTCGGGGCGTGACAACAAAAATGTCCTTTCACTTTGGCTCGGACCTGCCGTCCAGTCAGAGAATAGAAAGAATTCTCTCCACTCTAGATCGGACCTTCCGTCCGGCTAGAGAATAAAAAGATTCCTTTCACTTTGGCTCGGGCATGTTGTCCAGCCAGAGAATAAAAGATTCTCTCCACTCTAGATCGGACCTTCCATCCGACTAGAGAATAAAAAAGATCCTTTCACTCTAGATTGGACCTTCCGTCCGGTTGGAGAACAAAAATGTCCTTTCACTTTGGCTCGGACCTGTTGTCCAGCCAGAGAATAAAAGATTCTCTCCACTCTAGATTGGACCTTCCGTCCGACTAGAGAACAAAAAGATCCTCTCACTTTGGTGCGGACCTGCCATCCAGTCGGAGAATAAACAGATTCTCTCCACTCTAGATCGGACCTTCCGTCTGGCTAGAGAATAAAAAGATCCTCACTTTGGCTCGGACCTGCCGTCCGACCAGAGAGCAAAAAGATTCTCTCCACTCTGGATCGGACCTTCTGTCCGACTAGAGAACAAAAGATTCTCTCCACTCTAGATCGGACCTTCTGTCCGACTAGAGAACAAAAGATTCTCTCCACTCTAGATCGGACCTTCCGTCTAGCTAGAGAATAAAAAGATCCTTTCACATTGGCTCGGACCTACCGTCCAGCTAGAGAACAGAAAGAATTCTCTCCACTCTGGTTCGGACCTTCCGTCCAGCCAGAGAATTAAAAGACCCTTCCTACAGCTGGTACCCCTGGCGCATTAAAGAACGAAACAACCTTTCACCCTGGCCCGAGCCTGCCATTCGGGTAAGGAATCATCCCCTTTTCCTTGCGCTAACACTAACCCGTGTCAGCGACTTGACCACCCCCCCGTCCCTTCGGGGTGATGAACAATCCTTTTGATTTGGACCTTCCATCCAGGTCGTTACATGAACCAACTCTTCTCTCTGTCCCTTCGGGTGACGAATACCCCTTTTGATTTGGACCTCCCGTCCAGGCCATTGAATTAACAAGTTCTTCTCCCCATACCTCCGGGTGACGAACATCCTTGTCGAATCAACAAACTCTCCTCCCCGTCCCTTCGGGCGATGAATCCCTTTCAATTTGGACCCACCGTCCAGACCGTTAAAGGAATAAACCCTCCTCTCTTCCCTCGTGGCTCACTTTTCAATTATCGTCCCCTTAGCCGACAGCTATCTAACTATCGGCGTTTAGTCAACAGCTACTCCATTATCGACCTTCGGGTCGACAGCTATCTCCTTATCAGCGTCCATGCCGACAGCTATCCAAAGTTGTTCAAAAAAAAAGAAAAAAAAGAAAAAAAGAGAAGATAAAAAAGAAGAAAAGAAGGGGAAGAAAAGAAGAGAAAAAAAAAAGAGAAAGAAGAGAAGAAGAAAGAGAGAAGGAAAAAGAAGAAAAGAAGGAAAAAAAAGAAGAAGAAGAGAGAAAAATCATCATCAAAGCCTCCGAGGGATGTCGACTCGTCAAGTCCCGCCGGAGATCAAAATATTTTCAGTCCCACCAACGCACAAGACCAGTGGCCCAGACCTTTCGTCTGGTTCCATGAACAAAGAGACCCTTGCTTTGGCACTAACCCCATGCCAATGAACAAACCACGTCAGCTCCCGACACCCTGTCGGCACTGATGAAGAGAAGAAGAGACAAATAAACCATGTCAATTCCCGACACCCTGTCGGCACTGACGAAGAGAAGAAGAGACCAACATATCACGTCAGCTCCCGACACCCTGTCGGCACTGACGAAGAGACAAAAAGACCAATAAACCAGGTCAGCTCCCGGCACCCTGTCGGCACTGACGAAGAGACAAAGAGACCAACAAACCAGGTCAGTTCCCGGCACCCTGTCAGCACCGACGAAGAGGCAAAGACACCAACAAACCAAGCAGCTCCCGGCACCCTATCAGCACTGATGAAGAGAAGAAGAGACCAACATACCACGTCAGCTCTCGACGCCCTGTCGGCGCTGACAGAGAGAAGAAGAGATAAAAAAACCCTGTCAGCTCCCGACACCCTGTCGGCACTGATGAAAAGATGAAGAGACAAACAAACCCTATTAGCTCCCGACACCCCGTCGGCACTGATGAAGAGAAGAAAAGATAAACAAATCGTGTCAGCTACCGCGCCCTGTCGGCACTGATGCAGAGAAGAAGAGACCAACATACCGCGTCAGCTCCCGACACCTCATCGGCATCGATGAACACCCTGTCGGCACCAGCAAATAAACCCTTCACTTCGAACGTTCCACCGGAATGCATAAAATCCTTTTCACTCCATCGGAGCCCTTTCATAAACCTTCGGCTTGGACCTCCCATCCGAGTCGATGAATGAACAATTCTCCTAAACCCAGCACGAGTCATCAACTCCCCCTTGGGATTGGCCTCATCTAAGTCGTTTTAGGCCTCTTGCCTAAGATGACGCATAGACCCTTCATCCTTGCTTCGGTATTCACCCCATACCGATGACTAAACTCCCACTCTGACATCTCAGTCTGCGGGCATATGCGGTAAAGCGATCCCCTCATCCCTTCGCTGAAGGAGTGAGCGCTTTCCCGTGAATTTGCACCGGACTAGCATCCCACTAGCTCGGAAGAACGGACGTCATGTTGAAGAACTCTACACTCGCGACCCCGCGCACTCGTCCCTCGCTTGCGCCGCCCGCGAGTGGGGGGCATTTGTGGACGCCCAAATATGACGATGATGATCATGGAGACATTCGCGTCTACACATTTGAGCGCGAGTCGAAGATAGAAATGCCGAATAAACCTCACGCCTCGCCCGATCAGGACGAGAACTCGCTTGGTGGTCTACTACCCGCTAAGGAAGCCCCCCAAGCGAAAGATACAGCTACAACGCTCCGACCGGCCATGCCGAAAGCTGAATCAAAGAAAAGTCAGGAACTCCGGCACAATCTCGGCATGCACCGAAAGTTACGCAAAGTCTGGGACCAAGCCCCAAAGGCTACAAATGGAATATTATGGAGGCCACACATTACAACTAGAACATTCCGGGAACGCCAACACTCGAATAAATGGCTGCGACTTCGAAAAGAATCCATTTGAGGCTTAAAACGGCGTGGAAGGGCCTTAAACCGGCGCGCTCTAAACCGGCGCGCCCCTTCAACATCTTAATCCGGCGCCCCCAAAACCGGCGCGCCCCATTTCCCATTTGCCCTTGATGTTGCCTTAATACGGCGTGCTACTATTCCTTGGGCTTTAAGCCTTTCCCCCTCATCCTGATGCTAATCCGGCGCGCTCACCACCCCGCGCCGGTTTAACCCCATCCTGTCCCGTCGTCATCCCGATGCTCTGTTTTGCACCATTATGGTGTGCAGAGAACATTGAATGCCCGACGCTCTGTCTCTGCCTCCGTTTGACAACACAGAAGCGACAACGGCGAGGCAAGCCCCAGCAAATCTGTGAACATCCCCTCCTCGGATAATTGCCAGCGTACTGTGTTGTGACCCCTCTATGTTGATGATGTTGACACTTACTTTATTTCATTGGCAACACCATTGTTTTGATTGATTGGCAACTGCTTTTGATTTGATGAAATTGCTCTATCAGATTGACTATGTGTTCTTTGCATTTAATACACTGCTTGATATATCAATAAAATTCAGCATCTAGTGTTTGATTTGGTGGAGTGGGAACATCTCCTTCTCTGGAATGGGGGTGCACTCTCCCTTATCTACACTTGATGACTTAGTTTTTAAAAAAAAAATACACTGTTGTCTGCAATTCTTACTGTCATGAGTCTATACACTGGAAACTCTCATGTCGATTGAATCTATACATCATCCGTTTTGGATAAAGTCCACACACTGCATTTCAATTGAATTGGTTAAGTGTGCACAACGTCAACGCATCATGTTACAGCGTCAACGCACTTCATTGGATGTGTGTACAGCGTCAACTCGCTAAGTGTGTACAGCGTCAATGCATGAAGTCTGTACATCAATCTTAATATCAAAGTCTGTACAGAGTCTAGCGTCTCAGTTAGCGTCTCATGCATTTGAGCAAAGTCTGTACATCGGTCTGTCAGCAAGTCTGAACATCGTCCGTCTTTGTTAGCGTCTCATGCATTTGAGCAAAGTCCGTACATCGGTCTGTCAGCAAGTCTGAACATCGTCCGTCTTTGTTAGCGTCTTAGGCATTGGGCTAAGTCTGTACAGCATTCAATGTCTAGAGCTTCATGAAGTCTGTACATCAGACTGTTACAGCAAGTCTGTACATTGTCCGTCTTCCTTAGCGTCTTTGATATTTGAAGTCTATACATCCATCGTGGAGCTTCATGTCTACACATCGCTTCGCTCCATCAAGTCTGTACATCCACAGTGTTACTTGAAGTCTAGACATTGGTCTTCAAACTCAAAGTCTACACATTATCTTCGAATCCAAAGTCTATACAATGGCCTTCATACTTGAAGTCCATACATTCGATATGCAGAGTTGAAGTCCATACTGTGCCTCAGGCTGAGCAAGTTCACACTGGTCGGTGGCAAGCCTGTACACTGGCCTCAGCTATTCAAGTCTATACACTGACGGCTGAACTGAGAACTCTATACATCGTCTGTCTGCACTAGAGTCTCATGGAGTCTATACACTGCACTGGTCTTCTAAAGTCTATACACTGAAGTTTTCGCATACGTTTGCATTACATGAAGTCCATATAGTGGGTAAAGTCTGTACACTATCTATGCTCCATGAAGCGTCAACTCAGTGTTTCATGCAGCGTCAACTCCTCAAGTATATACATTGTTTTTCTTCGCATGAAGCCTTTACATGCATTAAGTCTATACACTGCTTTCCTTATTTGAAGCCTTTACATGCATTAACTCTATACACTGTATTCGTGTTTGCAAAGCCTGTACAGAGTTCATACTTAAAACTTATGAATTCATTCTTGTTGCTGAAGGGAACAGAGTCGACGCTGGGAGCTTAAAGCGTCCACGCATCAGTTGACGAAGCCTTCACGATATCTTCCACTGCGTCAACGCCACAAGCAAGTAGCGTCGACATAGCAGTTGAAGAAGCATTCACCGACACAGGCTATTCCACTGCGTCAACACCACAATTGAGCAGCGTCGACGCAGCAGCTAAAGAGACGAGGCTAATGGCTACTGGAATGCCTCACTGCGTTAACGCCATTGATTGACAGCATCGATGCAGCAAGACAGACTGCTGTCATTGAGCACGTGAGCTGAGAACTCTATACATCGAACTGAAGAGGCTGATGAGGGGCACGTGATCTGAGGTACCTGGCTCGTGATCCGAGAAGGACAAGGTATCCAGATGAGGACACGTGTACTGACACTCCATTGGATGCTGCCACATGGTCCAAATGCTTTAGGCGGGAAACGTGGAGAGCACACGCCTGCTGCTGTTGCTGTTATATAAACAAGTCTTCTTCCACAGAAGAAATCAGATCGAAGAGAAAGGAGAAAGTCTATACAGCCACAGCAAGGCTCCTTCGATCCACAGAAAGAAAAGAGAGAAGAAGAAGATATAGAGAAGAAGAAGAAATAGAGGAAGAAGAAGAAAAAGAGAGAGGAAGAGATCGAGAGAGATTGAGTTGAGAGAGAGCTGATCGAGAGTGAGAGTGAGAGAGTTTGTATCTCAGTCTCATGGTTCAAAACCAGAGCTGAGCTTTGCTCTTTAAGAGCTACATTGCTTTTGGGTTTTGCTTTTTCATTTTGATTCTGTCTTTCATTTCCGATCATTGTTTCTGCAAGCTGTGCGTCAGCGGTCTTGCAGTGGTAGTCTCCACTGGACGGGTTAAGCTGTATTTCCCCAGCGGTTGCAGAGGATCAGATCCTCTGGTCGGCAAGCTGTAGTGCCCAGCGAAGCTGTGTATCAGCGGATTGTTTGGCCAAGCTGTAAAGCCCAGCGGACGCAAGCTGTGCTGCGCAGCAGGAAGCCATACTCGGTTGAGTGTGGGGTGGACGTAGGTCGTTGACCGAACCACCTAAAAATTGTGGGTGCAGTGTGTTTGTGCTTTTGTGTGATCTATGTGCGATGGGAATTCTTGCTTAGCTTATTTGGTTTCATCGCTCATGCTCATGTCTAGCATTCTTCTTTTAGCTTAACTGATGTTTGCCTAAATTCCGCTTTAGAACTTACAGTAGTTTTTAAATTAGGCAAGTTGATCTATTCACCCCCCTCTAGATCCACACTTAGTGGAGATAGACTGTGTCCATCAAACACAACACTTGGTATCAGAGCCTAACTCTTCTACAGGGACTCATCGCCCGAAGAGAATAGGCAGAGATGGATGCTCGAGGGATGACTGCCGAAGGTCACTCAACAACGAAGCCCCCATTCTTTGATGAATCAAACTATGCATACTGGAAGAACCGTATGCAAGTGTTCCTCAGGGCTAAGGATTATGAGATTTGGAAGATTGTCAGCAAGGGACCTTATGAGCTGTCCCCGAATGAAGATGTATGGACCAAGGAGGAGATCAGAAGGTCCACGCTGAATTGGAGTGCTATTAATGCTATCCAGTGCGCTCTGCATCCTATAGAATTCTCCCGTGTGTCTGCTTGCAAATCAGCTAAGGAGATGTGGGATGCGTTGGAAGTAATTCATGAAGGTACATCTCAAGTAAGAGAGCAGAAGGCCAATCTTCTTGTATCTGAGTATGAAGCCTTCAAGATGAAGCAGAACGAGTCCATCAGTGAAATGTACGCTCGGTAGACTGTCATAACCAATGGCCTCAGAGGTTTTGGGAAACCTCAGACAGAGTATGATGTAGTGAGAAAAATTCTGTGCTCCCTGACTCCCAATTGGCACACCAAAGCAACTGTGATGGAGGAGTCAAGGGACCTGCGTAATACTAAATCTGATGAGAGATTGGCTCACTAATGGCATATGAGATAAACATGCCAAGGACAGATGAAGCCGAGAGGAAGAGGAAGCCAATAGCGCTGAAGGCTAGTTCCAGTAAATCAACAAAATCCAGCTCCAGCAGCTCTTCATCATCAGAGGAGAACCTAAATGAAGAGGAAGATGTGACTCGATCTGAGATAGCCATGATGACTAGAGAGTTCAAGCGATTTCTCAGAAAGGGAGCAGGACGATTCGGCCAGAAGAAATATAGTAGTGACCGAAAGGATAAAAGGTATAAATCTAAACCTGCAAAGAAAAATGAAGCTAATGTCTATTATCAATGCAGGAAACCAGGACATCTGAAAATTGACTGTCCAGACAATCAGAAACATAAGGATAGGTCAAAGAAGAAAACCAAGAAGGGAAGAGCTATGATCACCACATGGAGTGATGAAGATGAAGGCTCTTTCAGCAGCAGCTCAGATAGTGAAGCCGAATCTGAACAACCCATTTGCCTTATGGCAACAAGCTCCGAAGATAGAGGAGGACACAGATGAGGTAATCACTAGATTTGAAAACTTCACAATTACTGATTGGGTAGATGCTTATCATGACATAGCTGATAGAGCTGATGATATTAGAAAAGAGAATAGGCATCTTAGAAGAAAAATCAACTCCATGCAAAATGATAAAACTTTATCTGATAAAATTGCATGTTTGGAATCTGAGATTGATGAATTGAAACTCACATGCTCTGAAGAAGATGAAATCAAAAATGAGTTAAAAGCTTCTAAGGAAGAGAATCTAAGGCTTGAAAATAAAATTGATGAATGGAAGCTGAAGATTCAGAAATGTGAAAGTGAAGTCAAAATTATCTCTGAAAAATATGAAGCTGTCCTCAATGTCAACAATGAGCTGAAAAAGGCTATTGATGAACTTCAGAAAGACAATGAGGATAAAATGAAAACCATTGAGAAAATGACCCAAGGAACAGATAACTTAAATGCTTTGTTAGGGTCAAAGGTTAATTTCAGAAAAGAGGGCCTAGGATTTAATTCTAGTGCAACAAAAACATTCGGAATGAAAACAATTTCATTTGTTGCTCAAAAGGAAAAGGGACCTCTAATTAGCATGAACTCAACAAATTTAATAAACAAAACTGCTAATCTGAAAAAGACCAGTGCTGAGGAAGAGGGTAAACAAAAACTCAGTGAGCCTAGTAGAGCTAGCACATCTAAGCAGAATCCTAGGGCTCAGACTAAGGTTAGGGGTCAACCTACACAGTCCAGTAAACCCCAGGTCAAGGTAACCCAGTCTCCATCAACACCTCCACCTCTTAAGAAGACCCAATACAAACCTGTGTATAGGTCAGCAGGGTTCAAAGTACAGGGGAGACAAAGTCATGCTAGGAGCCAACCCAATTATCTTCATCAACCCAGAGCTCAGACCCACTACAATGCACAGCCAACCTACTTCAATAGGTCAGATTGGTGTAGAACTCAGGGTAGGTTTACAGGTCTTGCACACCAGGGTGCTCAATATCAAAGACCTTATAGTAGAAATTGGGTCAATGGGTATGGTTACTGGACATCTAGGAATCAATATTTTCATAGCCATCCCAGGAACTACCATGGCCAAAATTTTGTGGACATACCCTGGCCAAGGCACTGGCACAAAAATAACAACACTGTCAATAATCATGCTGCTGCCAATAAGAAAAAGAACAATAAAAAGAAAAGGAACAACAACAGAAGAAAATCTGTAGGATCCACTGAACAAAATTCATTTAAACAAATATGGATTCTGAAACATTTGCTTTCCTGCTTTGCTTCTAGCTCATTTACATTAGAGCCCAGTCAGTCTTGGGTTCCAAACTTCTCTACCTAATTGTGTATGCAGGTATGCCTGGCAGCCAAGAACAACTTGTGGTACATGGATAGCGGCTGCTCCATGCATATGACAGGAGATAAGGCCAAATTTTGCATACTGACTGAGAAAGTAGAAGGCCTTGTCACCTTTGGAAGCAACACAAAGGGTAGGATTATCGGATCAGGTAAGGTAGGTAAGTGTTCTACCTGCTGCATTGATGATGTTATGCTGGTTGAAGGGCTAGCCTATAATCTACTTAGCATCAGCCAGTTGTGTGATAAAGGTTACAATGTTTTATTTAATTCTCAATGCTGCAAGGTTTTTGAACAAATTAAATAAGCATGGCATGGTTAGAGGACTTCCTGAAGTCTCATTCAAGAAAGAAAATAAAATCTGTGATGCATGCACTCAATCAAAGATAACTAGAAAGTCATTCAAGTCTAGAACTGAAAATCTATCTTCCAAACCCTATGAGCTGATACATATGGACCTTTTTGAGCATGGTAGATGACTTTTCTAGGTATACTTGAGTTTACTTCTTATCTAATAAGAGTGATGCTTTCTCAGAATTTCAGGAGTTTTATGTTAAAACAAATCAGAAAATTGAAAACATTTTGTCTAATCATGGAGGTGAGTTTGAAAACTCACAATTTGATGAATTCTGCAGGTCAAATGGAATCAACCACAGGTATTCCTCACCAAGGACACCTGAGCAGAATGGAGTTGTGGAGAGAAGGAACAGAACCCTAGTGGAAATGGGTCGTACACTCCTTGTCGAAGGTGGTCTACCAAGGAAATTTTGGGCTGAAGCAGTGAACACTGCCTATTATGTAATTAACAGAGCCATGGTAAGACCTTCTACCCAGCAAACACCATATGAGATATTAAAAGGTAAGAAACCTTCTATTGCTCACTTCAAGGTTTTTGGTTGTAAATGTTTCATTCACATAAATGATAAAAAGGACCTTGATAAATTTGAACCTAAAGGAGAACCAGGAATTTTTCTTGGCTATTCTGAAAACACCCGAGCATACAGAGTGTACAATCTGAACTCTAAAACTGTTGAAGAATCTCCACACATAGTTTTTGATGAATCCTCGGCAAATTCTAATGTTGGTCAATGCAGGAATGAAACCAATGGTGAAATTCTGAAGGAAGGAGATCCTGCAGACAAATCCGAGGATGAAGAAGAACATAAAGAGATTAATGAAGAGGAGCCTACAGTTCAGGGGGAGGTAAATCAAGTTCATGATACTCCAATTGCAAATATTAGATATCTCAAGGATCATCCTGTAGATAATGTTATTGGAAATCTACATGACCCCCTTAGGACTAGAGGCCACTTAAGAATTCAACATGAACTGAATGCTTATGCTTTTGTATCAAACATAGAACCCAAGTCCATTGACTGTGCTCTCCAAGATGTGCATTGGATTAATGCCATGCATGAGGAGCTCAATCAGTTTGATAGGAATAAGGTGTGACATTTGGTTTCACCTCCTGATCATGAAACAGTCATAGGGACTAAATGGGTATTTAGAAACAAAACTGATGAAGCGGGGAATGTTATTAAAATAAAGCCAGACTTGTAGCTCAGGGGTACAATCAAGAATTTGGAATAGACTTTGAAGAGTCTTTTGACCCTGTAGCTAGGTTAGAAGCAATAAGAATTTTATTGGCTTATGCATGTTCCCTAGGAATAAACCTTCAGCAGATGGATGTGAAATCTGCTTTTCTAAATGGGGAAATTAATGAGGATGTATATGTGAGACAGCCTCCTGGGTTTGAATGTTTAGATTTCCCTAATCATGTTTACAAGCTCAATAAAGCTCTCTATGGTTTAAAGCAAGCTCCTAGAGCTTGGTATGACATGTTAAGCAAATTCCTCACCAACAAGAACTTCACAAGAGGTATAGTTGATCAAACATTATTTACCAAGGTAAGCCATCCAGATATTCTTATCATTCAGATTTATGTGGATGGCATTGTGTTTGGGTCAACTAACCCCAAATTGTGTGAGGAATTCTCTCAAATAATGACTGATGAGTTTGAAATGAGCTCAATGGGTGAGCTCAAACTATTTCTTGGACTGCAGGTTACACAAACAGAAGATGGCATTTTCATCTCTCAGTCCAAGTATGTAAATAACTTATTGAAGAAGTACAAAATGAACAACCTCAAGGAAATAGCTACTCCAATGGGTACATCAACCAGTTTGGATGAAGATTCTAAAGGTAAACCTGTGGACCAAAGGCTATACAGAGGTATGATCGGATCTCTTCTCTATCTTACAGCATCTAGGCCTGACATACAATTTGCTGTGTGTTTATGCTCTAGATTTCAGGCCAGTCCTAAAGAAAATCACTTTAAAGCTGTGAAAAGGATTTTTAGGTATTTACTAGGCACCCAAGAACTAGGTCTCTGGTATCCTGCTAAGTGTGAGTTAGAGCTTCTAGCCTACACTGATGCAGACTATGCTTGGTGTCGAGTAGATAGAAAAAGCACTAGTGGCTACTGTCAATTCCTTGGCGGCTGTCTAGTGTCTTGGGCATCTAAGAAGCAACACACTGTAGCATTATCCACAGCTGAAGCTGAGTATGTTGCAGCATGTAATTGTGCAACCCAAGTACTTTGGATTAAGCACCAAATGGCTGATTATCTGATAAATCTGGGATGCATTCCACTTTTATGTGATAATACTAGTGCTATATGCCTTGCTAAAAATCCTGTTCACCATTCTAGGACTAAGCATATAGAGATAAAACATCATTTTCTTAGAGATGCTATAAATAAAAAGGAGATTGAAATGAATTTCATAGAAACTGAAAAACAAATTGCTGATATTTTTACTAAGCCTCTTGGGAATGAAAATTTTAAGTTTCTTAGAAGAGAACTTGGCTTATGTAAATTTCAGCATGATGAATGATTGTTTAATCGCTGTGAATAAAATCTCTGATGTTGACTTGTTTTTGATTGCTTGGATAAATCATGTGGATATGAATGTGGATGTAGAACTGTCCTGCATTACATATATTCAGGGGGAGCTTGTCGAGTCTTTGCAAGTCTTTGCATATCATTCATTCATGACCTATGCATAAGCTCTCTCTCAATTATTTCTTGCCATGTTGCATGCATATAGACAGGGGGAGTATTGCTAGAAATTCAGAGTGGTTTCAACTTTCTTGAAGTCATTCAACCTTTAACTCTGAATACTTGTCTCTGACATTATGGCAATCTGTTGGTCAGTTCTGATTTCTAAGCAGTAGAAAATGGACTTCTTCATTTATAAGAATTTTGATTTGTTCAAAGACTGATGTAATGGTTTAAATCTTATAATGATTGGAGCTTAAAGATTGCAATCAGTATATAAGTAAGTTGAAAATTGATAAAACTCTCAACCTCTTTCTTATTTCGTGTCAGACAAAGCTAATCATATCTGAAATCTGAAAACTCATCAGAAATCATGTTAGAGAAGTTAAGTATGTGTATTGTTCTTAAACAAGTCATTCTGAAACATAAAAAGGATAGTTAAGAAAAATATTGAAAAATATTGAAAATCATTGAAAATATATATATATTGGCAGAGCAATGACTAGTAAATCACTGAGAAACTGAGTGATCCATCAAAGAAGTGGACAACACTCATGTCATGAAGTGTATCAGCTATCTCTGTTTAAAATGTTCAAAACAGCAGGCTGGTTTCACTGAGTACCTGGGGGTAACTGGCGTCTGATAAACGTGTACCCTCATACAAAAAGGTATAACTCAGTTCTGTTGAATTTGATCATAGGCAGAATGGTCCATCTTGTTGAGTATCTAGGGGTATTGGCGTCTTATAAACGTATACCCTTACGCAGAAATACTTATGGTACCTAAATGCTCAAATTGATCTAATACTGATAATGTTGCTCCTTCAAAAGTTCATGAGTGTCAATTTGTTTAGTTTCAATATATGACTTGGTTTCTCTCAATATTTTTTTGAGACTATGAAAGTAAGATATTATGAAACTGAATCTTTTATGCAAATATGATTCTGGTTTATTGGTTTATCATGCACAGTGAACTTATCTATTGCTTGTAGTGCATGAACTCCAAATTTTATCATTCTTAAACCAGAAATCTTTCTGATAGCAGTTTCTAAATTCATATGACTGAAGACTCTATGTTTTAGAATGCTTATTCATGAACCACCTGTCCAGAATGCCAGTTAGTTCTTCTCTTGATTCCTCCATTGTATTTAATTTTTCCCTCCTCTTTGTTGATGGCAAAGGGGGAGAATATTGTCTAGGGGGAGAATACATATCTGTCTGAATTCTGAATTCCAAGGGAGAGTTTGAGGCAGTGAGTTGCATGCATTCATAGCAACTTCATAGCAACTGCATGTCAATCTGCATAACACATCATGTCTTTCATCAAACATATATATTTATGACAGGTTGTTGCTATTCTACTTCATATGGGGTTGCCATCATCAAAAAGGGGGAGATTGTTGTGACCCCTCTATGTTGATGATGTTGACACTTGCTTTATTTCATTGGCAACACCATTGTTTTGATTGATTGGCAACTGCTTTTGATTTGATGAAATTGCTCTATCAGATTGACTATGTGTTCTTTGCATTTAATACACTGTTGTCTGCAATTCTTGCTGTCATGAGTCTATACACTGGAAACTCTCATGTCGATTGAGTCTATACATCGTCCGTTTTGGATAAAGTCCACACACTGCATTTCAATTGAATTGGTTAAGTGTGCACAGCGTCAACGCATCATGTTACAGCGTCAACGCACTTCATTGGATGTGTGTACAACGTCAACTCGCTAAGTGTGTACAGCGTCTCAGTTAGCGTCTCATGCAGTTGAGCAAAGTCTGTACATCGATCTGTCAGCAAGTCTGAACATCGTCCGTCTTTGTTAGCGTCTCATGCATTTGAACAAAGTCTGTACATCGGTCTGTCAGCAAGTCTGAACATCGTCCGTCTTTGTTAGCGTCTTAGGCATTGGGCTAAGTCTGTACAGCATTCAATGTTTAGAGCTTCATGAAGTCTGTGCATCAGACTGTTACAGAAAGTCTGTACATTGTCCATCTTCCTTAGCGTCTTTGATATTTGAAGTCTATACAACCATCGTAGAGCTTCATGTCTACACATCGCTTCGCTCCATCAAGTCTGTACATCCACAGTGTTACTTGAAGTCTAGACATTGGTCTTCAAACTCAAAGTCTGCACATTGTCTTCGAATCCAAAGTCTATACAATGGCCTTCATACTTGAAGTCCATACATTCGATATGCAGAGTTGAAGTCCATACTGTGCCTCAGGCTGAGCAAGTTCACACTGGTCGGTGGCAAGCCTGTACACTGGCCTCAGCTATTCAAGTCTATACACTGATGGCTGAACTGAGAACTCTATACATCATTTGTCTGCACTAGAGTCTCATGGAGTCTATACACTGCACTGGTCTTCTAAAGTCTATACACTGAAGTTTTCGCATTCATTTACATTACATGAAGTCCATACAGTGGGTAAAGTCTGTACACTGTCTATGCTTCATGAAGCGTCAACTCAGTGTTTCATGCAGCGTCAACTCCTCAAGTATATACATTGCTTTTCTTCGCATGAAGCCTTTACGTGCATTAAGTCTATACACTGCTTTCCTTATTTGAAGCCTTTACATGCATTAACTCTATACATTGTATTCGTGTTTGCAAAGCCTGTACAGAGTTCATACTTAAAACTTATGACTTCATTCTTGTTGCTGAAGGGAACAGAGTCGACGCTGGGAGCTTAAAGCGTCCACGCATCAGTTGACGAAGTCTTCACGATATCTTCCACTGCGTCAACGCCACAAGCAAGCAGCGTCGACGTAGCAGTTGAAGAAGCATTCACCGACACAGGCTATTCCACTGCGTCAACACCATAATTGAGCAGCGTTGACGCAGCAGCTAAAGAGACGAGGCTAATGGCTACTGGAATGCCTCACTGGGTTAACGCCATTGATTGACAGCGTCGACGCAGTAAGACAGACTGCTGTCATTGAGCACGTGAGCTGAGAACTCTATACATCGAACTGAAGAGGCTGATGAGGGGCACGTGATCTGAGGTACCTGGCTCGTGATCTGAGAAGGACAAGATATCCAGATGAGGACACGTGTACTGACACTCCATTGGATGCTGCCACATGGTCCAAATGCTTTAGGCGGGAAACGTGGAGAGCACACGCCTACTGCTGTTGCTGTTATATAAACAAGTCTTCTTCCACAGAAGAAATCAGATCGAAGAGAAGGGAGAAAGTCTATACAGCCACAGCAAGGCTCCTTTGATCCACAGAAAGAAAAGAGAGAAGAAGAAGATACAGAGAAGAAGAAGAAATAGAGGAAGAAGAAGAAAAAGAGAGAGGAAGAGATCGAGAGAGATTGAGTTGAGAGAGAGCTGATCGAGAGTGAGAGTGAGAGAGTTTGTATCTCAGTCTCGTGGTTCAAAACCAGAGCTGAGCTTTGCTCTTTAAGAGCTACATTACTTTTGGGTTTTGCTTTTTCGTTTTGATTCTGTCTTTCATTTCCGATCATTGTTTCTTCAAGCTGTGCGTCAGCGATCTTGCAGTGGTAGTCTCCACTGGACGGGTTAAGCTGTATTTCCCCAGCGGTTGCAGAGGATCAGATCCTCTGGTCGGCAAGCTATAGTGCCCAGCGAAGCTGTGTATCAGCGGATTGTTTGGCCAAGCTGTAAAGCCCAGCGGACGCAAGCTGTGCTGCGCAGCAGGAAGCCATACTCGGTTGAGTGTGGGGTGGACGTAGGTCGTTGACCGAACCACCTAAAAATTGTGGGTGCAGTGTGTTTGTGCTTTTGTGTGATCTGTGTGCGATGGAAATTCTTGCTTAGCTTATTTGGTTTCATCGCTCATGCTCATGTCTAGCATTCTTCTTTTAGCTTAACTGATATTTGCCTAAATTCCGCTTTAGAACTTACAGTAGTTTTTAAATTAAGCAAGTTGATCTATTCACCCCCCTCTAGATCCACACTTAGTGGAGATAGACTGCGTCCATCTAACACAACATACTGCGCAAATCAACGGACGACACCATGGCATGTCAACTCCGGATGCCTCAACGAACGAGGAGGAAGATGGCGGGAGTTCCTTCCGTCTGAGCGAAGAAAGGGCAACCGGATATATATACTATGCATGTTCGACAGAGAGATGAGGATGGGCAATTGAAAAAGAGAAGAGAGGGCCACCCGAAGAGAAGAAGAAGCTTGGTCCCCCGGCACCGGCAAGGTGAAGAAGGAAGAGAGAAAAGAGTGAGGGTGAGAGGTGAGTCGGAGGGGAAAGAGCATGTGCTCTCTTCCCCTCCTCTGTCAATGTATTCGCCCCCCCCCCCTTGCAATGTATTTCGTTCTTTTTTTCTCCAGATGAACCCCCCTCTGCATTAGAACCTTCCCTCGTTTGTGTGGATGAATAAAAAGAAAAGTCCTCTTGCAAGCGCGATGTTCTTTGTTTAGCCTCTGCTCCCCTTTCTCTCGGTTTTCTTATCATCCATGGACCTTGGAGACCTGCCTCTCTGTGGCACGGCCTTCAAAGGAACCCATCGAACAGATGAATATTCATGGCCTCCTATGGCATACACCCGTCCCGCCTACGAGATCATCACCCTGAGTTGCTGGAACTCTTGAAGGCTTATCCTCTAGTCTCCACATGCACTTATGGGTTAATGGAGGCTTTACTCCATGTTTTGAGGCTCGCCCCGGAGCAATCCGTTTGGCGTTCCTCTATTCTCTCTGGCAAGCCTCTGTCCGGGGGAGATGCTGCCCAAATGTTGCCAGAGGAAGAACATGTAAGAACATACAACAAACTAAGCCCCTGAACAGACTGAACCTTCTGAGTTCCTGCATAACAAACTCACCCCTGAACAAAATACTTGAATCCTCATGTTCATCCACCCTAATAAACAATTAAAACACTTAATCTTCCTCTCTATCAACTTAATCTACCAATTGGGAAAACAAACTAATCAACAAATCAACCCACGGGTGAAAGAAAGAAGAAACAGAGCACAAAAGAATGAAAGAAAATCTCATAAAACCCACAGAAGCTATTCCGGCGTGCCCTTAATCCAACGTGGGTTAACCCGACGCACTACCCCCCCCCCCCCCCCGCGCCGGTTTAGCCCCACACTCAACTTCATCTTCAAACTCCTGAGCCTCCATCCGGCGCGCTACCCCCCCCCCCCCCCGCACGCCAGATTAGCTCCACACTCAAATCCACTTCGGAATTCCTGAGCTCAAACCGGCGCGCCCCCCTTTAATGCCCTTATCCGGCGCGCATCACTATTCATCACCCTATTCCGGCGCGCCCATGGCCCCTCTTCCTTCTTGCCACATAACCGGCGCCCCCCCTTAACATCTTTAACCGGCGCGCCCCTCTCAACACACTTAAACCGGCGCGCCCATCCCTTGGCTTCTCCCTTAACCGGCGTGCCTAAAAAAAGAAAAAAATGATTAATCAAATAAGAGAAAAGACTTAAAGCTAATGAATAAAACTAATAAAAAAAGTTTCCCCCTTCCGTAATCAAATTTTTGTTCCGGGGGCACTGACCGCGCAGGTCGAACCCCGCGACCTGAACGCGCAGGTCGAACCCTGCGACCTGACCGCGCAGGTCGATCCGCATGCGAGGGCGCACGATGGCGAGTTCAGGCTCCACACTTAATAATTCACTCCCCCGGACTCGGTGTAAAGAGAAAATCAATGATGCCTTGTGGTATCGGACGTGGACCTCGGAACCCCAGACATGGTCATGATCCGAACACAGTCTCGGCCAATAGTTCGTTAACTCGACCCGCTTCTCCCGGGATCTAATCCCGCAACGCCACATTAAACTTGTCGTGTCTACGGTAGACATTTGTACGGTTTTATCGTCGTCCTTGACGCTACTAATACAGACTTCCGTCCGAATAATGAATGGTCCGTTAGTGACCGACGTTGTCACGCCCCGAGCGCGGAAGATACTCGGATATGCGCGACGAGTTTATATCAATCATGTCAATCAGAGTAGTAGTGTATTCGACACCAAAACAGAGATGCGCAAAAGAGAAAGATAACCCAATCCTTTATTTCATAATGGATAGACTATTACAAATCCAATACTCTATTCAATTAAAAAGGAAAAGTACATAGTTGACTCAAGAAAATAGGAAAAAGACTAGATGACACTTGGAAAAGCTCTAGCTCTTTCACTCTTGACTTTCCCCATCAGATTGACCTTCTTCGTCGGACTTACCTGAAAAGTAAGGGACAAACACGGAGTGAGCGAACGCTCAGTAGGAAATTATATCTCAAGCGCTAGCAAGGGGTTTTAAATAATTACATCTTTCATGTATGTACTGTAGCTATGCATGCTCGTATAAAACGACAAGGTAGAAAGAGAATTTATCAATAAGACAGCAAGATGAACTAGTCATGAGCTTTCAAGAAAAGATAACAGGATATTTAAGCAAGTACTTTTTAGCAAGTCATGTCAAGAACTTTGGCTATCATGTATCAAGCAAGCAAGTAATTACCCTTTTTCGGGTCACGCAATTCATGTCAAGTCAAGTACGAGTCAAGTACAAGATTTGTGTGGAATGTCCAATCAAGCTAGTCATGCACTCGGTATAATGCCAGATACCTTATCATTCAACTGCCATGGGCACAAGTACTTTCGGGTGCTCCTCCCAGGACCAGATCGGGCCCTATATGCGCAGGCATTTATCATGTATATTTGACATCCACTCTTGTATATATATAGCCAATATGGAATTTCAACAATTTAAACTTGTAGACACGTAGGATAACTTTGAGAGAATGGAATCCAAAAATACGACATTGGACATAGATAGGCGATAACAACGGTACAATCACGATGAACGCTGAAACTAGGTGGAATTAGGTTCCCTTAACTCGGGTACCATGACAATTGAGGTCCACATGAACAATATATCAAAGGTAAGATACCCTCATTCTTATTATAGAATTGAGGTCTACAAGAACATCAACAAATGGCATGATATCATCATCCCATTAAGAATTCTCATGATATACTCTTTGCATATCATAAGGGCCGGTATACCATGTTTCTTTAGAGTGACATGGCATTCAATAGTGTAATGGGTTTTTAGGGTACAACCAGCTCAGTCGACCTTGAGGGAATCCAAGGTACGAGGAGTCTTACGGAGGTCTCTATGACTAACTCGCTAGTCCAAAGAAACGGAATGTCTAATGGAGAGCTTGTATGTCAATGAGAATTGAGGGTGATCGATAAAACATCATGAAACGTGGGACTATACTCACGGAGTGGAGATATAGTGCCGATATTCATATATATAGATATACTGAAACCATCGGTTATCAGAAACAGGTAAAAACATTCTTACAGGAAAATAACGACTTAAGTAAAGTCACTACTCAAGTAATTAACGCCTTCCGTCAGGGCGTTTATCTATTTTACTTTTTGCATAATTTCAATATTTCAGTATTTTACCAAAAACGCGCCTTGGTTAAGGGCGTTTATTTACAATTTGACGACGTATACAGTGGTCGTTCATTCTTTACTTCTATTTTTGCAGTATATATATATATTCAGAAATTTATCAAAAACACGCCCTGGACAGGGGCGTTACTTTGAACAGGGGCGTGGGTCAAGTGAGAGACGACCTATACAGGGTCGTGAATTCAAGAATTTACAATATTTCAGGAAATAAAATTCCAAGAGACAAGAGACATGATCATGACAGAAAATTAGCAGGAATTCACAGGTCGAGTCATGCAATATATATTAGATTGTATATTTCATATCTATTTTAACGTGGATCAATTATTAATTACATGTGATTTTCATGAGATTAACGCCCACAGGGCAGGGCGCCAAATCTGAAATTGACGACCTAGTGCAGGTCGTTTCTTTAAAGTAGCGCCCTGGACACGGGCGTCTCTTGCAAAAATATTACAGAAACGTGTAGAAACCATCAGGAAACTTATATACATGACATGCATGATGTGTTACTATGAATTTAATTTGTTTGGGCTACGTTGCTTGAGAAAACCTACCTTAATAGTTGATCTGGAGATGAACGGATGCAGGTTCTGGGAAAAATGATACTTTGTTTATAAACAGAGTCCTTTTTTTTTGAAGCTTTTCGATCCTAATAGCAGCAGCAAGGATGTAGATGAAGAACCCTCAATTCTTCAATCGATCGGTTTTACTTTAACAGGAAACCTGTAGAGCCAGAAGAAAACGAAGGTATTATTCTTCGTAAGAATTAACAGAAGGTAAAGAAGGAAGGAGAAGAACTTACCCGTTCTTCAGATGACAGAAGCTTTCAACCTGTAATCAGAAAAATAGATGAAGAATCATCAATATTCTTCACAAATTCGATAGACAGAGTAAAGAAAAAGAACATGCTGTTCTTTACGTACCTTAGAAGAGTCCGAACGCCAAATAGCGTTCTCGGTTCAAGCAGTAGGTTATTTATAGGATTTCTAGAATCCTAATAGAGTTAGTGTTTGATGGGAAGTAATACTTCCATATTAGAGTTATTACTACATTCGAACTCTTTCTCATAGTTATCAACTTACCCTGGATAGACTCCCGGGTCGAACGAAACTCAAACTGAATTAGCGACCTAAGTAAGGGCGTCGAATTTAAATTGACGCCTTGTCAAGCGTCGTTTCTTGTGGAAACGCGTCCACTCAAAGGACGTTATGCAAACTTCCCCTTTTTATTTATTCTGGTCGTTTGAAATTTGACGCCTGGACATGTGGGCGTCCTTTCTTCAAAACACGCCTTAGGTGAAGGTGTTTTCTTGTAAAGTAGCGCCTATATCTGAGGCGTTATTTTCATCAGGGTTTAATTATTTTTATTCCAGGCTCTTTCGTTTATTTTATTAAATCTTTTAATCTATTTTGATTTATTTATCCCTTTTAAATTTATCAGGGTTGCTACAGACGAATATACCGGGATCCAACCCCGCGACCTGACTGCGCAGGTCGATCCGCGTGCGAGGGCGCACATTAGCGAGTTTGGGCTCCACACTTAACAATTCACACCCCGGACTGGGTGCAAAGAGAAAATCAATGATGCCTTGTGGTATCGGACGTGGACCTCGGAACCTCCGACATGGTCATGATCCGAACACATCTCGGGCCGATAGTTCGTTAACTCGACCTGCTTCTCCCGGGATCTAATCCCGCAACCCCACATTAAACTTGTCGTGTCTACGACAGACATTTACGCGATTTTATCATCGTCTTCGATGCTTCAAACGTGGACTCGCGTCCGAACAATGAATGGTCCGACCGTGACCGACACGTACGTATACCTTGGAACCTTCGTTTCCCAAGATTGTGCGTGAAGAGAAAAGTAATGACGCCTCATGGCATCAGACGTGGTCCTCGGAAACCCCGATATGGCCATAGTCCGCAACCACCTCGGGCCAATAGATCATCAGCTTGACCCATCTTTGCCGGGATCCAATCCCGCACCCACATGAAACTTGCCATACCTACTGCTGACATCCGTACGGTTTTATCATCGTCCTCGGCGCTACTAATACGGGCTTCCGTCCGAATAATGAATGGTCCATTAGTGACCGACATATATGCCGGGATCCGATCCCGTAATCCCATGAAACTTGCCGTACCTACGACAGACATCCGTGTGTCTTTGTCATTGTCTTCGATGCTTCGAATACGGACTCTCATCCGAATACTGGATGGTCCGTTAGTGACCGACATATATATCGGGATCTAGCCCCGCACTTGCACTAAACTTGCCGTACTCACGGCAGACATTTACACGGATTCGCTCCCGTCACCGTCTTGTTTTCTATACGGACCTTTGTCCGAACATAAAATGGTCCGTGTATGACCGACGAAATCCGAATGGAACGAGACGGCTCTCGTCTTCCCCGAACCCTACGTGCGGGAACATCAATAAGACCTTCGTGAGTCACGTCTGGACCTCGGGTTCGCCCCAACCATGGTCATTACCTGACCCAGATCTAGGCCTATAGCCAGCTATCTCTGTATACATCTTTATTTTGGAATCTAATCCCGGGACACTTTCCCGCCGCCCTTCGGCACCGGAGATATTAATGATGCCCACGCAAGCCTCGTTTGGACCGCGGGAGGCACCCCCGAAGTGGTCCTGACTCGATCTCGCACCGGGCCAATAAACTCGCTGATTTTCGACCACTCTAACCGGGATTCAACCGAATGTCTCCTGTCCCTTTGAACAATAAACTTGCCGTACCCCCGGCATACATATGCTCTGGTTTTCTCATGACGATTACGCGATTCACAAGCCGGACACTCGTCCGAACATCAAATGGTCAACACACGACTGACATGATCTCGAATGCTTTCTTCTCACCCTCACACGGGGATTTCAATGTTTCCTAATAGACTTTTCACGTAACTAATTTTCCGGCCATGAGACCCCTTTTCCCGGCGATTAATCAAGGGTGTTCCCCTCTCCGAGGGGATGTAAATGACGCCGTGACCTTTATGGCGCGGCGGGTTGCAGTCCCGACACGAACCACACAATCGTCTGATTAGTCAGATCGAGCGCACAATAAATCGTCACATTTGTGACTGGCACGCCCACGCACTTAATAAACGCATGTTAGGTTCGGTGCTAGTATTCAGAGGGGGGGTGAATGAATATGGCCTATAAAAATCTTTCGCCCAATTAAAATATGATGCTCACTAGAATTACTAGTTCGCAAACTAGACAAGCTTAAAAGCTAATAATCAGTTACAGAGCAAAACAAGCACACAGTGAGATCACTAGAATGCTAACTAGGCTGATTTAGATAAAGAATTGCTCAACTAGAATTTCGCTCTCTTGACAAATTAAAACATTCTAAGAAGACTAATTAACTCTTCTTCTCAACCAAAAGCCAAACACATGGAGCGCCCCTATGCATTCATCTAGCGGAAGCACAATAGAACAAAACAAACCACAATGCACAAGGGGTTTTTAGGTGGTTCGGTCCAGTAGACCTACATCCACCCCACACTCAAACCGAGTGTGGATTCCGCTGACTCACAGCTTGAATAGCTGGGCATCACAGCTTGCCTTACAACCGCTGGGCAACACAGCTTGCCGTCCGAGGAATCCTCCTCGCCCCGCTGAGCAACACAGCTTGCTGTCCAGTGGACTCCTCCACTGCAAACCGCTGGGCAATACAGCTTAGCCGTCCAGAGGCAGCACCTCTGCAATCCGCTGACTAACAGCTTGACAAAGGAAGTTCAAAAGAAAACAAAAGATGGGAGTAAACAGCATCGGAAAGCTGTAAGCACTAAGCACAGAATATGGCTCTTAAAGAGCTGACTGGAGTGGATCTGATCCAACTTCCAGTAAGAACAGATCTCCCTCGATCTCACTCTCTTTCTTCACTCTCTCTCTTCTCAACTCCTTCACGTCTTCTTCTCTCCTCTTTTCTTTCTCTTCGCACTCTGCTCGAGCTCTCTATCTCTCACTTTTTCTCTTCTGCTTCTTCTCTCTTTCTTTTCTTCTTCTTCTGCTGGATCGTGGAAGCTCTCTATCCTTCTAATTCTTCTCTCAGCTTCTGCTCCCTGGCTTCTATCACGATCAGCCTCCATCTAAGGACGAAGGCTCCATTATATACCAGCAGCAGCAGCAGCAACAACAGGGCGCGTGTGGCTTCCATAGTTCCCGCCCTAAGAATTCGGACCACGTGGCAGCATCCAACAGGCTGTCAGTACATGTGTCCTCATCTGGGTACTCTCCTTATCCTCAGATCACGTGCCCAGCACTAGTACGCTCAACAACTGGAGTTAGATGGCGTCAACCCACTTGCTCCAAGGAGTTGACGCACCCTTCAGAGATATTCTATCAGCAAAGCTCAAGTCTGCTGCGTTGACGCTTCCAACCCGTGGCGTTGACGCAGTGAGGCATTCCAGTAGCCATTAGCCTCGTCTCTTTAGCTGTTGCTTCGACGCTACTCAATTGTGGCGTTGACGCAGTGGAATAGCCTGTGAAGCTGAATGCTTCTTCAACTGCTGCGTCGACGCTGCTTGATCAATGCGTTGACGCACCAGAGTAATCCACAAGCTTCTTTCTTGAATTTTTGAACTACTGCGTCCATGCTACTTGATCAAGGCGTTGACGCACCAGAATAATCCAGGAGCTTCTTTCTAGATTGTTTGAACTGCTGTGTCCACGTGTCAGTATTTCAGCCTCTTGGATCACGTGCCAAGTCTTGATGGCCTGAATTATCTGCAGACAGACAGAGGAAAATGAACTTAGTTCAGACAAATGTATATACTTAAGCAGAGTTGCCATTGTATGGACTTGATGCAGTGCAGCGAGTGTACAGACTTGGTAAACCAAGGTCCAGTGTATAGACTTGGTAAAGTTCAGGACTCTAACAACGAGTGTATAGAGTTGAAGCCTGACAACCCAATGTGTAGACTTGAAGCTTGGAAGGATGTACACACTTGACCAATTCAAAGACAATTCGGATGTACAGACTCTGAGGTTCAAAGCCAAGGGATGTACAGACTTAGAATATTAAGACTGATGTACAGACTTCATGCGTTGACGCTGTACACTTGAGAATGCTCACAGCGTTGACGCTGCATGAGACGTAGGCTGTACAGACTTAGCATATGAAGACTGATGCATGAACAGTAATGCTTAGACTTGCATGAGACGCTCAGATGTATAGACATGGAGACTTAGCCTATGCATAAGACGCTAAGTGAGATGGTCTAATGTATGGACTTAGTCTTCACAGCGAATACAGGCAGTGTACACGCTTGTGTCCACTTGAGACGCTGAAGGAGACGGTCCAATGTATGGACTTCAACTCATGCGACCAAAGCAACAATGCAATGTGCAGACTTCGCCTGAGACAATGCATGAGACGGACGATGTATAGACTTCAGCAACAATGCATGACTGTATAGACTTGTGTTCTCAACGAAACACAAACACAACACAATGTATAGACTATGCTGAGTGTCTAGACTTGTGAGATGCATAGAACACACAGAGGCTGTATAGACTTGCAAACCAATGCACACGGCTGACAGACATGAAGTGAACTTGAATGAACATGATGTACAGACTTCAAAATACTATAGACAATGCAATGTACATACTTCCTATAGTGTATAGGCATGCACGATGTACAGACATGCAAAACATTCATTCATTCCAGCACACTCATGCATTCTCCACAGAGACAGAGTATATCAGTTATGCATTATACACATGCATTCTTCCACAGAATAGGTCAGATATATTCAAAACAATGTGATGACTCATTCATGTTGCTATCATTAAAACACCACATCATCAACAAGACACAGGGGGCACAACAATCTCCCCCTTTTTGATGATGGCAACATAATGAGTCACACTGACTCATCAAACTATTCTCCCCCTTTGACATAATCAAAAAGAAGGTAAATTGTTTGATAGTCAAATACAATGCACAGAAAAGTACATAAATGCAGAGTGTGAGTCATGGTTCATTAAAATGAAGATCTCCCTTATGACAATGAAACAGCTCTCTCCCTATCAACATGCAGGCTTGACTACTCTCCCCTTAGATGCAAAGAAACCATAACTTCCCTTGAAGCACAGGAATGAACTCTGGTTATCCAGTGAATCAAGCAAAATTCTATCATTACAGAATCAGAACTTATGGCAGAATAAGATGGAAGATTCCAACAGTGTGGAGAGTACAGAGATTGGTGATGGAAGATTCCAACAATATCACAAGATATCTCAATGAATAATTAGACTGAATCTGATCAGGCGATCTGAAAAATCTGATCATGAGGGATTTTAATGCATACATCACTTCAATAAGTCTTAAAAGATGTAGACTCTTCTCTCATAAAGGGTTATGAAGTGGCAACTTAACCAATCTGATTTGATTTTGATGTATATCAAATTTGTCAAATTAAACTCAATACTCATATCTGAATCCAAGTTTTAATAAAAGTGAACCAAATAGTCAGAAACCACTCAAAAATAATCATCTTTTATCTTACACATATGATCTCAATTACACTTTTGAAAAATACACTGGTTAGTACTGAAGTTAAACACCTTTTCAAAAACATGAGTTGACAGATTTTTCAAGATAATTTTATATGAAGCACATTATATTTTTCCTGAGTAATTTAAGTTGATCAACACCTTTTACATGAGTCACAACAAGTCTTAGTTGAAGTGACCCAGTTACTCAGTGTGATAACTGTTATTGCCTCTCACTTTGAGAGCAGAGTTAGCAATATAAGTGTCTTTTTACATGAGAAGACACCTTTATCATGGGCCAGACTCCCCAGCTACTCAACACAAATAAGCTATTGCTCTGTCAGGTTTTGTTTCACTAAATTTTTATCAGAGATAATTATGGCACCTCATGACTTGAGTTACTTTATTTCATTGATAAAGAACTCAGTTTCTCAGTGACCGAGTCATTACTCTGAATTCACAAATTTTTCATTTAGTCAACATTTTTCAAATTAATGTTTAACAACAATACACACTATATGTATCTTAACCAAAGAAGCCCTGAGTTCAAATTTTCAGATATCTGATGAGAGAGTCTAAGGTTTACATGAAACATGTGGTTTAAGTTTATTAAACCTTATCATTCAGATATTTTCAATTCATTTAACTACAAATCTGAGAATACATTAATCTTATATCAGTCTGATTCAGTGATAATTCTTAAACCTATATGATAGAAATTTCTACAATGTTCTCAGACTGAAATGCATGACATGCAGCTTAAGTTCCTCTGATCAATAGTAGCGCCAATTCAGTCACACCAGCTGAGAAGAATGTGAAAGGTGAGTATAAGCTGGAATTTAGACAGATAGTATTATGAAGGGAGTTGAAAGAAACTCTTCTTTAACAGCTCAACAAATAGAAGGCAGAATCCTTTTTCAAGAGAGAGAAATATGACATTAGATGAGAGTTGATCAATTTTTAGGCAAGAGGTGTTCAAGATGTGACAAACAAAACACCAATTCTAAGTGCTCCCCCTGTCTAGATGCAATTAAATTTCTTTTCAGGTTTTTCAACTCCACTACACTTCATATGCAACATTAGACAAACTCCCCCTGACAAAGTGCATGAAATATAATTAATGAACTGCTCATGATTTTAGAATATGCTCAAGAAGAATAAATGCTTTGTTTAATCAGAGAGAGAATTTATCAAATGCATCATTTTCATTTCAAATTTTCAGATTTTTCATCATATGTTGCAAAGCAGCCCTATTATGCATTGAAAAATATGCAGTCTACGATAATGGGCAAATGACAGTCATGCAAATGATGTATACAAGTACTAGACACATGCATTGACTGTATGCACTAACTGACCCGTTCAAGCTCAGTCCAAGTATGTAATCAAGCATGCAATGCATTGACACCAGACACATGCATTGACTCTAAAAGTGATTGTGCAGAGCATCTATCAGCCTATTTATTCAGTGCAATAATCAGTGAGAGAAGAGCATCAGATATATGCAAGGTAAAACTCAGTAGCTGAGTCTGGAATGCAGACTGATAAGCTATTTTAGAGATACCAGCAGAGAATTCAGTTGAATAGGGCATAGTCAAGAGAATGAATCAGGTTACTTAAACAGATGGAGTTCATGAGGTGAAGAAGATATGAAATAGGAATGCTCCCCCTGTCTAAGTGCAGTGTATTTCTTTTTAGATTTTTCAGAATTTTATGATATGCACTATTCTACATATGCAGTATGCAACAATTCTAACAAGGAGAGCATGATGATCAATCAACAGCAAACAAGCTCCCCCTGACAAAATGCATGATGTGCAATGAATCATTTCTTTTCGAATATTATTTTCTTCAAATTTATGATATGCAATACACTGCTCTATATGAAAACTAGACCCATGGTACTAGGCGGAGGACTCGGTCCAAGGACCACCTCACACATGGCAGTAGCATCCAGACATACTCCATATGCCCTTCAGCACTGTTCCATTTAATATACCATGATGGTCATGCAAATGACATATGCAGTGCAAAGCAATCTCATTTATTTAGTGCAAACAACAGCATGAGAAGAGCATCAAAAATCAACCAAGCAAAACAACAATTTCAGATAATGAAATTAAACAGACAAATCAGTATTTTTCAGATTATGAGATTTAAACAGAGTTCAGAACTAACCTGAGATGTAGAATTCTAGGGCTTCCTTTTTGAGTGCCTTGGCTAAATTACCCCTTTTATTTCTCTCACCAAGGCACACCTGCAACATATCAATCAACATGATCTTGCAGGAACCCAAGCTGCCTTGGGTCCTGTATGAGCCCTAACAGGTGTTCTGACTGGTCTCTTAACAGAATTATCATCATAGCCCATCAACTTATAGCTGGACAAGGAATAGCCAAATTGACCAGACTTACCATGATAACTAACAGAATTTAAGTTCCTTTTAAATTCATGTGCATGAACGTCACAATTTCTGTTGTGTGCATGGGCATTTTGTTTTCTGAACTTTGCCACCCAGCACTCAGAGGCTTTGTGGCCAGGTCTTCCACAATTAAAACAAGAAAATTTCACAAATTGTTTTGCATGGAATTTGACAGCATGGGGGTTAATATGATTCTTTTGAACATGCCAACAGTCCTTGACTGTGTGGCCATGTTTTCCACATTCAAAACATGAAGAATTCATTCTGTCAAGATTCTTATAGAATGCATGTCTTTTTACAGGGATTATAGCAGTTTTGGAGTTAATTGTTCTTCCCTTAGCATGCCAACAATTTACAGCAATATGGCCCAATTTGTTACAGTAAAAGCAATGAAGTTTCTTTTTCAGATATGCATGATTCCTATCATGAAGCTCTTTAGCATTCAGATCATCTTGCTTCTTTAATCTACAATCATGCATAAAGTGGCCAATTCTATGACAGTAAAAGCATTGAATTCTCTTATTTTGATCATGAGAAGGTTTCTTCGATTTAGAATTCCTAGCATGAATTCTATCTGATTTCAGTTCATCATCTCTCATGACAAAGCAATCATCCATCTTATGGCCAGATTTACCACAGTAGAAACATTTCATATTCTTTCTTTTAACATGAGACAGTTTGGCCTGAGAAATTTTAGCATACAAATTTTTATTCTGTTTTATTTTCTTTTGTTTTTCTATCTGATTCGCAGGCAGACATGAAGGAGAAGCTGAAGTGCTAGCTAACTCAGAGCTACGCACAAAGGTTGTATACATTCTTTTTCTCTCTTCCTGTTTACAGCCTCCATCAGAGACTTTCTTCTTAGAAGCAGCCTTTGAATTTTCTTTGTTTTTAAATGACTCAGACAGGGAATTGTTCAATTCAGTGATTTCATTTTTGAGAGAGGAAATGAGAAATTCAGAATCTATGATCTTTTCATTAAGTAAGACATTAATGGCTTTGTAGCTATCAATCTCTTCTATTAATGCAGTCACTCTCTCACGTTCATTTTCAATTGAACTTTTCCCTCTTTCAAACATTAAGAGTCTCTCAGACATAGCAAAATTAAGCAGCTTCAGTTCTTCATTCTCCTTTCTAGTTTGTTCATTCTGAACTAGTTCATTAGTTAAGATTTGATCATTTCCTAATGAATTCAGCTTATCTTCAAGTTCAAAAATCTTGGCAGTGAGTTCATGATTTTTGTTTTCCAGAACAGAACTTTGTTCCTTACTCACATGCAGATTAGCTAAGCACATTTCATGAGATTTTCTCAGATCTTGACATTTTTCACAATGAGCATTCGAATTAATCTGATCACATTTCTTTTTCAACTTTCTATTCTCAGATTTTAGTTTCTTGGATACTTTGAACAAATCTTCATACATCACTATCAATTCATCAAAGGAGTATCCATTTGATTCAGAGCTTAGTTGAGATGAGATGTCATCTTCATCATCCCGGTTGGCCATCAAGCAGCTATCACCTTGCTGATTATGCGTAGAAACGACTCTGTCATATATTGCCTTTCCAGATGTGCACCTGAGAGCAAAAGGGTACATATCAGTATTGATTGCAGCTCTTAAGATGTTAAGGATTATGACATTGTCACGGTTCTTTATACTGTCCTCTTTAGACCACTTGGTCTCATCATGAGGCAGTTTGTGTGGGCCTTTAGATAGTAGCCTCCATAGTTTGGGATCTATGGAGTCTACGTACACACATAGGCCTCCTAGCCAACTATCAAAGTTAGAACCGTCATAAACCGGAGGTCGACCCATTTGAGTAAGAGGCAACCAGATTCAGCGCAGTAGACCAGATGACAGGGAATGCAGCAGAACCAGATGAGCAAAGCAATGCACAAGTCGATGAAACAAAATACCGAGCACTGAAAACACACTCTGAAATGCACCAAGGACTAGCAGGATCCTCTGCAGATTGTTAGATCTGTTTAGTCAGAAACCTGCTCTGATACCAATTGTTGGGTTCGGTGCTAGTATTCAGAGGGGGGGGTGAATGAATATGGCCTATAAAAATCTTTTGCCCAATTAAAATATGATGCTCACTAGAATTACTAGTTCGCAAACTAGACAAGCTTAAAAGCTAATAATTAGTTGCAGAGCAAAACAAGCACACAGTGATATCACTAGAATGCTAACTAGGCTGATTTAGACAAAGAATTGCTCAACTAGAATTTCGCTCTCTTGACAAATTAAAACATTCTAAGAAGACTAATTAACTCTTCTTCTCAACCAAAAGCCAAACACATGGAGCGCCCCTATGCATTCATCTAGCGGAAGCACAATAGAACAAAACAAACCACAATGCACAAGGGGTTTTTAGGTGGTTCGGTCCAGCAGACCTACATCCACCCCACACTCAAACCGAGTGTGGATTCCGCTGACTCACAGCTTGAATAGCTGGGCATCACAGCTTGCCTTACAACCGCTGGGCAACACAGCTTGTCGTCCGAGGAATCCTCCTCGCCCCGCTGAGCAACACAGCTTGCTGTCCAGTGGACTCCTCCACTGCAAACCGCTGGGCAATACAGCTTAGCCGTCCAGAGGCAGCACCTCTGCAATCCGCTGACTACCAGCTTGACAAAGGAAGTTCAAAAGAAAACAAAAGATGGGAGTAAACAGCATCGGAAAGCTGTAAGCACTAAGCACAGAATATGGCTCTTAAAGAGCTGACTGGAGTGGATCTGATCCAACTTCCAGCAAGAACAGATCTCCCTCGATCTCACTCTCTTTCTTCACTCTCTCTCTTCTCAACTCCTTCACGTCTGCTTCTCTCCTCTTTTCTTTCTCTTCACACTCTGCTCGAGCTCTCTATCTCTCACTTTTTCTCTTTTGCTTCTTCTCTCTTTCTTTTCTTCTTCTTCTGCTGGATCGTGGAAGCTCTCTCTCCTTCTAATTCTTCTCTCAGCTTTTGCTCCCTGGCTTCTATCACGATCAGCCTCCATCTAAGGACGAAGGCTCCATTATATACCACCACCAGCAGCAGCAGCAGCAGGGCGCGTGTGGCTTCCACAGTTCCCGCCCTAAGAATTCGGACCACGTGGCAGGCATCCAGCAGGCTGTCAGTACACGTGTCCTCATCTGGGCACTCTCCTTATCCTCGGATCACGTGCCCGGCACCAGTACGCTCAGCAACTGGAGTTAGATGGCGTCAACCCACTTGCTCCAAGGAGTTGACGCACCCTTCAGAGATATTCTATCAGCAAAGCTCAAGTCTGCTGCGTTGACGCTTCCAACCCGTGGCGTTGACGCAGTGAGGCATTCCAGTAGCCATTAGCCTCGTCTCTTTAGCTGTTGCGTCGACGCTACTCAATTGTGGCGTTGACGCAGTGGAATAGCCTGTGAAGCTGAATGCTTCTTCAACTGCTGCGTCGACGCTGCTTGATCAATGCGTTGACGCACCAGAGTAATCCACAAGCTTCTTTCTTGAATTTTTGAACTACTGCGTCCATGCTACTTGATCAAGGCGTTGACGCACCAGAATAATCCAGGAGCTTCTTTCTAGATTGTTTGAACTGCTGTGTCCACGTGTCAGCATTTCAGCCTCTTGGATCATGTGCCAAGTCTTGATGGCCTGAATCATCTGCAGAAAGACAGAGGAAAATGAACTTAGTTCAGACAAATGTATATACTTAAGCAGAGTTGCCATTGTATGGACTTGATGCAGTGCAGCGAGTGTACAGACTTGGTAAACCAAGGTCCAGTGTATAGACTTGGTAAAGTTCAGGACTCTAACAACGAGTGTATAGAGTTGAAGCCTGACAACCCAATGTATAGACTTGAAGCTTGAAAGGATGTACACACTTGACCAATTCAAAGACAATTCGGATGTACAGACTCTGAGGTTCAAAGCCAAGGGCTGTACAGACTTAGAATATTAAGACTGATGTACAGACTTCATGCGTTGACGCTGTACACTTGAGAATGCTCACAGCGTTGACGCTGCATGAGACGTAGGCTGTACAGACTTAGCATATGAAGACTGATGCATGAACAGTAATGCTTAGACTTGCATGAGACGCTCGGATGTATAGACATGGAGACTTAGCCTATGCATAAGACGCTAAGTGAGACGGTCTAATGTATGGACTTAGTCTTCACAGCGAATACAGGCAGTGTACACGCTTGTGTCCACTTGAGACGCTGAAGGAGACGGTCCAATGTATGGACTTCAACTCATGCGACCAAAGCAACAATGCAATGTGCAGACTTCGCCTGAGACAATGCATGAGACGGACGATGTATAGACTTCAGCAACAATGCATGACTGTATAGACTTGTGTTCTCAACGAAACACAAACACAACACAATGTATAGACTATGCTGAGTGTCTAGACTTGTGAGATGCATAGAACACACAGAGGCTGTATAGACTTACAAACCAATGCACACGGCTGACAGACATGAAGTGAACTTGAATGAACATGATGTACAGACTTCAAAATACTATAGACAATGCAATGTACATACTTCCTATATGAGGGAGCAGTGTATAGGCATGCACGATGTACAGACATGCAAAACATTCATTCATTCCAGCACACTCATGCATTCTCCACAGAGACAGAGTATATCAGTTATGCATTATACACATACATTCTTCCACAGAATAGGTCAGATATATTCAAAACAATGTGATGACTCATTCATGTTGCTATCATTAAAACACCACATCATCAACAAGACACAGGGGGCACAACAACGCCAATAAACAAATAAACAATTTTATTGAATAAAAAGTGCATCCACAGACGCCGAGTTGGTTGTACCATTAAAACCCATTAACTAGAATACACTATCATTGTTTTCAGATTCTAGTAATGTAACGGCCTTGTATTGGACCATCAGGCGCATGTAACGGCCCAATATACGACCGTCACATTCATCTGAGGTTGAATTCTTGATTCTAGATTCAGACAAATGTAACGGTCCTATACTAGACCGTCACACAATGTAACGGCCCAGTGAATGACCGTCACATGACTTGAATATCTCAACCCAAGGTTTGACCAAGGGTTGACATTTCAATGTTTCTAGATAAACCTGGATGATCTAGAACCTATCATATTGTTCAATAGACTTAATATAATGAATGAAAGTTAAGATAATGTACTGTTATACTGCCGATTTATTTTCATAAGCATAGCGTAGTCTAAGTCATTCTTGATCTCATATATTCAAATTGAAGTGTTTATTCATTGATTTTCATTATTTGGAATTGTTATATTCTTGGCCATACTTTACTGTTACATGCGTGGAAGTAGCTTAAGTTATACCTGAAGATGCGATCGAGCACTGATTGTGTTCAAGGGCTCTATGCTAATCCCCTCGGCTGATTGCTGGAAACATACTATTTTATAAACCATGGGGTATGATGCTACTGGCGTCGCATTGTGCTGGGAGTACTATTTCTATAAATAAGTGAAGATCCACGACACGACATGACATCCTTGCTTGATATTCCACAGAAATTCACGAAGCACTTGCTCATAAGTATAAGATGCTAAAGTGATGAATATGTGACTTGCTAGTACATTCTCGATATATTCTTATTCATGAAAGGCCAATATCATGTTCTTGTTCTATTCTTGCTAGTTCATTCTTGTTCTCATTCCATCTTATGTGATTATCTTGTTACTTTGATTTAATCGTGTGATCATCGCATTGCATGATTTTACCTTATTTCTTTAGAGCAAAAATAGTAATCACTTTAATAGTGCCTTCATGTTGATGCAAAGATACCTACTAGGCAAGTGTGCTCATTACCTATTTTCAATCTTTTTCAGGAAATGAAAGTGAGTCGGGTTCGGATTCGGATTATTCAAGTAGCGGATCCGAGAGTGATTAAAGATGAGCAAAGACTTAGGAAGTCTATAATGTCTAGATTGAGTCAATGTAATTTTCCTATTTCTTGAGTCTAGTAGAATGAAAGATGATGGAGAGTGGTTGTATTTCGAGTATTGATCGTTTATGAAATAAAGTTGGAGTTTGATTAAATTCTGTGCAATTGCATTTATATGTGTGATTGTATTGCGCTCTAGTCATTCTTGCTTGCAAGAGGCTTACCATGCTGGCTGTTCGCGCTCCCCGAGTGAGTCTTCCGCTGTAATAAAGGCTCGGGGCGTGACACCGAGTCTGTTCAATTCGGGGCTTAATGGGCCTTGGATTTGCCTAAATTTCACATTTTTAGAAATTCTAAACGCCCAGGCTTACACGGTCAGTCCCCAGCCGCTCATCACATAGGCGGTTGAATTTGGGCCGTTCATACATTTTTGGATATTTAGTTGATTTTCTAAATTTCCACCGACAAGCTGTAATACGGTCGGGATATAGCCATTCAACCTCATTGTGCAGTTTGATCTCAGCCGTTCTTCTCCCAGAGTCCTAACATCGTTGATTTTCAGATAATTATCTAATTATCTAATCCATTTTGATTTATCACCGACAAGAAATAAGCGGTTGTTCATTGGCCACACTTATGGATGGAAGGTCTATTAGCAGTCGTTCATCTTATGAGAGTCCAACGACGAGATTTTCGATCGGTTCAATGGATAAATCGATTTATATTTTTTATATTTGAATTTCCATCGATAGGGATAAACGGCCTACTTGTAGACCGCCCAACTTGATGTGTGGTCTATCGGACGACCGTCCAACCGCTGATTTCCGGAGATTTTAAAGGGGTTGTCTCTTCCCACTCATGAATTTATCCCCAACTTTCTCCAACCATTTCTCCGCGAATATTGAACCAAATTTGGTGTCGTTTCTTCTGGTTGAAAGATAATTCAATTATCTCCAACTTTTATTTCATTATCTCGACCTGAAATGGCTTGAAACCCTAATTTTGAGCTAAGACTCCAGGTGCTCTATAAATATACCCTAGAGGCTGGGCTTGAAAAGGGGGGGAGATTTTTGGTCGACGGCGAAGCCCTGCTGAATTCTCGAGCGACCCAAGACCAGGGAGGGGGGCCTTCTACGTCCTTCTAGGCCTCCGATTCAGGGAGTAACTAGTTTTTAGTTTTTGTTTCAATTAGTCCCATCGCGGGTCTCTTCATTGCATGCATACTTTTCTCTTCTTTCCTTCCCACGTTTTTGTCATTCACACTACATTACACACACCCTCCTATGTTTTTTGACACCCCTGGGGGTTTAAAACCCCCCAGGTATTCCCCATTCTTTTTGGTTATGTTCATTCCTTTCCATTCTAGCATTTACTATGCTTCATAGTTCTGATATTGGGTTTTCTCTTGTGTTTTCTACATTCCTTTGCAGGTCAGCGACGCACTAGCACGAGGCCCACCCTTTCTGGCCGACTGGAAAGGGTGGAGGTTGAGCTTTCACATCTTAAGGTGTGGTGGCGTTGGGCGGTTCCATCCTGTCCATCCTAAGGGAAGTGCGGCTGGTATTGCACCGTTTGTTTTATTCCCGCGGCCGGTCCTGAACCGTTCTTCCTCCATCGCACTTCATCCCGCGTTCCACCCCAGCACTGATGAGCGGTCTTTTGAGCGGCCGTGCACCCTTAAGGTGGTTCTTCACGGGCTGCGCATCCCTGTAATGCTGGTTAAAAGTGAGTGTCTCCCTTTTCTTTCCAAGGCACGGCGTGTTCATCACGTTAGAGCCTTGGTGGTGATCACAGGTTTCTACTTCTGTTCCCTTCTACTCCCGTTTTGTTTACTTTCATATTCATATTAGTAAAGGGATTTGAAGGGAGTTTTAAGCTAGTGTGGAGAAGGTAACATCTCCTACCAACAAATTTCTGGCGATCACGGTGGGACACCTAGTGCCCATCGTGTTAGTGATTTGCTGACCCTTTTCTATGCTTCGTTTGTTCCCTTTTCTAGAGTTGTTTTAGGTTGTTTTATGCCTCGCCTCATTTATGCCTCCTGGAGGTTGTGCGGTCCTGTAAGAGCCATCCTAGGTCTTGTGCGTCTATGAAGCGGTCGCCTTTCTCTGCTTCCAGCATTATTTGTTCTGCGAGCCTGCTGCCTTCAGCGGCCCGCCCTTGCCCGTTCATCTTTCCGGCGGCTTGATTCAAGTCGTCCATCCCACTAGCTCAGGTACGTTTCTGCACTTACGCTGGTGATACTTACTGATGTTATGCGATCGTTTTAGGGCCATCAGACAATTTGAACGGCATCTATAGACCGTCCTTCCAGGTGTTCTTCTACTCATGACCTTTCATCCATTACAGTCCTCTTTTCATCCATTACAGTTTCTGTCTTCATCGTTTAGCTGTTTATTACTCCCTGCCATTGAACGGTCTACCCAGGACCATCGCCCTCCCTGCATGGTCTCCCAGAGACCGTTCTTTTGTGGTACAGTGCACTCGAGCCTCCATGTTGATTATCATTTTATATCATGTTATACTATCTTGGTGCTGTTAGTGATCTCCCCTTATGGTCATTATATGTTTGCATGCTTGCTGTCATACCTTTCACATTTTGTTTGATCATTGATTGCCAGTTTTAGGTTAGACTTTGCATGCACTCCAGTGCGCATAGGATTCATGCATATTTATCATCTGTAGTTGCATTCCTACCGAGGTAGGGTTTCCTCTCGTCTCCATACTCCTTGGAGCCGACCAAGGACCTCCATAAGCCCCCGTGAGCCGTGGATTCCCACACGGACGCCGGGTAGGTTGTACCATACCATCCCTCAGTCTAGGGTTTTGCATCCGCAAAAGGGAGAGTCCCTTAGAGTCACCCAGTTTCCAATTCTTATCCTGGTTAGGTACCTTGTGGTTGAGTGATTCATATAGTAATTAACCCACTAAGGTCCTAAAGAGGAACTTATAAAATTTTCATGCATCATTCATAACCTGGGTGTTTAATTGGTTGATTCTTCTCTCATCTCTTCCCTCCATTGTGTGTTGACTCCATATCATTTTGTTAATTAGGCCCATAGACTAGTTCATCTTTGCGTCCCTCTATTTAGTTGCATTTGTCCTAGGTTCATTTCTATCCTTGTATTTCTTTGAAATTCGCTGTATAAAGTCTCCATTTCTCCCATGGAGCACTTCTCTTCTGTCCAGTATTGTTGTGTCCCTGAGGTCATTTGAGTCATTCTGTGGTCACTTGGGTCATTCGACATCATTCTATAGTCATATGAGTTCTGTGGTATTCTTGGTTTTGATAATGGCTAAACACTATTAGTCATTGATATCTTCCACTCTCATGTGATTGACATATGTGATGTTTTTAGTCATGACAGATATGCCCATGAATGGACAAGGAATCAAGTGGCAATGGCCAAAGTGAAAGCTCATTGATCGCGCCCAAGCAAGGATGCAAATCTCATTTCTCTTACAAGCAAAAGTCGACATTTCATATTCGGCTCGTCACCCATCCAAGGTCAATGCACAAAGAAGTATAGCCAAGAGAATCCAAGGTTAAAGACTCAGTTGATACCTTCTAGACTATCAAGGGTGATGCCACAAACATGCATGGGCTGCTAATGGAGTTGAACGATGGAGTTCAAGACTTAACGGACCGACCCGAGTAAGCCCGGGTTCTGCCCAGCTGGCGATCGACCGCCAGCACAGGGGCGGTCGACCGCCCCAGCCAGGGAATCCCAGCTCGAAGTTGGTTCAGCTGTCGGTCAACCGCCAGCCCGTAGCGGTCGACCGGAAATTCCAGTGGCCATCTGTCTATAGTGTTTCTTAGTGGAGGTCGATAGCCAGAAGCTGTAGGTCGACCGCCAGCCCCGATGCAGCCTTGTTTGACTTCGAATTCCACCTCGTGGCCAGCCCCTTTCCATGGATTTGTTTAATCAAACCTTACCTAATCTTCCATGATTTATGGATATGGTCTGCAGGGTGTCTATGAACCAATCAAGGTCTATAAAACTAACACTTGAGGGGTTAGAAACTCTAATGCTTCAAGGTTTCAAGAGAGATCAAGGGAGGCCATTTTCGAGGTACTGTAGCACCTCCGTGAACAGTGTTTCGGGAAGGAGTTCTTCATCCATTCCAAGGCATTCAAGTCAAGATCTGAAGCCATCTCAACCTCCAAGGAAGAAGAAGCAATCAAGGGGTTCAAAGGTGATCTAAACTGCATCCTTCTTCCTCTTCATCAACTCAAGAGGATCAAAAGGAAGATCAAAACTACATCCAACACTCTCTCCATCAACTCAAGGTGATTCAAGTTCATATCTCAATCCAACAACCTCCAAAGAAGAGTAGAAGCAAGAAAGGCTAATAAGGGAGATCAAAGGAGGCTGCAATGGTGTGTTCAAGGGAGAAGAGTTCGAGTACTGTAGCTGTGAACAGTACTCCGGGAAGAAGTTCTTCATCAAATCTCCAAGTGATTCAAGCTACTTTAAAAGAAGATTCAAGCCCTAGCAATCTCAGACAAGATCCTTTTCCTTGAGCATATTTCTTATCTTGTTTCAGTATTTTCATACTTGTTCTTTTCCATTTCATTCAAACATTTGGAACTGAAGATCGTCCCTACCGGTGGTTAGTAGGAAGGCAATCGGAGGTTGTCCGATCTGTGGTGTTGACGTCCCTACCGGTGGTTAGTAGGAAGGCAATCGGTGGTCTTTCCGATTTGTGGTTCAGTACGTGGAACTAGTGGAGCCTCACCGGATTTGGTGAGGGGTGGACGTAGGACTAGGGATTCAGTCCGAACCACCTTAAAATATTGTGTGTTGTGGTTTGTTTGTGTGATTATTTTGTTCTAGATGCATGCTTAGGTTCAAATCGATACATTAGTAATCTTCTTGCTAAGCAAACCACTGTGTCTTTCGTTTAGCTAGTTATATTCCGCTGTGATTTGTTCTATCTAGCTATTTAGAGGGTTCCATTGTAAAAAGAGGGGCAGATCTATTCACCCCTCCCCTCTAGATCCGTTGTCCACTACACAACAAGTGGTATCAGAGCCTAATCTCTCATTATGGGGTCCAACGACCTTGAGGGAAATGGTTGATCAGCGTCTAAGGGTTATTTACATGAAGGACATTCTGTGAATAGGCCTCCTTATTTTACTGGATCTAATTATCCCTATTGGAAACATCGTATGCAGGTGTTCATTCGCGCCCAAGACTACGAACTTTGGCGAGTGATCAGCAAAGGTCCGTATGAGCTTACGGATAATGAGGACTTGTGGACCAAAGAACAGATAAGGCAATCCACTACCAACTGGAGTCCCAAACACATCATGCAATGCTCACTCCATCCAGTTGAATTCTAAAGAGTGGCTACCTGCGCATCTGCAAAACTAATGTGGGACAAGCTAGAGGTAATCTATGAAGGAACCTCTCAGGTACGAGAAACAAAAGCCAACATTTTAGTTTCTGAATATGAAATGTTCCTCATGAAGCATGATGAATCAATTCAAGATATGTATGCTCGATTGACTGTGCTTACTAATAGTTTAACTGATTTGGGAAAGAAATATTCAGAGCAAGAAATTGTAAGGAAAATTCTCAGATCGTTAACTCCAGCATGGCACAGAAAGGCTACCGTGGTTGAAGAATCGAGAGATCTCGCAACTACCAAGGTAGATGAACTCATTGGGTCATTGATGACCTATGAGATCAACCTCAAGAACAAAGAGGCTGAGGCACCTAAGAAGAAGTCCCTAGCTCTTAAAGCAGGACCTAGCGGTCATGTCACTTCTGATGAAGGTGAGGATTCGGCAAGTGAGCGAGAAGAGGATGACGTAGCCATGCTCACACGTAAGTTCAAAAAATTCCTGAGAAAGGAAGGTAAGAGCTTCATGAGAGGAAGGTCAAAGGTAAGAAATGGTTTCAAATCTAATTCTGAAAACTCTAAGAAATTTGACAAAATCATTTGCTATTCTTGCAATAAACCAGGACATTTCAAGAATGATTGTCCCGACAGATTCAGAAAAGCCGACAAATGGAAGGGCAAGAAGAAGAACAAGGCCATGGTGTCCACATGGAGCGATGAAAAGGAAAGTGATGACGGAACTAGCTCCTCGGACAAAGAAAAAGAAGATTTCTGCCTTATGGCCAAAGGTGATGAAGAAACTGAGATAAATTCTCCATTTGAAGATTATACAATTGATGATTGGGAGGATGCATATATACAACTCATGAAAAATATGAAATGTACAAAAAGGAGAATAAATCATTGAAAAAGAAAATTAACTCATTTATGCATGATCATAATATGAATGATAAGAATGCTCTACTTGAGACTAAAATTGAAGATCTTAAGAAAATGATTGAAGATTTGGAGAAGGAAGAAAAGAAATGACTGACTTGGAAACTGAAAATGAGGAATTGAGAAATGAGATTGATAGCATGAAGCTCAAAATGCAAAGCTATGAAAAAGATAGTAAATTGAGCAATGAAAAGTATGAAGTTGTCAAACAAGTCAACATTCAACTTCTTCAAAATATTGAAAACCTACAAAAAGAGTTGAAGGATAAACAACAATCTTTAGAAAAGTTTGTGGATGGAAGAGAAAACCTAGATGCATTGCTAGGTACTAGAATGAATTTCAACAAGGAAGGGTTGGGTTTTGAACCAACAAACAAAAGGCCAATTGGGCTAAAAACTGTCACATTTGTTTCATCTTCCGAAGCTTCCACCTCAAACACAACTCCCACACAAAACCAACAAAAACAAAAGGAGAAAGGGAAAGAAAAGATTGAAGAGGCAGTCACCAACATTCCCAAAAAGCTTGTCCAAAAACCTAAGAAAGGTCGACCTTCCCCGCAGCATAGGTCAACACTTCCTTGGCCATTGCCTGCTCAACCTTCCAGATTTCACCACAATTGGATTGCACACTGATATAGGACAACATCACCATATCTTTGGGAAAATTATGATTTCTGTGTTCATCAATCCCATAGGTGGCAAAACAATCAGTTTCAACCCAAAACCAACCAACAGCCTCAATGGTTTAAGAAGCAAACCTCCTCAAACTTCCACAAAATCCAACAAAGAGCTTCTAAACAAAAAATGAATGTCAAGATGAAAAAGAAAAATCAAATCCCTGCTCTAAGCAAACAAAGCATGAATGTTAAGAAGGTTTGGATTCCAAAAGAAATAGTTTCATGTTTTGAAATTCTGAAAAGCTTGAAGGGACCCAAATTTGGTTGGGTTCCAAACACCATTGCTTAATTGCTTGTGCAGGAATGTCTTGCAGCCATGCATAACAGGTGGTACCTTGATAGCGGCTGTTCAAGACACATGACTGGAGACAAATCAAAATTTTATCTCTTGGAGGAAAAGGAAGGAGGATATGTCACATTTGGAGGAAACAATAAAGGAAAAATCATTGGAACAGGTAATGTAGGTAAGAATCTCTCCAACTCCATTTGTAACGTGTTATTAGTTGAAGGATTGAAATATAACCTGCTTAGTATAAGTCAATTGTGTGATATGGGTCACAAAGTGTTGTTTGACTCTCATGAATTCAGAATTCTTGAACCAAAATCTGACAAAGTAAAATTTTCTGGTAAGAGAGTTAACAATGTTTACATGATTGACTTAGATGATCATGCTCATTTAAATCTTTGTCTTGTTGCACTAAAATCTGAACTTGCATGGATATGGCATCGTAGACTAGGACATGCTAGCTACAATGTCTTGCATAAACTCTTGAAGCATTCAATGGTGAAAGGTTTGCCTGAACTATCCTTTAAACAAGAAAATAAATTGTGTGATGCATGTGCCCTAGGTAAACAAACTAGAAAATCATTCAAAGGAAGATCTGAAAATACATCATCCAAACCACTCGAGCTAATTCATATGGACCTATTTGGCCCAACCAGAACTGCTAGCTTAAGTGGTAGAAAATATGGATATGTCTTGATGGATGACTTTTCTAGGTTCACATGGATTTTCTTTCTCACACACAAAAATGATACTTTTGATGAGTTTCAGGCACTCTACATGAAGATAAAGCAGGATGGTGAGTTTAAAATTTCCAAGATTCAATCTGATCACGGTGGTGAATTTAAAAATGCTAACTTCTATAACCTTTGCAGGGCCGAAGGGATTTCACACCGATTTTCTTCACCAAGAACGCTAGAGCAAAACGGTGTGGTTGAAAGGAGAAACCGGACACTTGTAGAGATGGCAAGAACCATGCTTGCTGAACGGCAACTTCCAAGGAGGTTTTGGGCTGAAGCGGTAAACTTGGCATGTTACATGTTGTGCATCCCTTGGTTTTGATGATGACAATAGGATATGTTTGATTAATCAAGTTCTATATTGTTTCATAACAAATACAAGTGGTTTGATTGTTCCTTCAAAGTATTGGACTCATGACTATTTGATGATGACAAACAATGTTTCTGATCAACTCAATATAAATCTGATAGTTCAATTTATTTCTGATAAGTTAAGTAATTTCAGGTCCACTGAAATCCAAGTGGAATCAACAAATCAGAAGAAGTGTCAAAGGCCGCTTGTCGACCAGGGAAGTGGTTATGGTCGACCAACGAACCCAGCCAGAAACGTTTCAAGTCATCCGTCTTCTGCATGTGCCTTGGCTGTCGACCAAAGCCCCACTTCTGGTCGACCACAGAACAGCCAGAACATCAGACAGAACTGACGGCCATCTGTAATTCGCCCCTTGTCGACCAGCGACAAGGCTGTGGTCGACCACGGGGGACGCGAGTGTCAGCCAGAATGGAACCGCCATCAGGACACTGCTTGTTGTCGACCAGGGACAGTGTCATGGTCGACCACGGGCGTTATAGCGTCCAGAACCGAACTGTAACCGAATTCCGTTTTGGTTCCTTAAAACCTGCAGATTGTTGTTGCAGGTTGTTGGGCAGTTCAAATGATGAGATTCCGCACGGGAATCAAGGAGAGAATCGTGCTTAGAAGTGGTCAAACTTATTGTAGTCATCGGATTTAACCTTCTCCCTGCTTTTTAGCAGATTGATGTGCGATCTGAATTTTGAGCGGGAAAAGCTTCAGACTTGGAAAAGAATCTGCATAAAAGTAGAAGGCCACGGATCGCGAAGGCAAGCACATAGAGGGAGCATAGAATCGAAGCTAAGAAACACACCTACATCACAGGACGAAGTAGCTCACCATCAATCAGAAATCTGCAGAAGACTGAAGGCATTCTCATTTGCTGCAGAAGAAAGACTGGGCTTCAAGCTGTGCGACCTCCAGCAACAAAGCAGCTGAAGGCATCCGATTGGAAGCTCTACAGGGAGTCTAGTCTTGTTATTTATGTGATTAAGTCCCAGGCTGAATTCTTTACTTTGTTACAAAAGTCCATATTCAGTCCTGTTGCATCATCCCACCTCCACATCATTTCTATTCATCCTTACACCAAGTGTCAAGCTGTGAGGCAGCGGATTCAAGCTGTGTGTCAGCTGGTACAAGCTGTGTGTCAGCAGGAACAAGCTGTGTGACAGCAGTGTCTTGTGTTTTGATTGAGATCAGAGGTTCTCATTAGTGAAGCCTTGCTTGAGTTAAGCAAGGGGTGGATGTAAGTCTCGGGAAGAGACTGAACCACCTTAAAAATCCTATCTTGTGGTTTGCTTATGTGTGTGTGTGCTTTTCTATGTGTTTGTTTTCTTCACTGATATCAACATCAATTCTGTAATTCGTTAATCACCTGCAACTCACTTAGCCAATAGATATTAAATCTGAAAAAGGGGGAAAGATCTATTCACCCCCCCTCTAGATCTATTCAGTCCGTACTCAACACGTGGTATCAGAGCCAGACTCTCCAAAAATGTGGTCTAACAACCAGGAGAGGCCTGCCGGACTGAACTCTAGAAGTTTAATGGCTGAGGGACACTCAGTAACTAGACCACCATATTTCGATGGAAATGATTTCTCATACTGGAAAAATCGTATGTAGGTGTTCTTGAGAGCACAAGATCATGAGATGTGGAGAGTAGTAAGCCGAGGACCCTACGAGCTGCCCGATGATGAGGATACCTGGACCAGAGAACAAGTCAGAAAATCAACCATCAACTGGGGAGCCATGAATGTAATGCAATGCGCACTACACCCCACGGAGTTCTCACGAGTTTCACAATGTGCAACGGCCAAGGAAATGTGGGATCGACTAGTAGTAATCTATGAAGGTACTTCAGAGGTAAGGGAGTCAAAAGCAAATATGCTAGTTTCAGAATATGAAATGTTTAGAATGAAAACTGACGAAAATATTTCTGAAATGTATGCTAGACTAGTGCAATTAACGAATAGTTTAAAAAGTCTAGGGAAAACCTACAAGGAACAGGAATTAGTAAGGAAGATCCTAAGATCCCTCACTCCTATGTGGCATACCAAGGCCACAGTAATTGAGGACTCAAAGAACCTCACAACTATGACTGTGGATGAACTGGTAGGTTCCCTAATGGCATATGAGGTCAACCTAAAGAGAAAGGAAGATGAGGGCAAGAAAAAGAAGCAGCTCGCCCTGAAAACTAAAGTAGGCACCTCTGAATTATCTGACACTGATAACTCATCTAGCACAGGTGATGAAACTGGCGAACTAGCCATGTTAACAAGAAAGTTCAGAAGGTTCCTGCGGAAGGAAGGTAAGGGATTTAAAAATCCTAAGGGCACGGTAAGGAAATCATCCCGGTTTAAGTTTGACAAAAACAAAGCTTCATCTAACAAGCTTGTTTGCTACAACTGCAGGGAGCCAGGACACATGAAGGCAGAATGTCCAGAGGCTCCTAAGAAATCAAGCTACAAGTGGAAAGGCAAGAAACCAAAGGCAATGATAAGCATATGGAGCGAGGAAGAGGAAAGCAGCGAAGAGGAAACAACCTCCGAAGAAGAAGAAGGAAACACATGTTTAATGGCCAAAGGAGACAGCAACGATCTTGAGGTGACCTCCCCTTTTCAAGATTTTTCTAGCTCAGATTGGGAAGAAGTCTACTCAGACTTACTTGATGCATATGAAAGAATTAGAAAGGAAAATAAGAGTTTGAAGAAAAAACTTAATCAGGTCAACAATGACAGCATCCCATTTGTCAACAGAACTGAACTAGAATTAGAAATCACCACCTTGAAAAATAAGCTGAAACAATACGAGACAGATGAAGAAACTGTCAAAGGGCTGTTAGAAGAAAATGAGTCACTGAAAAACACAATTGATGAGGTAAAATTAAAGACTCAAGAAAGTGAACAACAAACTAAGGAAACTCAAGAAAGAAACAACTCACTCAAGGAGGAAAACTGTAAACTTCTGGAAGAAATAGAAAGAATCCAGAGTGAACTGAAAAACAAACAGGAAACCTTGGAAAAAATGACTAAAGGTCAAGAAAACTTAAATGCTGTCTTGGGAATAAAAGTAAACTTTCAAAAAGAAGGATTAGGATACAATCCTACGGCTAAAAAGGAATTCCAAACAAAAACCATAACTGGGACTGCTGACTCAAAAGGAAAAGGGCCCCTAATCAATCTATATCAAAACAAACAAGAGGATGTAGCTGAATGCTCCTCCAAAAGGAATAATGTCACCAAGGAAGAGAGAAACATTAAAGAGAAAACAGTCAATCAACATAAGCTTAAAAATAATAGACAAGAAACTCAAATTCACAGAAATAACCAAACAAACCAAGCACTAAATCAAGTTAAAAGACATAAATCTGAAAAACAAGGTGTCTGGAGACAGGCTGGTCGACAACCGACCCCTCCTCTGTCGACCAGAGGATCTGCCAGAACAGGCGCTGGCGTCTGGAGAAGCAGTGGTCGACCACAGGCACACCAGATGTCGACCATGACCAGACACGCAAACAGAAACCACAGATTTTCTCAGGTGAAACAAAATGAAAATTGGAAATCAAAAAGGTGGATTCAGATTAAAGAAACATTAGAACAAAAGCCACCCAATCTGAACAAGTTCAGAAACGAAAAATTAAAATGCTCTAACAAAATCTGGGTTCCCAAAGGATTGTTACAGCAATTTCATAATTTTACAAGGTATCTTGGACCCGGGTATCATTGGGGTCCAAAAATTTCTGTGTAATTCATGATGCAGGAATGTCTGGCAGCCATGCACAATAAGTGGTACTTAGATAGTGGTTGCTCAAGACACATGACGGGAGACAAGACCAAGTTCTTCCAACTAAGCTCAAAAGATGGAGGCTATGTGACCTTTGGAGGAAATAACAAAGGTAAGATCATTGGGACAGGTAAAATAGGTAAGAACTCCTCTAACTGTATTGAAAATGTACTGCTGGTAGATGGACTGGAATATAATTTGCTGAGCATCAGTCAGCTTTGCGACAAAGGCCATAAAGTAATATTTGACTCCAAGATCTGCAAGATTATTGAACCAAATTCAGAAACAGTCAAGTTTATGGGCCAGAGAGTAAACAATGTCTACATAATAGACTTGGATGATCCAGCCCACTCCAACCTGTGCCTAACCGCCAAGAAAGAGGACCTGACCTGGCTGTGGCACCGAAGGCTAGGGCATGTTAGCTATAGGGTGTTGCATAAACTTGTGAAGAATAAGATGGTTCTTGGTTTGCCTGAAATTTTGTTTGCTCAAAATGTCAAAGTATGTGAATCATGTACCCAAGGTAAGCAAACAAGAAAATCATTCAAAGGTAGAACTGAAAGTCAATCTTCTAGACCACTAGAACTTGTGCACATGGACCTTTTTGGCCCAACAAGAACTGCTAGTCTTAGTGGTAAGAGGTACGGTTATGTACTAGTTGATGATTTCTCTAGATTCACATGGGTAATATTTCTATCTCATAAAAGTGATGCTTTTTCTGAGTTTCAGGAATTCTACAAAAGAATGAAGCAGGATGGCAAGTTCAAAGTGTGTACAATCATATCTGACCATGGGGGAGAGTTTGAAAATTCTGACTTTGACTTATTCTGCAGAAACAAGGGCATAACCCACAAATTTTCCTCACCAAGGACTCCAGAACAAAATGGAGTTGTGGAGAGAAGGAACCGCACTCTTGTCGAGATGGCTAGAACCATGCTGGTTGAAGCTAAACTTCCAAGGAGATTTTGGGCAGAGGCAGTCAACACAGCATGTTACATTGTAAACCGAGCAATGGTAAGACCGGCTAGTGAAAATACACCATATGAAATGTTCAAAGGTTTGCAAGGAAGAAGAAGATGGAGAATTTCTGAATGACAAAGAAGAACCGATGGAGAATGAAGAAGCACAGAATCAAGAAAGCAATCAAGGTAATTCCAATGATCAAACCGAAGGAGAGGTCAACTCAGGTAACAATCTTGAAAACTTAAGACTTCTTAGAGATCATCCCATAGAAAACATCATTGGTGGAATTCATGATCCTAGGAAGACTAGATCTCAATTAAAAGAAATCAATGAACTAGATCAACTTGCACTTGTGTCCCAAATAGAGCCCAAATCAGTAGAGGAAGCATTAAAAGATGACTCATGGATAAATGCTATGCATGAAGAACTAAATCAATTTGAAAGAAATCAGGTGTGGAGTCTTGTCCCTAGACCTTCATCTCACCCCGTTATTGGAACCAAATGGGTCTATAAAAACAAGCTAAGTGAAGAAGGGGTTGTAATGAGAAACAAGGCTCGGCTGGTGGCTAAAGGGTACAACCAGGAATTTGGGGTTGATTTTGAAGAATCATATGCTCCAGTTGCTAGATTAGAAGCCATCAGGATATTGTTAGCCTTTGCAGCATCTCATGGAATCAAACTACAACAAATGGATGTAAAAAGTGCATTTCTAAATGGAATAATAAAAGAAGAAGTCTATGTGGAACAACCCCCTGGTTTTGAAAATGATGAACTTGCTAATCATGTTTTCAAATTGCATAAAGCTTTGTATGGATTAAAGCAGGCTCCACGGGCTTGGTATGAAAGGTTGAGCTCCTTCCTCACCAAGAAGGGATACATAAGAGGTAAAATTGATCAAACATTGTTTTCCAAGACCCAAGGTAAGCATATACTAATTGTACAAATCTATGTGGATGATATTGTGTTTGGATCTACCGAAGCTTCTTTATGTACTGAATTTGCAAACTTAATGACCAATGAGTTTGAAATGAGTTTAATGGGTGATTTACAGTTTTTTCTTGGATTGCAGATCGTACAATGTAGAGAAGGATACTTCATAAATCAATCCAAGTACATAAAGGAGATGCTGAAAAAGTTTGGCATGGAAAGCTGCAAACCAATTGAGTCACCCATGGGTACAAATGCAACATTGGAAGCTGATGTAAAAGGTAACATGGTAGATGCCAAGAAATACAGAGGTATGATCGGGTCCCTGCTATATTTAACTGCTTCAAGGCCAGATATTCAGTTTAGTGTATGCATGTGTGCTAGATATCAGTCTAGCCCTAGAGAATCACATTTAGGGGCTGTCAAGCGTATCCTTCGATACATTGCCGGCACCCAAGAATTGGGTTTATGGTATCCTACTTACTGCAAACTAGATTTGATTTCATATTCAGATGCTGATTATGCTGGTTGCAAAATTGATAGGAAGAGTACTAGTGGTTATTGTCAAATATTAGGTGGATGTTTAATATCATGGGCGTCTAAAAAAACAGCATTCTGTGGCACTCTCCACTGCTGAGGCTGAGTATGTCGCAGTAGGGAGCTGTGGTACACAGGTTTTGTGGATAAAACATCAACTCCAAGACTACAATGTAGATCTTGGATGTGCACCTATTTTCTGTGACAACACTAGTGCTATTAATTTGTCTAAAAACCCCATTCAACACTCTAGGACAAAACACATTGAGATCCGTCATCACTTTCTAAGAGATGAGGTCTCCAAAGGAAATTTCATGCTTCATTTTGTAGAAACTGAAAAACAACTGGCAGACATTTTCACAAAACCCCTTAACAATGACAGATTTTCAACTCTAAGAAGGGAGTTAGGAATTTGTAGAATTTCTCCTGAAAATTCTTGAAATAATCATATTCATGTGTACACTGCATAGATTCTGTCATTTCTGTCTAAGTTATGTCAACTAGGTCTCTAGTACTGGTCAAGTTTTTGAGTTTGGAAGTCTAGTGTCGGGTGCTACTTCAGCAAGTTCTACAGAATACTGGTTCTCTACGGCTCATCTCTTGTGGTCGACCACAGACAAGGCGCTGGTCGACCAAGGCATCAGGACAGGAAATAGTTGGTTCTATGACTTCGCAGTTGTCGACCACAGGCAAGGCGATGGTCGACCAAGGCATCAGGACAGGAAATAGTTGGTTCTGTGACAGCACAGAGGTCGACCAAAGGCAACTCTATGGTCGACAGAGGATCTGAACAAGGGAAAATGGATCTAAAAAGGCTACTGGCTCTGCTAGGAAATCCTCTGATCTAAGTGAACTTTTGTGCTCAGTTTCTTCACTCATTCATCCTTATCCATACTTCCCATCCCTTGTGTCTCTATATCTCTTCATGGCCAACATTTTTTTTTCTTCAGCAAGGACTCATAAATTGAGGGGGAGAAAAAGTGTAAACTCATTCCTTGATAAAACATTGAAAAACCTAACCATATCCTTCAATAAAATCACCAAGGTAATCAGTAAGAGTAGAGGTTGAGTGTAGTAATGAGAATTTGAACTGTACTACTGTAATAAATTCAAACCATAACTATGACTCTGTCACAAGATTTTGAGGACTTATGATTTTTAGTAATGAGACTGTTTCTCTACCTGTGTTTGTGCTGAACAGTAAAAATAAACTTAAATTTAACATGTATGTACATGGAATACGCCATAATTCTGCCTTCATGGTAGAGCAATGGATTGAGGTCTGAGAAACTACTGTTCTCCATCTCAAAGCAAAAAAAAAAAAATTAGCTGAAAAATAGATGGGAGACCAGTGTGTCATGAAGATCCAATCTAACTCTGCTGATATTGATTGGGCATACTGAGTAACTGGGGATATTGGCGTCTGATAAACGTATATCCTCACGGATAAAAGGTGTGTCCCAGTCATTTGTGGAATGGTTAGGCATGCTAAGTAGCCGGGGTTTCTGGCGTGTACAAAGCGTGTCTCCTCGTGTAGAAAAGCATGTGATCAACCTGACCACAGCTCTCAAATGATTCAAAAAGAAAAATTTAAAGCATCACAAAGGCAGAGAAAATGGTTGACCTAAAGCATAGCATGCAAATACAAGCTTAAAAACACTCTTCAGCTAGCATAGTTAGTCCAATTATCTCTTGAAATATATTATAAGTTCAAGGAGTCATGTGAAAGAAATTGGATATGGGGAGTCAATTTATTGGTGCAATACTTTCAAATTCATTGAACCACTATACCCACTCTATTTGGTCACAAGGTGGTCTTTGCATAAGGGTGGAAAGGTTCCATAAGTGTTCTGTTAAAGAAAGGGCGTACACTTTAATACCTTCCAAAAAGTTGAGTAATGCTGATTAAATCCTGACCGCTCGTTTTCTGCATCGTGATGGTTCACTGTCCCAGTTCCTTTAAGACCCAGCCCTACTGCCCTATCCTATAAATTGCCACGGCTGGGTCCCTATTTTTTCTCATCCGCCGCCCTGTACTTCTTTCGCATTCTTCCTCTCCCGTTCTCTCTCGCCTTTCTCTCGCATCCCTCCACCATGTCTCCAAAGCACGCTCCGCGGTCTACCATGAGAACACGAGAGAAGGCCCCTGCTGAATCCTCGACGCCGTCCAAGCGTTCCAAGCCAAGGGCTGCGCAGGGTCCACCATCGGCCCCTCAAAAGTCGACCACGGCTGAGGCGGCTGACTCAGGCAGGAAGGTACCAGCTTCAGAAGAACCCATCGTCCATCCAGTGTCAGGAGTTCTCAAGCCACGGACCGTTCTGCCACCAAGGATTGTTGATTTCTCTGATGAGAAGCTGATGAGATGTTCCCAGAACTACTGCCAATTTTTGAAGCTCAAGAGTGGACAGCGTTTGTCTCGGCACATACTCAGTATTCGCCTCAGCTTGTGCAAGAATTCTACCACAACTTGCAAATAGTGGATGGTCAGGTCTACACCGTAGTTCACGGCATCGTCATCCGCCTCGACGTCAAACTGCTCCACAAAGCGTTGAAGATTCCCAGACATGGCGCCGTCTTCAATCCTGAGGATTTTGACTTCCGAGCTGCATACACCGTCGTCACTGGCCAGCCAGCTCCTGAGGTTCTCCCTAAGTATCTGAATGCCAACACCTTCCCTCCTCTTCATAGATTGCTTCATCACATTCTTACCACCATTATCCAACCAAGAGGAGGCGCCAGAGATCAAGTAAGTCGCCTCCATCTATTTTTGCTCCATGGCCTCATCACTTGTCAACCCATTCGCCTCATCACGCTCATCCTAAACACCTTCCAAAACATCCTACATTACCCCCAGAATTCTCTTCCATTTGCTGCCCACATATCTGCCATTCTGGAAGCAGCAAAAATACCATTTCCCCATGCTCCGCGCATTGTACTTTCCAAATGGCACATCTACAACTTTCACTTCGTGACCACATTTTTGGGGTTTAAGAAGGTAGGAGACCAAATTCAGCGCACTCTACCATCCAAGGGCAAATCCACGGCTCCATTGCCACCCTCTTCTCCACCACATACACCTATACAAGTTAGTCCTACTGTCACACCTTCACCTGTGGTGCCTCAAGCTACCCCTACTACCACCACTACTGCCCATCCTTCAGCTTCCCTTTCTATAGTGCCCTAGCATCCAGGCATTGCTGCCACTCATGCTCAATCTACTTCTGTTCCACCTACCCAAGTTCCATCTCATTCTGTTCCACCTACCCAAGTTCCACCTACATCCACTCCTTCTACTTTTGCTCCACCACCATCCTTCACATCCAACACTGAGTCTCACGGAGTGCTTCTCCAGATAGCATCTCAGTTGTCCTCTCTCACCACCCAATTCCATTCCTTTCAAGAGAATATGAATGCTGCCACCGGGCGCCTGGAGCAGAAAGTCCAAAGGCTGGAACAACAGATGGAGGCCAGGTTCATCAAGCAAAAGGAATACACTGACCATGCTAGTTCTCGGTTCAACAGACTAGTTGGCACCTTAGGTCAAGTGTCAGAAGAAATGGGAAACCGCATAGAGTTCACCACCAAGCAGAATGAAAAGTATCACAATGCTACTATCTCCGAGATCCAGAAGCTCAGGCTCTCTTATGCCCACATTGTTGACAAGCTGGATCGCATGGCAGAGAACGTGAAGCCAGAGACCTCCTCATCCTCCTCAGAGGGATTGTTCAAATGATCTTCTTTTTGCTGTTGACAAAGGGGGAGATAGGACTTTATGTGTCATTGTGTGTCTAGTTGTGTGTCTAGATGTGAGTCTAGATTGTCAAGTTTACTTTGTCTACGTGTCCTTAGTGTCTTAATTCTTTTTTTTGAGTCTCTCATGTAAGTAGTGCTATAGTTTTTGAAAGGCACATCAAACGAATTGTCTGAATGAAATCTGTGCTATGATAGCCTTGAATGCAATATCAAATGAAGTTTATAGTCTGTTGTTTGTCACAATGACTCATGGTTGTCATCATCAAAAAGGGGGAGAATGTTGTGCATCCCTTGGTTTTGATGATGACAATAGGATATGTTTGATTAATCAAGTTCTATATTGTTTCATAACAAATACAAGTGGTTTGATTGTTCCTTCAAAGTATTGGACTCATGACTATTTGATGATGACAAACAATGTTTCTGATCAACTCAATATAAATCTGATAGTTCAATTTATTTCTGATAAGTTAAGTAATTTCAGGTCCACTGAAATCCAAGTGGAATCAACAAATCAGAAGAAGTGTCAAAGGCCGCTTGTCGACCAGGGAAGTGGTTATGGTCGACCAACGAACCCAGCCAGAAACGTTTCAAGTCATCCGTCTTCTGCATGTGCCTTGGCTGTCGACCAAAGCCCCACTTCTGGTCGACCACAGAACAGCCAGAACATCAGACAGAACTGACGGCCATCTGTAATTCGCCCCTTGTCGACCAGCGACAAGGCTGTGGTCGACCACGGGGGACGCGAGTGTCAGCCAGAATGGAACCGCCATCAGGACACTGCTTGTTGTCGACCAGGGACAGTGTCATGGTCGACCACGGGCGTTATAGCGTCCAGAACCGAACTGTAACCGAATTCCGTTTTGGTTCCTTAAAACCTGCAGATTGTTGTTGCAGGTTGTTGGGCAGTTCAAATGATGAGATTCCGCACGGGAATCAAGGAGAGAATCGTGCTTAGAAGTGGTCAAACTTATTGTAGTCATCGGATTTAACCTTCTCCCTGCTTTTTAGCAGATTGATGCGCGATCTGAATTTTGGGCGGGAAAAGCTTCAGACTTGGAAAAGAATCTGCATAAAAGTAGAAGGCCACGGATCGCGAAGGCAAGCACATAGAGGGAGCATAGAACTGAAGCTAAGAAACACACCTACATCACAGGACGAAGTAGCTCACCATCAATCAGAAATCTGCAGAAGACTGAAGGCATTCTCATTTGCTGCAGAAGAAAGACTGGGCTTCAAGCTGTGCGACCTCCAGCAACAAAGCAGCTGAAGGCATCCGATTGGAAGCTCTACAGGGAGTCTAGTCTTGTTATTTATGTGATTAAGTCCCAGGCTGAATTCTTTACTTTGTTACAAAAGTCCATATTCAGTCCTGTTGCATCATCCCACCTCCACATCATTTCTATTCATCCTTACACCAAGTGTCAAGCTGTGAGGCAGCGGATTCAAGCTGTGTGTCAGCTGGTACAAGCTGTGTGTCAGCAGGAACAAGCTGTGTGACAGCAGTGTCTTGTGTTTTGATTGAGATCAGAGGTTCTCATTAGTGAAGCCTTGCTTGAGTTAAGCAAGGGGTGGATGTAAGTCTCGGGAAGAGACTGAACCACCTTAAAAATCCTATCTTGTGGTTTGCTTATGTGTGTGTGTGCTTTTCTATGTGTTTGTTTTCTTCACTGATATCAACATCAATTCTGTAATTCGTTAATCACCTGCAACTCACTTAGCCAATAGATATTAAATCTGAAAAAGGGGGAAAGATCTATTCACCCCCCCTCTAGATCTATTCAGTCCGTACTCAACATTACATTATCAACCGCTCTATGGTAAGGCCACACACCAAAAAGACTCCTTATGAGTTACTAAAAGGTAAAAATCCCTCTCTCTCACATATGAAAGTGTTTGGATCGAAATGCTTCATTCACAACAATGATAAAAGAGACTTAGATAAATTCGAGCCCAAGAGCGATGAAGGTATATTCCTTGGATATTCTGATAGATCTAGGGCTTATAGAATTTACAATATCAAAAATCAAACTGTGGAAGAATCACCACATGTTTCCTTTGATGAATATCATGATTCTAACAATGATAACTCTTGCAGGAAAAATGATGAAGATGGGAATTCCTAAGCATAAAGGACAAGAGTGATCCTCCACAATAAGAAATAAAAGAAGATGGTGACCTAACTGAATCAAGCAATGCAAGGGATCAAGCTCCAGGAGAAGGTAACGATTCTACAAATATTAGAATTCTTAAGGATCATCCCTTGGAGAATGTCATTGGTAGCTTGAATGACCCACCTAGAACTATGTCACATTTTAAAATTGTGGAAGAATCAGATCAACTTGCTCTTGTCTCGTAGCATGAACCCAAAAATATTGATGATGCTTTAAAAGATGAAAACTGGATAAATTCCATGCAAGAAGAGCTAAACCAGTTTGAGAGAAACAAAGTTTGGCATCTTGTTCCTAGACCTTCATCACAATCTGTCATAGGCACTAAATGGGTCTTTAGGAACAAACTAAGTGAGGATGGCTAGATAATAAGAAATAAGGCTAGATTGGTGGCTCAAAGGTATAATCAAGAGTTTGGGGTAGACTTTTATGAATCTTATGCCCCAATTGCTAGACTCGAAGCTATCAGAATTTTACTTGCCTTTGCATGCTCCCTTAGAATAAAGCTTTATCAAATGGATGTCAAAAGTGCTTTCTTGAATGGCTTGATCAAAGAAGAAGTCTACGTTGAGCAGCCCCCTGGCTTTGAGAATTCTAACAATGCAGATTTTGTATACAAGCTAGGCAGGGCACTCTATGGACTTAAGCAAGCACCAAGAGATTGGTATGAGAGACTAAGCTCGTTCTTCATTGGAAAAGGGTACACACGAGGTAAGGTAGATCAAACACTTTTCACCAAGAAGTAAGGTAAGAACATCTTGATTGTTCAAATTTATATTGATGATATTGTGTTTGGTTCTACTAAATCTGAATTGTGTGAGGAATTTGCTAACCTCATGACTAGCGAATTTGAGATGAGCCTAATGGGAGAACTCCAATTCTTTCTCGGTTTGCAGGTCAACCAAGGACAAGATGGCTGCTTCATAACTCAAGCCAAATACATCAAGGAGCTGCTGAAAAGATTTGACATGGCTAACAGCAAAATCATTGCAACTCCTATGAGCACCACAACATCACTGGATTCGGATGAAAATGGCAAATTAGTGGATGCAAAGATCTATAGAGGTATGATTGGCTCTTTGCTTTATTTGACTGCATCCCGACCAGATATCCAGTTTAGTGTATGTCTTTGTGCTAGATTTCAAACTAGTCCTAGATAATCCCATTTGACTGCCGTCAAACGTATCCTTCGATATCTTGCCGGCACTCAAGATTTGGGATTGTGGTATCCATCATCATGTGATTTAACTCTTATATCTTATTCTGATGCGGACTACGATGGATGCAAGCTGGATCGCAAGAGTACTAGTGGCTATTGCCAGTTTCTAGGCGGGTGTTTAGTTTCTTGGGCCTCCAAGAAATAACACTCGGTTACCCTCTCAACCGCGGAGGCAGAATATGTTGCTGCGGGGAGCTGTGACACCCAAGTGTTGTGGATTAAACACCAACTCCAAGACTACTTGGTGGATCTTGGTTGTGTCCCGATTCTGTGTGATAACACTAGTGCTATCAACCTTGTAAAAAATCTAGTCCAGCACTCTAGAACTAAGCATATTGAGATTAAACATCACTTCATTAGAGATAAGGTCAGTAAGAAAAATTTTGAACTGCACTTCATTGATACTCTAAATCAAATTGCTGATATTTTCACCAAGCCCTTGTGTAATGACAGGTTTTCAACACTCAGAAGGGAGCTTGGTCTTTGCCGACCTCCGGCAAATAAGAATTTGAAATGATGATCATGTTCAATTTAGTGTGTGTTTTTGTAGATTGGTGTTTCATGCATTGTTGATATGTCAATATGTCATTCTGCATATGTGTCGCATTGCATGTAGATGCATAATAATGAATTGAGTTCATGTTCATAATGCATTGTATGGTTTGTGTAGCATCATTCTTGCATGGCCATGGTATATCAAATGTTGATGTATGGAAGGGCAGGCTATGCTTGTCACGAAGCACTCAATATGCGTGAGGTTTCACCTCCGCCAAGTACCATGTGTCAATGTCGCATATAGGCCATATAGTAAGGGGGAGTTATCCTTGTGCAACATTCATGCATATGTTTCATCTTCGTTCTGTTACATTTAATAAGTGTACAACCAGGTGTTGGGTCATGCATGTCATGTCAACCCCTGTATGTTTCAGGTCATTCTCCTCTTGACAGTTATCATTACACTTGCTTGCAAACATCACTCCTTCGCGCATTCATTGCATATTCTTAGGGGGAGTCGTGTTGTTTTTCTTGGGTCATTCATCCTTTTTATATCTAAACCTCAATGGCCTCTAGTGTGAGAATATGTTCAAGAGACAGACATCACTACGGTGTAAGAGCTTTCTATTATATGAACTAATGTTTGTCCATTCAATGAAAATGGTTCAGATTTAATGATTTCCTTGTAGTTCTGATATATCTTGTTTGAAATCATCTATGATCTATAGTTTTAATAGACCTTAACTAGAGATTGCATATTATGCTTTGAATGACTATCCCGATATCTGAAAATCTAGACTTCATGACAATCTTGGTGATACTCTAGAGCTTAGTATTGTTTCTAAACATCTTGATGAGCTGGAATTCTTGAACATCAGTTAGCAGAGCAATGATAGTGTTGCACAGAGAAATATGTCCCGTCACCAAATCAAGTGACGAATGATATGTCATGATGTGCCCCTGTTATCTCTGTCTTACTTGTGGATGGGCATAAATCCCACACAATCACAAGAGAATAATTATGTGAAAACAGGGAGAATAATGATGATTAATGCATAAATAAGGGGAAGAAAAGCTTGCACGTGGTGCAAATATGGAGATGTGATCGCCAGAGGGGTTACCTTAATAATAATAAGAGGGAGATCGCGAATACCTGGTGAAGATTGAAACGTGGGATGATGTGAAGTTCCTTCCTCCTTCTTCAATCGGCCGGCCGATGAGAAGGGTTATTCTTTTGATTACCTTGCAAAAAAGACAATGAAACAACAAAGCAAAAGAGGGGATCATCCAATGCAAGTAGTATCAATCCAAAGATGAAGTTAAGATGAGAAAAAGACCAAACATGCGCACCTTATTATTTTAGTTTTAAAACCCCTAAAGAGGAATTAGGGAGAGAGGAGATATGTGATAAATCTAATGCAAACGTGAAAAGGAGAAAAAGGAAAAGGACTGATGATGGAATTGATTAATGCAAAACGTAAAAAGGAGCACAGTGGATGATCGGTTGATGAAGACAAAACAAAGCAAACGAAATAAAAGAGAACCCTGCTGTCCCTGTTGACAGTAAAGGGAACCAAGGATGGACGTGGTTGACCGGATGAGGAAGCAGAGGAAGCCGAAGTCTTCCTATCAAGCACACGACAGTAAGGAAGCAGAGGCTCTGAACCTTGAACCTCTGGAACGTCTGGAGCTTTTCTAATCTCTTCAACCTCTGGAGTCGTCAACCTCTGCCTCGATCGACCAGATCATGATTTTATAGGATTTCAGTGGGAGATAAGCTCGGGTTTGGTAAGATAAGGATAGGCAATGTTCAAAGAAGGCAGGACTCTACCTCCAATTCGAGCAAGGAGACTATTGGAGGCAGGACTCTATACAGGAAAGAGGAGTTAAAGCAGGACACGAAAGGTGAAACACGACCTTGCGAAGGGCGTCAAATCAAGAATTGACGACCTACATCAAGACGTTACTCAAAACACGACCTCTCCCAAGGGCGTCACTTCTTGGATTTAATTTTGGCAATAAAACTTACTTTATTTGAAAATTATGAGAACACGCCTATGATTGAGGCGTTAATTTAAAACACGCCCTGAGGAAGGACGTTAACCAATAATTAAATTGATTTTGAATTTACTTTAAAACTGGATAATACCAGGAATTGACGCCCTGACATTTAGTCGTCCTTTCTTGAGAAAACGCCCTAGATAAGGTCGCCATTTAAATAACGCCCCTCTTCAGGTCGCGAATCATAAAATGCAAAAATAAATCAAAACCACACACAAGAAAATAGAAAAACTTCATATTATGAATATATTGAAGTTCACTTGGGGCGTCATCATAGTGACATGAGATTTGATCAACATAGCGTCATTTTTGGCGTGTCTACAGCTGCACCGCCTTGGCGTCTGCTTTGGAAGGGAGTGAGACGAAATGGAGGAAAGTGCAACAAATGGAATGAAGTGGAGCGAACTGATAAGTAGATGCCAAGGTGTGATGTGACACGTCTCAGACACTAAGCAATGGAAATCTTTCCAAGATTCAAAGTGAAACAACTCCGAGTGATCCCAAGAAGGCATCAATTTGCTGGATAAAGGAGACTAAGCTAAACAAGTAAAATGTAAGGCAAAAGGTGTGCGCGCGGGCACGATAGGGAAAGGCCATTGGAGAGCGGTTACCAGCCAACGTGGACGTGCTACAACCAAGGTAGATTTGTAGAAAAATAAAGAGAATTGAGATGGAGATCCAACAAAGGGACATTTTCAAGGAATCAGCCTGAGCAGCTTCAGATAGAACAAAGTACTTGATTTGGAATGGAATATCTCATGTCAACTCAATAAAGAGCGAGTGACCTTCATTATTGCCATAATATGAAGATTTTCAGCATGAAACTCAAAGTCCTACATGATGCATGCTGGGCTGAAAGAAAAGAATAAAACAAACTAAAAATAGAAAATAATCAAGGATAATATTGTTAAGCCATCCAGATTTGGTCAAGAATCCAGATCTCTGAGCTAACACTAAGTCGAAGCCTGTTTGTCCGCGTATCAACTCAGAAAGTGGAACCATCGTCCCAGACGTTCAACGACTCAACGGCCTATCCGTGTGATCAAGACTCTCCTGGAATTATCATAGTTTTTGATGAAGGGGAACTCAAATTCCAGGTTCATCAGAACCACAAGGTCCTTGATATGCTATAATAGCGTAAATATCATATAGTACCAATGCTTTCAACGAACAAATACAAGATGACAAGCGCGATGTGCAACGATGAGCAACCCAAGCGTCTTGAAACCTGTACTTTCCTGCACTTGGAATTCATTAGTCTCCACAATTTCAATATCAAATAATCGTATAACATGATCATAAGTGCTAAATAAAATAGAATTCCAATGAAATAATAGCACTTAAGTTCATCAAGCTCATAAAACACGCCTTAAGTCATGGCGTCAAAATTATGAAAAACGCCTTAACATGAGGGCGTCAAAAAGAGAAACACGCCCTTCATCAAGGCGTGAAATTCATCGATAGTTCAAGAAGAAAATGCCCCCGTCAAGGGCATTAAACAAAACACGACCTCATCAAGGTCGTCAATTCAACAATTGACGCCCTAACAAACGGCGTTAATTAAGCAAACTTCCGTTTCCGAACCGGAAGCCAAACCATATCCTAATACCCATCAACCTTCTAACTCCGAACAACCTAATCATTATAAAAGGCAGGCACTTCCTTAGATTTAATCAAAGCAAACTCTTCTAAACCTCTGTAGTCGGCTCTGTCTTGCTGTTCGTTCTTCTCCTGCAGGCACTTGCCCGAGCTCTTTCTACAAAGCAAAAGGATGGAGAGGATGATCAAGAGACCCAGGTCTTCTACCCCCAGGTTGACTGAAATCCAAGGACATATCTACAGTCGAATTGCTCTAAATCAGGTTAGTGAATTCTTCTATTCTTCTTCTGCTCATATCCGAACCAAAAGACATTCAACTGTTCTGCTGTTCACCTGCATGCTCAATCGTGCATTCTTCTCTGTTCTTTGTTTTCCACAGGACTATCCATTAGTGCCAGGAGCTAGAAGATTTACAAAAAACAAGTGGCTTCCCCTTATCCTTTCCAAATTTTCTTCTGATATGAGGATTTATCTTGCAAGATGGCACCTTTTGGGCCTAGTCACCCATGCCAAACACCATGACCAAATTCATTTAGATTGGGCAGCCATAGGAGCTCTAGTTGAAATATGGCACCCTTCCACTCACACCTTTCTCTTCTCAACATTTGAAGCCACCATCCTATTGGAAGAACTAGAGTTGATCTTAGGCTTGAAAAGGATGAAACAAGGAGAAGAACAAAAGATGGCCATCATGCCAAGGCCAATCTCTTCTCATGAATTGCTAACCTCATTGATATCTAGCCCAAACATAGTGAACCAAATCAAGGTCACTAAAGGAATCAACCTCTTGAAGCTCGCCTCATGGGTGTTCAAGAGAGCGGATCAAGCTAAGGAAGAGGAGGAGATAGAAAAGATAGCAAAGGCCTTCGTGGTGTGCTTAGCAGGCGCACTCTTGTTTCCATCCACGGAGGACTTTCTAGAGGAGGCCCAATTGAGCGCGGTGGTGAGCTTATGGGAAGAGGAAAGAGTTGGACGGCTATTCTAGCCTATCTCTATAGTGGGATTACCTCGGCGGCGATGGGAAGGCCCATCTACGGGTGCATGCTAGCACTCTCTAGTTGGGTTGATCTACACTTCAAGTTCGATCCATGTGGTGAGGCCCAACAACCCTCAAGAATCTTTTCAAAAAGCCCACTCTCTTACATGACCGGCTCACTCGGAATAAGCAATAGAATGATGAACCGGATTCCTCAAATCAAAAAGAGAGTGGAATGGAGAGAGCACCTCAAAGTGATGCCAAAGAACCTCTTCACTTGCACCCCGGGAATACTCAAGACCCAAGATATCCGTGCAAGATTCTCTCCCGGGACGGACCTTCGTCTCATAGGTGCTTCGGACTTCGTGCTATATAATTCACACCGGTGCCTTCCTCAACTCGGGCTTCCACGACAAATCCTCGAAGATCCCTCTCATCTTCCTCCAATCAAGACACGGGATCTAGGCGGCAATGAAGATGGTGAAGAAACCACAACAGTTCAAGCTCTCTGGAAAATCTGCAAGACTTATCAACCTGTAGAGAATTTAGAAGAGGACAAAGAACAGTGGAAGGCATATGTAATAGCCTTGAGAAAACTTAGGCCCAAGGTGGCTCATTAAACATTGTAATGTTTCTTTCCAAATAAATCAATGATCTTTCCTTACTGAGCCATCTTACTGCTTTTCTGATCAAATCTTCTGTTGCAAATAACGCCTCTAGGACGGCCGTGATTCATCAAAAGCACGCCTTAGACAACGACGTTTTCAACATTCCTGTGCATACATTTGACGCCTTCACCCATAGGCGTTACTTAAATAACGACTTAGAACAGGGCGTTAATTGATTCAAATTCCCAAAATATATTCGTTGAAATTCCAAAAGTAACGCCCTTATCGAAGCCACGTTTCAATCAGGTAACGTCTCAATCATAGGCGTTAATCAAAAATCGTAATAATTACTTCTCTCAAATCAATCAACGCCCATTGAATGCGTCTGACGACGGTTATCATTCCCCATGCAAAATAAATGGACGCCTCGAGCTACGTCGTGTACCTTATAAAAACGCCTCAAGATACCTCATTATTTCAACAAGACACGCCCTTCCTCAGGGCGTTACTTCTTTTCGAATGCTAAAAGGGCTTTTCCCCTTTCTTCTTCTTCCTCCGTTCCATTTGCCCCCTCTCTCTTTCTCTGCAACCCTAACCGAAGCCCTCCCCTCTTCTCTTCCTCTATCTCTCTCTCACACTCTCACCCTAGCCCTATCCATGGCCAGAGGAGGATCAGTCAAGCGGCAGAGGGTGGCCGCACCGGAGGTCGTTGATCTCGGAGAAGAAGACCACGCCATGGAGGAAGCCCCTCCCGTAGCGGTTGAAGAGGAACCGGCGGCGACGGCCGGCGGCGAGGCCGACGAAGGCCCAGAGACCCACGAGGAAGACGAAGGAGACGGAGAAGGTCAAGAAAATGAGGAAAGGGGGGAAAAAGATGAAGGCGGTGAGGAAGAAGGTGGAGAAGAACACGGTGATGATGAACCACCGCCCACGGCGGCGGCCCCTCCTCGTGTAGGCCAGCTACGACGACCACGGCAGCCACGCCCTCGACCCCAGGAACCGAAGCACAAGAAGGTAAGCCCCCAAACCCAAAATCTATTTTTATTTCTTTTAATTCCATTTCTACTGATTTTCCATAGCCCTTGGGGTATAAACCCTGCAACCCAGGAAGAAGGCGCCCTCACGGGCGTCGCGATTTCAAAAAAACATGCCCAACCCAAGGGCGTTAATCACATTATTTTCATGAAAAACAATTAACCTCATGAGAACACGCCCTAAAGCATGTCGCCCAATTAAATTTACATATTATGCTGTTAATTGTCGTATGCTGTTGTTTTTATTCCATTTTCTGAAAAACTCAAAACCACGCCCCCCACCAGGGCGTCAATTCAAAACAGACGACCAAACCAGCGGTCGCCCATTCATTAATTCTTTGATTAATTAACGAACCCAATTAGAAAACGCCCTACCCAAGGGCGTGAATTGATAAAACCTTTAGGATTTTAGAAATTAACCAAAAACACACGCCCAACACAGAGGCGTTTCATGGATGAAAAATGACCTAGGGCAGGTCGTTATCTTGAAGCACAAACAGAACCACGCCCCCCTCAAGGGCGCCACTTCAACGAAAAACGACCTGAGGAAGGTCGTTAATTTCAACAACATCAACATTTAACCTGGGGCAATCAAAAATGAAATAAGCATGAATAATCAAAACAATTAAGCCAGAATTCTTATTTTATGCATGCAGGGGCTGATGAGGACGCGCATCTCATGGGTCATGGTCCGGGCAGCTTACTATGGTCTCCCCGAGTTCCAGAGAGAGAGGGTAGACGTGATGGGGTTAGGGGCCTTCCTCAGCATAGAGCCAGTTAGGCCAGACCTACCACTCATTCAGGTTCTACGGGAGAGATGGGATAGGACTAGCCGGGCATTCCTGATGCCTTGGGGACACATGATTCCTACCCTGGAGGACGTGGCCAGGATTACAGGGTTGAGGGTAGATGGAGAGGCTGTGAGTGGGATTACCTATCCAGACTACACTGAGCATGCCCAGAGATTGCTAGGGCTGGAGATGGTTTATGAGACGCCCAGCGAGTGCAGGACGATCTTCCGCACCGACCTCACCATAGTGATGGGTTTAGGGAATGCCAGACATAGGTCAGGAGAGACCCTAGAGCAGTTTTCGCAGAGGTCGATAGACGGGGCTAGGGAAGTGTACTGCCAGGACCCAGCTGACAGAGAGAGAGCTGACCTAGACTTGAGGAGGTTCTTGCTACTGCTACTGGGGAGGCTGTTGCTCGGGACAAAGGGCGACGTCATCAACTGCCGATTTCTAGGGATACTCGAGGACCTAGAGGTAGTTGGCAGCTACGCCTGGGGAGCGGCTCTGCTAGCGCACATGATGGCCGACCTGTCCACGGGGACAGGGTGAGAGATGACCGTCAGTGGCTTCTCACATTTTCTTCAGGTATGCATTTTTTTCATTTTTTTTATGTATATTTTTATATGTGTATGAATGCCTAACAAATGCAATGCATGGATGCAGTTTGGAGTCACCTCTACATGCCGATGGGGCGCGTTGACCCACGGCCTGGGAATGAGGGAGCTTTCCCTCTAGCATGGCGCTGGGTGCCGGTCGTCTTCGGCGCCCCACTCGGCTATGAGTTGTGGGTTCTACGGAGAGAGTTCCGCGACTTCCCTCCCTCGCTGGTATGTATGAAGGTTATGCATCTTTCTTTTTGAATTTATTATGATGAAGATGAAATGATGACATGTATGTTTATGAATGCAGGTGAAGTGGAGACCCTATGAGGGGATGACGGACGAGGGCCAGCCTTGGGTCGTAGCGGGCCGTCCTCGCTTTGAGCGTGAGCTTTGGGTTCACTGCTTGAGCGAGATCGAGCCGTTACGGCTTAGGTTGGTGATGAGGACGCTAGGCCTCCACCAGGAGTGGATCGAGGTAGGCGAGCCGCGGGGCATCGGGAAGAAGACTCGAGGTCGTACAAAGGCGACCGACTGGAGGGTACGATTCGAGGAGCAGCACGCCCACTGGCAGCGTGGCGGGACCAGAGTCACCTCTCGCGCGACTGATAGCTCCGAGTACCTCCGGCGCTACTGGGAGGTATACGCCGGCCGACCCCAGATGAGGGTCTTAGGGGTATGTATGAATGCAATTATTTCTAAATTGAATGCAAATGCTTATGTGACTATCATGTGACTAACATGTGATGGATGCAGGATGCGCGGGACATAGCGGCGATAGATGCCCAGGCCCACCTACACAGCTTGGAGGACCAGCTAGCTGCCACACGGGCTGACCTAGAGACCCTGGTGAGTGTTTAAATTATTCCTATATGCAAATGATTTTTTTGAATTACTGATGGTTAGCCACTGACGATCTCAATGAATGCAGCGTGCCCAGTAGGGAGCAGTGAGGAGAGACCCAGGGGAGGCCTCCAGCTCGAGAGGACCCAGTACAGAGGTGACTGCACTGGCAGAGCAGCTAGTGGGAGCGGTGGCACGAGTTGAGGCAGCAGAGCGCGATCTCGCTTCACGGGTAAATTCCAAAACACAAGTCCATTCAAACATGATTATATGTAATTGTGCACTGATAAAAATTCATTTTTACAGACTGAGGAGCTTCGAGCCGCTCTTACCTGCGTAGATGAGGGCTTCCACACGACGAGCGCACAGGTGAGTAGTTCAATCACGTATTGCTTGAATTGAATCATTGCATTAATTGTGGAATTGATGATTTGTTTACCCGCTTGCAGACGACTCAGCTTCAGGCGGTACGTACCGAGTTGGCGATCCGTGATCAACGGATCTCAGAGCTTGAGAGGTCCCTGAGGCGACGAGAGGAGCTTCCCCAGGACGTGGCCGAGCTGCGTGTAGCCCTTGAGCTGGAGCGACGGGAGCGTGCCCGGGAGCATGAGGAGCGTGCTCGTGAGCGGGAGGAGTACCAGGCGGAGCGTGCCCGGTACCAGGAGCAGGTAGCAGCACGCGAGCGAGAGCTGGCAGACTCGAGGACTCAGTTGATCCTTTTCCAGGAGCGGCTACGAGTGTCCGAGGAGCGTCTTCAGCGGGGACGTGAGCGAGCACGGGCTGCGGGGTACTCCTTCACCAGCTCCACCTTCGTGGCGGGCTCTTCCCTCCGAGAGAGGAGCGAGGCAGGGGGACACGCTCGGGTTCCTGCTTCTTCACGGGGGCCCATGCCTCCTCCACCAGCGCCAGCTCGGGACGGCGAGGAGGCGGTTGAGAGTAGGAGAAAGGAGGGTGGAGGCGAGAGCTGAGAGACTTACTTGTACTCCTCCACCCTCACACCTGTACTTAGACATTCATGATGTATATATATATATATATATGATATTGAGATTCCTTTGTTACCTGAGCACTTTGTGTGGTTGTGGCCTTGTGTTTGTGTACTTTCCTCTTTCCACGTTCTTTGTGTTCGTTTTACTGTGCCCTGTTTCTGTAGCTGCTGTTCACACTTGAATAAACAGGTTAATTCATCTGTTCGACTTGGCCCCTTGCCCAATAAGCAAGGGGTAGCAATATTTTGACCTTAATGAGGGGTCAAGGGGCCAAGCCTTTAATCAAATAAGGTAAATAAAATGACTGATTGCGGGGAGATGCATCATGCAAAGCACGCACATGCAAACCATAAATAAAAGATGCCCATGCACAAGAATGCAAGCATACATCGTGAAGAAATGTATTTTTTTTCACTTATATATATTTTTTTGTGATTTGTCTTGAAAAATGCGCCCTAGAGTGGGTCGTGATTCTTATAAAGACGCCCTACAAGACGGCGTGAATTCGAAAAGGAATTTGATTTTTTGAAACATAAACAACCTGCTCAAAGACGTTATTCTAAAGAAGACGACCTAATCTAGGACGTTAATTCTATAAAAAGCGCCTTTGCCGAAGGCGTTAATTGAATTATTCCGCAAAAGGGGTTGTCAAGGCCATCAAGACCACGAGTCTTACACAGTCACCATCTAAAATTCATTAACCTTTCTTGAGTAATTAAAAGGGAGTTGACGTGCTCATAGTTGACCTGCATTCGAGATTTCGCACAGTGCAATTTCTTAAGTCCGTCTTGACCATCCTGCCAGTTCGTGACTTTTACCACATAGAAAGGATGGAAGAAAATATAAGGGAAGCCCATAAGGGATTCTGGAATGCTCAAGGCAAAGTTACCTCCCCTACCCTATGCCTGTTGGGGTTCGGTCTCTGGCGTAGGGAAATTTATTGCCTTTATGCCCTTGTTATATTGCATGCATACGCCCAAAGTTTTCCTTGCGGGGACTTTGCCCTCTTGACATGCTTTTCTTTTCATAACTTGACTTTCACTTTGGAATTGATTTGCATTGATGAAAATAAACCTAATTGTACTTGGGCTTTGTGGCACTTGCTCCCTTTTGGGCCCTGACTTCCACCTACTAGGGCGGCGGATAGGCTTGGCGCATCTGCCTCGAGGTCTCCCTTCCTCCCTTATGGGCCGAAGAAGAAAAGAACGGGTATTGTCTTTCACTTTTAGTCAGGTTTTTGACTTTCCCTCAGATTTTGCACTGCTTGAGCTCAAAAGCGTGTAGTGTGTGCGGGAATCAACCCCCTTTTAAGTTAGCAAGACTGATGAATGAATTCTGAATTTTGACCTTTCGGACATTGATCCTTCGTGTGCCATGGCACCAATTTTGATCTCTTCTTTTTCTTCTTTTTCTCTTTTTTTGATTTTGAAGAATTTCCATATATTTTTTATTTGCTTTTTAGAATTTCTATATTTTTTTTGGATTTTTGAATCAAGGGTAGTATTTCTTAAGATACAAACCATTCCAAGGGTGAGTTAACTCTTCCCCTTCAGCATTAATTAGTTTATAAGCATTGCCAGGGTAAACGTCCTTTATGATAAACGGTCCTTCCCAATTGGGTTGGAGTTTTGAGCGGGGGCCACCCGGCTTTACAAAAATTCTTTTGATTACCATCTCACCGATTTTAAATTTTCTCTCAATTACTTTCTTTTGATAAAAACGTGAGAGCCTATTTTGATAAACGCGCGCATGCTCAGCGGCGACCAGACGCTTCTCATCTAGGAGTTCCAACTGGGCAAGGAGTGAATCACGACGTTCATTAATAGAGAGCTCCTTATCCAACTGTACTCGCAGAGAGGGAATAAGAATCTCATAAGGGACTATTGCCTCCATTCCATAAGTGAGGGCAAAAGGAGTTTGCCCAGTGGGGGTGCGAATGGAAGTGCGATAGGCCCAGAGAGCTTCAACTAGCTTGTCTGGCCAATCCGAAAATTTATTAGCCTCACACATTTTCTTAACAATTTTTATCAAAGTTTTGTTAGTGGCCTCTGCCTGGCCATTGCCCTGCGGATAATAGGGCGAAGAATGATGCAATGCAATGTTATACCTGTTGCAGAGATCCTTGATTTCCTGAGAGATAAATTGAGGTCCATTGTCGGTGACGATGGTGCTCGGGATGCCGAATCTCGTGATGATGTTCTTCATTATGAATTTGCAGACTGTTGATGCTTTGATCTCCACGTAAGCTTCTGCTTCCGCCCACTTGGTGAAGTACTCCGTTGTCGTGAGGATGAACGACTTTTGCTTTGTGAGGAGATTCGAATCACCAAGAGGTCCAATGATATCAAAAGCCCACATGGAAAAAGGCCATGGGGAGGACGTAGGATGGAGTGAAGAAGCAGGAGAATGAATCTTGTCGGCGTGCAGTTGGCACTTAACACACCTTCGAACATAGATGGAACAATCCTCTTCTAGAGTGGGCCAATAGAAACCTAGCCTAAGAATCTTCTTAGCTAGCATCTGGCTATTCACATGACCACCACACACTCCAGAATGCGCCTCTTCCATGACTTTCCAAGATTCATCATCATCGAGGCATCTTAACAGAACACCGGTGAGCCCTCTTCTGTAGAGCACACCTCCAACCAGAACATAACGTTGAGCCACTCTTCTAATTGATTTCTTCTCTTCTGCAGTGGCTTCCTCGGGATAGGACTGATCATTACAGTACCTGGCAATCTCATAATACCAAGGCTTCTCGTCGTCAGCCAAATTCTCCTCCTAGTCTAAAAGCATGACCTCTTTACCTTTAAGAGCTTCTTTCTGCTTAACCTTCTCAAGCACTTGATCCCTAATATCAAGGAATGCACGATCCTTAATAGCTGGGGTGTCACGCTGATGAATCAGGGGAACATGAAAATCACGCTCAGGAGGGAAAACTAAAGCGGAAGCCAAAGAGGCGAGAGCGTCAGCCAAGATGTTCTGGCTGCGAGGGACATGAATGAAGATCAATTTAGTGAAGAGTTTGGCATAAGCTGAAGCGAGTTCCTGGTAGGGCTTGAGCTTAGGATTGATGGTATGGCACTTGACCAACACCTGGCGCAGAATGAGCTGACTATCACCCACAATCCTCAAATGGGTGACACCATATCGATGAGCGGTTTGAAGACCGGCCAAAAGAGCTTCATACTCAGCTATATTGTTGGTGACAGGGAAAGTTAGCCGAGCAGCAAATGGGATGGTGACCCCTTCTGGTGTTAAAAGAACCATGCCGATCCCTCTTCCTTGAGAATTTAGAGCTCCATCAAAATGTAATGTCCACATAGGATCATGGGGTTGATTAATGGACATTAGTTCTTCATCTGGAAACTCCGAATTGACAGGATCAAAACGGGGAAGAGGGTGGTGAGCAAGATGTTCGGCAATGGCGTAGCCTTTGATAGCTTTCTGTTGAATGTAAGTGATATCAAACTGAGAGAGGAAGCTCTGCCAGCGTGCTAATCGATCAGTGAGGACAGATTTTTCAAGGAGGAATTTAATCGGATTCATGCGAGTAATGAGGTGAACCTCGTGAGCTAGAAAATAATGGTTTAACTTCTGAACTACCCAAACCAAAGCTGCACAAGTCTTCTCCATGGCTGAGTACCTCTGCTCACAGGGGTTAAGAAGCTTAGACAAGTAGTATGCTGCCCTCTCCTTACCTTCTTCATCCACTTGAGCCAAGACAGCACCTACGGAGTCATCCAGGACCGAAACATAAAGAATAAGTGGCTTGCCTGGAATTGGCGGCCTCAGGACAGGAGGATTGGCCAAATAATCCTTCAACCCGTCAAAGGCTGCCTGACACTTGTCATCCCAATTAAACTTGACTCCCGACTTAGTAAGCTCGTAGAACGGCCTACATCTTTGTGAATGCTGGGAGACGAAGCGGCGAATGAATTGCAACCTCCCGATTAATCCTCGAACTTCCTTTAAATTCTTGGGAGGAGGCATATCTCTAATGGCCTTCGCCTTGTTGGGATCAACTTCAATTCCCCTCTTGCTAACAATAAATCTAAGCAACTTCCCTGAAGAAACGCCAAATACGCACTTTTTGGGGTTCATTTTTAGTTGATATTCTCGTGATCTCTGTAAAACCTTAGCCAGAACCCCAGGATGTTCAATCCTTGTCCTTGATTTTACAACCAGATCATCCACATACACCTCAATATAAATATGAATCATGTCATGAAAAATCGCCATCATAGCCCTCTGGTAGGTGGCTCCAGCATTCTTAAGTCCAAAGGGCATGACCACATAACAATATGTGCCCCACGGTGTAGTGAATGATGTCTTCTCTTGATCTTCTTCAGACAGACGAATTTGATTGTAACCTGAAAAGCCATCCATAAAAGAAAGAGTCTCAAAACCTGCCGTGTTATCAATCAGAACATCAATATGAGGGAGAGGGAAGTCATCTTTAGGACACGCCCGATTGAGGTCCCGGAAGTCTATGCAAATCTGAATTTCCCATCTTTCTTCATAACCGGGACAATGTTAGCCACCCAATTGTGGTAAAGGACAACTCTAACAAATCTAGCCTTGTGGAGTTTATCGACCTCTTCTTTCATTTTTAAAGCCATATTAGGGTGGAAACGCCTCAACCGTTGTTTGACCGGAACAGACCCTGGCTTAAGTGTAAGACGATGTTCAACGAGCGCAGGGTCTAATCCCGGTATATCCTCATAACTCCAAGCAAACGTGTCCTTGTATTCTTGAAGAACTAAAATGAGCGCCTCCTCCTCGGAGGGCGGCAAGTTCTTACTGATGAGGACAATCCTAGGGTCTTCCTCGGTACCCAGATTAATTTCTTTGGTAGGTTCTTCTACGGAGGCTGATGGTTCATCGAATCTTCTCATACCACTAGCAAAAGCATCAGCCTCATCCTCATATTCTTCATAACTTTCATCCCCCTCTTCAATAGGGTCTTCATCATTCATAATTTCATAAACGCCCAAACCCTCATAAGAAGCAACAGCATCTTCATATTCTAACTCTGGCAGGATAATTGGGCTTTCCACAAACTCAGGGATTGCTAAACAAGTTTGGCATCTGATAACCAATTCTAATAAAAATCTACGAGGAATCTCCTTACCCTTGGATTTCTTATGTGAATCTACCCCATGAATTTTATTAGAAGGAGAGGAAGAAGAGGAGGAGCAACTAGCCTGATCAGAAAGAAAAGAAGGGGGTGAAAAAGTGGATACAAAAGGTGATACAGAAGAAGACCCCTCGCCGGAGGGGGAAAAGAGATCTATCAAGAATCTTGAAAGAGCGGCCCCTGGGTTGGGACACACTCGGGAAAGAGATAAGAAGTCTCCTCAACGGAGATGGAGGATTGGAATGTTGAAAAATCAGCATTTTTTTTTCATTTTTATCTTTTTCTTCATTTTTATTTTCTTTTTCAAGGAGAAAGCAGTGTGATGGGAGAATAGCAGGAGGAGTGGAAATTGCAAGATTAGAGAAAGATTTAATCAATGATGGCCCATGGGGGGGCGAGATGGAGATTTTAGAAAATTGCTCGAGGAGCGAAGGAGGAATCGGGAGAGAAACTCGGATTGAATTTGGAGCAAAACTGATTGTAATCGGAGGCGGTCTTGGCACACGACCAAACCAATGAGAATGTAGAGAAGCAAGCACAGATGGATGTAGCGAAGTGAGAGAAAAGAGGCCAGCCCACAGCCTATCCACAGTGAAACCTTCTTCAAAGGGGACATCTGACTCCCCAATATTCGTATAGTCACTCAGCAGCTGCCTCTTGTCTGTGATCACTGCTGGCATTTCAATCAATTCCTGTATGAGCGGCGGCCATTCCGGATCTGTCGGCATGAAGAGGCGGCTCAAAGAAATAGTAATGTCATTCATGTCGAACCACCTGTACCAGTCACATTCTGGATCACCCATTTTCCTTCTTTTGTCCGGCCTTAAAGACTCTAGGGCTTTGTAGGTAACCAGTGGGGCAATGTGACGAGCAAACTGTCTGGCATGAACATCTTGATAGTCAAGCAATGAAGTAATTATGGTAGTCTGCTCATTATTCTGAACGCCACCAGTAACAAAATGTGTCTTCAGTGTCCAGGAGAGTGGCTGGCGATCAGTCTTCAAAGTAGAAGTCATAAATGCCCATGGCTCTTCTTCATTTTTGCTCGGCCCTTTATAGCCTAAACCGCCTCGTACAAGCAATTTTTACGGCTTAATGGGCCTAATCCTGCCCTGACAGTTGGCACCCAGGCCTTTGCCATCTTGATACCCCATTTTTAACAGAATGTTCCAGCCAGGGGTATTAATCATGTTCTTTTTCTTCTTCCCCTTAGAAGGCAGGGGTGTCATAGCAACCGTGGTAACAGTTTCAGATGGCATTGGCCGTGGACGGGGGACGTCCAGCACAGATAACAGTGGCTTATTGGCAGGCCAAATAGAAGGGACTGATGAAGCCGCATGAATATCTTCCTCTGGCAGAATCGGCATGCTGGTCACCTTGATAATACGGCCCTTGTGTGGGAATTTGAGACACTGGTGATTTGTAGAGGGCACCGCATCAAGTTGCTGGATATACGGGCGGCCAAGAATGCCATTAAATGTTAAATCCATGTCCAAGATGTGAAAATCTGCTGTGATGGTGGCAGGACCCAAGCTAACTTTCAATGTGATCATGCCTAGAGGAGGCTTCTTTGTGTTGTCATATGCAGTGACCGTTATGGTGGACGGCCGAATCTGGCTTTCTGGTATGCCACATAACTTCAAGGTGCTCGGTGGCAAAACATTGATGGATGCCCCGATGTCCACCAGACATTGCTTAACAGCTACCTTATTGATGTTGACTGTGATGCATAAGGCATACTTCCTTGCTGAGATTGGTGCCAGTTCGTGCTCATGAAAAGTAATTGCCGGCTGACTGCTAGCAGGTGTTAACACCGTGACTATCTGCTCAACTGGAATGTCTTCATTAACCATTACCTTCTGCAGATATTCCTTTAGAGCCAGCTGATGAGTGGTGGACCGTTTGATCAATTCCAGGATCGAAATTCTTGCCGGAGTCCGGTCCAAATGTTTTAACAAATCATATTCAGTGCCCGGTACAGACCCTTGTTCTTGTTCTTGCTCTTGCGGCCCCTGCACGGGCTCTAGCTCTCTTTGTGGAAAAATACGGTGGAAAATCCGTCCGCTGCGGAGCGGCGCCACGCCTTGTAGAGCCTCTGTCGGGGCAAGTGTGGGAGGAGAATTAGAAGAAGAAGAAGAGGGAATGCCGGTGGCAGTGTTCAACAACAGGGGTGCCCCCGTAGGAGGCGTGAGAGTAATGTTTAGCAAAGATGCCCCCGTGGGAGGCGCAGGAGAGTGATTTGACGAAGATGCCCCCTCAGGGGGCGTGGAAGTAGAAAGGGATACCCGAATGCGAGGAGCATTGGCGGGTGGTCTAACAAGAAGAGATCTGGGTATGAGAGGTGGGGTAACTGATGGCGGAGGAACCCTTGCTGGTGTAGGAGTGGTAGAGGGTGTAGCGGGTGCTAGCGGTGAGCGAAGTAGGAGTGGCCTGGACGGCGGAGGTATAGAGTTGGTGGTGGAAGGTGGGGTTCGTCATGCGGTAGGTTGTGGAGGTGGCAAATGGGTAAGAAGAGAGCGGGCCGGCAAGGCCGTAGAACTGGTACAGGTAGATGGGTTGACAGGGCGTAAAAGAGGACGTCCCGATAGGAGAGTAGAAGAAGAAGGAAGGGTGCGCAAAAGGCGCGGAGGTTGATTTTGATTCGGATCATGATGAAATGCCCCGACAGAGGCGTTTTCTTCGTGCCATCCCTGTCCTCTCTGCACTTCGTAGAGGGATGTGACAGGGTTCACATGCTGATTAGGGGCGTGCTTTGGCAATGGATTACGGACAATCCCCATATCCTGCTGGGGTGTTGGAGCTTGCTGTGGTTGAACTTGTTGTGGAGCGGGTTGCTGAAGTTGTTGATTTTGCTGTTGCCGAGAAGCCCTTCTTTCTTTCATAGCGGCTATGAATTGTCTCATCTCATCCCAATTGATGTCACCCTGGTCATTTAGATCGTAGATGTAATCTCTGAAGTGGAAGCAACGATCAAGGTTGTGACCAGGGCCGCGATGAAAAGCACAATAATGGGATGTGTCAACATTAGCGGGCCACACGGTTCTTTCCCTTGGCAAGGCGAGCAAGTTGGCGGCCATCAGAGCATTAAAAATATCGGGGAGACTTTCGGGAAGTGGAGGATAGTGGTCCCTTTTGGGGCCAAGTGGTGGTCTCCGTTGTTGTTGTTGGCCGTAGTTGGCAGGTGGGGGCATTTGATGGTATTGTGGTGGAGCTGGAGGGCCTACGCGGGGGGCTTGGTTTTGCGGTGGAGCGAAGGAGTGTTGAGGTGCGAATTGGGGTTGTGGAGTAGGGTTAAAATGAGAGTTCTGTCGTAGAGGCGGTGGTGGACGTGGGTTAGCTTGATGGTGGGGGTTGCCAACTGCGCCGACTTGCTCGTTTGTGATGGTGCCCTCAATTGTGGGCCCGCTGTTAACATTGGTGATTTTCTTAAACAGCCGAGGCTTCGGCTCAAACATACCCATAATGGGCGAATCCTTCATCTGTGTCTGGATGTAACGAGCCCTCTCATAGAGCTCTTCCATAGTAGTCAACTGGTTCATGGCCAAAATATGGCGGAATTGAGGAGTTGCATTAGAAATAATCATCTTTACTTGCTCCTGTTCCGACAATGTGTCTTTCAGCTTCTCGGCCATCGACCGCCATTTGTCAGCAAATATGATGAAGTCCTCCTCAGAGTTCATTTTCTCTGCAACTAAATCTGTAACGGACAGAGAGGGTCTAACACGGTCTCTATACTTTTGTAAGAATTTCCTTTGGACAACATCGAAGTCACTGGCATCAGCTGGCTCCAAGGAATAGAACCATTCGAGGGCTGGCCCCTCCAGAGATCTTCTGAATAAATAGGCCAGAGAAGCCTTGTTGCCTTGCCAGAAGGAGGTCTCGTACATAAAATCCTTCAAATGAATGACCGGATTGCCAGTTCCATTGTACCGCCGAAAGTTCGGCATCTCAGATGGAGGAAGATGGAAAATTGGCAGAGTGGGGAGCGAGATTTCTGGTGCATTCTTGGCCGCAGTGACTTTCTTAAGCTGTTCTTCCATGTGGGCCATCTTCTGAAGTAGCAAAGCATTAGAGTCGGACTCAACTGGGGCCTGAACAAAAGAATGTGGTATAGGCGACCGTAGAATCTGAGGAGGTTGGGGGAATTGGTGCCTAACTGCAGAATAACTCGCCTGCTGGGCCGGTATGGCCGTGACAGGCGTTGGTGGACGAGAGGGGGGTTTATGCAAGACCACCTGGTCGTTAACGGGGTGATGGCCACTCTCGGCCGGAGGGGGGTTGGAAGACGGAGAGGGAACAGACTTCCCTTCAAGGCGGCCTGGACAGCCTGCCGCTAGGAATCATCCAACTGAGAGTGCATTAATTAAGTCCGTGACATTGAAGGATGAGGAAGGGTTCCCCGAAGTGTTGGAGGGCAAAGTCTGAGAAGAGGGCACAACCTCTTGAGGAGTGGTATCAACCACATGGATTTGAGGATGATGAGACTGAGGGTGAGGGTAATTTCCCTCATAATAGATGGAATCCTGGAGAGGGGTCTCATATTGACCAAAGACATTCTCGTCCTCATCATCATAAGAATACCCATAGCCTGCCATGTTGATGATCTTACCTGAACGGAGTTTCATTTTTTTTAAGGGGAGAGACAATTTTATAAAGGCACTATTAAACAAACAACCACTCAATCCAAACAAGCCAAATCACCCAAGCAAGTGTATGCAGCCAAGTTGAGATGAACGCAAGGTTTTAGTGTTCCGCTTAAGATTAGAGTAGATTGAATTGTTGAATAGTTCACTTATGTTTGCAATGTGAAACCTAGTTGATCCAAGTGTAACCTCCGGGTCAACTAGATTCTTTCTCTCTCCTCACCAATGATAGGTTCTCTAAACTCCGGGTACTTCGAGGGTACAACCAGCCCGGCGTCCGTGAGAGAATCCACGGGTGCGGGGACTTATGGAGGTCTTGGAAAAGGGATTTCCGGTCCAAAGAGACGGAGTACTCAATGGAGGGTTGTCCCGATTCCAAGAGAGGTGTGTGGAATCCTAGTGTAGAGAGAGGAGGTCTCTCAACCAAATGCCACAATATGCAAAGTAATATGATCAAATCAAAGCAATATAGGCAAGTAATATGACAACCAAACAAACTATCACAGACATCAGCAGGAAGCAGGGTTCTGTAAAACGCAGGAAAGAGACGACCTGGGGCAGGTCGCTATCAACCAAAGCAACGACAGGGTCACTGTCGTGAATCACTGCGAGAGGCTATGAGCCAGCAGCGAGAAACAGAAACACGCCTCTGGTAGAGGCGCGAAATCTGACAGGGACGCCTCTGCGTGAGGGCGTCAAATCTGAGGAAGCGCCTTGTGGTGAGGCGCTATGTAATAAAAGAACGCCCTGGGGCAGGGCGTGAATTCACAGGCAGAATGATTAAAGCAGTAAGATGTAAAGACGTCTTGACGGCAAACGTAACATAAAAATTGGACGCCCTGGATGAAGGCGTTAGTAAAATAAACACGCCCATGTGAATGGCGTTAAAACTAAAAAGCGCCCTCGTGGAAGGCGTCAATTTAGAGAAATATGCAAACGCAAGCTGGCTGATCCCGGAGTATGAAGTGTGCACAGTGGAGGGTGCCCGAGGGACACAAAGGAAAGGGTACCGAGGGTACCAAGGGGGAAAGGGCACGCGTGGGTGCCAAAGGGGAAAGGGCACACGAGGGTGCCAAAGGGGAAAGGGCACGCGGGGGTGCCAATGGAGATGGTAATCAAAAAGAAAACAGTGGAAGTCCCACCGTGATCGCCAATTTGTAGATCCTAATTAGAAATCCACTTAGAAAAATTATAAAAATAAAAGAATTAAGCATGCACGAGGTGCAAAATAAGAGATGTGATCGCCAGAGACGCGAGGGCCTCAAAGATATAACAATAATAAAATGGAGGGATCGCGAAAAATACCTTGAAACGCGGGGAATGTGAGTGCTCCTTTCTCTTCCAATCGGCCGGCCGATGAAGAGAGTTCTTCAATTTGATTACCCTTGCAAAACAATCAAACACCAATGAAGAACATGGATTAGAAATATGGTGAGTGTAGCATCAAATTCTTAATGAAAATATGAGCATGAAAAACATGTGCAAGAACACACCTTGTGGGTGGTTGCCCTTAAACCCCTATGCAAAAAAGGTGTGGAAAAATATGATGAATGATATGAATAAAAATATGAATAAGCGGAAAGAGTGCAAGAGTGCACTAAGGGGAAACACTCAACGGTTGAGAGGGAAAATATGTAAACATATGAACATGCATGCACTAATGATAATAAACAAAAAAACAAATAAAGAATGATAGAAAGCAAGAGCCTGTTGCTTGGCTTTGTATGCTCGATGGGGAGGAAGCTTTGGTTGGATGATGAGGTGAAGTGCACAAAGCCTTCTCCTTCCGCCAAGAACAGCACCCTGCCTGAAGAAAGAAAGAAGAAGAAGAAAACAGAAAAAAAAAACAGAGGGGAAGAAGAACGTCGGAGAGAGGGGGTGGAACCCGATTAACAGAGCCGCATGGCTCTATTAATAGGGCAGACCAAAGATTTAGAAAGGATAAGATATGGGAAGAGTCCAAGGAGGGAAGGATCAAGAATGGGCAAGAGTCCAACATGAGAAAGATAAGAATGGGCAAGAGTCCAAACAAAGCAGGGACTCTCTGGGAAAGGGCTGCGTTTGTTTAGAACACGAAAGTTGAAACACGACTTGGACAAGGGCGTCAATTCAAGAATTGACGATCTACAAAAGGGCGTTAATTAAAAACACGACCGGTACAAGGGCGTCACTTCCTGGATCATTTGTAGAAATAAATATTTCTTTTATTTAAAAATTATGAAACACGACTGAGTCAAAGGCGTTAATTAAAAACGTGCCATACCGACGGACGTTAATTCAAAATATTCAAAACAGGGCCATTCTTCATTTCTCAATATTATTTTTCCATTTTTTAGGTGGAGGTGCATTACATTGTGCTGATTCCAATGACTATTTTTACGTATTTTTCTGACACCCGGAAGGTCACCAAATCACCTCTCAAAGGGGGTTGAAAATATTATTAAAAAAATCAATTTGAAAGAGACGACCGTGCATGGGTCGTGAATTCAATTTTCTTTGATTTTTATTTTATTTAAAATAAGAATAACGTCCTATGATAGGTCGTTAATTCTAAAATAATTCCAAAAAAACCTCAAAAAATCCAGAAAAATGGAAAATGAATTGTATTGACGCCTCCACTGAATGTCATCCATTTTTTTAGAAACGCCCAAGGCTAAGTCGTTATTTAAAAGACGCCCCACGTCAAATCGTTAATTCTGGAAAATTCATAAAAAAAAGAGAAAAATACCCAAAAAATCTAGAAAAATCCAAAAAAATAGGAAAAATAAGAAAAGGGAGAAAAAAAGGGAGAAATCCAAGAAAGGTGAGAAAAACCACTCAAATAAAGGTAATTTGAGGGTCAAATTGGGACATTACAAGGCAATATGAGATGTGCTCACAGTAACGTCAATTTTGGCGTGTCTACACTATGGTCGCACCGAACTACTCTAAGAACCGCCACCGGTGAGACTCCTTTTCAGTTGGTGTACGGCACGGACGCCGTGATTCCTTTGGAGGTCGGTAGCCCATCTCTCCGAGTCATCAACTTCTCGCCCGAGGCTAATGAGCAAAAACCGCTAGAAAACCTTGATATGGCAAGCGAGATAAGAGAGATCGCGAGCATCTGAGCCATGGAATATCAGTATCACCTTACTCGATATTACAATGCCAGAGTCCGAGACAGACTAGGAGACTTCATCCTAAGAAAAGTCGAAGCCTCTCGACCACTGGAGGCGGCGGGGAAGTCGGCCCCTAATTGAGAAGGTCCCTACCGAGTGATCGAGATGCTCGGAAAGTGGGCATATCGATTGTCTACCATGGAAGGAACGCCCATCCCCCGGACGTGGAATGCAATAACATTACAAAAGTTCTACTTTTGAGCTTTTCACAGACATGTAAGCAATAAACGGTAATAATTTTTCTTTCATAAATATCTCTTCATACATCGGATAGGCCACAACCAATATAGTGCATATCAAAAGCAAAAATGTTACATCCACTGATACTACAACACAAGCTGATGACTCGGCGCGAACATGGCTGGCACCCTCAGACCGAGCCATTGACTCTACCCAGTGTAGAAACTGGCTTGGATAACGGGGCAACTGACCTCGTTCGCTTGAGAAACTCAGAAACAAAAAAAAGAGGGGTATTAGAGGAAGAAAAGGAAGGAAAATAAGAGAAGGCCTCCTCTGCCAACTCTTTGGAAGGAGGACGGAAGCCGAACAGAAAGCAAGCACCCTCAAGTGGTGCGAGCAAGGATGAAGGCATCCTCCAAAGAGTGGAAGAAGAGGGAAGAAGTTGGTGGAAGATAGAAGAGGGAGAAAGAAGATGGCGGGGATGGAAGAGGAGGGAGAAGCGGGCCGAGGTGAGGAAGGAGCAGGGCGGGGCCGCCATGCCGGACGCCCTGTTTCCTCGAACCTCCCACTACTTCTACCTTCCTCCAAAGATGGTGGCGGCGGTCCAGCGGTCAGGAACAGGCGCGCTATTACGTGCTATCCCTTCTTGCAGGCCACCCGCCCATCGATGCCCCTTCTTCCACGCCGAAGTAGCACGAGCGCCTGTGGCGACCGCCAATATTATCGTCTTCTGCATCGCCTCCCATGTTTCGCTGATAACTTCCCAGCACAGAGATAGGCACTTCGCGAGAAGGGAGAAAGAGGAAGAACTACAATAAAAGTCTTAAGCGTTGAAGAGGAGTGGAGGAGCCCTCCGGGACCTTTCTTATAGGCCGACAGGGGGAACGCCTACCTTAAATGATCCTCTCCTCAAAAAAATGCGAAAGGCGGCAACCCTTCCCCAAGGGGCAGTTGCTCTCCCTCCAATGACCTCTCCGCTGGATCGCGCGAAATAGCAAGTCATTCAAGGCATGGAAAGTCGGAAAGGCACCAGTACTATGATAGTCACCGCACACAAGATATCCACAAATAAAAACCCCTACCTTTTTAGCAACTGCAGATACGGTGGTGAAATCGCGTCAAAGGTGGTAAGAAATAGTCAACTCTGTATTAAATACTAGTGCCATTACATATCGCAAGGGCCAACCTTGCACACAAAAAAAGAGAAAGGGGACAACTCCTCCTAGTCTATAGAAATAGGGGGACTACAAGAGCTCCGCGGCCTTTCTTGAGGTTCGGCACATGGAGGATTCTCAGCGCCAAGGGATCTGCCCCCGGTACCCTCGGTGACGGTCGGTCCAGACACTGAACCCACTTGTCTGGGAATTGTCTTGCCTGCATGCCCTCTAGAGGTGACCGGAGTTGGCGATCCCTCTACCGAGCTGCAGGCATCCCCACTACCTCCTTCGCTCGATGTCGAAGAAGAATCCGTGGTGTCCACGCCCGAGTCGTAGTGTTGCCCGGAGGGAAAGACAAGCTTATCGAACACCTGATGTTGGGCCTCAATGACCACTCGGTGGTAACCTTGGGCAAATCCCTTCTGTAGCCCCCGACAGTGACCTGGATCATAATACAAGAAGGCATCCTCCTCGAGAACTGCACTATAGCCCTCCGAACTTCTGTATCGTTCGATGGCCCCCGCCTCGGCACGCTCCGCCTCCTTCTCAAGCTCGGCTATTCTCTGCTCGGCCTCAAGCAACTTCCTCTCAGTCTCGGACAGCTTCACCTCAGCCTCAGTCCGTGCGACCTCGGCTTCATCCCGCACTTGCTCAGCCCCCTGGACCTGGTTGCTAAGCTTCTCTCGCTCGGCCCTCCACTGCTCGGAGCGCTCGACCTGAGACTGAAGCTCCTCTTCTAGGAGCTCGCCCTTCAGGTCAGCCATATAACGAGCCTGGGCTAGCTGGTCAACCAACGTCCGAACCTCATCTTGGCTCGATCGGAGCTGAGCCCGAACGAGGTGGCCTCCCGCCGAGAGACTTCAAGCTTGGAAGTCAATTGACTGATCTTCCGGTCAGACTTAGCACGAGCACGAGAAAGGGACCTCTCTTCACTGTCCCACTGAGCAAAGAGGTTAGTTATCTCGGCCCCTAGTTGGGCCATGATCAGACCACCCTCCATAACCCTCTCGAAGAGCAAAGAGGGAGGGCCACGTCTGATTTCTTCCCGATTCAACGAAGGCACCAAAGATCGGCACCGTTGATATAGGGAAGCCCGAACAATAGGTGCACCCACCGAAGGAGGAGGAATCCTCTCTGGAGGAGCCAGGACCGAAACTTCTCCCCCGAGCATCTCCACTTTCGGGACGACAACGCTCGGCGCGGATTGGGATGTCACCTCATCCCGCGCCCCACCAACTTCAGTCGAGATTTCGGAGGCCACTGCCTCAATCTGCGATCTGTCAAGTTCGGTAACACCTCCCCCAATAGTGGAAGCCGCCTCTGGCTCGACGGGCAGGAGATCTTGGCAGCTGACTTCCTCAGCTGGATGCTCCTTAACCGAGCAGGGGCGCCCCTCGGTCGGGCGAGCACGCTCCTCGGCCGGACGAGAGACCCTCGCCTTCTTCAACCACTTCTTCTCAGCGGTCTGAGCCTTCATCGAAGATAGGAGCATCTGCTCCCCTCGATCCTTGCGCTTGGCCCCACAGAGCTCGGAGGCGTCTCCCCGAGCAATCTGCTTGCCCTGATCTCGAGCACAGAAAGGGTCCCCGGAAGCCTGGGGTTCACTCGGAGCAGGCGTCTCCTCCAAGCCGATGATCTCTTGCTCCGACGATTGTTCACCCTCGTCATTCGTCCTCCTAGAGTCTGAGTAGCAAAAGTCACCACATCAGAAGAGAACCTATCTGCTCGACTTGGAAGTGGCGATGTGGGACCCTAAGGTTCTTACCATGAGACGACAACGCACGGGAAGGATATTCCTCGATATTGGCCGCGGTCATCAACTCGGCGATCGTCCGGCGATTCTCTTGGAGAACCCTGATCTCCTCCTCCTGTTCTGGAGAAATCGCCGCCTGCTTCGGAGGAATAGACGGATGGAAATTAACCGCCGTCGGGAAATCCCAGGGGGCTTCCTCCACAGACGAACCCACCCAAAAGAATTGGGTCTTCCACCCCTTGTGAGAAGAATCTTTGGCAGAAAGGGACACGTAGCTCCTTCCCCTCCTTGCCTGAAGATATAAGAAGCCCTTACCCCCGTGGGTCTGCTCCTTCAACTCAAAGAAAGAATTGAAAAGCTCTAAAGAAGCGCGGAGCCTGCACGAGGGGTAGAGAAAGATGAAAGAAAAGATAAACGTATACGAGTTGGACACCAACTAGATAGGAGCCAATCGGTAAAATTGAAGCAGTCGCACAACAAAATGGTGAAGAGGGAGAAGGAACCGACTCTTCCAAGCCAAAAGGAAAGTACAGAAGAGGCCCGGATGATAGGACAAGCTAGATCCATGAGACTGCGGTGAAGAGAAGAAATACTTCCACGGCAACCCATATCGCTTCTCCATCATCTTTACTTCGGCCTCGCCTAGCTCACTGTGCATAGGATGCTCAGGCTGTGGCACCAAACTTAACGTGCTAGGCCCAGCTTCGCGCATCTCGGACAAAGGATGTTGCTCCGCCATGGAAGAAAGAGAAGAACTAGAAGAAGAGGGAAAAAGTGCCGACTCGGACGATTCAGGGGGAAGTGGAAGCTGGCAAATCACCGCCGTCGTAATCTCTGCTAGCTCGCAAAGGCCTCCACAAGACACTGCTCTTCCCGATCTCTCTCGTGGCGCATGAGCCCTTCCGAAATACTGATGCGATGGAAAAAGAAAACCCTAAATGAAGGCGGTTTGGGACGCAAGCATGCACAATATTTATCCCCCCATGAACTTGGCGGGAAACGATGCGACGTTCCGAAACCCAAGGAGAGGGTTCCGCGCATCAACTCAAAAGAGTCAACATTACAGGCAAACTCCCGGGACAGCCGCATTTAAGTGGCCCCTGTCGAAGATAATTCCCCACCTAAAGTGAGCCACCAATGTCATCCCCATAACTACTACTCATCCGAGCCCAATCTTGGCTCGGGAGTAGGAGGGGGACAAGTGGAGAGGGAGAAAATCAACCATCCGAGAGCACGGCCCAACTAGGTCCAATACGACCAAACCAGGCATAGCTCCCCAAAGTGACGGCCCCAATTTGGGCCCACTTACTCCAAGCCCAAAAACCCACTCAGAGCAGCACTTCCTAGGCGGCCCTCGGGTCCGGAAGTCCGAGCGACAGGACGGTCGAGAGATCCCCTGCGGGGACCCAATATGGCCTACCCGAGCTATACACTCATCGCTCAGGACAAAATCCCGAGCGAACGCCTCTGGCTTGGACCGACTGTCGAAAGCTCATTCCAGCATCTGTTATGCATCCAGCAGGAGCAAGGAACTCCAAAGGATAGGGGAGGGCAAAACTCCTTACGCCATAATGAGCCCACTATAAGGATGTAACCCCGAAGCCCCCTCAGCTCCCTGGACTATTACATTAAACGGAGTGCTATATAAACTCCAGGGAGACCCCCTGAGAGAAGAGGCAAGGGTCCTAACAGAAAACCACCACACTTCTTGATGAAGACACATCTCGCGCCCCATTCTTCTTCTGCCACATTCTCTCCATTTGTGCTCTACAAAATTTGCTGACTTAAGCATCGGAGGGTTTTCCCCAGGGACTCCTCCCTGGGCACCTCTGATCCATTTTCTATCTTGCAGTTCATACAGACGTGGTGACTGTGATCAAAAGATTCCTCCCGGATCTCACGACTCAGGATCAACGCGAGATTACGCCTCTTCACTTTGTCTTTGAATAGATGAGAATATCATCAATGAATACGACCACAAATTGGTTAAGATAAGGCCTGAATACATTATTCATCAGTTGTATGAATGCAGCAGGTGCATTAGTTAAATCGAACGGCATAACCATAAATTCATAATGTCTGTATCGGCTTCAGAAAGTAGTCTTGTGAATGTCTTCATCCTTGACCCTCAGTTGATTATAACCTGACCTGAGATCGATCTTGGAGAAGTACTCCGCACCAGAAAGTTGGCCAAACAGTTCATCAATACGCGATAGTGGGTATTTGTTCTTGATGGTGAGTTGATTCAACTATCGGTAGTCAATGCATAATCTGAGGGAACCGTCCTTCTTTTTGACAAATAAGACTGGCGCACCCCAAGGGGATGTGCTAGGTCGAATGAAGTCTTTTTCCAGAAGCTCCTGAAGTTGCTTCTTTAGTTCCTTCAATTTCGTGGGGGACATCCTGTAAGGAGCTATTGACAGGGGTGCTGCTCTAGGTGTGAGTTCAACGGTGAGGTTAACCTCCCTTTCGGGTGGTAAGCCAGGTAACTCGGAAGGGAAAACATCAGGAAACTCCTTAACTACGGGGATTTCTTCTATCTGAATTTCCTTAGACTCAGTAACTACTACGGAGGCAAGGAAAGCTTCACATCCTTGCGAAATGAGTTTGCAAGCGTGAAGAGAAGAAATAAGAGAGGGATGCTTCCGGTATTTGATGCCAAGAAAGGAAAATGAACTGGTTTTCAGAAGGAAACTATCCTACTGCGACAATTTATATAGGTGTCGTGGTCTATAAGTCAATCAACTCCTAATATGGCATTGTAGCCTTCCATATCAAGGCATACAAGATTAGCAGGAAGATTATGTCCTTCTACAGTGACTTCATTATTGGGGAAATAGGTTTTCAATTCCGTTCCCGATCATAAAGGAGTGACTATGGTTAAATCCGATGGTAAGGGAACAGGTGAAATAGGCAATGTTTTTGTAAAGGAACTAGCAATAAAGGAATGAGTAGCACCCGTATCAAATGACACAAAAGTATGATGGGAATGATTATGAATTGCACCTTCAATGAGCTCCCCTTCTTTGGTTGGTTCATCCTCTAACATGGCATTCAATCTAGCTTGCCACTTTCGTCCACCATTACTCCTCGTAGATGATTGCTCTTTCATCAGAGGACAGTCAGACATGCGGTGCTCCAGACTTCCACATCTTAGGCATGCACCTAAGCGTTTCCAACATTCTTTGGCCGAATGACCGAATTTTTCATAGAATGAGCAAGCCATTGTAAGAGCCTTTTTGTATTCCTTTATCTTCTTGTTCTTGTGGCTTCCGCTCCCGTTACTACTTCGGGATCTCTTCTTGTTGTCCCAAGAGTTATATGTGATGCTGAAATTTTCTTGCTTTTTACCTCGCCGATCAAACTTTCGGCTCGGCTCCTCCTCTTTAACCTTGAGTTAATCGACCTTCTACATGGTCCGTTCACATAAGTGTGCCCGTTGGACCATCTCTGTGTAGGTCCGAATATTTTGTGGGCCAAGTTGCTGGATAAAGATGTGTCGTAGCCCGTCCATAAAGCGATTTACTTTTAGAAGATCCGTGCTCACTAGAAGTTGAGCATAAGGTGCCAGGCGAGAGAATTGTAATTCATATTCTGTCACTGTCATCATGTCTTGACGCAAATTCAGCCGCCTTCCTCTCCTTGACATGCTTAGAGAAATATTTGGCTCAAAAGAGCTTCAGAAATCCTTCCCAAGTGTGTGGTGCATCTACAGGTGGTGTAGGTACAGACTTCCACCATGTACGCACATCTTTGTTAAGCTGGAATGTAGCAAGGTGAACATTCTCTTGGTCAGCACATTGCATGACCTCGAAGATACGATTCATCTCGTTAATCCAGTTTTCTACTTCATCGGGGTTAGAAGAACCTGAAAATCATGGAGGGTTTAAACTTTGAAAATTACAGTGTAGATCACCAGCTCCTACCCTTGCGCCAGCTTGGGCCATAGTTTGCAAAGCTTATGTGAGACCTACAACAGTTTGCTGCATTCCATTCCAATTGACCCGATGAGCCATTGCAAGAATAAGGTACCTGAGAAGAGTAATAAGTGAATTAATCATAATGGAATTGGTGGGTTTAGGTTTAGAGGAAATTTCTAAATAACTATCTCAACCCCGGTTCTACCCAATTTCTCTCATGGGTGGGGAAATTTCTTTCCTTGTTTCATAGGCATGGGTCCTTAAACCTTGGACTTAACCTATGACATGACTTCTTTTTCCTAGGAATGAGTAAAATTCTTAGACCTAGGCTCTGATACCACTCTAACTGTCACGCCCTGAGATTTTAATACAGCGGAAGAAATATCAGAACGTGAACAGCCGGCATCGTAAGCCTCTCGCAAGCAAACAAATCAGAGCGCAAGACAATCACATAAAAGTAATTGCACAAGTAAAATTTTATAAATTCTCACTTTATTTCATACTAACAACCGCAAGTACATTAGATTCATGATATAACCATTCTTACATCATAGACTCAAGAAAATGAAAAATTACAATAGGACTCGACTAGACACTTGACAACTAGGTCTTCTCTCGATCCAATTGACTTTCAATCACTCTCGGACCCGCTACTTGTATATTCCGAATCTGATACACCTGTACTTCCTGAAAAATTGAGAAAGTAGGTATGAGCATACTTGTCCAGTAGGTATCTTCGCATCAACATGAAGGCAATAATTAAGTGATTAATGTCTTAGCTCTAGAATTAAGATAAAAATAAGAATGCGATAATCAAGTGATGTAAACCAAGATAACCAAGAATCACGAAATAACTGAGCAAGTTGACGTGAATAAGTATCGATCATGAACAAATAAGATTAATCATGTTGATATAAATTTGGCCTTTCATGAACAAGAATGTATGAGCATGTAACTAGAAAGTACTTTACACAACCTTGTAAAGGCTATGCATTAACAAGCATGTAAATTTCATAACGAGCCTTGTGAATTTCACTCATTTATAAGAGAAAGTACTCCCAGCACAATGCGACGCCAGTATCATCGTACCCCATGGTTTATAGCATGTTTCCGACCATCGACCGTGGGGGCTAGCATGGAGCCCTTGGACACAATCCGTGCCCAGTCTTGCATCTTCAAGTTATAAATCCAGCTACTTTCACGAGATATAATAATAATTTCGACCAATAATTCAATTCCAAATAATAAGTTTCATGACCAAGTAACCAAGGTATAGAACGTACCAAAAATTGATATGAGATATCAAAGAAGAATTAAAAGAATATTATACTCCAGCGGCATTCCGGCAGCATAACGGTACATTCATTAAGTTTCATATCTTAATATTGACTTGTTAAACATGTGTTGAGACTCCAGATAATCTGAAGAACATCTAGGAACTCAAGAAAACTAACCCCAAAGGTCAAACCTCGGGTTAGACAGGTTCAGAGATAAAGCGGTCATTTATTGGACCGTTTTATGCAGAAAGCGGTCAGAGTATAGACCATTTCATGAATAGAGTCGACGCATGAAAAAGAAGTGTCGACGCAGGAAAACTTTCTGGAGCTATGCGGTCTAGTAAATGGCCGCTTGGTGCATTTTAGCGGTCATCCATAGGGCCGCTAGGGTCCATAATACATAAAACACTGGTAAAGTGCTTTCTAGAGAATTGGCTTTGATGGTACAACCAGCTCGACGTCCTAGTGGGAATCCTAGGCTCGCGGAGTCTTACAGAGGCGTTGAAACATAATCCCCTAGTCCGATAGAAGGAATATCCGACAGAGAGGTTCATAAGTCCAAGAGAGAGTGCCTATAAGTGTAAAGTGTAACTAATGACATCATACCAGAATATGCGCCATATACTTAAGAAAATGACTCACGAAATAGAGTGAAACAGTGAAACATACGGTCAAAATACCATATGTACTATATACACAACATAGAAACCATTTAATTACAAAATTATAATATTATGGAATGAAATTAACATAAGTTTAAAATAAGTCCCAAGTGCAAAAGAACATGAAATCAACTAAGATGAACGATAAATGTAACCAAGTGTATGATATAATACTTAAAACAAGAGTAAAACCTCATTAGCTAGGCTCACTATATGATAATTAAGGCTATTTTGCAATATGTTTCGGGTTAACATATCTATACAGAACTCAAAAAACTAAACGGTCTCGTGATGACCGTTTCACCGGGCTTAGCGGTCTATCGCTACGCCGCAAAGGAAACATATGCGGTCTGTGGAAGACCGTTTATTCCTATCTGCTGCAAATAGAAATAAAACTGAAATATATACTAATCTAGGGCCTTTACATGCATAATAAAACATGGCAATAGGTAATTATGGCCTAATAACACCATACTAAGACATAGAGATGCATGGGTTTAAGTGAAATAAACCGGAATGGTCATTTTCTCATTTAAAGGTAAGATTCATGCATGCTATGTAATCTTAGACGCATAGTCGAGATAAAACGTCAAATACTCAGTGTAGAAAATATGAAATTGACTGCAAGAAGAGGGCTTTTATTCCTAAAATCATGTTTAAACCGTTCATGAGATAACCTACCTCTAGTAGTGCTCCTAGACTTCGAATCTCTGACTGGAAGTAGACCCTAGTTCCTGCACGTCATGTGCTAAGCCAGCAACTTCCCGTCCCTCTATCTCCCGATTCTCTCGACCTAAAGATGTGAAAATTGGAGGGTAGAGAGAAGATACGAAGGAAAACAGAACGTTCTAAAGACATAACTTTTAAATACCTCGTTTAGGGCTTCTAATTTGCAGATCTTCTTGGGTCTGTTGCACAGGTTCCTAGGTTGCTTGTACCGAACCAGCAACTTTGCAAGCTTCTATCTTCCTGATGGCTTGATCTCCTAAGATGAAATTTGAAGGGGAGTTGGACCTTACTATTATGAACAAATTCTCTTAAATAACTTACCTCTAATTCATTCTCCTTACCTTAGTTCCACGCGAGCCAAACGTAGGAGTCGCGCATGTGAAATCTTAGGCCTAGTTCTTGGGTTAGCTAGGGTTTCATGTATTAGAACGAAGTTAGAGTCCAAATTAGGAGTAGAGTTAATCCCTAAAGAGTTCTAGAGAGTCATCCATGCCAGGTAGCTTCGATCTAAAGTGATTAGGTCATCCAAGTTCCAAGCTTTTCACGTTTTCTTCCATTCACGGAATCTGCAGAGCCATGCACTCTTCTAGCAACCGTTTATTGTCTCAAGCGGTCACCCGATAGACCGTTTTTGGCTTTGGGTGCCGAATATTGATTTGGTTCAAACTCTTTTGATATTATCTCCCATTATCTTATAATTAGCCTATTTATCCTTTAAAATTTCGACATTGGTGCTTCTAGAATATGGGCTAAGTCTTATGGGCTTGGTTTTAGGCCATTTTGGTCTTATTCAAAAGGCCAGGTTAATTAATAAGTATTGGGACTTTTTATTTGGTTTCAAATTTAGCCTAAATTCTTTTAATAGTCCTCTTATCTCTTATCAAATATTAGAAATTCTAAATAAATGCTAGAAAATTCCAAAATATCATATACAAAATTTTGGAATATTACAGTAATGGCAAGCAACTATATGAATTTATATGATCTATACAGGAATATCAATAAATGAATATAGCTAAATATGAATGCCACATAAACTCATCTAATAAAAAAGCATAATTAAACACGAGAATCTTTCATTCACCGTTGAGTTAAAATTCTACGAACCAAGTGATAGGAGAAGTAAAACCACTAGAAGGAAGACCAGACGTGCCCACTGACAACTTACATTGCGTCTCGGGTGATGGGGACATCACCTCCCATGCCCACCTTCACAGCTCATCTCCTCGCCCCGGTTGCATCCGGCATGGTTTAATCATTTAATTTTGAGTCCTATGTAATTTTACTTGAGTCATTTGATGTAATTTACATTTTATTTGAGTCATGTCCCTAGGTCTTGCATTTATTTTCCTATGTTTGAGTGTCATTAGAGTGTGTAATGTGCTAATTGGGCCCATTTCTTCGGGCTTGGCCCAATGAGCTCCCCTACCCCTTCGGTTATTTGTCAATGAGTCTTTTGTCAGGGTCTTATTGTAAAATGTGGGTTTCCTATATATAGGGCCCCATTTCCTTCATTTGGAGGTAATGAATCAATCAATAAAAAAAAATGACATTTGAGAGTCCAAAGCTTAGTTTAGTGGAGTGATTCCAACATTTTTTGGGTGAGAAACCCTAGGGGAGAGATTCCCCACCCTTCCCTCTCTTAATCCCTCTTTTTCACTCCATTTTCTCTCTCCTCAACACCCAATTTTAAATTTTCTTCTCTCTCCTCCCTTCCCAACCACCTCAACCCCCACCTACCATCATTAAAGCCCTCCACTTCCCCATAGCCTCCATTATTCCACCCCCCTAGTCCCAAGGAGATCCCTCACCATTCCAACACAATCTTCTCTATTCCAACACAATCTTCCCCCATTCCAACACACTCATCCCTCTTCCCCACACAATCCCCCACATTCCAAAGTATATTTGAATTTGAAATCCACCCTTCCCTCCACTCACTTGTGCCCCCCCTCACCTTCTCCTCTCACCCACCTTCCCAAATTCGTAGCTCCTCCTCCCACCACCTGTTAGACCCCCTTCCAGACCCCATTCTTCCTTTCCCCTATCTTAGAACACCCCCTCCTAGACCCCCTCACAGCCCGGGCTTTCCCCACACTCATCCACCCCCATTTCCCCTCCCATATACCCCATTCCCCCCCATCATCATCAACCTACAGCTCTCAACTGAAGATCTACAGTAGACCAGCAACTTGCAGCGGCCACGACGACCTCCTCCAGATGAGTTTGAAGATCCAAGAGCCATCGTCGGAAGCGTCTGCCAGTCGCCTTCGCAACCAAAGTGGTTTCATCTTCTTCCGATCTCCGAGTCGTCCAGGAGGTCCATTCTCCCACAGCTGCGCGGTTCTGCCTCGGCTGAGGACCTGAGCCAGCTTAGAAGCTCTGCCACAACCAGCCCCGAAGGAATCAGTCCTCAAGTCCTTCTTCAAAGTTCTTCATCGGCCTGTCTACTTTCAGAATCAAGAAGCAGAAGCCCATTCAGCATCCGGGAACAGAAGTTACCAATTTTATTCCACGGTCGTGTGGCTCTGCCTTCCCCAGTCTGCATCGACACCTCCTCACTCTTCTGGCTCCACAGATCGTCTCCATTCTCTTCTGGCATCCCCGTTTCTTTTGCTGCAAAGAGGACTCACCCATGGTTCTAACGGCGCTGACGGCATCAAATTTGGAGTTCGGGAACGGCCAGGACAGCCTCTGCATCCTACTGTTGGTGACCTGCCCCTGCTAGTCCGAGAAACAGAGGCCCTGTTCAAGCTTCTGCCCCGACCTGCAGTGACTCCAGAAGAAATTACAAAAATTCTGAGGCATTCCCCTTCCTGTTACGAAGATTTTGCCACTAGTGTCGCCATCAGCAAAATTCCTGAGCAAGATCTACAACAGGGACACCGACCCTCTGTCCTGGTTCGCAGATAGCAGGTAGATTCGGCGTCCACCCTTGTTCCTCGTTCTTTGCTTTGGTTTCCCCACCCCGCTTGGCCGGCTGAAGGCCCCTCCCTGCGTGGAGGTAGTATTGATGTAATATCATTAACCCCCACCCCAAGTTTCCCCTCCTGTGAGAGGTGTAGTGGTGTACTTTGTTTGGGCAGGTCAAGCGACACCGCCGCGGCGTGTGGGGATCCACTCGCCTCCCCGCTCGCCCTCGTCTCCGACCGGGACCGGTTTCTTCAAACCGGTCGAGTAAGTGCTCAAACCTTCACTCCACTTAGTGCTTATCTTTCAATATTAGCTCTTAATTCCGCTGGTTATGCGAGTGAGAGCCCGATCCTCAAGCCCCGTTGTCTTGAGTGATCACTGTGGGAAGAGTGCAACCGGTGCCTTCGGCACTTCGTCGGCCCTGTTGAATTGGGCTTCCAAATCCATTGGGAATCAAATCTTGGCCTTGCTGGCCCTCTACCAGCATGGGCCCAACCCCACATCCTCACCTTGGCATTGCCAAGTTACCCCGGGCTTGGGTGAGCAACGATAGAGCGGTGGCCCAATTCGGCCCATTTGAATGCGATTGTGCTTGCTTGCATTAAGTCCGAGGTCGTTTCACATCAAGTGGTATCAGAGCAAGTCTTTGATTTGTTCTCACAAGTCAAGTCCATGGGCACGCTTGCATTAGAGTTCTCATCGGATCGTTCTATGCATTATCCACCTCCCATTGTCATTGAGTCTACCGACCAAAAGGCCCCAATTCCCATCATATCCCAAGCATACCTACCTAATGGGAGCCCCACAGAAACTGACTTCATCGACATGGAAGAAGATAATTGGGTATCCCCCGAAATTATAGCCACCCTCTCTACGACTGGACAAATTGTGCACAACGGAGACCTAGTCTTCGTTGAATTCCATAAATGGTTCGGGAAGACTAAGTATTTGGATGGGGCTTGGTGTCAAAAGGGAACATTGGCGGGTCCATGTATAATCCTAGGTAAAAAATGGTTAGATGAAAGGAATGCCGACATCGACCCAACACGTCGGACTTGCCTAGTGCATCTGCCACACCTTTCGAGAACCTTTAAATTCAACAACCTTTTATTCTCCCACCCGCGGGAATCCCACCCTTGTTCACCACCCCGAGTGCACCATACTCCGGCCATCATCACCCCACCATCAAAGAACCTTCCCACTCCATTAGTTTTGGAAGAAGTAGTCCACCCGTTTTGCCACATGAAGACAAATATCCCTCGGGAAACTATCCCCTCCATAGAGAGCTCCCATGTCCCAATTGAAGAGGAAGCATCGCACAAGGATCTTCACCCTACACCACCCCCTCTAGATAAGGCTGAATTCATCTTAGAAGAGTCCCTTGTTAGGTGGCTAAGGGAGAGCCTAATTAGAGAGACCTCGACCCATGTTTGCCCTCCCATAGAACAAATTTTTCCCCTAGTGCCCCTCTTCTCCTATCACACCACAATCCAAGCATCCTATCAAGTGGAGACTTTAGAGGATTTTCTTAGGGGCTTAGCATGGCAAATTGAGTTCACTAGCATGTTGACCCCTATGGCCGAACAACCTAGGAGCCTTAGCCTCCTACACCTATGCATAGGGTCTATCACCTCGGTTTGCACCAATGGTTGCTACACTAGCGACCTCCTTCTATTCCTCCCTACACCGGATGAGCCCAACCTTCTCCTCGATTTAGAGCTTCTTATCTCGGGTAGAAAGCTAAGCCCTCCACTCATGGCCGACCCACTTGTCAAGAACATTGGCCCATAGGGAAGGATGACTTAGCACCTTTTAAGGATCTTGAGGACATGGAGTTCCTCCCCCTAAGTGACCTATTTTATGATCCATATGATCCCTTCCAATGGGAGTCAAGGGACTCATATGACCCAACCATCTTACCAACCACCCACCCTTTCCTACCCTCACCCACCATATTGGGCCAAACCCACCTCATCCATGATCCGGGTTGCACCTTGGGAGCCATAACCTTGGACCATATATCCCTAGGTAATAAGGTGGTGTCCCACCCCATGATGACCACCTTCTTAGATCCATTCGATCCTTTCTAATGGGAGTTCAAAGGTTCTCCCACACCTATACACATAGAAGTCACTTTTGGGAAAATTATGCATGTGTCTAGGCTTTCCACCCCCTTTGGCATGAACACTATGTTGGGTCCATTCATTCATATCACCCACATGTCTAGTAGAAAGCATGAGTGGGCCACATTCAGATGTCATGGTCCTCCTTCATTCATCATGGATCGTAAGCATGTCAAAAGCATCTACGGATGTCCGGGCCCCCCCACAGTCATCACCACTGTGCATGATAGGTTCACCTACGGGTGCCCCGGCCCACCCAGGCCCACCAAAGTCTACATGACAACATTGCATGATAAGTCCACATATGGTTACCCCGGCCCTCCAAAATCCATCAAAGTCTTCTTGGCATCAAAGCATGATCGGTCTACTTTTGGTTGCCCAGGTCCACCCATCACCCCTAGAATGTCAACATTCACGAAATTGCATGAAAGCCTTTGCAAGCACATAAGCAAAAAGAATGAGACTTATAAGAGGCGGGCCGACTCTCATCGGCGTCACCAAGACTTCCATGAGGGTAACTTTGTGATGGTAAGGACTGAGAGGCTCTCCCCGGGAGCCATCTCCAAATTGAGGCCACGTGGGGCTGGTCCCTTCCAGGTCCTGAGGCGTATTGGTGCAAATACTTATGAGTTAGATCTCCCCGAGGAGTATGGAATAAGTCCCACATTCAATGTTGCCGACCTAGTGTCATATAAGGGACCCACGGTGGTACCTAGTGAGGAGATTGAGCCTACGTCTTCCCTTGAGAGAGCACCCACCCGTGAGGAGAGACCACCAGCCAAGAGAGCCCAGCGTGAACAAATTGAACAAATATTGGATGAACAAGTCACTACCACTCGGAGCAAGGTATACGAGCGCTATCTCGGCAGGTGGATGGATCGGTCCCGTTCGGAAGGCTTGAGGGCAGTACCACTTCTACACCCTCCAAGGAGGGAAGGACACTTACTCGACAGAGTCGAGTTCTCCGCACCCCGGGAGTATGATGGGGACATCACCTCCCATGCCCACCTTCACAGCTCGTCTCCTCGCCCCGGTTGCATCCGGCATGGTTTAATCATTTAATTTTGAGTCCTATGTAATTTTACTTGAGTCATTTGATGTAATTTGCATTTTATTTGAGTCATGTCCCTAGGTCTTGCATTTATTTTCCTATGTTTGAGTGTCATTAGAGTGTGTAATGTGCTAATTGGGCCCATTTCTTCGGGCTTGGCCCAATGAGCTCCCCTACCCCTTCGGTTATTTGTCAATGAGTCTTTTGTCAGGGTCTTATTGTAAAATGTGGGTTTCCTATATATAGGGCCCCATTTCCTTCATTTGGAGGTAATGAATCAATCAATGAAAAAAAATACCATTTGAGAGTCCAAAGCTTAGTTTAGTGGAGTGATTCCAACATTTTTTGGGTGAGAAACCTTAGGGGAGAGATTCCCCACCCTTCCCTCTCTTAATCCCTCTTTTTCACTCCATTTTCTCTCTCCTCAACACCCAATTTCAAATTTTCTTCTCTCTCCTCCCTTCCCAACCACCTCAACCCCCACCTACCATCATTAAAGCCCTCCACTTCCCCATAGCCTCCATTATTCCACCCCCCTAGTCCCAAGGAGATCCCTCACCCGTCCAACACAATCTTCTCTATTCCAACACAATCTTCCCCCATTCCAACACACTCATTCCTCTTCCCCACACAATCCCCCACATTCCAAAGCATATTTGAATTTGAAATCCACCCTTCCCTCCACTCACTTGTGCCCCCCCTCACCTTCTCCTCTCACCCACCTTCCCAAATTCGTAGCTCCTCCTCCCACCACCTGTTAGACCCCCTTTCAGACCCCATTCTTCCCTTCCCCTATCTTAGAACACCCGCTCCTAGACCCCCTCACAGCTCGGGCTTTCCCCACACTCATCCACCCCCATTTCCCCTCCCATATACCCCATTCCCCCCCATCATCATCAACCTACAGCTCTCAACTGAAGATCTACAGTAGACCAGAAACTTGCAGCGGCCACGACGACCTCCTCCGGATGAGTTTGAAGATCCAAGAGCCATCGTCGGAAGCGTCTGCCAGTCGCCTTCGCAACCAAAGTGGTTTCGTCTTCTTCCGATCTCTGAGTCGTCCAGGAGGTCCATTCTCCCACAGCTGCGCGGTCCTGCCTCGGCTGAGGACCTGAGCCAGCTTAGAAGCTCTGCCACAACCAGCCCTGAAGGAATCAGTCCTCAAGTCCTTCTTCAAAGTTCTTCATCGGCCTGTCTACTTTTAGAATCAAGAAGCAGAAGCCCATTCAACATCCGGGAACAGAAGTTACCAATTTTCTTCCACGGTCGCGCGGCTCTGCCTTCCCCAGTCTGCATCGACACCTCCTCACTCTTCTGGCTCCACAGATCATCTCCGTTCTCTTCTGGCATCCCCGTTTCTTTTGCTGCAAAGAGGACTCACCCATGGTTCTAACGGCCTGACGGAATCAAATTTGGAGTTCGGGAGCGGCCAGGATAGCCTCTGCATCCTACTGTTTGTGACCAGCCCTTGCTAGTCCGAGAAATAGAGGCCCTGTTCAAGCTTCTGCCTCGAGCTGCAGCGACTCCAGAAGAAATTACAAAAATTCTGAGGCATTCCCCTTCCTATTATGAAGATTTTTCCGCCAGTGTCGCCATCAGCAAAATTCCTGAGCAAGATCTACAATAGCAACACCGACCCTCTGTCCTGGTTCGCAGACAGCAGGCAGATTCGGCGTCCACCCTTGTTCCTCGTTCTTTGCTTTGGTTTCCCCACCCCGCTTGGCCGGCTGAAGGCCCCTCCCTGCGTGGAGGTAGTATTGATGTAATATCATTAACCCCCACCCCAAGTTCCCCCTCCTGTGAGAGGTGTAGTGGTGTACTTTGTTTGGGCAGGTCAAGCGACACCGCCGCGGCGTGTGGGGATCCACTCGCCTCCCCGCTCGCCCTCGTCTCCGACCGGGACCGGTTTCTTCAAACCGGTCGAGTAAGTGCTCAAACCTTCACTCCACTTAGTGCTTATCTTTCAATATTAGTTCTTAATTCCGCTGGTTATGCGAGTGAGAGCCCGATCCTCAAGCCCCGTTGTCTTGAGTGATCACTGTGGGAAGAGTGCAACCGGTGCCTTCGGCACTTCGTCGGCCCTGTTGAATTGGGCTTCCAAATCCATTGGGAATCAAATCTTGGCCTTGCTGGCCCTCTACCAGCAAGGGCCCAACCCCACATCCTCACCTTGGCATTGCCAAGTTACCCCGGGCTTGGGTGAGCAACGATAGAGCGGTGGCCCAATTCGGCCCATTTGAATGCGATTGTGCTTGCTTGCATTAAGTCCGAGGTCGTTTCACATCATCGGGTGTCTACCACTCGCCTGGAACATGGCAACTGAGACACCATAATCGTAAACAAAGATGAAGACTAGTCAGGGTCACGCTCATCTGCGCAAGTCCACCCCCTGACCACGTGTGCACACACAAGCTCAATGCCTTGAGCCAGGCCTCTAGCTAGTTTTCCCCCCCAGTCGGACGCTACTGCAAAGCAAGGGGGCCCATGAAAACTAGCCTAAAAATTGTACACTGGGACTGCCCCGCCACCTCTCCTAGGTGGGTCGACTATAGAGGTCATCAGGCTGCGACTAGTCGGTCAATATCATAGGAAATAGTAGTCAACTCAAATGGGTTATAAATATACAACGAAAATCATTTCATATATGATATAATTGACGGGGACTGCACGAAACCTGAGGCAAGTTGATCAGGCTTAAAACCAAAACACACTCAGAGACGCGATTAAGTTGAAACCGCGGCAGCATAGATGCGGATCTTTCGAGACCGCGGCTGTGCTGAAGCGCTTTCCTCGAAACCGCGGCTATTCACTGCCTGACCCCCGATAGAACAACTAGAAGCGGTTTCTACGGAACCGCGTCCGCTTCCAGAGACCTAGCCGCGGTTCAGAGGCGACCACGACTGGTCTGGCAGTTCTGAAAAATGCTCTAACAATTTATAACCCATCCCAAATTGTTCAAAACGAAGTGATTACATAAGATACACCTATTCCCTGTTGTCATACACCATTTTCACATGATATAGGCTTCAAAAACATAAAGAATAATGCCCAATAGATCAATTCACAAGGGTTTGAAAGAAATACAACCCATATGCATCTTTTGATCAAACTAGCCAAATAAACATGCATATATCTGGAGAGGGGGATTTCTGTAGCCCACCACAAAGGCATCCCAACAAGACCCACACGGTCCAACTAGGCGAGCCCGCCCGAGTGATAGCCCGCTGGGCCCACTCAGGGAAGAAAAGCCCAATAAATAAAGACTCGAGGAACCAACTCTCCCCGGTGGCCTTCTAGACTCGGAGGGCCCGAGACAGCGGTCAGGTCCCAAGGAAGGTCCGGTCTAAAAGCCCTCTCCTCACCCGAGAGAGACAGGCTCCAGCCGACCTATCCGACCCCACCTTCGCCGGGCCATCGCTCAGACCAGAGCTAGCCTCCCCGAAGCTCGGTAAGACCGTTTGATTAATCCGCAGGTACGGCCGTTCAGAGTCCTCCGCCGACGGGAGAGTCAGGGGTGCCGCCGGACTCCAAGGGGATAACGTCCCCACGATCTGGCCATAAAAGCCCCCGCTGAAGACGTAACTCCCGCCGGGAAGCCCTCAGCTCACCGGACTCTTAAAAGGCGACGCACTATTTAAGCAAGGGATACCCTCCGGAAGATGGTAAGATGAACTAGGCATTCACATACCCTAAGCTCCTGAGCACGATTCGCTTCACCCTTTGGTGGAGAGGATTCTCGCGCATCAACTCTCTCCTCCCCCCATTATCGCTTCCACCATCGCTCTACTGACTTAGCCATCGGAGGGTTTGCCCCAGGGAGATCCCCTGGGCCCTCTGACACGTTTCCCTCTCTTGCAGATTCATCTTCTGGTGATCCACAGCCCGCTCAGGACCCAGCGCAAGATTCTGCCTCTTCATCTGGCGCCGTCTGTGGGAAACGCACGAAGAGTCAAGATGGTAAGAAAAAGCTCAGAGAGGAGATCCGCCGGCGGGGCAGGTAAGGCTGTGGCGGCGGCGGGAGGCGCCCCCTCTAGGGTCTCACAGAGCCCCCCCTCCAACGCCAGCGTCCCCACCAACGGGCCACCACCCCCCCCGGCGGAGACAGGGGCACCCCTCGACGGTGGCGCCAACGCCTTCCAGGCCCTCAACGAAAAGATGAACGTCCTCGTGGAGCTCATGAGGGCCCAGGCGGCCCGGGACGCGAGGTCCCGTGCCCCGTCAGGAAGTCCCCCTCGAAGGAGTGCAACGCAGCACACCGCCGGAGGCCGCTTCACCCTCCGCGGCCGACAGCTCCTCCGCAACGACGTCGGAGGACCCTCGCAAGCTCCGCCTGCGGAGCAAGAGGCTTCCTCCATGCCGAGGAGAGGGAAGCAGGGGGCGAGGCCACCGCGCCCGGGCACCAGTGCTCCGGGAGATCGCCACGACGCCCCCCCCAGCCCCATGGCGCGGCCACAGCCGGAACTGTCTCTCCGGCTACGAGATTTTGAAAGACGGTTCACAGAGCAAGAGCGCGCTCTCCGCTGTTCGACACATTTTATTTTATCTTGGTTTATTTTATTTATTTATTTATTTATTTTTATTATTTATTTATTGGCGTGCCAGTCACCGAAGTGACAATTTTATTGTGCGCTCGATCTGACTTCTAATCAGTCGATTGTGAGTGATCGTGTCTGGACCAGAAGTCCGTCATACCCTGAACGCTATGACGTTAATTACGTCCTTCCAAGGAAGGACAACCCTTGATTAAACGCTAAAGTAGGAGGCCTCGAGAGGCAAACGTATATTCATGTGCGGAAATGGAACTTCATACCGAAGCCAGAAAGGCGGGCAAGATAATGACACCAACCGTAGGAACAGATGATATCGTTAAGTCAGCGGTTCAAAGCCCGGGGTTAAGGGGGGAAGGAGGATCTCAATCACAGGTAGCCTGAGCCGTGACCACGATGAGGTTTAAAACATCGATCAATATTTCAACAGCATCTTCCCTTTATCTGGGTTATGCCCAGGGGGAAATAGGCTATCACCCACGGAGTGCCGGGATGAAAACCAAAAGAGAGAGAAGTGTTGAACTTCCCGAATCGCATATTTGCCATGGGGCAATGTTTGATATTCCCTATAGAAGCCGGCGGCACTCATGCAGTGGCAGAGCCCTCCCGAGCTAGAGGGGTTATTCGTGAACCCGATGCGGGACGACGGAATGTAAGCGAACGCTTAATGTTGCGCCCTCGCACGCGGATCGACCTGCGCGGTCAGATTTGAGTAGGTTATCAATGCAGTTCAAGTAACAACATTTGAGTAGGTTATCAATGCAGTTCAAGTGCGCAAAGGTTCCCGGGGGCAGCTTAATATTGGCTTTCATCATCCTGGGGGAATTTTGGCAGCACCTCCCCTAGACTTAGCATCTGCCAAGGGATGATATAGGCTGACATCGACGGAATGCCGGGATGAAAGCCGAAAAGCGGGGGAGCACTAAGGCTCAAGGAGACTGTACATGTCTCTGTCATCAATCACTATTCCCCGTCTCGGAGGTCGACGAGACCCTTGTAAAGACAAGGTCCGCCGAACCCGCGGGGTTGCATGCGAATCCAATTCGGGACATAGGAATGTAGGGGAGGTTTTCCCCATTGCTGTATCTCCTCAGGGTGTATCTGATGATCTCCAAGCATCCTCTTGACAGATGTATGGGGAGGTTAAAGAGTTGAAATATAATAGTGCAGAGATGAACCTTGGTCTGGGTTTCATTGGCCGAAGCAGGGGTATTGGCATGAGCATTTGGTGGACAAAGGGGGGATCTCGGCCTGGTCCTTGGGCTCTCGGCATGGGGTTTGTGGCCTTCTCGGCGTGGGCTATAGGGGGGCTTCTCGGCGCGCTATGAAGTGGCCAAAAGGGGGCTCTCGGCCTGGCCCTTGGGCTGGCCAAGGGGCTCTCGGCGCGGTCATTTGGCTGGCCAAGGGGGTTCTCGGCCTGGTATTTGGTGGATGGAGAGGGCTTCTCGGCCTTGGGAGGGGGACTCTCGGCACAAGGCTTCCCGGCGTGCTCATGGCCGCGCCGGGAGCCTGGCGCCGGGAGGCTGTGGGCTGTGGTTTTCTTCACAAGGAGAGGCTTTGTCGTTTAGCAAGAGAGGAAGGCCTCTCGGCCTTACAGTTCTCGGCGGGGAAACTTGCACGCCGAGAAGGTGGAATGCGGGAGAATTTCAGGGTTTTCAGAGATGCTACGGTACTCTGTTCCTGGGATTTCTGGGTTTTATGGCTCAGATTGAGGCCGAATCGGGGGTGTATGATGAGATTTCACGAACACCTCTGCTAGAAGGATGCCAAGGGATCTGAGAGGCCAGATCATCAGGAGGAGGAGAGACCATCATCGGGGCTGAGTAGCCTTTGTCTGTATACTGCCAGACGTTTTGGGGAGTCAAGAGATGGCTGTCTCTGATCCCCCGGACTAGCATGGTATCATCTGGGAAGCAGATCTGCAACGAGAGAACCCTTGATGCTGAGACCTCAGACCCTAATCATTCAACGATTGGAATGGGGATCCAGGGTAGCATTCGTCTACGGGTTCAAATGCATCATTTATAGCCGGCGGGCCAGGGAACCAAGAGATTAATGTCTCTGGTTCCAGGACAGCACAAGGGGCTTGAGGAACAGACTCAAATACATACGGAGGGCATGCTATTGAAGCGGGAAGAGAGAAGAGAATAGAACCTAGCAACCCATTGAACAAGGGTGGGGGCTCTACCTTCATCCCCGTTCAAAGAACAGACATGACTCCGAAGCCTGAGTCATTTCGCCCATGGGGCATTCATACAAACAGTATGCATACATATGGAGACAAAAGAAGATAGTATCGCCTAAAATCCATCACGGCCATTGCATTTACTTCATCTCACCATCATTTACATTGACTACAGAACTGAAGTCAAGAAAAACACAGAGGAGAAGAAGGGAGAGAATCGTATGAACAATCTAAACATCAAGATCTCTACCATTACATACGGGGAATCAGTAAAGAGAAAAAGAAAGAAAAAGAAACATCGAACATGGGGGGGGGAGGGTGGAGCATTGACTCCTCTCCCTCCCCCTATCAGCCCACTTGGAGCCCTTCTTTCTTCTTTTCTTCTGCTTCTTCTTTCGACGGAGACTCTCTCCCTCTCTTTTCCTATCTCTTTTCTTTCTGGCTATCTGTTCGCTCTTTTTTTTTCTTCGTCTCTCTCTTTTCTTCTTTTCTGTCTGTCCGCCTTCTTTCTTGTGGGAGAAGCAATGGGTTTTATGGAACCCTTGCCTTGCAAAAGGGATCTCGGCGCCTGTATCCATGGGAGAAGTTCCCGGCGCGCCTTCCTTCAGGCTCTCGGCGCGTCCAGCGGCCCTTCGTTGAGGTTCCCGGCGCCATGGTCAGAAGCCCAATCGGCCGGCCCATTTAGTGCTTTTAGGCCGCATAATTGCCTTGGCTTCTCTTAGTTATTTTGTATTGACTTTTATCAGAATCGAAATAGGCCCCTTTAGTAGTGACACAGCTTTGTTGAGATCATCTCGAGGTTCCATCAGTGAACAAACTGGGGTTTTATCAGTATTGCCATCTGAATGATGACGATAACACCGGACATCAGCCAGGCCTGAGATGGTCCTAGCTGGGCAATTAGTTGGTGGTGATGATCCTCCCTCAATCCTGACTTCGTAGGCATCTTCTAGTCTTCGTTGCTGGTCTGGTCCCATCTTCATCTTTGTTCATATTTTAGCTGTCAACATCCGCGCCCTGCAGAAGACCTCTTTCCCGGAGGACGAGGAGAAATCCCCTTTCTCCGAATACATCTTGAAGGCAGAGGTCTCTCCTAGAGCCTCCATCCCAACCTTCAAGCTCTACGATGGCCAGGGCGACCCAGCCGACCACTACGATAGCTTCGACGCCCTGGTGACCCTACATTGAATGCCGGATCCCATCAAATGCCGAGCCTTCGCGGCCACCCTGGTCCAAGGCGCTCAGGCATGGTTCCGGGCCCTCGCCCCGGGGTCCATTCGAGACTTCAGGTAATTCGGGCGAATTTTCAAGGAGAGCTTCGCCGGTAGCGCCCCCCCAAGGTCAGTAGCGGGGCTCCTGGCTCTCAAATAGGCGCAAGGGGAGAGGCTCCGGACTTACGTCCACCGATTTAAATCGGAAGCCCTTAGGATCCCCCGCCTGGATGTGGCCTCAGCCACAACCGCACTGACCGGGGGCACCCGGGACGAGAATCTCCGCCGCGAGCTTGTCCTCCACCCTCCCTCGACCCTTGCCGAGCTAGTGACTCTGGCACTGCGCCACGCCGAGTGCGAAGAAGTACTCAGCGCCTGCCGAGACGCAACCGGCTCGGGTCGGGAGGGGGACAAAAAGCGGACCTCCGAGCCAAACCCCGGCTCGAGTAAGAAGCGCGATCGAGAAGGAGAGTGCAAGAGAAAGTACGAGCGGTATACCCCCTTGACCGCACCAGTCTACGAGATCTATGAAGACATCAAAGACTCGGGACTTCTCCGCCAGCCCGAGCCAATGAGGTCAAAGAATCGCAAGCGGGACAGGCATTGCCTGTTCCACGGCGACCACGGGCACCACACCGGAGATTGCCATCAGCTCCAGGACGAGATCGAGCACCTCATCCGTCTGGGGCATCTAGCCCGGTTCACGACCGGGCACAAAGAAGACCGAGACGCCGTAGAGGAGATCGACAACGCTCCCCGAGGGGTCCACATCAACGTCATCTCCGGAGGGGCGACATCGGACGGCGACACCAGCCGAGGAAGGAAACGTCATGCCGAGCGGGCCAGCCAAGCCTTAGAGCCTCCCAGAGGTCCGCCGATGGAGCCCCAGGTCATAGTCTTCTCTGACCAAGACCTGGAAGGGCTGAGCACCCCGCATGACGATGCCCTCGTTATCTCGGCCACGATAAATCACTGTAATGTAGACAGGATTTTGGTTGATAATGGGAGCGCCCCCGATGTATTATCTTATGACTGTTTTCTCAAGATGGGGGAAGACCCATCCAAGCTCCGCCCGATCCGAACACCCCTTAGCGGGTTTAATGGCCTGGCCACCTACCCTGAGGGAGCCCTAAGCCTGCCGGTCACTATCGGCACCCCACCCAAAACTGTTACGGTCATAGTGGACTTCATAGTGATTAAAGGTATGATAGCGTACAACGCCATTTTTGGCCGAAAATTTCTCAGCCGAATAAAGGTCGTACCATCTACCTATCACCAAAAAATGAAGTTTCCCACCAAAAACGGGTTGGGGGAAGTCCGAGGTAACCAGGCCACGGCTAGAAGGTGCTACAATATCTCGGTGGAAGCCTCAAGGCCGGACGGGAAGGATAAGGGCCCCAGGGGAGTCGAAGGAAAAGCCGTGACCACCGAGCCCGGTGGCGAATTATTAACGGTATTCCTGAACGACGACCCGGCCCTTGGAGTAAGGATCGGTGCCGACCTACCACCGAAGGAACATCAGCAATACAAGGAGTTTCTTTCTGGGTACGTCCGGGTCTTCGCTTGGTCCGATGATCAACTCCCTGGTATACCAGAGGAAACTGTGATGCACAAGCTTAACCTCGATGCCACCGTGAGACCCGTACAGCAGCGGAGGAGGAAGCATGCGCCCGAGAAACAGGCGATCATCAAGGCGCAGGTCACCAAGGGACAAGAGACTGGTCTTTTCAGACCGGTCCTGCACCCAACGTGGCTAGCCAACGTCGTCCTGGTGCCGAAGACCACCGGCAAGTGGTGAATGTGCGTAGACTTCACCGATCTGAACAAGGCCACCCCCAAGGATTTCTATCCGCTACCGAGCATCGACCAACTGGTTGACTCAACCCCGGGCAACGAGATACTCAGTTTCCTGGATGCCTATTCGGGTTATCATCAGATCCGAATGAACCCTGAAGATGTCGAGAGGACCGCCTTCATCACCGACTACGGCGTGTACTGCTACACCCGGATGCCCTTCGGATTGAAGAATGCTGGAGCCACATACCAGCGACTGGTCAACCATATGTTCGAGGGACAGTTAGGTCGGAACGTCGAGGCCTACATCGACGACATGCTCGTCAAGACCCCGAGGGCCCAAGACCACTTCACCGACCTCGCCGAGACTTTCGGCACCCTCTTGAAGTACTGCATGAAGCTCAACCCCGCCAAGTGCGCCTTTGGGGTAAGATCCGGGAAGTTCCTGGGTTTCCTGGTCACTCAGCGAGGGATCGAAGCCAACCCCGATAAGGTCCAGGCCATCCTGGACATGCGCCCGCCTGCGTGTATTAAAGACGTCCAGCGTCTAACGGGGCGTGTCGCTGCTCTCAGTCGTTTCCTGTCCCGTGCGGCCGAACGATGCTTGCCCTTCTTCAAGCTGATGAGGGGGCCCAAGGTAGCATCTGCCACGTTCGCATGGGATGGGGAATGCCAGACAGCGTTCGCCGAGCTCAAAGAGTTCCTGGCTTCGCCCCCGGTGCTTTCCAAGCCCGTCCCGGGCGAGGTCTTGTTGCTCTATCTCTCAGCGACGCCGTCAACGGTCAGCTCAGTCCTAGTCAGAAATGACTCGGGAGTCGAGAGGCCGGTCTACTACACCAGCAAGGTGCTCAACAAGGCCGAGCGGAGGTACCCCGCAATCGAGAAACTCGTGCTAGCGTTGGTTACCTCCGCAAGGCGCCTCCGACCCTACTTCCAGGGACATCCCATCACAGTGCTAACCGGCGAGCCACTGAAGAAGATTCTGGCCCACCCCGAAGCCTCGGGGTGACTTGTCAAATGGGCCATCATGCTCGGGGCATACGACATCTTGTATCGGCCACGATCAGGTATCAAAGGGCAAGTGCTCGCCGACTTCATCGCCGAGAGCACCGTTCCGGTCGAGGACAAGCCTCCGACAACAACCAGGCCAACCTGGGAGCTGTTCGTCGATGGATCGTCCAACTCGGTCGGCAGCGGCGCAGGGATCCTCCTAAGGTCCCCCGAAGGAATAGAGTTGCAATACGCCCTAAAGTTCAACTTCTTGGCATCCAACAATGCTTCCGAGTACGAGGCCCTTATCTCGGGGGCCCGCATGGCCCGACGGTTGGGGGCTGAGCGAGTCAGGATCCACACCGACTCCCAGCTAGTTGCAAGCCAGGTCAGTGGCGAGTACGAAGCTCGGGAGGCACCTATGATCAAATACCTCCAATTGGTCCGGAGCCTAGCCCAGCAGTTCGAGGAGTTCGAGGTAGTCCGAATAGCTCGGGAGCAAAACTCTCGGGCGGACGCCCTCTCCCGACTGGCCTCCTCCCTAGACCCGGAAGGTACACGATCGGTCCTCCTAGAAGAGCTAGAGCGCCCGAGCATAGACTCGGAGCTCCTCGCCATTGACTCGGCCAGTCCCGACGACTGGCGCTCCCCCTACCTATCCTGGCTACGAGACTCCCAGGAACCCTCCGACCCTCGAGAAGCCCGCCGGATGAAGTACCAGGCTCGGCGCTTCGTCATCCTCGACAACGCTCTCTACCGAAGATCGTTCTCCGGGTCCCTTCTGAAGTGTCTCGGCCCCGACGAAGCGAGCCAAGCTATTGAAGAGATTCATCGAGGCCTGTACGGAGCACATTCGGGAGGTCGGTCGCTGGCCAGAATCCTGCTAAGGCAAGGATACTGGTGGCCGACCCTACAGCGCGACTGCACGGCTTACGTACAACATTGTGACCATTGCCAGCGGTTCGACCATTTGGTCCACCAGCCGGCCACGGAACTTGTCACCCTTACCGAGCCCTACCCTTTCGCTCGGTGGGGGATCGACATCCTTGGGCCATTCCCAACGGCCCAATCCCAGAAGAAGTTCATCATCGTCGCCATCGACTACTTCACCAAGTGGATCGAGGCTGAAGCAACAGCGAGGATCACTGAGACAGTCGTCTGGGGTTTCGTATGGAAATCGATCATTTGTCGCTTCGGCGGCCCCCGAGTGATAGTGAGCGATAACGGGCGGCAATTCGACTCTCGATACTTCCAAGACAGATGTGCTGACCTAAATATCCGCAACCACTTCACCTCGGTCGCCCACCCTCAGGACAACGGGCTGGTTGAAAATGCCAACAAGACCATCTTGAAGGGCATAAAAACCAGACTCGGCAAGGCTAAGGGTAGCTGGCTCGAGGAACTGCCTAGCGTACTATGGTCGCACCGAACGACCCCCAGAACGGCAACCGGTGAGACCCCTTTTCAACTGGTATATGGCACCGAAGCCGTCGTTCCGTTAGAAATCGCCAATCCGTCTCTCCGAGTGATCAGCTTTTTGCCCGAGGCAAACGAGCAGAAGCTGCTCGAGAACCTCGACCTGGCAGACGAACTCCGAGAGATCGCGAACGTCCGAGCTACAGAATACCAGCGCCGCCTCACTCGGTACTACAACGCCAAGGTTCGAGGCAGACAATTCCGACCAGGGCACTTCGTTCTCAGGAAGACCGAAGCATCTCGACCACTGGAGGCGGAGGGCAAGCTATCCCCCAACTGGGAAGGCCCCACCCGAGTGATCGAGACGCTCGGGAAAGGTGCGTACAGGTTAGCCACAATGGAAGGGGAACCCATTCCCCGGACATGGAATGCAACCACACTACGCAGATTTTATTTCTGAATACTGTATCAACAAATCGGGTAAAATAAACCCCCTTATCTTTCGCATTCATTCAAGATAACTGTTGGTACATCAGAAAGGCAACTGCCAATGCATTACATAGTGAAAAGCAAAAATCCATCTAGCACCGCGGCAAACGGCCATCACCCGGCCGACCCGGTCTTGACCTTCTCGCATCCAGCCACTGACTCTGCCTCGCGTAGAAACTGGCTCGAACAAGAGATGGTCGACCCAGTTGGCTCGGGTGGACCGTGACAAAGGTGACAGAGGGACAGCAAGGAGAAGGCCACCTTTCACACAAGGAAGGCTACCTTCCAAGTTGGCAACAACCTGGAAAAAGGAACGCCGTGAAGGTCTCCTCTCTGCCAAACTACCAACTCTTTGGAGGCGAACAAAAAGCAAGCAGCCCCCGAAGAGTGAAAGAAATGAAGAACAAAAGAGAGAGAAAGAGGCTACGGACAAGGGCGAGGAAGGGATTGGAGCCGCCTCCTCCCCTCCCACGGAGGGGAATGGCGGCCGGCATCCCTAACTCCCCCATCCGCCCTCCATCTCGGCGTCCGCCCGGAAGCCTCGCCGGAGCCAAGAGGAGGCAAACGGCGTGCCCCCGCACGTCGAAGCCCTCTCCAGATCCGCGCGGCGACCGTCGGACCCGTCTCATGCACGTGCGGCGACCGTGGGACCCGACCGATATTCCAGGACAGCTGGAACCGGCCGCTCCCCGTCGTCTGCAGCGTCACCTTCTGAAGGGTCCTCCATGCTCCGATCGCGGCGGCGCTACGCAGAGCGAAGATGAGGGAATAAGAGCAGACCGCCGGCGAGAGTCCTACGTGTTAAGAGGGAAGGAGCACCCTTCGGTCCTTTTTATAGGCCAAGGGAGGCCACGCGCCTTAAATGACTCCCCCCTCGAAAACACGCTATAGGACCTCCCCTGAAAGATCACCTCAAATTCCTCGGTCCCCACCCTAGCGGGATTCGCGAAGCACCTCGACTTTCAAAGCATGGTAATACAGAAGGACGCCCGCAAGAAGTCTCCCGAATCGACGTGCGAAAACGGCGCAAAAGATATCGGCACTTTCCAACTGCCCCGATACGCCAACCAAATCACAGCAAAGATAGCGATCAAATAAAGTAAGTCATTTATTGCCTCCCATAAAAACCTCTTACAAAAGGAAAGACAGACAAAAAGGGGAAGGGGCAAAATGAAGTTACATCAGGCCTCGGGCCCACTTTGAAGCTCGGGAATAGCAGTAGGGGACGCGTCACCCCCGGTACCCTCGGCGACGGCCGGCCCGGACACTGACCTCGCCTGTGCGAGAACTGTCCCGGTCGTGAGCCCTCCCGAGGCCTCCAGAGCTGGTGACCCCGCTGGAGGCGACTCCTCCGGTTCTTCCCCGGCCGAAGATGAGGAGCTGGAATCTGACTCGTCTGAGTCATAACTCTGGCCGTAAGGAAAATCACCCCCGGCAAGGTGCTCATTGGCATAGTTCATCGCTCGGCGATAGCCCTGCCTGAACCCCTTTCGAGCACCCCGGTGGAGCGCTACCTCGTAGTAGGGTAGGGTAGCTGCAATCAGGTCGGCCGAGTAAGCTTCCGAGCCTTTATAGCAATCGATCGCCTCCGCCTCGACCTGCCCGTCCCGAACCCGCTCCGCCTCGGCCGCACGCTCTTCCGCCCTCGCCAGACGCTCCTCCAGCTCGGTCATCCTCCGCTCAGCTTCGATCATCCGACCCTCCGCCCGGGCTCGGTCTGCCTCGGCCTCAGCACGAAGGCTCTCCGCGTCCTCCGCCCGATCCTACAGCTCGCCGCGCTCAAGCTCCCAGAGGCTATCCAGCTCGATGTGACGTTGACGCTCGTCTTCTAGACGTTTGCTCTTCCTCTCGAGCGATTCTTGGGCCCTTGTCAGCTGCTCGGCCAGCACCTCGGCTTCCCATCGGCTCGACCGCGCCAACTCCCTGAATGCGAGGAACTCCCGCCGGAGCCCCTCGTGCTCCCCCTCGAGCCGAGCTAGTTTCCCCTCGCATCCACCAAGGGTCCAGGCGAGCTTCGACCGCTCCGCCTCCGTCCGGGCGTGCGCCTCTGCCATCATGGCCGCTGTCCGAGCTATGACCAGGCCGCCCTCCATCAGGATGTCAAGGACCCCGGCAGGAGTGCTGCGCTTTTCTCCCCCCCTCGTCCTATCGGCGATCGACCGGCAGAGCCGGTACAGGTTACCCGAGACACCGAGCCTGACCAGAGGTTCCGGCAAAGAGGACTGCTCCACCCTGGGCACCCCGCCAGAAGGCCCTGTTGTGGCGGCGAAACCAACCGCCCCGCGCGCCATGGTCGGTTGGGGTTGCAACGCCTCCCCGGGCGAACCCCCACCCTCGATCGACGCCGCGGGATCAACCGCACCAGAAGCTGCCGGCACTTGGGGTTGCGACGCCCCCGCGGGCGAACCCCCATCCGCGCCGACCGAACCCTCGGTCCCAGCGTCGGCCATGCCGGCATCGGCCCCTTCTGTCCCTACAGAGGGGAGAGCCGACCCATCACCTCCCTCTGCGGGGCCCCTGGTCTCCTCGGCCCCCTCTCGCTCGGCGGATGGGAGAGCCAGCCCGGAAGGGTCGGCCCCATTCTGCCCCCGAGGGGGGAGTGCCGCCGAGCCAGAATTGCCCCCGACGGCGGTAGGAAGACCGGCTTTCCTGGCCCTCTTCCTGGCCTTCGCGGCCTCCCGCAGTTTCCCCACCAGGGGATCCTTGCGCTTCAGACCAGTCGATCGAGAAGACCCCTCGGAGGCCGCCCCCTTGCCCTTATCTCGGGCATTGACGCGACCCATCGGGGCATCAGGCTCATCGGCTGCCGAGTCATCTCCCAGATCGATGACCTCGGCCGCCTCCTCCAGAGGCTCCCACCTCACGTCTGCAGCAAGAAGAAGCCCCGGTCAGGAGGAGAAAAAAAGAGCTACCACCCCAGAAAAAGAGCCTCAAGAGCCGTACCTGACGACGTCAACTATGAGAGAAGACACCGTTCGATGTTCTCCGGCGTCACCAGCTCCTCGGTCGATTGGCGATTCTCCAGCAGACGAGCAGCCTGCTGCTCCACGTGGGGAGGGAACTCCTCCTGGCGAGGGGGCAGATTCGGGTGAAAGTTGGGCGAGGTCCGGCATCTCCAGATCTCGTCCGTCGTCACCGCCTTCACCCAGAAGAATTGGGTCTTCCACCCCTTGTGCGAGGAGTCCTTCACCGCAAGCGAGATGCAGCTCCTGTTCCTCCGCGCCTGGATGAAGTAGAAGCCTTTCCCCGCCTGCAGGTGCGCTTTCAACTCAAAGAAGAAGTGGAAGAGGTCCAGAGAAGGGTAGATGTCGCGCTGGCGACACAGAATCCCGAAGGCTGAAAGAAGAAGATAGGAGTTGGCCACCAACTGAATAGGTGCCAATCGGAAAAAATTGAGAAGCTGCAGCACGTAAGGATCGAAAGGAAGCCGAAATCCGCTCTTCCAAGCCAGAAGGAAGCTGCAAATAAGCCCAGCACGATCATCCAAACTCGTCTCGTACGGAGTGGCGGCAACAAAGCTATAGCGGAGAGGCAGACGGAAACGGTGCTCTAACCTCCTCACCTCCGTCTCCCCCAACTCGCTACAGTTGGGGACGGGTTCCCGCCTCATCGGCACAGGCTCCGGGCTCCGGTCCGCCATCGACTCGAGAGAAGATCCCTCGCACGAGCTTGAAGACTCCGGGGGAGAAGGAAGCTGCCGGATCGCCTCTGCGATTATCCTCGCCAACTCTTCGAACGCCGCCGCAAGGCTCCGCGTCTCCGCTGTGCTCTCACGGCGCATCAAGAAGCAAGGAAAGCCTAAAACCCTGGAAGCCTAGAACGATGAACAGCGCCCCTTAAAAAACCCCTGAGGGTGGCGGCACGCCGTTCCGTGCTCTGAGAAAAAGGGGGGCCCCTTCGCTTCCAATCCGTCAGGATCATCATTATGGGCCTCGGCGACCGCTATAAGCGGCTCCACAACGCCAATGAAATTCCACCCACCTGAGCCACGCCGGTCCAAAGCCTCGAAAAACTACTCATCCGAGCCTCCTTGGCTCGGGAGTAGGAGGGGGACAAGTGGAGAGGGGGATTTCCGTAGCTCACCACAAAGGCAGCCCAACAAGACCCACACGGTCCAACTAGGCGAGCCCGCCCGAGTGATAGCCTGCTGGGCCCACTCAGGGAAGAAAAGCCCAAAAAATAAAGACTCGAGGAACCAACTCTCCCCGGCGGCCTTCTAGGCTCGGAGGGCCCGAGACAGCGGTCAGGTCCCAAGGAAGGTCCGTTCTAAAAGCCCTCTCCTCACCCGAGAGAGACAGGCTCCAGCCGACCTATCCGACCCCACCTTCGCCGGGCCATCGCTCAGACCAGAGCTAGCCTCCCCGAAGCTCGGTAAGACCGTTTGATTAATCCGCAGGTACGGCCGTTCAGAGTCCTCCGCCGATGGGAGAGTCAGGGGTGCCGCCGGACTCCAAGGGGATAACGTCCCCACGATCCGGCCATAAAAGCCCCCGCTGAAGACGTAACTCCCGCCGGGAAGCCCTCAGCTCACCGGACTCTTAAAAGGCGACGCACTATTTAAGCAAGGGATACCCTCCGGAAGATAGTAAGATGAACTAGGCATTCACATACCCTAAGCTCCTGAGCATGATTCGCTTCACCCTTTGGTGGAGAGGATTCTCGCGCATCAGCTCTCTCCTCCCCCCATTATCGCTTCCACCATCGCTCTACTGACTTAGCCATCGGAGGGTTTGCCCCAGGGGGATCCCCTGGGCCCTCTGACACGTTTCCCTCTCTTGCAGATTCATCTTCTGGTGATCCACAGCCCGCTCAGGACCCAGCGCGAGATTCCGCCTCTTCAATATCTATTCAAAACAATAGGAAAGCATGCTAAAGTCAAGTAGAAATCCATCCCCCTACTTGGAATCGTGAATTCAAGACGTTCCACCCGTCAAAACCTTCCCTATGCTGGAGGGAAGATGATCACCACACGAACCACCAATCTTCCTGGCTTCACGTCCACTCCACCGCCCCGAGCTTGTAGATTCTAAGAAATCCACTTAGAACAATTAAAAGAGAAAAAGAAAAATGAATAGAAGAAGAATGGGAAAAGAGGGAGAAAAGGGGAGCATGCGTAGGATGCTAAGGGGATGTGTGATCGCCAGAGACGCGAGGGCCTCAAAGGATATAAACAATAACAATATGGAGGGATCGCGAAAAATACCTTAAAAGCGCGGGATTGTGAGTGCTTTCCTTTCTCTTCCGATCGGCCGGCCGATGAAGAGAGTTCTTCCTTTTTGATTACCCTTGCAAAGATCAAAGACAACAACCAATAAAAATAGGAATTAGAACCAAGGTGAGTGTAGCATCAAATTCATAATAAAGATGAGCATGAAAATCATGTATAAGAACACACCTTGTGGGTGTTGGCCCTTAAACCCCTATGCAAAAGGGTATGGGAGATATGCTGAATGATATGCAAATAGGGAGGTGTGTAAGTGTTGCACTAAGAAGATCTCAACATGGAGATAAAAAGAAATTAAAGGAAGAGATGGAATAATGATGCATGCAATTAACTAAAGAAAAATAAGAGATAGGAGGGGGAAAGCTTAGTGGTTTCTCCAATTGGCTTCAAGATCTTCAATAGAGGAAGAAGAGGATGTAGAATTTCATGGATGTAGAGGCTCCAAATCTTCAATAGAGGAAGAAGAACTCCATGGATGAAGCTTTTAGGTGCATGGGAGTCTTCCTCCTTGAGCCTTTAGTCCGGCAGCACCTCCCCTTGAATTGATCTTGATCTCTTAACACAAGGGAGAGAGGAGTCCTATTGATAGGGTTGAAATTCGAAATTAATTCCAAGGGAAATTAGGAAAACATGTTTTATTGGGATTTGGAATGAGATAAACATTAGGCAAGTGTCCCTTCAACCTTGGAAAGTCATAGGAACCCTTTCCTAAGTGGAAAAAGAGATTAAATGAGGAAAGGAAGTGAAATTCGGAATTAAATCAAGAGAAAATAAGAAAACATGTTTTAGTTGGAATTTGGAAGAGATAAACATTAGGCAAGTGTCCCTTCAACCTTGGAAAGTCATAGGAACCCTTTCCCAAGTGGAAAAAGAGATTAAATGAGGAAAGGAAGTGAAATTCGGAATTAAATCCAAGAGAAAATAAGAAAACATGTTTTAGTTAGATTTGGAAGAGATAAACCTTAGGCAAGTGTCCCTTCAACCTTGGAAAGTCATAGGAACCCTTTCCCAAGTGAAAAAAGAGATTAAATGAGGAAAGGAAGTGAAATTCGGAATTAAATCAAGAGAAAATAAGAAAACATGTTTTAGTTGGAATTTGGAAGAGATAATCATTAGGCAAGTGTCCCTTCAACCTTGGAAAGTCATAGAAACCCTTTCCCAAGTGGAAAAAGAGATTAAATGAGGAAAGGAAGTGAAATTCGAAATTAAATCAAGAGAAAATAAGAAAACATATTTTAGTTGGAATTTGGAAGAGATAAGCATTAGGCAAGTGTCCCTTCAACATTGGAAAGTCATAGGAACCCTTTCCCAAGTGGAAAAGGAGGTTAAATGAGGAAAGAAGGGAAATTCGGAATTAAATCAAGAGAAAATAAGAAAACATGTTTTAGTTAGAATTTGGAAGAGATAAACATTAGGCAAGTGTCCCTTCAACCTTGAAAAGTCATAGGAACCCTTTCCCAAGTGGAAAAAGAGATTAAATGAGGAAAGGAAGTGAAATTCGGAATTAAATCCATAAAAAAATTAGAAAACTTAGTTTTGGTAGGATGGAAAGGGGGATCCTTCCTCCAAGTGTCCTTTCAATATTAGGAAGCCATAGGAACTCTTTCCCAAGTGAAAAAGGAGTGTAAGTGAGGAAAGGAAGGGGTGCTTCTGGAGTTCGGAATTGAACAAGAATTGACGACCGAACAGACGGTCGCTAATTAAAGAAATGACGCCCCCTGACGGGGCGTTACTTAAATGACGCCCGAGTCCCTTCCCCCCATTTGATTTAAGGCCCGAAAAAATGGAGAAATGGCTCAGAAAAATCTGGAGAAAAATGGAAAACCATGTGGAAAGCTTGGGGAAGTTGGATATTCAATAAAAAGGAGAAAAATCACTCAAATAAGTCGATTTGAGGGTCAAATGGGGCATCACAGTGCGATAGGAGATATGCTCAAAATGATGTCAATTTTAGTGTGTCTACAGCTGCCCCGCCTTGGCATCTGCTTTGCAAGGGAGTGACACGGAATGAAATAGAATAGAATGAAGTGAAGCAACATGGAATGGAATGGAATGGAATGGAATGAAGTGAGAGCGAACTGAAAAGTAGATGCCAAGGTGTGATGAGACACGCAATCAACATCACTTGATGAGAATGAAATCAAAAGCTCGAGATGAAGTAAATCTCGGGAAATCCAACGAAATCAACAATGTTTGGATAAAAGGGGAGATGTGCACGCGGTGCACGAAGGGGATAAAATAAAATGATCAACTTCCAGCGCGGTGGAAGTACCCCAGGTCACAAACCTGTAGATTTCACCATTGGGGAGCGGTTACCAGCCAATGTGGACGTGCTGCAGCCAAGGTGGATCAAGGGGAATGATTGAAAAAATAAGATGATAAAAATCCAAACAAGGAGTTCTCGAGAAAAGACCCAAAACAGCGATAAAACGAACTGAGGATCCAATTCGGCAATGAAAATCTCATATCGAGAAAGATTAAGATCAATTCAACTCTCAATATCAGCTTATCAGAATGATTTTCCAACGTTAATTCAAAGTCCTACATGAATGCATGCTGGGCTAAAGGGAAAATAACAAATGAAAATATAATATAATCAAGGATAATATTGTTAAACTGCCCAGACTGGGTCAAGAAACTAATTCTGCGAGCTGATACTAAGCCGAAGCCCGTTTATCCACGCACCAACTCGTAAAAAGGGAACCATCGTCCCCAGTCTTGGACGGCTCAACGGCCTATCCGTGTGACTAAGACTTCTCTGGAATCATCATTGTTTTTGATGAAGGGGAACTCAAATCCCAGATTTACCAAAGCCACAAGGTCCTTGATATAATCTAGTAACATATGTAACATATAGTAGAATGCATACAGGGAGATGGTGATATCAATAAGCATGGGAACTGAGAAATGAGCTACAAGCACCGTGGGACTTTGATGATGATGCCCAGTCGGCGGGACCAAGAGCTTCTTATCCTGCGCTCAAAAATTCATTAGCCACGATATAAAAGATAACAAACAATGAAGAAGGCATTTAAGCATAGCAATCATCAAAGAATCAATTATAGCATGTATATGGCATGAATAGCATAAGTCAAATCATAGCATTGTTTGTTGTTTTATCATGAGGAGACAATCTGGCTAATCAAGATTTGGAGATGAATGATCAAGATCTGATATAATGCCCATCGGCGGAGTGATCAGATGAAATTAGCAGGAGTTGATTAAAAAAGATTTGGAGATGAATAATCATGAGATATGATAATCAGAATGATATAGGGAGATGATAATCAAAAAAAATGCCCCTGGTGGCATGTCATGAAAATATCGAGAAATAATCAATAGATTGATAGCAATAAGTAGAGAGAGGACCCATCCCGTGTTTTTGGTCTCTGCAAAGCTGTTCCTGCAAAACACCATCAGAAAATACAATGCAAATTTTTGGATTATGGAAATATGTAAATTTTTATGAGTTTTGAAAAATATATGAATTTTTATGTGGATTTTGAAAATATTTTGATTTTTTATGAATTTTTGAAAATATTCAATTTTTGTTGGATTTTGATCAGGAAATATTCAATTTTTGTTTGATTTTGGCTTAGACAATGTTAATGCAGCATCAAATGGTGTTTTGAACCACTGGCTAGGGGTCCTTGTTCCTTCCCTTTTCGCTAAAAACTGCCCAAAGCTGGACGTGCATTGAAAGTGGCATCCTATAACCGACCGTCTTTGATCAACGGTGCCCCTACCAAGGCCATACCCGAGAAACATTCGGTCTTGGAGGGAGAAGAGAAGAATAATTGAGGATAAACTTTGTGCAGGATGGGAGATATCGGGACTTGAATTCCTTCCAAGGTGTTCCCTTCAAAGAGGTAGTCTGTTGTGCCGGGGCTTTGTGCCTTTAATTTTTAGACCCTTGACATGCATACGACCAGGGTTTTCCCTGCGGGGACTTTGCCACTCTTGACATGCCATAATTCATACTTTTGCTTTTATCGAAATTTTGACTTGATTTTCATAATAGCCCTTTTGGCGAAATGTATATCATGAAAACTCATATTGATTTTGGGTCAAGACTGCCCCTATTTGAGACTCCTCTCGTATTGGGGATTACCAATGTTGGTCATCTCATCCGTCAACCTCTTGCCCCTGCATGCGGCCGAGTAAAGAAGAGAAAAGACTTTCAGATATACTCATGGCATGGCCAAGGTAGCAACGGTGTTTAACCAAAGGAGCCGGCTAAGGACGCCGTGAAGTGTGTGGAATGCCCAGCTAAGGGTTACTCTTAACAAGCGGGGAAAGAATGTTGAATTCCCAGCACGGGTTTTTATTAACCAGAGGTGCTGCAAAAAAAATAAGCCTAAAGGACTCTTTTGAGAATGATTTCAATTAAACAAAAGCTTAAGATAAATGTTTAAAACACCACTCTTAATCACGTTAAGAAGCACTTGATTTTGAAAATCATGTGTGAAGTAATGAGAAAATGATATCATTAAAATGCGTACTTACGCCAATATGTTACCTTGCAACCTTTGTAGAAGCAGCTGTCAGAGGCGAGGTTGATCATCGTGGGATTTGTCCTCTTTGGCAGTCAAAAGGATTGGAAGCAAAGAATTTTGGGAGTGGCTTAACAAGAATGAGTGGTGCTCAAACCAGACTCAGACGAATAAGGAGAAAAGAAAAGAGGCGAGGGCTAGAACTCCCTCACTAAGGCGCGGAGACCCTGATCACATGGAACAGTCTACAGAAGAAGCGGAAAATCAAGAAGAGGGGTGAGGACTAAAGCCTCGGAAGCAATGGGAGAAAGGGCAGATGCCCAAGGCAGTGGATGTGGAAGAAGTTGGGTCAGACCCAGAATTAGGAGGAATCAGAAGAAGAAATTGGTAGATGGAAAGAGGTGGATCCGGAGGGTCCGGAGGCAGAGGAGGAGAATCATGATAGGAGGAATCCAGAGGCTCCGGAGGAATATTGAAAGAAGGGATGCGATGCCCTGGGGAGAAATAGGGAAAAAGATGATGGAAAAGGAAGAAGAAAATGAAGGATGTGATGTCCCGGAGGAGTAGAAAGATGAATCGGAAGAAAGATGGAGGGTCCGGAGGTTCCAGGGGAATGAAATCAGGAGGGTCACGATGCCCTGGAAGATGATAGAGAGAATAAGACGGAGAATTCGGAGGTTCCAGAGGAAGCAAATGGAAAGGGGCACGATGCCCGGGGAAAAGATGGAGACAATCAGGTGGCGGATCCGGAGGTTCCGGAGGAAGAATATAGAAAGGGGCGCGATACCCAAGAGAGAGGAATGAAGGAGGATCAGGAGGAAAATCCGGAGGTTCTGAAGGTAGCAAATGAGAAGGGGCGCGATGCCCAAGGGGAAAATCTGGAGGTTCCGGAGGAGGAAGGTGGAAAGGGGCGCGATGCCCGAGAGAAAGGTCCGGAGGTTCCGGAGGAGGAGAATGGAAAGGGGCGCGATGCCCGAGGGGAAAGTCCGGAGGTTCGGGAGGAAGAAGATGAAAAGGGGCGCGATGCCCGAGGGGAAAGTCCGGAGGTTCCGGAGGAGGAAAGTGGAAAGGGGCGCGATGCCCGAGAGAAAGGTCCGGAGGTTCCGGAGGAGGAGAATGGAAAGGGGCGCGATGCCCGAGGGGAAAGTCCGGAGGTTCCGGAGGAAGAAGATGAAAAGGGGCGCGATGCCCAAAGAGGAGGGATAAAATTCCTGGAGGTTCCAGGGAGATAGCAGGAAAAGGGACGCGATGCCCCAGGGATAGTGGATAAAAAGATGAAGATGAATAAGATGGGAAGTGCGGAATATCCGGAGGTGCCGGAAGGCGGGGAAGATACGGGTTTGGAAACACGGGAAGCAGGAGGTGCAAATGCATGCAATGGGATGGATGCGATGAATGCAATGAATGCACGAATGCAATGAGATGCAAAGAATATGGAGAATATGAAGGGCGAGAGGACGAAATCCTCCTCCTAACCCTGGGAATGGCCCATGGAAAAGATGTGATAGACAAGAAGGTAGATGAAATAGCGGAAGGCCTTTCGGCACCAAGATAACTGCCCCTCCACGGCAGTGAAAGAATACAGCCAAATGGCCTAATGGATGAAATACAAGCCCATGACGAAGCTTCAATAGTAAACGACAACTCCCTTGGAGGGTGAAAAGTAATGGTGTGAGGGAGTTGGAAAGTAGGGCTCAGAAGCATCATGTTGCCCGAGGGTTCAAGATTTGGAAGTTGGAACAGAGGGTGCCCTGCCCGGCCCTTACACAGCATCAGTGCTTGGCATGACGGTGACTTGGCCTCTTCAATCATGCCTGGCACAATAACCCGGATTGGCATCCGGCAAATGAACTCTTGCATTTTGAATAGCGCGGCCATGGCCAAATTCTTCTTTCGCAGCTCTTGATCATCCTGGGCACAAGTGTTTGTAGAAGCACTCCCCTTCCGAGTAGTAGAGGGAGGTGAAGCAGAGGCGGAAGGCTCCATGAATGGTGGGGGCGTAATGAAAGGCGTTGGAGAAAGGATAAGTGGAGGCGGAGGTATAAACACATCGAGTTTCTCCCTTTGCTCGGAAGCAGTTGGGATTGGCTCGAGTGCAAAAAAGGGTGAATCCTGCTCAGGATTAGCCACGGGTAAAGGTGAAGGGTTATGTGGTGGAATAGGTGTTATATGCATAGTGGAGGGTTTTGAGGTTAAAGGGGTAATGGAGGGTTGAAGTGGTGGGATGTTAATTGGGGAAGGTTTAATGGTGGGTTCAATGGAGGCCGATGGTGTGAAGGTTAATGGTTTAATGGGTGGAGGTGTCATTGGTGGATGTTTGATGGAAGGTTCAGGGGAGGGTGATGATATGAAGGTTGATGTAACTGGGGGAGGTATAACTGGTGGAGGTTTGGTGCGGGGAAAACTCCGGACGGGGCGAGCGGTGTTAGGAGTGGGAGGAGACTCAAGATGCGCCGGTGTGGGTGATTGGAGTATCGACCCATCATCGTAACACCAAGAGGTCTCGGAAACGGGGGTTGGATCAGGGATGGTAGCTTCGTCCTGAGCAGGGGGTTCATCAAATGATAGTGGAGGAAGCGGGAAGTTAAGGAAACTCGGAAGGGGTGCCTGCATAGCTTCATCATCATACATTGCTTCAGATTCTTCAATTGCCGGCTCTTGATTGCTTGAAGTGCCAAAGTCATAATCATCTCTCCTATCTTTCCATTCACTCTCCATCTTGGTAATGTCATCCAGGAAAGCGTGAAGAGAATTAACTGGAGTAGGAGGAGCGGGCCGCGGGCTCGTAACCCTCTTTAATTGTTCCTCCATAAGAGTGATTTTGTCAAGGAGAGTTTGCTGGAGGGGTGTGACCTGTGCAACCGAAGGTTGATAGGGCCTTGAAGGAGGAGGGGCCGTATAAAAAGGCCGTGGAGAAGAATTAACGGGCCGACCCATGGAAGAACCCGGATGGGCCGGATTGCAAGGAATAAATGGGCCTTGGGGCCGTGATGGAGGAGGAATAGAAGGAGGCGGGTGATGGGCCACCCGAGTAGAATGAATAGGAGGAGATGGGTGATGGGTCACCCGTGTAGGAATAAAAGAGGGAGGTGGGTGATGGGCCACCCGTGTAGGATTAGAAGGAGGAGGAGAGGAATGAGATGCACCCTCAATGGCGGCCTTAAGGGCTTGGATCTGTTGAGGGGTGAGATGATCTAATGCATGAATGATTTGGGAAACCTTCTCATCATTGGGAGGAGACGGTCCCGAGGGAATAGTGGCTCGCAATTGGATTAAAAGACCATTGGATTGGACATTGCCCATGGGTCGGGCAACACCATAAGAGTGAGGACGTGGTCCTTTGAAAGAATTATGGTGAGAATTATGTTGAACATGTTGGAATTGAGGGGAATAAGATGTGCTAGGTTGATCACCCTCATGAACATTAATTGAATTGAACATGTTGTTTTGTCTATCAAAGTAAGCCATTATGTAAGCAATTTAATGTGCAAACAATTTGCAAAGAAGCACACAAGTTGGAATGGTTACCTTGATTTTTTTTATGTTTGAACCTTGGTGAATTAATGATTTTTTACAAAGATTTGGAATGATTCACACGAGGGAGGAACCTAGTTTTAATATGATTACTTCAATGCCAACTAGGAACACTCTCTCACCACGTATAGGCCAACTAAACTCGGGAACTTCAAGGGTACAACCTGCCCGGCGTCCGTGAGGGAATCCACGGGTGCGGGGACTTATGGAGGCTTGGTTTAGGAATTTCCAATCCAAAGAGACGGAATGCTCAATGGAGGGTCCTTCCTTCACCAAGGGGGTGTGTGAAATCCTAATATAGAGAGAGGAGGTCTCCCAAGCCAAATGCCCTAAATGCAAGTCCTAATGCAAAAGACAAAGAAAAGAAAGTATGAACCATGATATGAGCCAAACCAAAGAAAGATAAGGTAAAACACTCACATGGCCATACAAATCATAGCAATCAACATAATATGAAGCATGGCATCCAAAAAAAATTTTTTTTAAAAGATGGAGAGATAAGAAAGTGGAATTTTTCAAAAACCAACAAGTTAGCAATCACATAAGGGGAGGGGGATGTGCACGCGATGCACAAGTGATAAAATAAAAAGGAAAGTGCTATGTGGAGCACAAAGGGAGTTGCACCGAGGGTGCAAAGGGGGAAGGGTAATCAAAGAAAAATAATGGTGGTCCCACCGTGATCGCCAATTTGTAGATTCTAAGAAATCCACTTAGAACAATTAAAAGAGAAAAAGAAAAATGAATAGAAGAAGAATGGGAAAAGAGGGAGAAAAGGGGAGCATGCGTAGGATGCTAAGGGGATGTGTGATCGCCAGAGACGCGAGGGCCTCAAAGGATATAAACAATAACAATATGGAGGGATCGCGAAAAATACCTTAAAAGCGCGGGATTGTGAGTGCTTTCCTTTCTCTTCCGATCGGCCGGCCGATGAAGAGAGTTCTTCCTTTTTGATTACCCTTGCAAAGATCAAAGACAACAACCAATAAAAATAGGAATTAGAACCAAGGTGAGTGTAGCATCAAATTCATAATAAAGATGAGCATGAAAATCATGTATAAGAACACACCTTGTGGGTGTTGGCCCTTAAACCCCTATGCAAAAGGGTATGGGAGATATGCTGAATGATATGCAAATAGGGAGGTGTGTAAGTGTTGCACTAAGAAGATCTCAACATGGAGATAAAAAGAAATTAAAGGAAGAGATGGAATAATGATGCATGCAATTAACTAAAGAAAAATAAGAGATAGGAGGGGGAAAGCTTAGTGGTTTCTCCAATTGGCTTCAAGATCTTCAATAGAGGAAGAAGAGGATGTAGAATTTCATGGATGTAGAGGCTCCAAATCTTCAATAGAGGAAGAAGAACTCCATGGATGAAGCTTTTAGGTGCATGGGAGTCTTCCTCCTTGAGCCTTTAGTCCGGCAGCACCTCCCCTTGAATTGATCTTGATCTCTTAACACAAGGGAGAGAGGAGTCCTATTTATAGGGTTGAAATTCGAAATTAATTCCAAGGGAAATTAGGAAAACATGTTTTATTGGGATTTGGAATGAGATAAACATTAGGCAAGTGTCCCTTCAACCTTGGAAAGTCATAGGAACCCTTTCCTAAGTGGAAAAAGAGATTAAATGAGGAAAGGAAGTGAAATTCGGAATTAAATCAAGAGAAAATAAGAAAACATGTTTTAGTTGGAATTTAGAAGAGATAAACATTAGGCAAGTGTCCCTTCAACCTTGGAAAGTCATAGGAACCCTTTCCCAAGTGGAAAAAGAGATTAAATGAGGAAAGGAAGTGAAATTCGGAATTAAATCCAAGAGAAAATAAGAAAACATGTTTTAGTTAGATTTGGAAGAGATAAACCTTAGACAAGTGTCCCTTCAACCTTGGAAAGTCATAGGAACCCTTTCCCAAGTGAAAAAAGAGATTAAATGAGGAAAGGAAGTGAAATTCGGAATTAAATCAAGAGAAAATAAGAAAACATGTTTTAGTTGGAATTTGGAAGAGATAATCATTAGGCAAGTGTCCCTTCAACCTTGGAAAGTCATAGAAACCCTTTCCCAAGTGGAAAAAGAGATTAAATGAGGAAAGGAAGTGAAATTCGAAATTAAATCAAGAGAAAATAAGAAAACATATTTTAGTTGGAATTTGGAAGAGATAAGCATTAGGCAAGTGTCCCTTCAACATTGGAAAGTCATAGGAACCCTTTCCCAAGTGGAAAAGGAGGTTAAATGAGGAAAGAAGGGAAATTCGGAATTAAATCAAGAGAAAATAAGAAAACATGTTTTAGTTAGAATTTGGAAGAGATAAACATTAGGCAAGTGTCCCTTCAACCTTGAAAAGTCATAGGAACCCTTTCCCAAGTGGAAAAAGAGATTAAATGAGGAAAGGAAGTGAAATTCGGAATTAAATCCATAAAAAAATTAGAAAACTTAGTTTTGGTAGGATGGAAAGGGGGATCCTTCCTCCAAGTGTCCTTTCAATATTAGGAAGCCATAGGAACTCTTTCCCAAGTGAAAAAGGAGTGTAAGTGAGGAAAGGAAGGGGTGCTTCTGGAGTTCGGAATTGAACAAGAATTGACGACCGAACAGACGGTCGCTAATTAAAGAAATGACGCCCCCTGACGGGGCGTTACTTAAATGACGCCCGAGTCCCTTCCCCCCATTTGATTTAAGGCCCGAAAAAATGGAGAAATGGCTCAGAAAAATCTGGAGAAAAATGGAAAACCATGTGGAAAGCTTGGGGAAGTTGGATATTCAATAAAAAGGAGAAAAATCACTCAAATAAGTCGATTTGAGGGTCAAATGGGGCATCACAGTGCGATAGGAGATATGCTCAAAATGATGTCAATTTTAGTGTGTCTACAGAGCTCACCGAGGTCTCCTCCTCCAAGCTGCCCGCGGCCGGGTGGAGCAGGACGCCAAGAGAACGAGGGAAAGAATGAGAGGGACGTGAGAAGGGAGAGGGGAACCGTGGGGTTCCACTCGTGGGTGAAAATGGGTTTAGTTTATGTTTTTTATATAAAACATTTAATTGCAAAAAGGGATTAAGAAAACCAAAATTATGTTAATGCCCCATAATTCCTATAAATCATTATATAATGGGTTATTTCATTGCATAACTCATCTAAAAAGCCCACAAAATCAACCAAATTTAGGGGAATTTTCTGATTTATAAATCTGATAAGAATCCAAACTTCACGGGTCTTATAGTCCCTCCCTCCTAATAAAAATTTTGTCCTCAAAATTTAAAAGGAATACTAGGAAGGAACAGAAAGAATATACACATTCAAATACGTAAAAGAACTACAGACGCATGTCTTCCTCACGCTCCCATATAGCCTCATGACCGGATTAGAATGGCGTCATTTTTCTTTTTAAGATCTTCAATTTCAATCATGATGCTTTTGCTATCAATTTCAGAATCAAGAAGCTTTTCAAACATTTTTTCATCGTCAGACAATGAATCTAACTTGCTTCTAAGACATTTTTTAGTTTCTTCAAGTAAAGAAATTTTAGACAACAAGGTTTTATTCTGTTCAAGCAAATCATGACATTCCTTTTCACATGCAAGAGATGTATTAGATTTTCTAGCTATTTCAAGGTCTTCAGTCATACAAGAAAGCTCATCTGAATATAAC